>OU342745.1:298767245-299367245 GCA_910589775.1 Avena eriantha | reverse complement strand
AGGCAAGAATCACACGGCCTGGAGGCTGGGCTCGGCCGGCGGTTTGTCGCCGGTCTCCTCCTCCAATGACGCGAGCCACTGGAGCAGCGCGGCGTTGACCTGCTCCGGCGCCTCGTCGTGCGGGCAGTGCCCTGCCTGCAGGTTGACGACAGTGGAGTTGGCGTAGAACTCGTGGATCCGCGCGGCCTTGGCCGGGCCGACCCACGGGTCCAGGTCCCCCCACAGCAGCAGAATCGGGCACGTCAGCTTCCCCAGCAGCTTGTCCAGCGTGTACTGGGTCTGGTTCGCCACGAACCGCGACATGAGCCTGTAGTAGACCTCGCCGGCGTTGGGGTCGGCCGTCGGCGCCGTGATGGAGCTGATCAGGTAGTCATCGACATTGGTCGGATCTTTGTACACCTGCAGGCAAGTCCAACAAGGGAGAAACAGTGGGTAACAACGGTAGTAGGTACCCGTGGCCGTGGGTAAGTGCTTTATCATTTCATTTGAAGTTAATGGTTTGAGTTGCGTTGCGTACGCTTTTCAAGACTTTCTCGACCCTGGCCGGCTGCTTGGACTGCCAGAAGACGAACGCGAGCACGACCCGCTGGAAGGCCTCCTTGATCGGCTTCAGGATGAGCCTCGTCACCGCGCTCACCTCCTCCTCGGCCTCTTCAGCCTTGGGCGGCGCGTTGGGGTCCCCGAACTGGCCGGCGGAGTTGAGCAGCACGATGCCCCGGACCAGCTCCGGCACCTCCGTCGCCGTGAACAATGTCGTGAAGCCACCTAAGCTGCTCGATCAGATCATACAATTTGTCAGTACAATCAGTGTGCGTTTGAGTAGTAGTAGAACAATGTGTCTCTGAACTCTGAGGAATATCGTCTCTGAACTCTGAACAGATGCGCGCTGCAGTGTACCTGTTGCCTACGAGGACGGACGGCGATTGAACGACCTCCCTGAGGAAGTCGGAGATCTGCTCCATCCAGATGGTGGCGTCGTACTCCACCAGCGCCTTCTCGCTCCACCCGAAGCCCAGCAGGTCCACGGCGTACACCTTGTACTTCTTGGCCAGCTCCGGGATGTTGTACCTGACCGATCGATTGAGTTCAGTCAGGGTTGTTCAGACACACACGTCACCTCGTGTTCCTATAATGGTTTCCCGCCACACAACCCACACAGGCTACAGAGATGAGATAAGGCCATTAAGCTGACCTCCAATGGAAGGCGGAGGCGCCGAAGCCGTGAATGAGCACGATGGGCTGGCCGGACCCTTGCTCGACGTAGTGTATCCTGCGGCCCCTCCACGTCCAGAAGCTGTATCCGTCCGCCTTGAACGGCAGCCTCTCCAATGCTGCTGCAGACGGGAAGCACGGATTAGCACAACATCTTCAGTTTTCAAACACTTCCAATTTACCCGAGGTGTCGATCAAAAGAGTAGCTAATCGAGCTAAAGCTAACCTTGTCCTTGAGCATCGGCGGTGCCGTTGGACGAGGAAGAGGCGAGCAGCGAGGAGCAGACGGTGAGCGCGATCCCCTTGGTCACCACGTCCCTCCTCTGCATCATCAGAAACCTACTACCTCCTGCAAAGAGCCCACGAATTACAACATGATTAGTAAGTACTACCACCGATCGCCCAACCGTTTCAGAGTTAAGCGGCCGGAGCCAACCGTTGAGGCCAGAGCCGACGCCGCAGCGGCGGCCGGACGAGGACCGGAGTGCGGCCGCGGATGCAGACGCGACGGACATCGGAGTAGCAGCTAGGTAGCTGTTGAGGCCTCTGGAGGCTCGTGGACGAGAAGCGAGCTCGGTTAGCCTGAAGAAAAGAAGCAGGCTCGTAAGAGGAAATGCTCGGTAATTCGTGGGGACGAGCGAAGAGAGTTTTTACTTGTAGGTTTGCTCTTGCACTTGTGTCTGTGGTGGCGGGGAATCGGGCAGCCGTGGCAGCGTCCGGGCCAAAAAAGTTCGAAAGGGAGAGATTCATCGACGCGACGCGACTCGCTTAGCTTCGGTCTGGACCGTCAGGTTGGCCGTGAGGCCCACGGCAACAGAGCTCGGGCGCGGGCACGGCCTGCGTCTACGGGCCGGGATGGAATATCTTGCCTCGTGATTGGCCTACGTGCATTCTCGTTGCCAAACCGGTTATATGGTTGGCCAACTAATTAAGCTACTACTGATACTAGGCAACCTTCATGGCTTGGCTTCAAAACAGGAACACTCTCTCCATTCTAAATTAACCTTTTTTATAAAATACATGAAAACATCTAGATACATGTGTTTTAGAAAAAACTAAAGCATCTTATATTTTAGAACAGAAGGACCACTACCATTTTAGTACATCTATGTTCCTAACTCATGATCATGATTTGCATTGAGCAGCGGCCGGTACTCGAAAAGGAAGGAAAATGAGCGTGAAATGCGAAGCCGCTCAGTTGTTTAGGTCATCCCTCGTGACTCGTCTCGCAAAAAAATACCCTTCCCCACAGTCTCGAAACAGATCTCGGAGATAGAAAATATGTGTTGGGGGGAGGGGTTGAACCCAGCGGTGGAGTTGCTCTTCGGGCTCAATGCCGCCTGGAGCTTCGCCTCTAGCTCGCCGCCGTGAGGAGATCCGCTTCGAGCGTTGGGCCTCCACTTCAAACTGGTGTACTCAGTTGCACTTGTCTATGTGAGGAGAGGAGGAGACGAGGTGCAGTCGCCATTGACCAAGGCATGGAGGCAAGGTGGCGCTCGTCTGCGTGAGGATAGGAGGTAAGCGGTCGCGATAGAGGTGGACGAGGGATGGAGGTCACGTCGGAGGTGGGCGAGGTCAGGGCGGCGAGCATGGTGGCCCCACCAGGGGTGGGAGAGGGAGGCGGTTATGCCGGAGGTGGGCGAAGGAGGCGGTGGTGCCGGAGGTGGCTGCAACATGGTGACCGAGGCATGGCGACCGACTTTATTCCTTTCTTCATGGTTTATGGGAGAATTCCCATCTGTGCCCTAGAGCTTGAGAACAATCCGTACAGATCCAGCGATTGTACCCCTTTCTTCATGGTTTATGGAGCAGAATCCATCTTGTTGCCCGACATCCTTCATGATTCCCTGCGAGTTGCCACCTACAACGAAGATGACACTAAAGATTGAAGACACATCTCTATGGATATGCTAGAAGAAGAGCATGACTTAGCAGCACACCGATCTGCCATCTACCAGTAGAACATATGTCGCTATCATAGATGTCACGTTCATAATCATTCGTTTAAAGAAGGGATCTAGTGCTCCGCCTCAAACAACATATAGAACACAAACTATCTCTGCCTTGGAAAAGAACGTTCGTCATCTGCTAGGCACTACCAAACGGGTCTTAGATATTCGCGGGCTAGAGAATAGGCCTAATGAGATTAGAAAACGCAAGCATGATGACCCCGACAATGTCTTCACGGAATCAAACCGCTAGTGGAACATACCACAGCTACGAATCTTTAGAGTTAGCATATTTCACTTCTGTAATACCTACTCTATATGATTAATGAATCATATGATTCGCTCATATTCTGAGTCTTTTACCTCCTTTAGTTCTTTATTGTTAAATCATATAAACCTTGCATGATTTGCTTTGCCGCTCGTGAAAATTTTCCATCTTAGGGAGTTATCTTAAGTTTTCTACCCTACATGTTTTCTATTATTTTTGTGCAGAGTCCCTAGTAGTGACTTTTCGGTGCTTAAAACCGTAGTTTGTTTCCAAGGTTCTAGGTTTCGCTATTTTAGCGCTATCGCCTTAGCAAACGTCTGTGTTTAAAGTTCATCGTCTCATGAAGAGTCAAGCACATGCACTAGAAGGATGGGTGAATTAGCACTTGCTTAAAATATACAAAATACACATGGATTGATGAGTAGCGGGATTTTTAGTGCCTTAATAGTATTCGACACAAAATAGCTACAAAGATATCCTAATGTAGCAAAGCTTTTCCAATATATATTTTGCAGACGACTTTGGGGAACCATGATCATCTGACTAGGGTGTTGAGGTAGCAGTTGTGTCATCTCCGCCTCCATCCTGAAGGGAATATGACCGAGAGGCAATAATAAAATGGTTATTATCTTATTCCATGTTTATGATAAATATTTATTTTGAATGCTATAATTGTATTAATTGGAAACGATAATACATGTGTGTTTAGTAAACAAAATAAAGAGTTCCTAGTTATGACTCTCATATAAACTAGCTCGTTGATTAACAAGATGATCAAGATTTCCTGATCATGCACATTGGATGTTGTCAATAACAAGGTTACAATATTAGTGGAATGGTGTAATGGACACTCATATGAAGTATAGTAATACAATCAAATTCATTGTGTTTACATTGCTATAACATCATGCGAAGTAACTTTAGTCCTTAGACCATGAGATCATGTCAATCACTAACATCGGAAGAGTAACTTGATAACATCAAACGTCACACCATAACAGGGTGACAATAAAGGTGGGTTCAGATGCTCCGAAAGTTTTATGTAGAGGCTCATAGATAACAAGTGGGATTTGTCCATCCCGATGACAAAGATATATACATTGGGCCCTTTCGGTGATATCACATTGATGTACCTTGCAAGCAAGTGATAAGATCAGTAGAATGTTATATCACGGAAACAAGAAAAGAGTACTTGTCGATAACGAGATCAAACTAGGTATGGGGATACCGATGATCGAATCTTGGACATGTAATATATCACGAAATAAAAGGATTTAGTTACAAATGTTAAAGGTTCTTATGATCACTGGATTCATCGTTGAATGTGTGGGAGTCAGTACAGATCTCCAGGTCCCGCTACTGATTATTGATTAGAGAGGGGTCTCGATCATGCCTGCATTATTCGCGAACCGTAGGGTGACACACTTAAGGCATACTGACACTATTTGGAGAAAATATGTTTCAGAGAAAGATTATGAAAGCACTGGAATCATTTTGATGGACACCGGAATTTTTTCAGGTGATGTCAAGGGGATGATCCCCAGGTACCCCAACCGAATAAGAAACAAGACAGTCGGATTGTGTCCGGCTGACCAGATGCAGCCGGACAGGACAAGACAAGCCGGCTATCCCCCGGTAGCCGGATCAGGAAGAGGTATCTGGATGCGGCGACGTAGCCAGACCCAATCAATGGGACAGGGCGACGTGTGTATCAGTGTACGATACGCCCTGTACGGTGACAAGACTGGCAACTACCCGGCCATACCGAAGACTTTGAGTGGGAGAGCGGGAACAGTGGCCGGTGCTGACGACAGGCTCGCACGGCGTCCACTGTGCCTACGACGGCCATACCGCTCGTACTCCGACAGGACAAGCCATATTGGACACTGTAGATGACTAGTCGGCTGGGATCCGCCTGTGGGGCCCGCCAGTCGGACTGGCCAGTGAGACCTTTGCCTCTCAGCCTACATAAGGAGAGGCAAGGCCTAAGTAGAAAGGGTTGGTCTTACAGCATTTAAGGCAGTAGATAGCGTATACAGCTCAAGGAGCACTTGTAGCTCGTGTATTCCACATAGTCAGATCCGGCAGGAGTAGGGGTTTTACCTCACCACGAGGGCCCCAAAGCTGGGTACTTCCTGCGTCCCGCTACGCTCGCTTATATCCAATCCCGCCCGCGGACGCCGTCGATACAACGACAGTTCGCGCCCACCGTGGGGCTAGATGGCTTTGACCGGAGTCACGTTCCGCACGGGACCCCGCACTTCAGCCCGTGAGCGCGTGGCCTCCGGCCTGGTGCTCACGCTCGGCAAGTTCGACTGCGTCATCGATAATGCTTCCTGCTTCGCCGGAACCTCCTTCCCGGCGAACGACACCGTTCTGCTATTTGGAGACCTCCCCGTTTATGTCGCCACCGTCCCGGAGCGTTTCCCCAGGGAAATCGTCTCGGTCACGGAGCTGCCGTGCTCAGACGGCAGCGCCTCCGCCGCACCTCGTGGCGTAGAGGTCATGATGGCCGGTTCCAGCTCCCATCCCCGCCAGCTGCGGGAGCGAGGCGCGGACGAGGTCGGAACTTCCACTCCCCCGCAGTCCCGGAACCCGGTGGAGGATGCCATTGATCGGCTCCTGACGCCGGTTAACCTCGGGGATAACCCGGAGGAGGCGGAGGCCAACTTCAGCATGGAGAGACAGATCCTCCTCCATGAGGCCATGGAGCTAGCTGCAGCCCGTAAGCAGCTCGAGATCACCCGACACGAGTACGACCGCGCACATGGCCTCACTCCGGCTACCGCGGAGCTGAGCCGGCGCGGCCAGGTACGACGTCGGGGCGGCGAGCTTGGCGGTAGGTTGGAAAAGGACGGGGAACCGGATCCCGTGCCCGCCCTCGCACGGCCCACCTACAGCACGCCCATCAAGAACTTGCACGCGGTGCGAGCCGCGGCAGAGGAACTACCCAGCCTGGAGGGCGAGGAGCGAGCCCGCCAGCACGCTCGCGTGCAGGAGCTCCTCCGCGTCGCGGACGAGCAGACTGGTGCCAACCGGCAGATGCAGGAAGACCTTAGCTACTCCAGGAGGAGCGAGCTACCGGCCAACAGCAGGGGCACGCCGCGCGACACCCAGCAGGCATCCTCCCCTCAGCCGCCCAGGGCCCGCAGCAGGCGCCGCAGCTCTGGTAATAGGGGCGAGCCGCGCCAGGAGCAGACGGTGAACAACAACCCGCCACCTCCCCCTCCGCCAACCGGAGCGCCCAGACCAGCCGGTTCCCGCCTCTCGGGCCGGGTAGGCGCGCCCAACCCGGATTGTCCGGATGCCCGCGACCGCATCGAGCTCCTCGCTCAAGCGCGCGTCATGGAGGAAGAAGATTCCACCGGTCCGGTTTGTTTCGGACCCCGCATCCGGAACGAGCCGTTTCCGGACAAATTCTCCCTGTCCAGGGACACCCCCAAGTACGACAGCAGCATGAAATCGGAGGACTGGTTGACCGACTACGCTACGGCAGTCGGCATCGCCCACGGGAACAAGCACACAGCCGTGCGCTACATCCCCCTCATGCTAACCGGGTCGGCGAGGACGTGGCTCAACAGCCTCGCGCCCAACAGCATCAACGCCTGGCCTGACTTCGAGAAAGTGTTCGTCTGCAACTTCAACGGCACGTACAAGCGCCCAGGGCGCCCGCGCGACCTGGCCTTGTGCGTTCAGGGCGACCACAAGACTGACCGCGAGTACCTCGCCAAGTGGACGGAACTGCGCAACACTTGCGAGGGCATCCTGGAGAGCCAAGCCATCGGTTTCTTCATCGAGGGTTGCCGCGAGGGGACCATGCTTCGCCACCGGCTACTGTGCGACGAGCCGAAAACCATGGCGGAGCTCATGACGGTTGCGGACCAGTACGCCACGGCGGATGCCGCCATGAAGAAGCCCCTCCGAGTAAAAGCGGACGGCCGTCCGACTCCCATGGAGCCGGCTCACGACCGACCTAGCAATCCGGCTGGAGAAGCCGGATCCTCCAGACGCCACGGCAATGACAACCGGTTCCATGGAGACCGCCAGGCCGGACAGCAGAAGCCTCGCTACCACGCGCGGCAGGTCAACGCTGTGGAAGGCGCGCCCGACGCGCCGGCTAACGAAGCAAGGATACAGAAGCCATGGCTCACCTTCGACCAGATGTTCGATGGCCCGTGCAAGTGGCATAGCGGTCCCTTCAAGCCGGCTACGCACACCACCCAGAACTGCAGCTGGAGCCGCCAACTAAAGGACCAGGGCAACCAGCCTCGTCCCCCGCCTCCCCCACCGGGTGGACCTCCACCACCGGCTAGGGGAGCCGGCAATGATGGTAACGGCGGCAACGGCGGCAACAACAACAACAGCTACCCACAGCCGCATGCCGCCTACCACATTTTCGAGACGGAGCAGGACGACAAGCACAGCCGCATGCGGCGCTCCAAGGAGGTCAACACCATCGCCTCTCCGGTCCCCCAGTACCTGAACTGGTCGGAAACCCCCATCACCTGGAGCCGGGCGGATCAGCCTGAGCATCTACCAACCCCCGGGGGCTACGCCATGGTGCTCGACCCCCTCATCGTCTCCAACACACGCACCTGCCGATTCTCGCGCGTCCTCATCAACGGAGGCAGCAGCCTCAACCTCCTCTACCAGTCCTCGCTGGAGAAGCTGGGTATTCGCGAAAGAGACCTGCGCCTGACTACCACGATGTTCCACGGCGTACTGCCGGGGCCAGCCTGCGCCCCGCTAGGGAAAATCCAGCTGGACGTCATCTTCGGGACCGAGGAGAACTTTCGCCGCGAACCAATCTGGTTCGAGGTGGTAAATCTGACGAGCTCCTACCATGCGCTCCTCGAGCGCCCCGCTCTCGCCAAGTTCATGGCCATCCCCCACTACGCCTACCTAGAGACGAAGATGCTAGGACCCCACGGCGTGATCACTGTCGCCGGCTGCTTCAGGCGATCGATGGAGTGCACTTCAGCCGGCTCCAAGCTAGTAGAGGCCCTCATCATAGCCGAAGAGAAGCGCGTGATCATGCGCAACGTGGCCATGGCCCAGCAGGACATTGCGGCTGGCAGCAAGCCGGCTGGAGAAGGAGCCTTCCAGCCGGCAAAGGAGACGAAGAGGATCCTGCTCGACCCCTCCGATCCGACCAAGTTCGTCACCATTGGCGTCGGCTTGGACAGCAAATAGGAAGGCGCGCTCGTCGACTTCCTCCGTGAGAATCGGGACATCTTAGCGTGGTCCCCCAAGGACATGCCGGGTGTGCCGAGGGAGTTCGCCGAGCACTCGCTTCACGTGCGTCCGGATCCCAAGCCGGTCAAGCAACCTCTGCGCCGGTTCGCAGAGGAGAAGAGAAAGGTAATCGGTGACAAGATCACCCGGCTCCTTGCAGCCGGGTTCATCATGGAAGTTTACCACCCGGACTGGCTGGCGAACCCAGTCCTAGTGCTGAAGAAGAATAAGACCTGGCGCATGTGTATCGACTACACCAGCCTGAACAAGGCGTGCCCGAAAGACCCCTTCGCCTTGCCCCATATCGATCAAGTCATCGATTCCACGGCCGGCTGTGATTTGTTGTCTTTTTTAGATTGTTATTCCGGGTACAATCAGATCCGGCCGAACCCGGCTGATCAGATTAAGACATCATTTATCACCCCCTATGGGGCTTTCTGCTATGTAACCATGCCTTTCGGCCTAAAGAACGCAGGCGCCACCTATCAGCGATGTATGCAGAAATGCTTGCACTCGCAGATAGGCCGAAACGTGCACGCTTACGTGGATGACGTGGTCATCAAGACCAAGGAGAAGCACACCCTCCTCGAGGACCTGGGAGAAACATTTGGCAACCTCCGCCAGTACCGGATGAAGCTGAACCCAGAGAAGTGCGTCTTCAGGGTACCGTCCGGCCAGCTCCTCGGTTTCCTTGTTTCACAGCGAGGTATCGAGGCAAACCCGGAGAAGATCGCGGCCATCGAGAGGATCTAGCCGCCCAGGAACCTGCTTGGAGTCCAGAAGTTCACCGGATGCCTTGCTTCCCTCAGTCGCTTCGTCAGCCGACTGGGCGAGAAGGCACTCCCGTTGTACCAGCTGATGAAGAAGACGGACAAGTTCTCCTGGACTTCGCAAGCCGACGCCGCGTTTCACGACCTCAAGCGCATGTTATCCACAGCACCGGTTCTAGCCACGCCGGCTAGTAAGGAACCAATGTTGCTCTATATAGCGGCCATCAGCCGGGTCGTCAGCGTCGTCCTGGTGGTGGAGCATCCTGAGGAAGGCAAGGCTCAGCCGGTTCAGAGACCCGTCTACTACCTCAGCGAGGTTCTCACCCTCTCCAAGCAGAACTACCCCCACTACCAGAAGATGTGCTACGGCGTGTACCTGGCATGCAAGAAGCTCAAGCACTACTTCCAGGAGCATCCGATTAAGGTCGTGTGCACAGCACCCCTTTCGGAAATCATCGGCAACAAGGACGCCACCGGCCGAGTCGCCAAGTGGGCCATCAAGCTCGCCGCCTACTCCATCCAGTACGAGCCCCGGCTCACGATCAAGTCGCAAGCGTTGGCGGACTTCCTCGTCGACTGGGCCGAGACCCAGCATCTCCCACCGGTTCCGGATTCGGACCATTGGTGGATGCACTTCGACGGATCGAAGATGCTCGGGGGCTTGGGAGCCGGCATCGTGCTCACCTCGCCCAAGGGAGACTGACTGGAGTACGTACTGCAGATCCACTTCAAGGCCTCCAACAACGTAGCCGAATACGAGGCACTGGCGCACGAACTCCGGCTGGCCAAGGAGATCGGTGTCAACCGGATCTTGTGCTTCGGCGATTCGGACTTGGTGGTGCAGCAAGTATCCGAAGAATGGGACGCTAGAGACGCAAACATGGCCCTCTACCGGTTCCACATCCAGAAGCTCAGCGCCTCCTTTGACGGGTGCGAATTTCACCACATCCCCCGCGTCAACAACGAGGCAGCCGATGGGCTCTCCAAGATCGGCTCCGCCAGACAGGCCATCCCACCGGGGGTCTCCTTGGAGCACCTGCGCAAGCCATCCATCAACCCGTCGCCGGAATCGGACTCCATCGTCTGGGCAGGAACCGTTCCGGCTGACGGAACGACGGAAGCAGAGGCGACAGAACCACCAAAGAAGAAGACCCGCACCAATTCCGGCCAGGCAGCGCCTTCCGGCTCGCAAGACCCGGGGGCTGCCGGCTCGCCTAGCGGCTCGGGGGCTGCCACTCCGGATACACCGTCCGGACGACCCCCAGACACCCGTCAACCGGAGAACACGAGCGTCCTCGTCATCCGGGAAGTGCCATCCTGGGCACAACCCTTCATGAGCTACATCGCCGATGGACAACTTCCGGACGACGAGGTGGGGGCCAGGCAAATCCGGCGCCGCGCGCACACATACACCATCATAAACGGCGAGCTATACAAGCGCAGTGTATCCGGTATCTTGCAAAGATGTGTTGATGCGGATACGGGCTACCGGCTACTCAAGGACATCCACCAGGGCGAGTGCGGGCACCACGCTTCGTCAAGGGCGATAGTCGCCAAGGCATTCCGCCATGGTTTCTATTGGCCCACCGCCCTCGAGGAAGCCGAGCAGCTGGTCCGTGCATGCAATGGGTGCCAGTGCTTCGGACAGCTCAGGCACATACCAACTTCGGTACTCAAGACCATACCGATCACCTGGTCGTTCGCGGTTTGGGGCCTCGACATGGTCGGTCCATTCAAGCGAGCACGCGTAGGCATGACCCACCTGCTGGTGGTGGTGGACAAGTTCACGAAGTGGATCGAGGCCAAGCCTATCCGGAAGCTGGACGGGGCGACGGTTGTCACCTTCTTCACCAACATCATCAACCGCTTCGGCTACCCCAACAGCATCATCACCGACAATGGCACGAACTTCGCCAAGGGGGCCTTCGCCCGGTTCTGCAGCAACAAGGGCATCCGACTGGACCTCGCCTCTGTCACGCATCCGCAATCCAACGGGCAAGTCGAACGAGCAAACGGCTTGGTGCTAGCCGGCATCAAGCCACGTCTCATCGAGCCGTTAGAGCGGTCACCCGGATGTTGGATCGAAGAACTTATGGATGTGCTGTGGAGCCTCCGTACCACGCCGAATAGGTCAACCGGCTTCACGCCGTTCTTCCTGGTCTACGGATCGGAAGCCGTCCTCTCCGTCGACATCGAGTTTGACTCCCCTCGCAAGCTCCTCTACAACGAAAAAGCCAACCAGGAGGCGCGGGAGGACGGAGTGGACCTCCTGGAGGAGGCCCGCGAGCTAGCCTTGTCCAGATCAGCCATGTACCAGCAGCGACTACGTCGCTACCACTCAAGCCGGATCCGCCCAGTCGCATTCCGCGAGGGCGACCTGGTTCTCCGGCTGGTGCAAGACACGAAGGGCATGCACAAGCTATCACCACCCTGGGAGGGCCCCTTCATCATCAGTCGGGCGCTGCCCAACGACTCCTACTACCTCATCGACGCGCAGCAGCCGTGCAAGAACAAGATGGACAAATCAGACGAGGAGACCGAGTGTCCCTGGAACACGGCCCTACTGCGCCCATTTTACACCTAGTCGCCAGACAATGTATGTATCCCAAAAACCCTATGAATGAAAATGCGGACCCCCACGAGAATCTCGGGGGCTCCTTGCTAGAAATATGTATGCATCCATTTCTCCAGTTGTTATTTTTTGGCTCCGGCAACCCCTACCCGGGGGCTCGCCGGCTGGCCCGGCCTGCTAAGTCAACAAACCGGCTGAGTACTGTGCGACGATGCCAGAGGCCCACTCTTCGTCTCAGCTACAGACTGCAACCCGGCTGTCCGGCTAGCAAGAGCAAAAGCCCGAGGCATCCCACACGAAAAACGGGGAGGAGACGCGACAGATCGGGTGTCCCGGCCCTGCAACTAGCTCGAACGAATCCAGCCGCTAAGTCATTAGTACCGTGCGCAACGTACTGTCAGCTCCCTTCGATTCCGGCTGCAGACCACAACCCGGCTGCCCGGCAAGGATGCAGCGAAAACAGCGAGAGCGCACGGGAAAGCGACTAAGTGTCTAGAAAGGGACAGGCCAGTTTTCGAAAAACGAGCCGTTTTCCGGCTACAATTTGGCAGACTAACCTACTAACCTATGTGGACATGTGTGTATGCGTATGTACGTTTGTCCGACTACTTAGAGTCAGAGTCCAGGAGAAGGAAAGAAGATTCGAAGTCCTTGCCTTCATCAAGCGCTCCAAATCTCGGGGGCTACACCCACTGGGTGCGCTCGCACACCCCCAGTGGAATCTTGTGGTCCCCGACCGGCTAAAAGGCGTTTAGCCGGCCGTTCGGAGCCCAGATGAGGGCAAGGGCTGGAGCAAGAGAAGACAAGGAAGATTCGAAGCACCTGGCTACGCCAGCTACTCCGAATCTCAGGGGCTACACCCAGTGGGTGCGCTCGTGCGCCCCCACTGGAATGTTAGTTCCCCCGGCTGAAAGTGTTCAGCCAGCGAAAGCAACCGGCTGAGACGAGTCTAGTCGGATAAAGAGAAGAATTGGGAAAGAAGGAAGATTCGAAGCACCTGTCATCGCCAACTACTGCGAATCTCGGGGGCTACACCCAGTGGGTGCGCTCGCGCGCCCCCACTGGAGGTGCGATTCCCCCGACTAAAAGTGTGTAGCCGGGCAAAGTTAACCGACGAAGTATGGAAAGAAAATTTGAAACACACAATTCAAGGAAAAAGGATTTCAACAATAACAAGCAAAAGAGAGACAAAGCTCTCGCAAGTTACCCGGCGTCAAAGACGGCCAGCACAAACAGACAAGGTTCACAAGTATATAACACAAGACAATTACACCCGGCATCCTGGGGCAGCAACTAAACGGCAGGACCCTTGCCGTGGGAGAGATCTTGGCCAGCAGAAGCTTCGGGCGGCGGAGGAGGCACGGAGCTTGATCCGGTTCAGGCGCTGGCAGGCGGCGGCATCGGGGCCTCCACATCAGGAGTGCCAACGGACTCCGAGTCGGTGAGGACCTCATCGGGGTCCATGTAGTCGGCGATCTTGATGGCGGACCCGCGGAGCTCCGGATGGGCTTGGCGGAAGCGGCAAGATCAGCTCCGGCACGGAAGCCTCCGTCGATCTTCTCGATGCGGGCGTCCTTGTACCAGGAGAGCATCAGAGCCAGGGGCATCTCCGCTCCGGCTCGCGCAGCCAGGTCCCGCAGCCGGTCCACCGCAGCCGGCACCTCTCCCACCTTCGCAGCCAGCTGCGCCATTGTCTTCGGGACCAGAGCCTCCGGCCAGACGAAGGAGAAGACGTCCCTCGCCGCCTAGCGAAACTTGGCAGCTTCCTCGATAAGAAGGACGACGAGCTCATGGGCCATCGGCTGCGCTCTCGGCCAATTCTCCTGCAGCCGGTTGTAGGCCAGCAGGTCTATGCCGGGGTAAAAGGCTGTCAGAAAAGAGAAGTCAGATCCGGCTACCGGATCCGGAAAGAAAGAAAGACGGAAAGAAAACTCACCCTTGGCAGTGTGGCTGACCTGCATCAGCTCCTCCACCAGTGCCTTCTCCTTGAGCGCCAACTGTTTAATCTCCTTCTCCTGGTCCTTGTTCTGGGCCTCGAGAAGGGAGAAAGCTTCGGTCCGGCTGGCGAGCGAGGCGTCGCGCTCCTTGACGGTGGCCTCCAGACCGTCCACCCGCGCGTGCCAATCCTTGTTCTGCTGCCGCAGAGTAGAATTGGACTTGCTCAGCCGGTCGTTCGCCTTCTTCAGGTGATCGATCTCGCGCTGAGCGCACACGAGGATGGCTGCAACAAAACCGGCTATCAGTACCCAAAAAAAAAGAGCCGGATGAAGCGAACTCACTCTGGGAGCTCCCGTTGGCAGCAGCGAGCTTCTGCTCCAACGACCGGTTCCTGCCGGCTGTGGCCTCTAGCAGCCGGATCTCCTTCACCGCTAACTCGAGCGTGGTGGCAAGGTCCGACAGCGAGGCAGCGGAAGAGGCATCGTCGTCCACGGCATTGATGGCCAAGGACTCCTTCGCCGTGACCACCACCGTCTGCCACTCCTCCCCGGGCTCCTCGTCGGAGTTGTCGTCGCCAACGACGACGAGCTCCTTGCCAGCAGCCCCCCACGCGCCCGCAGAGGAGCCTTCCGGCTGGGGGATTTCCGGCTGGGAGGAGGCAGTCGGCTGAGGGGGAGGCGAAGGCTACGCCTCAGAAGAAGGAGGGGCGCTGGTCGGCGTAGTCGGGGTACGGGGCGGCGACCCGGCTGGCGCGCGTGCCGGGCTCGCGGCTCCAAAGGAAACCAGCGTACTAAGGAGAAAGCGAAGAAGACAGGAGCAAAACAAGCCAAAGTCAGAAAAGGAGGAAAAAGGCAAACAGACATAAAGGGAAGGGGGAGAAAGAACATACCCCAGCACAACAAGAGGCAGCCCTTTCTTCCGACCGAAACGGCTGGGTGGCAGGGCGGCGGACCGGCTCCTCTTGGGCGCCGGCTCCACCGTCGCAGGGCGGCGGGAGCCAGAACGGCTGGAGCCACTCCCACCCGCTTCCCTATCCGTCGCGGAGCGCGTCGCCGGCTCCGTGGTCAGCACGACCTCCTCCTCGTGCACCACCGCATGCGGATCAGCGGCCGGCTCGTCGTTCCGGCTGGGGAAGGCGTCGCCGTCCCCATCCGATTCCTTGCCGGACCATCGAGCGCGCGGCTCGGGCAGGTCGGGCGTGAATTCCAGGAGGGCCGCTGCGCCCTCCTCGCGAATGATGCAGGGGAACATCTGCCAAACACAAAAGTCAGCCAAACAAAAACAAAGAACAAGTGCAAGAAACACCAAAGTAGCATCCGGCTAGAAGAACTTACCCGGGGCGGGCGGTTCTCCCGCGTATAAGGCGCCAGGCTGAACTTCCAGTTCTCCGGCAGCCGCTCCTTGATGATCGTCCACACCCACTCCTTCAGGTTGTGGTAGCGGGGATCGCGGTGCGACAGCCGGGTCGGGTCTAGCCGGCCAGAATAGTAGCACATCTTGTGTGCTCGTTGCTGCAACAGCATCATCAGCCGGGACATCCAACTGAGGGTGACGTCCAGCCCGGTCAGCCGGCAGTGGACGAGCGAGCGCATGCGCTTCAGCAGATCGTCCGTCTCTGCCTTGTCGCCGTGGAACTTCAGGTCCCAGTTCTGCCGGCTGGATTCGACGTCGTGGAAGGCCGGCAGATTTATCCGCTCGATGTTGGTGAGGTTCTTCACGTAGAAGGAACTTGGGGTAGCCGGTCTACGAGCGGGAGTAAATGGAGGCGCCGCCGCAAACGACCAAGGGCCCCTGGGTGAACTGCACCTGCGGCCGGACTCGAAAGAGCCGGCAGAAGAGCCCGAGATCTGGCTAGATCCCGAGATAGCTCTCGCAGAAAGCAACGAAATGCGCCAACGTCCCGATTGCGTTGGCACCGAGGTGGTGGAGGCGAAGATCAAAGAAAGCGAGGAAGGTCAAGAGGAACGGGTTCACCTGAAGGGCGAACCCGCAGGCCAGGTGGGACAGGAATATGACGCGCTCGCCCTCCTCCGGATGCAGTGACACCTCCCCGGCCTGCGCCAGCCGCACCGCCACCTCCTCCGCCGGCGGGAGGACGCGGGTGGCGCGGTATTTGGCGATTTGGTCCTCGGTGACGGCGGAGCCGCACCAGGCCCCGCGGTCGGCGGCCATTTCTGGTTGACGAGGGGGAGCGGCGACGGAAGACTGGCGGTGGCCCGTAGCGTCAACGATGGCGAGCGGGCGGCGCAAAGTGCAAGAGCGCAGGAGCGAAAGCAGCAAGAGAGAAGGAATTGCAACGGGGGAACAAAAGAAAGAAATCGCCTCCCCCGCGGCGTCCCTTTAAAGAGCCAGAAGGGCAACCGTCGATGGGGCACGTGGCGTGCATCCGGGCGACCCACACCCCAACCGCCGCCTAAGATCCCGTGTGCCGGAGCAGGATGCGCAGAAGATCCTGGAGCGAGAACCGAAGCGCCGGACAATAGTTTCCCAAGGCGACGCGCGACGGGATGTTACGCTGCCCGCCACAGAGTAATGATGGCGCGTGCGCGCGTGGTCGACATCAGCACTGACGTCACGGGTAGCGCAACCGCCAAGCTCATCCGGACACAAATTCAAAAGCAAGAGGAAGCGCGCGCGCATTTCTCCTAAGGGTGGAATCCACATGCGCTCGGGGGATAGTGTCAGGGGGATGATCCCCAGGTACCCCAACCGAATAAGAAACAAGACAGTCGGATCGCGTCCGGCTGACTAGATGCAGCCGGACAGGGCAAGACAGACCGGCTATCCCCCGGTAGCCGGATCAGCAAGAGGTATCCGGATGCGGCGACGTAGCCGGACCCAATCAATGGGACAGGGCGACGTGTGTATCAGTGCACGGTATGCCCTATACGGTGACAAGACTGGCAACTACCCGGCCATACCAAAGACTTTGCGTAGGTGACACGGGAACAGTGGCCGGTGCTGACGACAGGCTCGCAAGGCGTCCACTGTGCCTACGACGGCCATACTGGACACTGTAGATGAATAGTTGGCTGGGACCCGCCTATGGGGCCCGCCAGTCGGACCTTTGCCTCTCAGCCTATATAAGGAGAGGCAAGGCCTTAGTAGAAAGGGTTGGTCTTACAGCATTTAAGGCAGTTGCTAGCGTATACAGCTCAAGGAGCACTTGTAGCTCGTGTATTCCACATAGTCAGATCCGGCAGGAGTAGGGGTTTTACCTCACCACGAGGGCCCCAAACCTGGGTACTTCTTGCGTCCCGCTACGCTCGCTTATATCCAATCCCGCCCGCGGACGCCGTCGATAGCTTCCCTGCTAGTCCCCACACCTCTATCTAACCTCCTCAGGTACTGCCGTTCCCAATACAACGACAGGTGAAATTGCTGAAATTGGTTCTGGATGTGATATGGAAATGTTGTCAGGGTTTTATGTAGGTTTGTTAATTAAAGTAATTAACAAAATTCTAAATAAAATAAATAAAAGAGTTTTATTAAATGAGAGTTGCATTAATTTTGGTGAAAAATTAATGCATGTTAGTGGACATCTGAGTGAAGGTGTGTTTATGTGAGTGGGAGCTCCACCCAGATGAATGAGGAGAGGAGGGGGCACCCACCTTGGCCGCCGGCCATGGCATGGGGTTGCCCCTCCCCTATATAAGGAGAAACTCCTCCTCCACTCTCACACCTCGTCGTGAAGGATCTCTCTCCCCTTCTAGTTTATTTCATCATGGCCTCGAATTAGCGAGGTACATGTTTCCAATGGCTTTATCTGAAAGGAGTTGCTGCTTCCGCTGCATCGCTGGAGTGAGGACGCGGAGGTTGTCGGAGGACCGGACGTATGTGCAATCATGGATGCGCTACTGAGTTGCGGTCCTGGACTTCCTCACGATCTTGAGATCGGCAAGTGAACGACTAAATCATCCACGAGTCTAACCTCATAATGCTTTGTTGCTCTTCAGGGGTATGTTCTATATGGATGTACATCCACCCGTTGATTGTATCTAGGTAGATACATCTTGGTGCTTAGTTGTTCACTCTGTAGGAATTTTTTGTTTTCTGTGCTGCGAACCCAACAGTGGTATCAAAGCCTGATCTATGCGTAGATACTTTGCATAGGTAGAACACATATGATTATGTGGGCCCCGATGATCTGCTGGGGATCGTAGCAGAAAACAAAAAAATTCCTATGATGTAACCCTAAAACTTGCCTAGGATCTATCTATGTAGTAATGCAGTAACGGCCGGAGCGTATAAAATACATACCCTTGTAGACGGTACGCGGTTAACGTTCCGCGGGGAACGTGGTTGAAGTAGTCGTACTCGTAGCCGACCTCAAGGTCGCGAAGCTCCTCGCAGCTCACCTCTTGCTCCTTCTTGACCTTCATCATGCAACAGCTCCGGCTCACGACATTTAAGCGCCCCAAGTGTTGCGCCTCGTGTCTTCGTACACATCCGGTACACGATGAGACCTCAGGCTCCCCGATCCCACCGGGAGTGCGGAAGTTGATATCCGGCTAGGAATCCCGGCAGCGCAACGGCGTACTACAGGTGTGCCTCGATCGCACAGTCCAGACTTGGGACCATGGTCACGAGGTATAGAGAGAGGGAGGAGGAGAAAGTCAACCAAAGGACTTCTCCAATTGTATGTTTTAGTCCTCCCATGGGAACCTACTTATATAGGCTAAGGGAGGTGTACCCTCCCTCTTAGGTGCCCCATGTGGGACTAATAGATAAAGAAAAGAGGCAAAAGGAGGCACTCCAGCCAGCTGGGCCACAAGGGCCTAGCACAGCAGCCCACAGCGGCCATCAGAGCCAGCAGCAGCACAGCCCGGCGGGTGTGCCGGCGAGCCCACCACGTGGCCTGCCAGCGGCCAGGGCGGCGGCTGCCAGCGAGTGACCCGGGTGGGCCTTTCGCCCACGACGGCCCAAGGCGGAAAGAGGCGGCGGGGAGGGAGCAGCCGGGGGGGCCAGCGGTGGCCGCGGCCTGCCTGGCGGCCTGGCTCCCCTGCGCGCCCGTGTGGCCCGGGGTCGAGCCGGCCGGCCCGGCGGACGTATGGCTGCTGTCCGCCCCCGCTCGGTGCCCTTTATCTGCCGCCCGCCCACGAGCGTGGCCCATCTCCGTACCGCCCTGTGCGGCGGCTATTATTTGCCGCCCACATGGGCCTGTGCTATTTTTCCTTTTCTATTTTTCTGCAGCTTTTCTTTTAGGCTAATTCCCTCCGGGGATTTGGCCTAATATAAAAGTTGCTTTTATAAATATTAATATAAATATTATTTAGAATATATTAATTCATAATTAACATATAATAAATATATATTTAAATTCCCATTTATCCGAAAACACTTTTCTGGGCTTTTCCTTTATTCTTTTTCCGAACAACTTCAGATCTCTCCGCGGAACGATTCCGGCTTTCTCTCTTTCTCTACTGTGATTCCGTCTTACGATTGATCACTCTCATCGTACCCTTAAGTGTATCCTCTCACGGCTTGGGAATGCTCTAGACATGATCTGTATCAATGATCAACAGAGGGACCAGGGATGTCCATGTGACCCCTATGCATTCCTAATGACAATGTCGTTTGAACTGTCTAAATGTAGCATCCTCTTCCTTTTGTTTCTTGATACAACTTGTCCGAGATCCGATCATTGGTATCCCATACCTTGTTCAATCTCGTTCACAACAAGTTATGTTTTCTTGTTAGCGTGATATTACATCCCCGTGACCTAGTCACATGTTGCAACATTTATGGATGTAATCTCACCAAGTCGGCCGTATGTATCTTTACCCGTCATGTGGGTGAACAAATCCCGGTCTTGCAGTCACATGGCATCTACTGTTCCTTCGGAATACCCAACGTACACCTTTATGGCCACCGTATTACCAGATGACGGTTGATGCAGTCTAAGCAGCCTAGGGAAACAGTGAGTAATATTAGCTCACGGTCTAAGGAGAAGGAGTCTAGGTATAGCTGTTGCAACAATGAACTATATGACTTGATCCTGTTGCAATCCTTCGAGGAATGTCCAATCATATTATTCTCCAATGATATGATCCCGTTGTCAGTTGGCATAAATGCCCATGATCTTGAAACCCAGATCATCGTCGTGACCAACGAACTAGTATGAATAGAGGCTACTAGGGACTTTGTTGTTTCATACCACACATGTACCAATGTTTCTACTTGGCATAGTTCTAGCACAATATGAAACTATTATAAACTAATTGAGATATGACAATAAAAACCTATTTATTATTTGCCTCTAGGGCATATCTCCTTCAGTCTCCCACTTACACTAGAGTACAAATAACCTAGCTCGCATTTTACTCATATAAACCATATACCATATGCGTTTACAGATCATGCATGCTCATGCGAAACGTCATGTCCATGTTCTATTTTACTAGATTATTATGTCTTTTGCAAATTGTAAATGTCTTCCTAATTTTGACATTCACACCATTATCGTATAATGGGTCGAAGTATTTGTTTGGCAATAAAGTGAGACTTTTGTTTCTAGTGTTTATGATGACGGCCGTTTTCACCATTGTCATCTAAACTTCGAAACGCACTTTGCTATCCTTTGTGTATATACTGTAGTCATGGCAGCAGAACGATGCCAGATTCCAAGAGCTTACAGTGACGTTAGATCAACCTCGAGGGCTTTCTCATGGGCCCTGGACCCTGGGACACATCATTCTATGTTAAAAGCGAACTAGCCCCGCCATAACATTATACATCACATCAGATGTAGCCTTCATACTTCTATATCTATGTAGATCCTAGTGCATGAAATGCAACTATGCCACTTACATTGCTTCTTGCCATTTATGTACAAACTCAATTTTGGTTCAGTGATCAACTCAGGAATCACTTAAAGACATGTTCTTACAGTTAAGAGCCAGTCCTTCCAACCAGAACCTTGGGTCACATTATGTCGAGTATACAACATGGTTATATGGAAGAACCTATGACTGAGGCATAGGAGATGCAACGCATCTCTTTCTTTCAACCATAGTTGCAATTCTCAATGCTTCATACAGTAATAACTTCTTTCTTACCTTGTTCCATTCTGAGCTATTTCAGAATCTTGCTTAGGACTTTCTGAACATCTTTCAGAATCAAGTCCAGGAAGCATTTGACATTTAGTGTTTATTAAACTCACTGATCTATCTCGATAGATCTTATTGTTTAATAACTTCAACTTCATCCTAACTTAAATACTATTAACACCAATCATATCATTCACATATGTCGTCCACATATCACAGAATGATTTCACGCTCCCACTCAAATATGACGTTCATGTTTGAGATCCAGGGATTTCACTTAGCTCCCACTCGAAATATGTCAGCTACATATTATGAATCAGCCAAGCTGATTTGCTCCCACTCAAATCTAGGACCTCTCGATAATCTTGGACATTCCAAAATTCCTTGATTATCATCAAACCGAGAATTCCACCAACGAGATTTTAATGACCATTGACTTCTCGTACTTAGGTCCATCACACTTCTTTGTATTTTGTAGGTATGTCTTTGTTATTTCATACCACACATGTACCAATGTTTCTACTTGGCACAGTTCTAGCACAATATGAAACTATTATAAACTAATTGAGATATGACAATAAAAACCTATTTATCATTTGCCTCTAGGGCATATCTCCTTCAGTCTCCCACTTACACTAGAGTACAAATAACCTAGCTCGCATTTTACTCATATAAACCATATACCATATGCGTTTACAGATCATGCATGCTCATGGGAAACTTCATGTCCATGTTCTGTTTTACTAGATTATTATGTCTTTTGCAAATCGTAAATGTCTTCCTAATTTTGACATTCACACCATTATCGTATAATGGGTCGAAGTATTTGTTTGCAAAAAAGTGAGACTTTTGTTTCTAGTGTTTATGATGACAGTCATTTTCACCATTGTCATCTAAACTTCGAAACACACTTTGCTATATACTGTAGTCATGGCAGCAGAACGAGGCCAGATTCCAGGAGCTTACAGTGACGTTAGATCAACCTCGAGGGCTTTCTCATGGGCCCTGGACCCTGGGACACATCATTCTACGTTAAAAGCGAACTAGCCCCGCCATAACATTATACATCACATCAGATGTAGCCTTTATACTTCTATATCTATGTAGATCCTAGTGCATGAAATGCAACTATGCCACTTACATTGCTTCTTGCCATTTATGTATAAACTCAATTCCGGTTCAGTGATCAACTCAGGAATCACTTAAAGACATGTTCTTACAGTTAAGAGCTAGTCCTTCCAACCAGAACCTTGGGTCACATTATGTCGAGTATACAACATGGTTATATGGAAGAACCTATGACTGAGGCATAGGAGATGCAACACATCTCTTTCTTTCAACCATAGTTGCAATTCTCAATGCTTCATACAGTAAGAACTTCTTTCTTACCTTATTCCATTCTGAGCTATTTCAGAATCTTGCTTAGGACTTTCTGAACATCTTTCATAATCAAGTCCAGGAAGCATTTGACATTCAGTGTTTATTAAACTCACTGATCTATCTCGATAGATCTTATTGTTTAATAACTTCAACTTCATCCTAACTTAAATACTATTAACACCAATCATATCATTCACATATGTTGTCCACATATCACAGAATGATTTCACGCTCCCACTCAAATATGACGTTCATGTTTGAGATCCAGGGATTTCACTTACCTCCCACTCAAAATATGGCAGCTACATATTATGAATCAGCCAAGCTGATTTGCTCCCACTCAAATCTAGGACCTCTCGATAATCTTGGACATTCCAAAATTCCTTGATTATCATCAAACCGAGAATTCCACTAACAAGATTTTAATGACCATTGACTTCTCGTACTTAGGTCCATCACGCTTCTTTGTATTTCGTAGGTATTTCTTGTTCAAAACAAGACAAGTGAATCAACAATATAATTCCACAAACTTGTAGAATATATAGTTGAATCCTATTTACTTTAGTAAAAGTATTCACTAAAACTTTATGATCATTATCATTAGTTTCTCCTCTATTTGTAGAGTTTGGTTTCACGAAACAAATTCCGCTGCGCCACTCAACAATCCGGAGGTAAAGTCAAATACCTTGTTTTGATCTTTTACTTTCTTCCACCTGTATCTTCATCAAGACACATCAGCTTTGGACAACAACAGATTTTCCCCTTGTGGATGATGCATTCATAGCTTCCTAAGAATGCTCTACAAAGACTTGTTTATTCGCCACGATTTCGACTTGTCAAAATCTCCAGAAACTTGAACGTGCCATAACACTTATGGTGTTGTTTCCATGAATCTTTTAGATGTTCCTTTGTATTTCAAATGAGTGTTTGCTTATTTCGATCTTTAACTCTAAACGACAACTATAACCCCTATAAGAGATGATATTATACAATATGTATCTTAATACATAATGATTATGATGTTTAGATATTTCAACACAGTTTGAATTCATCCAATTATCATAATTTGTGAAACATCTTTCACAAGTCCCTTTTATGCTAAATTTAACTTGAATACTTTGGTCATGTCGATCAAATCAAAGAGACTTGTTAATTCAGTTAATTCAATATCCCATTCAGTCATGAACTCATTTGAACAATTCAAATCATTTCAAACTTCATGTTTCATTAAGTAAATACACTTATTCACTTAAGTCCATAATAAATTCCACTACTTGTTGAAAATATGATACATCACTATGTATGAGATTCAACATTTCTTCGCATATCACCGTTTTACCAGAATGCGGAGTTTTAGTCATTCTGCCCGAGAGGCATTGTTTTGCAAAGTCTCTAGATTAAGCATCTAGGACCCCGATCTTTCATAAAGAACATGCAATAACCAAAATGACTTAAACTGTAGTGTCTTTTCATTATTAAGCTTTGGATATCTTTTAGCATTCTAATCCTTTATAAATGTTTAAACTATTATCATTAACATAGTGATGAGAATAACATATTTGTAATCGTAATGTGACCATAAGGTATTGTTCATAAGAATAGTACAAACTGGTTTGTGACTTGTTCATATGAATAATCATCTCGCCATAAGCAAGACACACATCCATGGATTACAAATTTATATTCAAGTCCACTAATCCAAATGATAATGTTTGAGGGAAGAGGTGATGTCGGCCATCAACTGATTTGCTTGCCATCATCAAGTCACATTGCCTCAAAACCAGCAATTCTCAAGCAGATCCTCCTGTTTTCACAAAACGGCACAAGTATCAAATACTTTGCAAACTGCAACGAGTTTTGCAAGAACCACATTTATAATTTTGTATATCTAACATATACCTTTTTCATCCATGACCTCCTTTTGTAATCAAGCCCTTACAAGAGTTCTCAACTCTAATGCAAGATTGCTAAGTGTTTCTCCAAACATTCTGGAGTCATCGATTTATCTCCTAATGGTTATTGTATCGAGAAGAGAAGATCACCTTTTACGAGGATATCCCTCAGGCGTGGGTATTAATCTATGAAGTTGGACCCCTTTGCTAAGTTCCAAATTAAGCAATATATTCCCATGGTCGCAAAGGAACTCAATGGGATAGGCCAAGGTCTACTAAGATATTTGCAAATAGACATCTAGACTAAGTTTATGATAAGAGATCAATTTATAATTGGTCTCCACTAAAACTTTCATCCCCTGGACGATTTTAGTGATCGCATGATCCCTATCCTCTGCACCTCCCTCGTGTTACACAGCCATCAGTGCATTATCAAAGGTAGGCATTCACTAATGCCAATCACATCATCCATGTGACTCATACTCAATATTTTGATCTCTTGTGTTCCAAGGCCTCGTCTCTGTAACATGCTAGGCTCACCAAATCTAACTTGTGTGTATTCGTTGTGCAACATGGCTTACACCCACTATATGCGAACGTAGATATGTCTGACACCCAGGCCTGTACCCTGGATCGCCTCATACCGAAGAATTTTCTTGGTGGTGCACACACAAGGGGAACACGGAACATTGGAATTCAATAGGGATTATCTTATTTGCTACTTTGAGTATCTAAATACTAGCACACAATAAGATGTAAAAATTGGTATCAACATCATATGTATAATGTGATATGATATGGTCTTTCTTGCGCCTTGATCTCCATCGAGCGCTCCGGCATGATCTCCATATTGCCCTTGGTTTGACGCCAAGTCCACGACGCCTCCACCAGGTCATTCATCGGAACGATGACTATTACTATACTACTTAGTAATACAAAAGTAAACTACTTTACCTTTGTAACAACCAATGCCATATCATAATCACATTCCCCCTGCAAAATAAAGTTAGACGCCTCTACTTTATCTATTGAAAGTTTTACATGGTTGTTAGGGCTTTCGTACTAGAACCGTTTCTAAACTACGAACTTTCCAACCACAACATGGATCCGACAGTTGTCTCTATTACACCCCTTTCGGGGCCTTCCGTTGTAAATGCTATATCAACTATTGAATGAGAGACAAACACCCACTAGCCACTTATACTGTACAAGCCGTATGTTGAGCGTGGAACCAGTCTCGCGTACGAATACGCGTAAGGTCGGTCCGGGCCGCTTCATCAAACAATACCGCGATATAAACAAGTAACCGTTAGAGGGTAACAACTAAGGGATCAATGCCCGCACAAAACTTGTGCGTACTGGCCGTACAACACTCCTACGCATAGATCGGCTCTGATACCACTATTGGGGATCGCAGCAGAAAACAAAAAAATTCCTACGATGTAACCCCAAAACTTGCCTAGGATCTATCTATGTAGCTCGTGTATTCCACATAGTCAGATCCGGCAGGAGTAGGGGTTTTACCTCACCACGAGGGCCCCAAACCTGGGTACTTCCTGCGTCCCGCTACGCTCGCTTATATCCAATCCCGCCCGCGGACGCCGTCGATAGCTTCCCTGCTAGTCCCCACACCTCTATCTAACCTCCTCAGGTACTGCCGTTCCCAATACAACGACAGGTGAAATTGCTGAAATTGGTTCTGGATGTGATATGGAAATGTTGTCAGGGTTTTATGTAGGTTTGTTAATTAAAGTAATTAACAAAATTCTAAATAAAATAAATAAAAGAGTTTTATTAAATGAGAGTTGCATTAATTTTGGTGAAAAATTAATGCATGTTAGTGGACATCTGAGTGAAGGTGTGTTTATGTGAGTGGGAGCTCCACCCAGATGAATGAGGAGAGGAGGGGGCACCCACCTTGGCCGCCGGCCATGGCATGGGGTTGCCCCTCCCCTATATAAGGAGAAACTCCTCCTCCACTCTCACACCTCGTCGTGAAGGATCTCTCTCCCCTTCTAGTTTATTTCATCATGGCCTCGAATTAGCGAGGTACATGTTTCCAATGGCTTTATCTGAAAGGAGTTGCTGCTTCCGCTGCATCGCTGGAGTGAGGACGCGGAGGTTGTCGGAGGACCGGACGTATGTGCAATCATGGATGCGCTACTGAGTTGCGGTCCTGGACTTCCTCACGATCTTGAGATCGGCAAGTGAACGACTAAATCATCCACGAGTCTAACCTCATAATGCTTTGTTGCTCTTCAGGGGTATGTTCTATATGGATGTACATCCACCCGTTGATTGTATCTAGGTAGATACATCTTGGTGCTTAGTTGTTCACTCTGTAGGAATTTTTTGTTTTCTGTGCTGCGAACCCAACAGTGGTATCAAAGCCTGATCTATGCGTAGATACTTTGCATAGGTAGAACACATATGATTATGTGGGCCCTGATGATCTGCTGGGGATCGTAGCAGAAAACAAAAAAATTCCTATGATGTAACCCTAAAACTTGCCTAGGATCTATCTATGTAGTAATGCAATAACGGCCGGAGCGTATAAAATACATACCCTTGTAGACGGTACGCGGTTAACGTTCCGCGGGGAACGTGGTTGAAGTAGTCGTACTCGTAGCCGACCTCAAGGTCGCGAAGCTCCTCGCAGCTCACCTCTTGCTCCTTCTTGACCTTCATCATGCAACAGCTCCGGCTCACGACATTTAAGCGCCCCAAGTGTTGCGCCTCGTGTCTTCGTACACATCCGGTACACGATGAGACCTCAGGCTCCCCGATCCCACCGGGAGTGCGGAAGTTGATATCCGGCTAGGAATCCCGGCAGCGCAACGGCGTACTACAGGTGTGCCTCGATCGCACAGTCCAGACTTGGGACCATGGTCACGAGGTATAGAGAGAGGGAGGAGGAGAAAGTCAACCAAAGGACTTCTCCAATTATATGTTTTAGTCCTCCCATGGGAACCTACTTATATAGGCTAAGGGAGGTGTACCCTCCCTCTTAGGTGCCCCATGTGGGACTAATAGATAAAGAAAAGAGGCAAAAGGAGGCACTCCAGCCAGCTGGGCCACAAGGGCCTAGCACAACAGCCCACAGCGGCCATCAGAGCCAGCAGCAGCACAGCCCGGCGGGTGTGCCGGCGAGCCCACCTCGTGGCCTGCCAGCGGCCAGGGCGGCGGCTGCCAGCGAGTGACCCGGGTGGGCCTTTCGCCCACGACGGCCCAAGGCGGAAAGAGGCGGCGGGGAGGGAGCAGCCGGGGGGGCCAGCGGTGGCCGCGGCCTGCCTGGCGGCCTGGCTCCCCTGCGCGCCCGTGTGGCCCGGGGTCGAGCCGGCCGGCCCGGCGGACGTATGGCTGCTGTCCGCCCCCGCTCGGTGCCCTTTATCTGCCGCCCGCCCACGAGCGTGGCCCATCTCCGTACCGCCCTGTGCGGCGGCTATTATTTGCCGCCCACATGGGCCTGTGCTATTTTTCCTTTTCTATTTTTCTGCAGCTTTTCTTTTAGGCTAATTCCCTCCGGGGATTTGGCCTAATATAAAAGTTGCTTTTATAAATATTAATATAAATATTATTTAGAATATATTAATTCATAATTAACATATAATAAATATATATTTAAATTCCCATTTATCCGAAAACACTTTTCTGGGCTTTTCCTTTATTCTTTTTCCGAACAACTTCAGATCTCTCCGCGGAACGATTCCGGCTTTCTCTCTTTCTCTACTGTGATTCCGTCTTACGATTGATCACTCTCATCGTACCCTTAAGTGTATCCTCTCACGGCTTGGGAATGCTCTAGACATGATCTGTATCAATGATCAACAGAGGGACCAGGGATGTCCATGTGACCCCTATGCATTCCTGATGACAATGTCGTTTGAACTGTCTAAATGTAGCATCCTCTTCCTTTTGTTTCTTGATACAACTTGTCCGAGATCCGATCATTGGTATCCCATACCTTGTTCAATCTCGTTCACAACAAGTTATGTTTTCTTGTTAGCGTGATATTACATCCCCGTGACCTAGTCACATGTTGCAACATTTATGGATGTAATCTCACCAAGTCGGCCGTATGTATCTTTACCCGTCATGTGGGTGAACAAATCCCGGTCTTGCAGTCACATGGCATCTACTGTTCCTTCGGAATACCCAACGTACACCTTTATGGCCACCGTATTACCAGATGACGGTTGATGCAGTCTAAGCAGCCTAGGGAAACAGTGAGTAATATTAGCTCACGGTCTAAGGAGAAGGAGTCTAGGTATAGCTGTTGCAACAATGAACTATATGACTTGATCCTGTTGCAATCCTTCGAGGAATGTCCAATCATATTATTCTCCAATGATATGATCCCGTTGTCAGTTGGCATAAATGCCCATGATCTTGAAACCCAGATCATCTTCGTTACCAACGAACTAGTATGAATAGAGGCTACTAGGGACTTTGTTGTTTCATACCACACTTGTACCAATGTTTCTACTTGGTATAGTTCTAGCACAATATGAAACTATTATAAACTAATTGAGATATGACAATAAAAACCTATTTATTATTTGCCTCTAGGGCATATCTCCTTCATGATCATGTTATTGCATCTTTTATATATTTTGGATATTGGTGGCATAGTGGAATGAAGCGGTCCGGACTAACTTTACATGTCCTCGCACATGAGACTTGTTCCACGCTTGACATGCAACTAGTTTTGCATAAGTGGCTTGCGGGTGTCTGTCTCTCTTACTATAGTCAATATCTGATTTACAATAAGTTTTTAATAATTTGATTATCATATTGTGGTTCCATGTTTGTAGGTATGAAAGATTCTATCTTCGAAAGCTCTGAGCCACGTAAAATTTGCAATTGATAAATTAGAGGCGTCTAGTTTAGTTGTTGTTGGGCAAGTGTCATGATACGTGATGTTACAATTTATAGTATGGATTGATACTCTTGGAAATTATAACATACCAAAGTGAAAGTTCCATAGACCTTGGCCTTACACATATAGAAATGATGAAGATCATACCACGATGCATAACGGTGTGATAGACTCTATGTTTGCATTCAACGAGTGTAAGACAGTTTTATACACGTGAATACTAAGGTTCTTACTTGGCGAGCCTAGAATGTATATACATGGCCTCGCAACATGAACCGAAATGTAAAGAGTGAGTCATATGGTTGATATGATGACCATATAGATGCTCTCCTTTGAAGCAACACCAACTCACGTGATGATTGGTCTTGGTGTAGTGGATCTGGTTCATGTAATCACCAAAACAACTCGAGGGATGTTGGTTTTGAGTGGGATTTCATTTGTAATTTGGACTAGTCAAACTCAATTTATCATAAACTAAAATCAAAGTGAATTTGCATAATTTGTTGTAGTCATTGGCATCCATATACTACCTTGCGCTTAGTTTTAATTGAGATAGTAGAACTATAGAATTCTGGATATTTACTTTATGAACTAGTATTGTATTGTTTTGAGTGTCAATCTAAAGTTTAAAAGTCCTATTGCAAACTTTCAGCAAATTCCATTTACTCCACGAAGTTTAATAAGTACTATTAAACCAAGAGTAACAATTCCAGTGTTAGTATCTAAAGTATCATGTTTGCCTCCATGATCCTTGTTATTCAAAAGATGTTTTAGTATCAAGGTTATCTAGGATCTGAAAGAATTGTTTCAGAAACTGTCGTGTGTGGAAGATATTGTGATATTTGAAACAATGTTTATGGTTGCAATATGATAGAGTATAATTTGGCAAAATGCATGTTCTCATACTTTATGAGAATTTTCGAAGGTTGGAGACGCTAGACATCCTAATCTCCCAAATGGTTTTGGGAACTGACATTATACTCACGATTTGCCCTTATAGGCCATAGTAGCTTAATCATGGAAGTTGTCATGATAAGGATGAATAGAAGATGTAAGTAAAATGTTTACTACACTAAAAGATTACTAAAGAATGTATTTTTAAAAGAACGCCAAACATTTGATGATGGTTATCCACTTCAAAGTGCAAGTCCAAAGGTATTAGTATTTGACTATACACGCTTTGGACTAAGTGTCATGTGTATGGATCCACTATTGATGTTGATAGATTCTTTTAAAGGAAAAGGAAATGTTCAAAGAGAATCTATAAAATATTTGGTAGAAAAGAGAAAGACTAGAAATGTCTAGCTTAGGTATATAGATGATATACATGTTATGGCTGTATTCTTTGCTTGTTAAATAATGTGATTCTTGGGTATTGGATACCGAATTGGTTGGTGTGAAGTGTCATACAAGAACAAAACAATTCATGAACTGCAATGGCCTAAGTAATTAGTAAGACAATATGTGATGATGTTCATTGATAACAAATAAAGTGTTATTGTGTTTCTTGTTGAGATGAAAGCTTGCCTTCAAGATTTGTTTTATAAATGTTATTTTGTTCCGGTATTATGAGAACAATGGTTGTTCAAATAATTACCGTATTCCATAAATGATGGATGAACTTTTACAAGTCTAGTTTGAGAAATCACGTTCATAAAAACTAATTCTAAAATGTTGCAAGACAAATTCTTGAAAGATCACTTACGAAGTGACATCGCCGTTTAATTATATTGGAAAGAAAACATGAAGAAATTCCATGTTGATGGATTTTTGGAGGCTTTGATTTTGATCAATCAACGCTTGTGAGACTTTGCTGGAGATAATTGAAACTTTGTTCATAGGACAAATAGAACGGATGACTAACTTATTGGACATTTTGCACATTGATGTATATAGTCCATTATGTATAGCCATGAATGGTGGATCTTTCAACTTCATACACTTTCTCCGAATATTTGAGTGGATATATGTGTATATTTACTCAATAAGGAAGAAGTATGAAACATTTGAAAAATGTTCAAAGGTTTTCAAGGTGAAGTGGAAAATCATAGTAACAAGAAAATAAATAATTTATGATTGGATCACAAAGGAATATATTTGAGTTACATGTTTAGCAAAATACCTAAGATTTGTGAAATTGTTCCATGTATTTGTGTTTCCCGCTAAACCATAGGAGTATGGAATGTTTGAGAGACGAAATCAAACCTTGATTGACATGGTAAGGATTAAACCTTTAGAGACTACCATTTTTTACACTGAAAAGAGTGCCATCATGATCCGTTGAAATGACACCATATGAGTTATGGCTTGGGATAAAACCCAAGTTGTTTTTTCTTAAAATTTGGTATGGCAGGCATAAGTAAAATATTTACAACTAAAGTCGGATAACCACGTCTTTGTTGGTTATCCCAAAGAATTTGTTGGGTATTCCTCCATAACACCGAGGACAAAATAGTTACTCGCTTGGAACGTCAAGTTTCTTAAGAAGGAATTTTTTGCAAAACTTAAGAGGGAGGACAATAGAACTTTGATTAGGTTGATGAACCTAAGCAATCTATGCTAATTAGCGCAGCACCGAAAAGTGTCCCAAAGGCGGCCACAATGCTCATGGCTCCCGTGATTGCAAAGGTTATGATCTTGGAGATTAGAGTTCCTGTTTGAACTATATGGGTCAGGTAACAATCAAATAGTGAGATTTGATAAACAAGTCGTTATTGTTATTACAATAATGAATCGACTACATGCAAAGAAGCGATGATGGGCCCTGACTCCATAAAATGACTAGAAGTCATAAAATCCGTGATAGTTTCCATGCGCGAGAAATCAAGTTTCTGACTTTCAAATACCCTCCGGAAAGGCATGAAGCCTACCTGTCGTATTTGGATCTATAAAGAAATAGACATGGATGTTTGAAATCTATGAAATAGTCGACATGTCGGAAAAGAGTTTACGACAATGTTCAAGGAGTTGACTACGACAAGATTTGATCTTTCGTAGCAATATTTAGTCTAGACGGATTAATGTAGCAACCACTACATATGTCAATTTTGGTATATGGTAGTTGAACGAACAAAACAAAGTTCTTCTAATGGAATGGTTACTGAGGACGTGTATATGACACGGTCCTAAGGTTTTTTTAATTCAAAGGTGCTAAAAGGGAATACGAATTTCAAAGGTTGAAGTAACCATAGCGAAGTTGGAATGTTCACCGTGATAAAACTGTTAAAAAGTTTAATTTCATTGAAGACGATGAAGATGCTTGCATTTGCAAGAAATTAAATGGGAGCGCTGAGACATATTTCCAATACATTATATAGAGGATATTTTGTAGATTGGAACTGATGTATCTTTTATTGACACAAGTTAAGAATTTCATTAAAATTGGATTTCGATAAAAGACTTGGGAAAAACCAGAATATTAGGCATAAATATCTATATGGATAGATTGAGGCGCTAATATAGTTGTGCTAGAAATACATGTATGAGATATTGAATGAGTTCAATAAGGAAATGATAAGAAAGGTTCTTGCCGCATGGAAAGGCTTAAATCAAGATTCAAGTGTATCGACACTTGGTAAGTAAAATAAGATTCAAGTGTTTTGACACTTGGTGAGTGAAATCATATGAATATTTGATCAATCATGTATACCGTAATATGTACATATTCAGATATGTCTGATGGTCTTTGTGCATATACAAGAATGATTCATAAGATGATCATTGGACGATAGTAGAGATATTCTTATGATCTTTGGAAGAACTAAGAATATGTTTATGTAGAGGTGACAAAAAGTTACAAATAGTTCATCGTAAAATGTTACATTGATACTAGTTTTGTTATCTCAATTTATGGGTCGCACAATGTAATGGAAAAGAGGTTTCATTATGGATTCAGATGAGTTCCAAAGTTAAGACATTGTGACGGATACTACAACAAAAAGGCTGAGTATATGACTTCTATAGTAGCGGCAAAGGAGGGCATTGTAACACCCTAGTTTTAGCTAATGAGTAATTAGGGTTTGTTGTGCATTCATGAGCATCATGTAATTTGCTAATAATAAAAGAATGCATGCAAAAAAGAGAAACAAAGCAAAACCCTAATCTTCTCCTCTCCATTTGAAATGTATTCAAAATGGTTTTGAATTTAGAAAATATATTATGTGTGGAACCCAAATTGTTTATAAGGGTCCCTAAGGTATTTGCAATTTTTTACAATGTTCTAGTATTTTTAAAATATAAAACAAAAAAGAATTTGAAAATACAAATAGAAAAGAGAAAACAGAAAAGGAAAAAGTTTTTGTTAAAAAATGCAGCCAGAACCCTTCCAAACCGGCCGAACGCTTCTCCGCGCTACCTGCTGCATGGAGCAGCCCGCAATAGCCCACCCTGGCCTGTCTGCAACCACCATCGGCCCATACCCCTTCGCACCCTCCCGATGTTGTCTTCCTCGCAGAGGCAAGCTCCTTCGTGTCGCTGCCTTCGGCCATGTCGCGATCCCCACTGCCGCCTGGAGCGAGGATAAGAACTGCCCCATGTCGTGTTCCTCTTCCCCTCGTCCTCTCCCTTTCCTCCTAGTGCTCTCTCTCGCTCTCTCCCGCCAGCGGCTGAGCCCTAGTTGCCACTGGAACCGTTCGTCGCTGCCGCTCCGGGCCTCCCCGTTCCCAATCGAGAGGCCCTTGAGCTCTGCCTTGCTCGTCTCCCTCGTTTTCCCCAACCAGAGTAAGCTAAAGAGCCCACTGATACATTGCAAATGTATCTATAATTTTTGATGTTCCATGCTTGGTTTTATCTACTTTCTTATGTGTTTGTCCACACTTTGGAGTACTTTTCATATGATTTCTTGGACTAACCTATTAACAAGAACCACAGTGTCAGCTGCCTGTTTTCTGCTGTTTTTGGGTCCAGGAAGTCAGAAAATGAATATTCTCGGAATTGGACGGGACAAAAGCCAAAGTTATTATTTTACCCGGGGACACCCGGAGCCAGAATATGAGACAGAGAAGGGCCAGAGGGCGGCCACACCACCTGGCCGCGTGGCCAGGCTTGGCTCGTGCCATGGGTGGTGTGGCCAGCCCAGGCACCTCCTCGGCCTCTCCTTCCGCCTATATATTGCCTCTGATACGAAAACCCTAAGTACCCGATCAAACATCCACGAAAGAGTCTGTAGTCGCAAATGACCCACAAGTATAGGGGGTGTATCGCAGAATTTTCGATAAGTAAGAGTGTCGAACCCAACGAGGAGCAGAAGGTGCTGGCTAGTGATATGGATCAGGAATTCTCTGCAAATACTTAGCAAACGGATTTTTAGGGTTTTTTGATAAACCAAGTAAACAAAGTACGAGTAAATAAAAGACTGTAGGAATAAATGCAGCAAGTGGCCCAATCCTTTATACAGCAAAGGACAAGCCGGTTGTATTACTTAAGATGACCAAAAGTTCTCGAGGACACATAGGAAGACTGTCAAGTGCTTTCGCTTCATATAGTTGATCAATCTTCTTTAGCTTGCTAAGTGTTGTGTGGGTGAACCTGTGCTCATGTACTGACCTTCCTAGGACTAATACATACTTGTGATTATACCCCTTGCAAACATCCGTAAGTACAAGAAAGTAATTAAGGTAGAAACCTAACCATAGCTTTAAACTCTAAGACCCTTACGTCCCTTGTGCAATGGTTTCCTAATGGGGGTTCAGGTTTCTGTCACTCCGGCAACCCCTACGATTAGTAGCCAAATACACAATGCATTCCCCTAGGCCCATATAGGTGAAGTGTCATGTAGTCAACGTTCACATGAAACCACTAGAAGAAGTACACCACAACTTAAATATCAAACTATTGAATCTTTCTCAACACAATTCCACTGCTAACAACATGACTTCTCCCATGTCCTCAAGAACAAAACAAACTACTCACAAGACATCATATGGATCATAATCAGAGATGGAATTATGATGTATAACAATCTGAACATAAACAATAATTCAATGGTTCACTCAATAGCATCAACTACAAAGAGTAATCAACACCAGGAAAGTTTCCCCTATGAACTAATGCAAGATTCAACCCAATTGTTACAGCAATATGGAGATGGTGATGAGGGTGCTGATGGTGATGATGGTGGTGGTGATGATGATGATGATCCCGATGAAGTCCAGCTTGATGGTGGTGTTGATGGCAACGATCTCCCGTCTCCGGGAAGGAATTCCCCCGTCAGAAATCTGTCTGCCGGAGAGATCTTTCGCTCTCGGTGTTTTCTGCCCCGTAGAGGTGGCGGAATCTTTCTGTGGTCACTCCCCAAGTATTAGGGTTTCGGGAGGATTATATACAACAGAGGGGAGAGCCAGAGGTAAGCCAGGGCAGCCACACCACCTGTTGGCGCGACCTAGGGTGGCCCGCGCTAGGGGGTGGTGTGGACCCCCTGTGGCCCATCTCCACTGCTCCTTCTGGCTTCCTTCGTCTTCTAGAAAAATAGGAGTTTCCGTATATTTTCCTGGATTTTCTGATCTTCACGAATTTTGCCTCCAAACAGCACCTTTTCCATCAGAATCCTGACTGCAGCGGTCCATGCTCCAAAAGTCATGAACCATGCAAAAACAGATGAAATACCATAAGTATCACCTCTTAATATGAAATATATCAATGAATAACAGTGAATTATGATATAGAATAGTGATGCAAAATGGACGTATCAACTCCCCCAAGCTTAGACTTCGCTTGTCCCCAAGCGATACTGAGCTCAATAAACATGACCTCGGGTTTATGGAGTGAAGAGTCGATAAAAGAATACGTACAAGAAGCATCACATTTATCAATACATAAATCATAATAGCAGACAACTCACCATTATATAACTTAACGTGCAATAGGTAAAGGAAACACAATAAATATACATAAAGTGAATCATAATTGTTAATGACAAACTTAGATCTTGGTTGAAGAATAGTTGATAATTTGCTGGAGTTCACAAATAACTGGTTTTTCAATGATAGCTTTCAAAGTAGTAATCACCAAGATAAGAGCAAAGTGCAAAACAAGGAACATAATAAACATGATTGAATAAATCATCATATGAATGAATGAAACACAACAACTCAAAATACTTGCAGAGATAGAAGGGAATAGGTTTACTGACTCAACTAAAAAGTAAAAGAAGGGCCCTTCGCAGAGGGAAGCAGGGATTTCAAGTTTCATAAAGAGCTCCCAAAAATTATGATACTTACTAGCTTTTAGCTCTCATTGCCCCTATCATAGGCATCTTTAGGTGATTAAGGTTAAAGTGATCAAATATGAGGATATGCTTGACAAGTTGTAAATTCAGAATCTCATGTCCCTTGAATACGAGGGCTGCTCCTCATGCTACTCAAGTTTAGTCACCGGTAAGTTCTTGTCATCGTAAGCATATGTGTATCATAGAGAACCGCCAACGGGGTACCCCTTGTCCGATGATACGGAAGAATCCCCATATCAAAATGACAAGGCAAGAAGACAACAAGCATCTCAACAATCTTCTTATTTACCATGGGAATATGGTGCTTTTTTCTCTCTTTCCTCTTCTCATAATCTCTTTTTTTTCTTTTTTTCTCAATATAGGACTCTTTTTTTATAAGAAGAATGCTTCATAGACAACTCATTATGGTTACGCTGCAGGTTTCCACCATGTCAGCATGGATTAGACCAGCGGCCCAGGCGTTTCTCTAACACACATGCATAACTCCATGGACTTACAAGCTCCCCTTTTATTTCACACCGACGACATCCATAGACAAAAGAACATGATATCAACTAGGTACAAAGTACCAGTGCAATGTTGAAAGTGTTCCCCATGACAGCATGGTTCTGCTAATTCACAACTTACAAAGTGCAAGCATATACGCAACATAGGTGAGCACAATGGTTCAAGTTTATTAAATGCAAGAAAGTAAAGTGTGCCATCAAGTTCGTGAGAGCTTTAATCACTAATTTTCACATAACAAGTTTAATTTGGAAGGTAGACAAAAAAAGAATTTACTTGGAATAGCAATAGTGCTAATAGGTAGGTATGGTGGACACAAATGGCAAAGGTTTGGTTTAAAGGATTGGATGCACGAGAAGAATTCCCTCTCAGTATAGGTTTTTGGCTAGCAAGGCTGGGTAGCAAGTATAAGAGTTGAAGGAAACAAACAAACATACAAGTGATAAAAGACAAACATGCAATCTTCCTTGGAAGCACAAAAGATCTTAACTAGAGAATACTAGACTTATGAGCAAATCAAGAAAGAAAGATGATGAAATTATTTTTCTTTAGAGTACTTTTATCTTTTCATTCAACTGTCAAAAATAGTGTTGATACTGACCAAACCAGATTTGCCAAAACCAACTAAATTAACTCAATGATCCCAAAGTGATACCAATACTAACAACAAGATCAATCATATAACCACGAATTGAAAACTAATATAAGCTATGAAAAAGAGTAAATGATAAAACTTCTCATTAATATTCCAAAACGGCAACTCACACCAAGGGATACATATCTAACGAGAGAGGGGACACTTCCATAATGCAAACCATCCTACATGATAACTTCTCTATTCATGATATGACTCTACTAAAAAGGTAAAAAGATAGAAGATAGTGATGTGATACCGCGACACTCCCCCAAGCTTGGAACAAACCAAGGGCATGCCAAACCTGATGACAAATTACTCCTTTGGTGGTGGTGGTGGTATTCTCTCAATGAGCTTTTGTATCAATTTCCTCAAGTCTTCAATCTCGAAGGTGAGATTACAAATAAGCTGCGAGTTTTCCTCAATGCAGCTCATGATCATGTCGGGTTGTGAATCCCAGCTCTTGCGATTCTTTCCCCACTCTCCTTCCTTGCGGTCTTCTTTTCCTGCATGGTTATGGATAAAGGTATGGAAGGGAATCTTGGTGCTTGGAGAAGGTGTGCGTGGTGCCAAACAGTGACACGGAGGCTTCCCTCCAGTTGACATCCATATAGTCCTTCTGATCCTGGTAGGGTTCGCCACCACTCCAATGCTTGCAACGGTAGTTCCAGTGTGCTTTGCCTCCTCTCCACCTTCACTCTTGATCTCCTTCTCCTTCCCGGGGTCTTGGAGATCTTCCTCCATAGGCTCCTTTCCTTTATCCTTGGCGGACACCATTTCGCTTCTAATGTTTCAAAGATAGTTCCTGGCAGAAACAGATTGAAACAAAACACGATGAGAACACGATATACGAACCTCGGGGGATCTGGAGGGTTATATATTACGAAATTTCACATCAAAAGGAAGGTACTGGGAAAAAACGGGTCGGAGACGGAGTCTGGGGTGGCCACACCACCTGGTGGCGCGGCCAGGGGTGGGCCCGCGCCACAGGGTAGTGTGAGCCACCCAGGCTCCGTTTCCGTCCCTTTTTCGCTTCGTAACTTTTCTTATTGACTAAAAACTGCAAAAATATAGTTGGATAGTATTTTCGTGGAACTTTTCTTACCAGAACTGTTTCCTATTTGGAAGCGGACTCTGCAGGTCTCTGATTTTGGTCCTTGATAAATCTTTCCGGAGTTATAACTTGAAAGGCATCAACATCTTCATTGTAGGAATCTCTAGCAATATAGTGCTTGAGTCGCTGCCCATTCACTACTTGTGTAGTATCATCTTTTAAAGAAGAAATTTTTATTGCTCCTGAGTGGTATACTTCTTCAATAATGAAAGGTCCTTCCCATTTTGACAGTAGCTTTCCTACAAAAAACCTGAGACGAGACCTATACAATAGAACTTTCTCACCAACATGAAATTCTCTCTTAAGTATTCGCTTGTCATTCCATCTTTTAACTTTTTCCTTAAAGAGCCTAGCATTTTCATAGGCTTCACTCCTCCATTCATCTAAAGAACTTGAATCAAATAATATTTTCTCACCAGCGAGCTTAGAATCTCTATTTAGTTCTTTAACTGCCCAGTAAGCTTTGTGTTCTAATTCTAAGGGTAGGTGACAGGCTTTCCCATAAACCATTTTATAAGGAGACATCCCCATAGGATTTTTGTAAGCAGTTCTATAAGCCCATAAAGCGTCATTCAACTTTTTAGCCCAGTTTTTCTAGATCTATTAACAGTCTTTTGCAAAATGGATTTAATTTCTCTATTTGATAACTCTACTTGCCCGCTAGTTTGGGGGTGATAAGCTGAAGCAATTCTATGATTAACATCATATTTAGCAAGGGTCTTTCTAAAACCACCATGAATGAAATGAGAACCCCCATCAATCGTGAGATACCTAGGCACTCCAAACCTAGGAAACATAACATCCTTAAGCATTTTTAGAGAAGTTTCCCCGTCAGCACTCTTTGTAGGAATGGCTTCTACCCACTTAGTAACATAATCAACGGCAACAAGAATATGAGTGTAACCTTTTGAAGGAGGGAAAGGACCCATAAAGTCAAAGCCCCAGCAATCAAATGGTTCAATAACTAGAGAGTAGTTCATAGGCATTTCATTGCGTCTAGAGATATTACCAACACGCTGACATTCATCACAAGATAAAACAAATTTTCTTGCATCTTTAAAAAGGGTAGGCCAGTAGAAACCTGATTGTAGAACTTTTTGCACAGTTCTATCTCCTGCATGATGTCCTCCATAAGCACTACCATGACATTTACGCAATATCTCCTTTTGTTCATATTCTGGAACATATCTTCGCATAATACCATCCACTCCTTCTTTGTATAAATGTGGGTCATCCCAAAAATAATGCCTCAAATCATAGAAGAACTTCCGTCTTTGCTCAGCAGTAAAAGTTGGAGGCAGATACTTGGAGACAATAAAGTTAGCATAATCAGCGTACCAAGGGCTCCCTCGCGAGCTTACCCCTACTGCAGCTAAATGTTCATTTGGGAAACTATCATTAACAGGCATAGGGTCAAAAGAGATGTTTTCCAATTGAGATAAATTATCAGCTACAGGATTTTTAGCACCCTTCCTATCTACTATATGTATATCAAACTCTTGTAAAAGCAGCACCCATCTAATAAGCCTAGGTTTAGCGTCCTTCTTCGTCATAAGGTATTTAATAGCAGCATGATCAGTATGAATGGTGACTTTTGAGTCTACAATATAGGGCCTAAACTTATCACAATCAAAAACGATAGCTAGAAATTCCTTTTGAGTAGTAGCATAATTCCTTTGAGCAGCGTCTAGAGTCTTACTAGCATAATGGATAACGTTTAACTTTTTATCAATTCGTTGCCCAAGGACAGCACCTACAGCAAAATCACTAGCATCACACATTATTTCAAAGGGTAAACTCCAATTAGGTGGTTGAACAATAGGGGCTATAGTTAAAGCCTTCTTAAGAGTTTCAAAAGCTTCCTTACAATCATCATCAAAAACGAAGGGTACATCTTTTTGAAGAAGATTAGTGAGGGGTTTTGATATCCTAGAAAAGTCTTTAATAAACCTTCTATAGAAACCGACATGACCAAGGATACTACGAATACCTTTGATGTCTCTTGGACATGGCATCTTCTCAATTGCCTCAACCTTAGCTCTATCAACTTCTATGCCTCTTTCAGAAACTTTATGCCCCAGGACAATCCCTTCATTAACCATGAAGTGGCATTTCTCCCAATTAAGAACAAGATTAGTTTCTTCACATCTCTGCAAAACTTTATCAAGGTTGTGCGGACGATTATCAAAAGAAGTTCGATAGACAGAAAAGTCATCCATGAACACTTCTACAATTTCCTCGCAAAAACCATGAAAGATAGCAGACATGCACCTTTGAAAAGTAGCAGGAGCATTACATACACCAAAAGGCATACGTCTATAAGCATAAGTTCCGTAAGGGCAAGTAAAAGTAGTTTTTTCTTGATCTTGTTGTTTAACAGCTATTTGAGAGAAACCAGAATAACCATCAAGAAAACAAAAATGGGTCTTTTTAGACAACCTTTCCAACATTTGATCAATAAAAGGAAGCAGGTAGTGATCTTTCTTAGTAACTTTATTGACTTTTCTAAAATCAATGCACATCTTGTAGCCTACTACTATTCTTTGAGGAATAAGCTCATCATTATCATTAGGGACAACGGTAATACCTCATTTTTAGGAACACAATGAATAGGACTAACCCATTCACTATTAGCAATAGGGTAGATAATACCAGCATCAAGGAGTTTCAATACCTCATTCCTTACCACTTCCTTCATCCTAGGATTTAAACGTCATTGGTGCTCTACAACCGGCTTTGCATCTGGTTCTATGTTGATAGACTGCTGACATATAGTAGGTGAAATCCCTTTTAAATCATCCAGAGTATAGCCCATAGCTCCTCGGTGTTTCCTCAAAACCTCCAAAAGCCTTTCTTCTTCTTTTCCTGAAAGTTTAGCGCTAATAATAACAGGATATATCTTTTTTATCATCAATATAAGCATATTTAAGATCATCAGGGAGAGGTTTTAGATCGAACACCGGATCCTTTTTAGGTGGCAACGTGGTACCCAAGTCTTCTACAGGCAAGTTATGCTTGAGCATCTTAGGCTGATCACGGAGAATCTTGTCAATCTCATTCCTTTCTTCCATGAAGATTTCACTTTCATGATCTTCCATAAATTGCTGCAAAGCATTGTTAGGAGCAAGAGAAATAGAAGCAAGTTGTTCAACTCTAAAATCCTCATTATGAGTTTCCTCTTCACAAAGTTCCTTAGCGAATTTCGAGAAATTAAACTCATAAGATTCCCCAGCAAACTTAGTCAAGATTTTCTCCCTTTTGCAATCTATAATAGCTCCACAAGTACTCAAGAAAGGTCTTCCAAAAATAGTAGGATAAGTTTTACTAGCAGCTGAACCGAGTACTAGAAAATTAGCAGGGTACTTAATCTTACCACAAAGAACTTCCACGTCTCGGACAATACCAATTAAAGAGACTGTCTCTCTATTAGCAAGGTGAATAACCACATCAATCTCTTCCAATTCACAGGGACTGATTTCATGCATAATTTCTCTGTAAAGCTCATAAGGAATAGCACTGGAACTTGCACCAATATCACATAAACCATAATAGCAATGATCACCAATTCTAACAGAAAGCACAGGAACACTAGCTTTTTAGTTCTATTAGGATGTGAAACAATATTAGAAGCATCCTCACAAAAGACTATGTGTCCATCTTCTATGCTTTTAGTGGCAAGGTCTTTCACAATTGCTACCACTGGTTCAACGTTTATTTGTTCATCGGGTTTTACAGTTCTTTTTTCACTTTTGGTGATTACATTAGTTATCATAGGATGATCCTTTACCTTTTATGGGAAGGGAATCTTCTCGATATAAGGTTCAGGTAAGATAGGATCAATAATGCAATACTCAGCACTCCCAATAGGAACATAGTCAGCAATATCTTTGTAAGGTGCATGGTATTTATTCCATCCCCTTTTTGGAATTTCAATATAAGAAGTAAAAGCTCTAAAGAAATTCGTAATAACTTGCAAATCAAGACCCTAAGCATTACTAATATTTTGAAAGTCATCAGTTCCCATAAAAGATTCAATGCATTCATAATCATAATTTATACCTGACTTTCTACCTTTGTCATTCTCCCAAGCTTTAGCATTGTCTTGAATACGGTCCAGAAGATCCCATTTAGCTTCTTCTTCCATGCGAGTGGATGATCTAGCACAAGAAGCATCTAATAAATCCTTGTCATGTAGAGGGAGCCTTGCATAAAAGTTATTGATAATAATATTATTGGGGGGCTCATGAATGGGACATTTGAGCATTAGTAACTTCAATCTCCCCCAAGCTTGAGTTGTACTCTCTCCATCAAGAGGCCAAAAGTTGTATATTTGATTCTGATCTTTATGAATCTCACTAGGAGGATAAAACTTTGAATAAAAGAGAGGCACTATTTCCTCCCATTCTAGAGCTTGACCATTCTTCGGCAGCTTATACCATTCCTCAGCTCTTCCTTTCAGCGATAATGAGAATAACTTCTTCTTAACTTGATCTGTAGTAATACCTGCACACTTGAACAACCCGCATAATTCGTGTATAAAGAGTAAATGATCACCGGCATGGACGGTTCCCATCCCCAAAATAGTAGTTATCCATAACACGATCAATAATTCTTGTAGGTATTTTAAAAACATCATTCTAAGCAGGTGGTGGTTTATCTACTACCTTAGTAGTGGTAGTAGCGTTACCAAATAAGGAACTCAGCGAATTATCCATAACGAAAATAAAGCAACTAACAAAAGTAAACAATACTCACAGTAGAAGTTTCCTTTACCAGTTCCACTCTCCAATAGCGCTTCACTCCCCGACAACGGCACCAGAAAATAGTCTTGATGACCCACAAGTATAGGGGGTGTATTGCAGTATTTTCGATAAGTAAGAGTGTCGAACCCAGCGAGGAGCAGAAGGTGCAGGCTAGTGGTATGGATCAGGAATTCTCTGCAAATACTTAGCAAACGGATTTTTAGGGGTTTTTGATAAAGCAAGTAAACAAAGTACGAGTAAATAAAAGACAGTAGGAATAAATGCAACAAGTGGCCCAATCCTTTATACAGCAAAGGGCAAGCCGGTTGTATTACTTAAGATGACCAAACGTTCTCGAGGACACATGGGAAGACTGTCAAGTGCTTTCGCTTCATATAGTTGATCAATCTTCTTTAGCTTCCTAAGTGTTGTGTGGGTGAACCTGTGCTAATGTACCGACCTTCCTAGGACTAATACATACTTGTGATTATACCCCTTGCAAACATCCGTAAGTACAAGAAAGTAATTAAGGTAGAAACCTAACCACAGCTTTAAACTCTAAGATCCTTACGTCCCTTGTGCAATGGTTTCCTAACGGGGGTTCAGGTTTCTGTCACTCCGGCAACCCCTACGATTAGTAGCCAAATACGCAATGCATTCCCCTAGGCCCATATAGGTGAAGTGTCATGTAGTCAACATTCACATGACACCACTAGAAGAAGTACACCACAACTTAAATATCAAACTATTGAATCTTTCTCAACACAACTCCACTACTAACAACATGACTTCTCCCATGTCCTCAAGAACAAAACGAACTACTCACAAGACATCATATGGATCATAATCAGAGATGGAATAATGATGTATAACAATCTGAACATAAACAATAATTCAATGGTTCACTCAATAGCATCAACTACAAAGAGTAATCAACACCAGGAAAGTTTCCCCTATGAACTAATGCAAGATTCAACCCAATTGTTACAGCAATATGGAGATGGTGATGAGGGTGCTGATGGTGATGATGGTGGTGGTGATGATGATGATCCCGATGAAGTCCAGCTTGATGGTGGTGTTGATGGCGACGATCTCCCCTCTCTGGGAAGGAATTCCCCCAGCAGAAATCTATCTACCAGAGAGATCTTTCTCTTTCGGTGTTTTCCACCCCAAAGATGCGGCGGAATCTTTCTGTGGTTGCTCCCCGAGTATGAGGTTTTCGGGAGGATTATATATGCTAGAGGGGAGAGCCACAGGTGGGCCAGGGCGGCCACACCACCTGGTGGCGTGGCCTAGGGGTGCCTGCGCTAGGGGTGGTGTGGGCCCCCTGTGGCCCAACTCCACTCCTCCTTCTGGCTTCCTTCGTCTTCTAGAAAAATAGGAGTTTCCGTATATTTTCCCGAATTTTCTGATCTTCACGAATTTTGCCTCCCAACAGCACCTTTTCCATCAGAATCCTGACTGCAGCGGTCCATGCTCCAAAAGTCATCAACCATGCAAAAACAGATGAAATAACGTAAGTATCACCTCTTAATATGAAATATATCAAAGAATAACAGTGAATTATGATATAGAATAGTGATGCAAAATGGACGTATCAGCCGCCATCATCTCCATCCCTAGATCAGGAGGGATCTGAAACTCTTCCCGCCACCCTGTCAGAGAGGGGAATTCACCCTAGAGGCCTTCTTCATCACCATGCAAGCCTCCGGTGTGATGCGTGAGTAGTTCATCCTTGGACTACGGATCCATGTAGTAGCTAGATGGCTGGTTCTCCTCCTTTGTGCTTTCATGTCTAGATCTTGTGAGCTCCGTTCATGATCAAGATCATCTATTTGTAATTCTGCATGTTGTGCTTGCGGGGATCTGATGGATATTGAGATGCTATTTCAGATTGATTATTGATTCTATCATGTCTTTGTTATTTGTGATCTTGCATGCTTTCCGTTGTTAGTAGCTATCTTGGCCAAGTAGATGCTAGCAAATCTAAGAGTTAGTATTTATGCTCAATAGTGGGTTCATGCCTCTAGTAATCCGGGGAAGTGACAGAAATCTCTAAGGTACTAGATGTGATGTTGCTACTAGGGAGAAAACAACAATCATTTTATTCATAGAACAATCGTATTGTTTACTTTACATTCAATTTGCAATGCAATAATCTGTTGCTTGCAACTTAATACTGTAGGGGGTCGGATGATAACCTGAAGGTGGATTATTAGTCATAGATGCAGTTGGATGGCGGTCTATGTATAATGTTGTAATGCCCAATCGAATCTCAAAGGAGTCAAGATGATTAGTATATGCTTGTATGCTTTCTCGATGTTTATCAATTGCCCCGCTGTAATTTGTTCAGCCAGCATGTTATCTATCTTAAGGAGAGCCACCTCTAGTGAACTATGGACCCCAGTCCTTTCTTTTACATACAATCTACAAACTTTTTACTGCTTTGTGTTTACTTTCTTCCATTTGATACGTTTAATCCTTTGTTTTCAGCAAAAACCGGTGAGATTGACAACCTCATCGCAAGTTGGGGGCAAAGTTCTCTGGTTGTGTTGTGCAGGTCTCCATGTTGCTGCTGGCACCGGTAGTGCGCCCTGCCAACGTTCAGCTAGTTTCACCTTTGGGGTGTTTCCTTTCTCCTACTGGATTGATAACCTTGGTTTCATACAGAGGGAAAACTTGTTGTTGTGCTCATCATACCTTCCTCTAGGGGTTCCCCAACGAGCTCGATATATTTTGGGCCATTAAGCTCATTTTCTGGTGTCGTTGTCAGGGACTGAAGAAGAAAAAAGCTCCCACGTCAACCACGCACCATTAAAGTCTTTTTTTGGCACCGTTGCCGGCGAGTCAAGGACATCTTCACAAGGGGACTCCCTCATAACTAATCTCTTTACTTTGTTATTTTTGTTTTGCTTAGTTTACTTTTGTTTTGTTTGCTTGTTTCTTTATCAAAAACACACACAAAAATAGTTTTACAAGTTTGCTTTATTTATTGAAAACACCAAAAAATTAAGTCTCCTTTAGTTGTTACCTCTTAGCTCACCATGTTGATCCCTAAATTCACCCTGAAAGACCTTTCAATAGGGAGTGGTTCTATAGTTGGAAAAGATAATATTGAAGAATTATTTAATCATGTTAGTAAACATGAGGATATTGAGGATAGATCCCTTGCAGAACTTGCTCCAAACTATGAGATTGTGATGACCCACAAGTATAGGGGGGTGTATCGCAGTATTTTCGAGGGAAGTGAAACCCAATTTATTGATTCGACACAAGGGGAGCCAAAGAATATTTAAAATCCTTAACAATTGAGTTGTCAATTCAGCTGCACCTAGAAACAATCTTGCTCACAGTTGTTTATCAGTAGCAACAGTTTTATAGTAGGAATAGTAAAGTAATAGCAGCAGTAGAGTAAAGACAGTAGTAACAATAGTAGTAACAAATAGGATTCGAGTGCGGTAGGCATGGGGATGGATGGACGGGCGTTGCATGGACAAGACAATTCACATAGCAATCAGAACATAGGGCAATTGTAGATAAATAAGATAAAGCATCCAAGTACTAGATAATCCTAGGTATGTGTTCCATATATAGTCATACGTGCTCGCAATGAGAACTTGCACAACATCTTTTGTCCTGCCAGCCCGTTTGCAGCGGGGCCTCAAGGGAACTACTGGATATTAAGGTGCTCCTTTTAATAGAGCACCGGAGCAAAGCATTAACACTCCATGAACACATGTGATCCTCACATCAAAGCCATTCCCTCCGGTTATCCCGATTTCTGTCACTTCGGGGCCATTGGTTCCGGACAACAACGTGATAACACCAAACACAATACTATCATAATGAATCAATAACATGTTCAGATCTGAAATCATGGCACTCGGGCCCTAGTGACAAGCATTAAGCACAACAAGTCGCAACAAAGTCATAAAGCACTAATAAAAGATACTAGGCACCATGCCCTAACAATCTGATGCCATTACATGAATGATCTCATCCAATCCCTACCATCCCCATAGCCTACAGCGGGGGATTACTCACTCATAGATGGGGGAAACATGGATGGTCGATGGAGAAGCGATGGTGATGATGATGGCGATGATCTCCTCCAATTCCCCATCCCGGCAGGGTGCCAGAACAGAGTTTCTGGTGCTATTTCGTGGAATCTGGTGGTGGCGGCGGAGCGGAACTCCTTCTGGAAAAACGTCGAACCCCCTGGAGTTTTTAGGTCAGAAGGCAACTTATAGGCGAAGAGGGAGACCGAGGGGGTGCCTGGGGGCCCACACCACCCCCTTGCGCGACCTGGCCTGGCCCGCGCCACCAGGTGGTGTGGCCACCCCTGGCTCTTCTCCGTCTCGTATTCTGGCTCCTGGACTATTCGGGTGAAATAGGATTTTCTGCATATTTTCCGGGATTTTCCTGATAGTTTATTTTCTGCCCCAAAAAGTAGACACCAAGGCAATTCTGCTGAAAACAGCGTCAGTCTGCGTTAGTTGTATCCAAATCACACAAGTTTAGAGGAGAAACAATAGCAAAGGTGTTCGGGAAAGTAGATACATTTTGGACGTATCAACTCCCCCCAAGCTTAGCTTATTGCTTGTCCTCAAGCAATTCAGTTGAAAACTGAGTGCGATAAAAGAACTTTCACGAACACATTTGCTTCATATGATGTATATATTCTTAGCATGTGACCGACTACTTAGGCAATTCATAATAAAGAGTATGCTACTGAGTCTACTTAATAGTCAATGCAAGCTATGAATAGATTCCAACTCAAAAATAATAAGTAGCATGAAGCATAAACATAAGCAACATTACAATGCTCATAAAAAGGTATGATAGAGTGGTATCTCGCTTGCCTTCGATTGTGAATGTCAAGGCACCTCTGAAGTTCAAGTGATGACTAGAAGTAAAGATATCAAAGATATAAGCATCAAAGTCATAACACAAATAATCTAGTAATGAGACAAGCACAAAGAATGACAACTATGCTCTCAAGAAAGTGCTCGGAGAATGTGTGGAGACTCAACAAGTAAAATAAAAGGTTTTGAATAATTTGAAAGGCTTCCAAATGCTGAAAGTATGGTACTTGTTAGCTTTGAGCTCTCATTGCCCCTATCATAAGCATCTTTAAATGGTTAAGGTTAAAGTGACACAACTAAGAGGATATGCTTGACAAGTTATAAATCGAAGTCTCATGCCCCTTACTTACGAAGACCGATCCTCATGCTACTAAACTTCAGTCACAAGTAAGCTCTTGTCATTGTAAGTATATACGTATCATAGAGAACCGCCAACGGGGTACCCCTTGCACATGACACGGGAGCTGTCCCATAATCAAAATAACAAGGCAAGCGGACAATGAGCATCTCGGCGATCTTTTTATTTACTATGTGCATAATTTTTTATTGAGGATGCTTCATAGAATGCTCATTATGGTTATGCTGCAAGTTTCCACCATGATTAGGCATGGCTTAGGCTAGCGGACCAGGCGTTTCTCTAACATACATACAAACTCCATGATCTTACAAGTTCCACTTTTATTTCACACCGCCGGGATCCATAAGCAAAAGAACATGATATCAACTAGGTACAAAGTACCAATGAAGTGTTGAAATCGGTCCCCATGATACATGGTTCTGCTAACTTCAACTCATAAAGCGCAAGCATATACGCAACAAAGAAGGATGCAATGGTTCAGGTTTATTAAGTGCAAGAAAATAAGGTGTGCCATCAAGTTTGTGAGAGCTTTACTAGCTAACTTTCTCATAACAAGCAAACATTTTATCCAGAAGAAAACAAGGCATAATGAATATGCATGGGAGTAGCAAATGATGCTAATAGGTAGGTATGGTGGATACTTTGGAAATATTTGGTTTAGGGAGTTGGAAACATGAGTAAAACACTCAGTGGAAGTGAAGGCTAGCAATAGTGAGGGAGCGACCAACGAGAGAGCAATAGCTGTCATAATCATACTTGCAACAAAACAGGACTAATCATGGCATGAAAGTGATTCAAGATCCTCAAGGAAAAATAATTCATCAAGGCTTAACTGATTATCACAGTCATGTGCATGCGTGAGCATGTGCCCAGTCAATTCAAACGAAACATTCAGAGGAGGATACCACGGTGTCATACCAATTTATGAATAGAGCAATGCCAGCAAACATTCATAAGACATGCTACAAACTATTAATGAGCTGGAGCTAATCATAAGAAAGCAAGAACTACTAAGCATCCAAAGATAACATACACTCTACATGAACGAACTAAGCATGACCACAGTGATGAGTATATGTAAAAAAAATGAAAACAAATAGAGTTCATTACCAGCCTCTTACCACGCCTCAAGTTGTCATTAATCCTCATTATTGCTCTTCACTTGTGTGGCTTGAATAATAATATGAGACCAATAATCCACTGAGGACAGCTGAACCCTGTAGCAAACTCACAAAAACCAAAGAAGAACGACAAATATTTTTGTTGTTTTTGATTTTTAAAACAAGAACCAAAAGAGCACCAACAAGCAAAGCAAAATCTTTTTGGGTTTTTCAAATAGTTCAAACAAAGCAAAAAGGGAAAAGCAAACCAAGGCAAAAAGAAGAAGCAAACCAAAGAGAAACAATAGAAATATTTTTGGTCTTTTTGTGTTTTAGGAAGCAAAAGCAAAGAAGAACGAAAACAAAAAAGAGAATGAAAACATGAATATACAAAGTACCGATGCAACATGATATGGAGATGAGTGCGGTGTTACCTCCCCCCAAGCTTAGGCTTTTGGCCTAAGTGGGTATCAATCCATGTACGAATAGGGGTTCCAAGAAGGCGGATCTTGATAAGAATAGTCGTAATTGGGCCCGTGGGAAGAAGAAGCTCCCCAATCATAAGCAGCCTGCTGATATGAAGACTCTCCCTCATTCGAGGGCTAGACCGAATCATCCGTGACCTCCCTTCTAGTGTCCTGCTCCTGTTGGGAGAGCTCTCCCAAGTACGTGTCAAACTCCTCCTCAGTGAGGGACCATCCTTCCCTGTTATCAAGGTTAAACAAAACAGGTGTAGGCAAAAGAACAACACGCTCGGACTTGCTCTTTCTCCAACCAGCTTTGAGAAAGGTTATTTCATAAGATAACTCACTCATACTAGGCAACGAGGAAACAAATTTATGTTGTATCATGGAATTAAGATCCAACCTTTCTATGGGAAACTGTAGGTCTAGATGATGAGGCACTAAACCATGCAATGCTAGTAAACGAGAAGCAATGAGGCCTCCACAAATTCCACCTTTCTCACGGTTAGCAGCAAGACGAAAAGCTATCAAAGCACCCAAGTTGTAAGACCTATCTCGTTTAAGAGCAGCAGAGATAAATGCTAGATCAAACGAAGATAACTTATTGGCAGTTTTCCTAGCAAGAACACACTTGGCAATAAAGTAGGCAAAGTAGCGAATGGAGGGAAGATGAATGTTACAGATTTTTCCACTCTCCTTCGAGAAGCTGCTCCCTTGGAAAATTTCTGCGTATAAATCCATGAGTGGTTCAGGTCTCTCAATCTTTCTACATGATCCCCATTGAGGTACCTTAATAGCTGCACAAAAATCATCAAGAGAAAGGTCGACGGCAATATTGTAAATTTTGTAATGGACCATGGGGTTAGGCAAAGAGTGATTAAATTGGAAGTCACGCACCACGGACATGGTTAGCTTCACAAGTTGACAAGGTTCATCTTCCAAAAAGTGCTCTAAGCCTGCATTAGAAACCAAAGTATGGAAATCTTGATGAATTCCTGCAGCTCTCATGAACTCAGAGCATGGATAAATGGAGGGAAAAACGTCCTCCTCCCAGTGGACCTTCATGATCTCAGGCACACATAATTCATGTTGGTTTAGGTGGTGCTCACTCATCTTCTATTCTGAAATTTAAAACACCTATTAAACAAGTGATTGCAAAGGAAATATAATGAAGGATTCTACTCATAGGGACTTGCAAGAGGCCTAAACATGCATCAAAACTATATATCTAAGCACTAAACAAGCTTACAAGCTCTCATAACCAGTCACCTACAGCAGCAAAATACTCAATATATAATCCACTAAACATAAATCTACTTGGACAAGGGGAGGAGTCACATACCAGGGAACAAATGCTCCAAATTTCAGCAAGAGAGATGGGCTGAGCAAGGAGATCGAAAAAATCGAGAGCAAGCACAGCAAGAACGCGATTTTGAGCAATGAACTGGATCTTACTCAGGAGAGAGAAGAAAGTGGCAGGTGAGAGAGTTAGTGGGGGGCCAGGGGTGGCCCACACCAGGGCATAGCGCCACCTAGGGCAGGCCGCGCCACCAGGAGGTGTGCCTGCCTGGTGGGTCCCCCTGGTACCTCCCAAGTACTCCTCTGCCCCTTTTTTCATGCAAAAAATTAAAATGAATTATCTAGGATTTTTCGAGACACCTTATTTTTGGGCAATTTTCAGAAATAGAAGAATGATTTTTCTGACAGATAGATTTTTTTTGGAAACAAGATGTAAGGACAAAACAAGGCTAGAACTATAGAAGTTCTAAGACACTCTAACATGCAAGCAACTAACAACAAAAAGAAAACTAAATGAAAGCAAACACTAAAATGCATAGGATAGAAATAAACAGAGATAATCATAATGAAAACATTGTTTTGTTCAATGAAATCCTTTTGTTAACAAGGTTGATCAAGTCTTGCTACCAAAACAATTCCATATGAAACAAAACTTTGTATTCCACTAATGATTATGTTACCTCAACCTTGACAGCAATGGTCCCAATCATAATAGTTTCAAATTTTTCTCTTGGTATGGGACAATATATTTCTCCAACTTGAATGCCTTCAACATGTTCAATTGAATTCAGACCATAAGTCCTTTCAATCTTCTTGGGGAAATAGACAGTATGTTCCTTGTCATTAACATTGAAAGTCAGCTTTCCTTGATTACAATTAATAACAGCTCCTGTAGTATTAAGAAAAGGTCTCCCGAGAATAATAGACATATTATCATCTTCAGGCATTTAAAGCACAACAAAATCAGTTAATATCAAGCAATTATGAGCCACTTGAACAGGTACATCCTCACATATACCCACAGGAATAGTGGTAAATTTATCATCCATTTGCAAAGATATATCAGTTGGTATTAATTTTTCTAGTTGAAGCCTCTTATAGAGAGAGAAAGGCATAACACTAACTCCAGCTCCCAAATCACACAAAGCAGTTCTAACATAACTATTCTTAATAGAGCAAGGGATAGTTGGAATCCCTGGGTCTCCAAGTTTCTTAGGAACCTTACCATTGAAGGAATAATTAGCAAGCAAAGTAGAAATTTATTCATTAGGGATCTTCCTTTTATTCGAGACAATATCCTTCATATACTTTGAGTAAGGAGGCAATTTAATAGCATCAGTCAAAGGGATTTGCAAGAATAAAGGCTTCATCCACTCACAAAACGTATTATAGTGTTCATCTTCCTTTGACTTGTGTTTCTTATCAGGGAAAGGCATAGGTTTTTGGACCCAAGGTTCTCTTTCACTACCATGTTTCTTAGCAATAAAATCTTCTTTGGTGTATTTAGTATTCTTAGTGTGGTTTTCAGGTTCTTCTTCAACTTTTTCTTCATTAGGAACTTCATTTTCTTCATTATCACTTTCAGTTTCAGCATCAGAGATAGATATACTATTAGGATCTATAACAGGTTTAGAGGGTTCTACAACAGTTTTGTGCTTCTTTTTCCTTTTCTTACGAGTAGAACCACTATTTTCAGCTTGATGAGAATCCTGCTCAATTCTTTTGGGATGCCCCTCAGGATATAGAGGATCCTGGGTAGCAGCACCACTTCTAGTTCTAATTTCATAAGCATGTTTTTCTTTAGCAGCATTAACTAGCAAGTCGTTTTGCACTTTAACGAGTTGATCTATTTGAGTTTGAACCATTTGAAAGTGTTTAACAATCATTTTAACATCATTAGAGGTTCTTTCCACAATATCTTTCAACTCAACAATAGCTCTAGTGTTTTCCATTAGATGATTTTGCACCCTTTTATTAAAGTTATCTTTCTTAACAATAAAAATATCAAATTCTTCTAAGCATTGATCAGGAGGTTTCAAGTAAGGGATATCACCTTCATCAAAGTGTTGGAGGGAGTTTACCCCAATAGTGGATGAGTAGGGAATAGGCTTACATAATTCTTCTATAGGAGGTAAATTCTTAACATCTGCAGCTTTAATTCCCTTCTCCTTAAGACATTTCTTAGCTTTCTTCATCACTTCATCATTTAATTCAATAACTCCCCTCTTCTTTGATGTTGGAACATGCACAGGAATAGATGGTTCAGGTACAATTACTTCAGGTATAGCTTGTTTAGGAGGAGTCCAATCTTCATAATTCTTGCTTATTTTAGCCATTAATTCCTCAGCTTCCTTTGGATTCCTATTCCTGAAAACACAATCAGCACAACTATCTAGGTATGTCCTAGATTCCTCGGTTAGTCCATTATAAAATATATCAAGAAGCTCATTCTTAGGTAATGGACTTCTAGCCTGTGCATGAATCAAAGCACAAAACCTTACCCAAGATTCAGGCAATACCTCTTTTTCTCCCTGTTTAAAATCAAAAAGTTCTTGCAAAATAGCATGTCTAGCAATGGGAGGAAAATATTTCTGCAGAAAAGTACTAATCAAGCACTCAGGGCTGTCAATAGATCCAGGAGGTAAATTACTAAACCAAGTTTTAGCTTCTCCTTTCAGTGAAAAAGGAAAAATCTTAGCAACAAAGTAAGTACGCATCTTAATATCATCAGAAAACAAGCCACTCATAGTAGAAAGTTCATTCATATGTGCTACCGCGCTCTCATTCTTAGTCCCACAAAAAGGTTCTTTCTCGACAATAGCTATTTAAGATAGATCGAGAGAGAAATCATAATCTTCATCTATAATGTTTATGGGAGAAACAGCAAACTTAGCATCAAGAGATAATTTGGGTCTAATAGTACGCCTCTCAAGGAGACTCTTAGCAGCGCTCCTATCATGGGTGTTCTTACATTCTTCAATAAACTCATCAGTCATCTCAACATAATCTTCTTCAGTATCATAACTCTCACTAGACTCAGGTGAGCTAACAGGTGTGGTAGTGTCTTCATTAGGAGTTTCGGTATTTCCAGCTATAGTTCTAGAAATCGTAGCATCTAGGAAAGGACCTAATGAACCACTCTTATCAAGCAGCAGAGGTGTTCAGAACCGTACCTCTTCTTGTAGTGGATGGTAAAATAGGAACCTTGCCATCACGAGACTTACCCATGATGGATGGATAGCAGCGAACAAAAGAGAATCCAAGTGAACTTGATAAATAAAGCTATGATCCCCGGCAACGGCGCCAGAAAATAGTATTGATGACCCACAAGTATAGGGGGTGTATCACAGTATTTTCAAGGGAAGCGAAACCCAATTTATTGATTCGACACAAGGGGAGCCAAAGAATATTTATAAGCGTGAACAACTGAGTTGTCAATTCATCTGCACTTGGAAACAATCTTGCTCACAGCAGTTTATCAGTAGCAATAGTTTTGTAGTAGGAATAGTAAAGTAACAGCAGTAGTAGAGTAAAGACAATAGTAACAAAAGCAGTAAACAGTGGGATTCGAGTGCGATAGGCATAGGGATGGATGGACGGGCGTTGCATGGACAAGACAATTCACATAACAATTCACATAGCAATCAGAACATAGGGCAATTGCAGATAAATAAGATAAAGCATCCAAGTACTAGACAATCCTAGGCATGTGTTCCATATATAGTCATACGTGCTCGCAATGAGAACTTGCACAACATATTTTGTCCTGCCAGCCCGTTTGTAGCGAGGCCTCTAGGGAACTACTGGCAATTAAGGTGCTCCTTTTAATAGAGCACCGGAGCAAAGCATTAACACTCCGTGAACATATGTGATCCTCACATCAAAGCCATTCCCGTCCGGTTATCCCGATTTCTGTCACTTCGGAGCCATAGGTTCCAGACAACAACGTGTGTATACAACTTGCAGATAAGACCAAAAACAATACTATCATAATGAATCAATAACATGTTCAGATATGAAATCATGGCACTCGGGCCCTAGTGACAAGCATTAAGCACAACAAGTCGCAACAAAGTCATAAAGCACTAATAAAAGATACTAGGCACCATGCCCTACCAATCTGATGCCATTACATGAACGATCTCATCCAATCCCTACCATCCCCATAGCCTACAGCGGGGGATTACTCACTCATAGATGGGGGAAACATGGATGGTCAATGGAGAAGCGATGGTGATGACGATGGCGATGATCTCCTCCAATTCCCCGTCCTGGCAGGGTGCCAGAACGGAGTTTCTGGTGCAGTTTCGTGGAATCTGGTGGTGGCAGCGGAGCGGAACTCCTTCTAGAAAAACGTCGAACCCCACGGAGTTTTTAGGTCAGAAGGCAACTTATAGGCGAAGAGGGAGACCGAGGGGGTGCCTGGGGGGCCCACACCACCCCCTAGTGTGGCCTGGCCTGGCCCACGCCACCAGGTGGTGTGGCCACCCTAGGGCTCTTCTCCGTCTCGTATTCTGGCTCCTGGAGTCTTCGGGTGAAATAGGATTTTTGGCATATTTTCCGGTATTTTTCCTGATAGTTGATTTTCTGCACAAAAAGTAGACACCAAGGCAATTCTGCTGAAAACAGCGTCAGTCCGCATTAGTTGTATCCAAATCACACAAGTTTAGAGGAGAAACAATAGCAAAAGTGTTCGGGAAAGTAGATACGTTTTGGACGTATCAGATTGCTGCAGCTTCTTTAGTTCACATGTTGGAAGCTAGGTTTGTTAACCTTAACCCCTTAATGCAAGTAATATTTCTTAAACTTAAAGAAATTGATGACCCCGAAAAGAGAGATTTTATTCTAGAAACTTTGCTTAAGGAATTCTATGATGTTGCCAAGGAAGCTAGAAAAGTCTTTGAACATTTCAATATGCTAGGTTCATGTGTAGATGTTATTGGTACACGAGAAAAGATGAACAAAACTGAACCTAATGGGGAGGAAACTAAGATACATATACCCTTTAAACTTGTAGCAATGCATGAAGCCATAGAAAAGAATCTTGATTGGATTGTTCCCGAAAACCCGTTTGATGAAAATAGTGAACCCAAGAGCATTGAGAGAGGATCCTCTAGAACTTATTTGGAAGATATACCTTGCCTTGTTGAAGATATTTCTGGTATTGATCTTAATGCTTCTTCATTGGAGAATACTTGATTCTTTTTCTTGCTTCTTATGCCTAACTTAAAGGCGTTAAAGAAAAGTACTTATTGGGAGGTAACCCAAAAGTTCTAGATGAGTCTTGAAAGGTATTACCTCAGTAATAACCGCTCTTTATCCTTTTTATTTGCTTTTTGTGCCAAGAATAACCTCTAGTGAGAGAGAAGTAATGATTGGGAAAGTTGCTGTCCCAAAACAGATTTATGTGCTTCACCGTAAAAATTCGTGTAAAATCTCTGTACGTCCTTTTGAGGTGTGAATTTTTGTGCTTCTGCCCCAGGTTGTTATCTAACTTTCGTTAGATAAACACTTTTTGATTTGAGCAACAGAAGGTCTTCGAAACAATTCGTCTTTATGTGTTGGTCTGTTTTGACAAATTTCTGCCATTTTCTGCATTTGCTTCTTGTTGGTTCCTTTTTCAGTTCTTTTGGGGAATTGAGATTTTTGAGGGTAGTTCTACAGTAGCTTGTGTTTTAACGGAAGTTTTATTGGTGTTAGAATTGAACCTAAAATTCTTATTATCTTGAGTGCACTAATGTTGCTAATAAAGATCGTGTGAAGTTTTGTATGAAGGAAAATTTTCAGGTGTATGGAAGAAATGAGTAATAAGATGAAGGATGGACTAAAGTTCAAGCTTGGGGATGCAACGCGTGTCACCCCAAGAAATATCCAAGAAATACAAGCGTGAAAGCTTGGGGATGCCCAAGGCATCCCCTTCTTCATCAATAAAAATCCCAGGTTTCTTCCAAACGCTTCATTTTTTATTGTTTCATGCACAGTTGTGTTGTTCTTGGAGCGTCTTCTTTTTCATTTTCATTTTTGTTTTTCGTTTGTTTGGTTTGCTTAGTTTGCTAAATAAATCGGTTGGACCCCTCTTTCATACATTGGTTTTCAAATAGTTTGGTTTGGATTGGAAAAGCGTAGGAAAGCTCATGCTTAGGTGGTAAAGAGAGTTTGTTTTTGACTGTGGCCTATGCTTTGTCATGCCATGCTTGATATTGTTTTGGCTTTATGCTTAGTATTCTTTGCTGTAGCATGACTTGTTATAAACAATTGAGATTGCTTAATGTGCCTTGGATGAATCATGCTTTGTTTTAGCATATTAAAGTATAGTATAGTGGTATTCTCCTTTGATGCTTTATTTGGGTTGACTTGGCGCATGCTTACACCATGTTATGACTATCCCAAGTCACCATAAGCCTTTATGATCCTTTAGTTTTCAACTTTTAGTATCACTTTATGCTTTGATCAATGATGTTTTGTCGCTCTGCATGATTATGGTCATTATTGATCTCTTAGTGTGTCGCTCCCAGTCTTTTGCTAGCCTCCGTAACCAAGTATCAGTTCCACTCATGCATCCAACTCTCTAAACCAAGTTATTCCAAAGAGTCCACCATACCTACCTACTAGCATATGCTATTCCAAGTATATTCATGTTTTTGTTTACCTTCTAAATTAAACTTGTTATGAGAAAACTAGTGATTAAAGCTCTCACAAACTTGATGGCACACTTTACTTTTCTTGCCCTTAATAAACTTGAACCATTGTGTCGTCTATGTTGTATATGCTTGCACTTATTTGTTGGGAATTAGCAGAACCATGTTGTCATGGGGAACGCTTTCAACATTGCACTGGTACTTTGTACCTAGTTGATATCATGCTCTTTTGTCTATGGATGTCGTCGGTGTGAAATGAAAGGGGAGCTTGTAAGTCCATGGAGTTATGTATATGTGTTAGAGAAACGTTTGGGCCGCTGGTCTAATCCATGCTGACATGGTGGAAACCTGCAGTGTAACCATAATGAGCTGTCTATGAAGCATTCTTCTTATAAAAAAGAGTCCTATTGAGAAAAAAAGAGAAAAAAAAGAGATTATGAAAAGAGGAAAGAGAGAAAAAAGCACCATATTCCCATGGTAAATAAGAAGATTGTTGAGATGCTTGTTGTCTGCTTTCCTTGTCATTTTGATATGGGGATTCTTCCGTATCATCGGGCAAGGGGTACCCCGTTGGCGGTTCTCTATGATGCACCTTTACTTACGATGACAAGAACTTACCGGTGACTAAACTTGAGTAGCATGAGGAGCGGCCCTCGTATTCAAGGGACATGAGATTTCTAACTTATACTTCGTCAAGCATTTACACCATAGTTTGTTCACTTTAACCTTAATCACTTCAAGATGCTTATGATAGGGCCAATGAGAGCTGAAAGCTATAAGTACCATAATTTTTGGAAGCTCTTTATGAAAATTGAATCTCTGCTTCCTTCTATGAAGGCCTTTCTTCCACCATTATATTGAGTCTCCATCTTCTACCTTTATGCACCTACTTTGAGAGCATAGTGGCCATTCTTAGTTCTGTGTGCATTGTCCCAAGACTAGTTGATTGATGCATAACTTGATATTGCTTGTTTTAAACTATTTTTATCTAGTCACTCTTATGAACTTTGAAGGTGTCCTATGCATTTATATTTGCTACTCTATGAGGGACAAGCTGAATGCTATTATGCTATGTTTTCTTTATGTGAAACAAACAAACGCCTTGCAAAGCATTGTTATTCATGTATCTTTTGTTTGTGCCTTTTCATGTTGCAGCATAGTTTCTTTGTCTATTGCTAGAACTTTGTATTTCATGTTATGATTGAAGTACTATGCTCCCAGCTTTGAATGTTTTACAAATACTTTAATCAAGTTTATGATGGTGCATGTCACCTCAAAAATTATTCTTTCTTTTTATCACTTACCTACTCGAGGACGAGCAGGAGTTAAGCTTGGGGATGTTGATACATTGCAAATGTATCTATAATTTTTGATGTTCCATGCTTGGTTTTATCTACTTTCTTAAGTTTTGTCCACACTTTGGAGTACTTTTCATATGATTTCTTGGACTAACCTATTAATAAGAGCCACAGTGCTAGCTGCCTGTTTTCTGCTGTTTCTGGTTCCAGGAAGTCAAAAAATGAATATTCTCGGAATTGGACGGGACAAAAGCCAAAGTTATTATTTTATCGGGGGACACCTGGAGCCAGAATACGAGACGGAGAAGGGCTAGATGGTGGCCACACCACCTGGCCGCGCGGCCAGGCTTGGCCCGCGCCAGGGAGTGGTGTGGCCAGCCTAGGCACCCCCTCGGCCTCTCCTTCCGCCTATATATTGCCTGTAATACGAAAACCCTAAGTACCCGATCAAAAATCCACAAAAGAGTCTATAGCCGCCGTCATCTCCATCCCTAGATCGGGAGGGATCTGAAACTCTTCCCGGCACCCTGCCGGGGAGGGGAATTCACCCTGGAGGCCTTCTTCATCATCATGCAAGCCTCCAGTGTGATGCGTGAGTAGTTCATCTCTAGACTACGGGTCCATGTAGTAGCTAGATGGCTGGTTTTTCCTCCTTTGTGCTTTCATGTCTAGATCTTGTGAGCTCCGTTCATGATCAAGATCATCTATTTGTAATTCTGCATGTTGTGTTTGCGGGGATCCAATGGATATTGAGATGCTATTTTATATTGATTATTGATCTATCATGTTATTGTTATTTGTGATCTTGCATGCTTTCCGTTGTTAGTATCTATCTTGGCCAAGTAGATGCTAGCAACTCCAAGAGTTAGTATTTATGCTCGATAGTGGGTTCATGCCTCTGGTAATCTGGGGAAGTGACAGAAATCTCTAAGGTACTAGATGTGTTGTTGCTACTAGGAAGAAAACAGCAATCCTTTGTTCATAGAACAATCATATTGTTTACTTTACACGCAATTCGTAATGCAATAATCTGTTGCTCGCAACTTAATACTGGAGGGGGTTTGGATGATAACCTGAAGGTGGATTATTAGTCATAGATGCAGTTGGATGGCGGTCTATGTATAATGATGTAATGCCCAATCGAATCTCAAAGGAGTCAAGATGATTAGTATATGCTTGTATGCTTTCTCGATGTTTGTCAATTGCCCCGCTGTAATTCGTTCACCCAACATGTTATCTATCTTAAGGAGAGCCACCTCTAGTGAACTATGGACCCCGGTCCTTTCTTTTACATACAATCTACAAACTGTTTACTGCTTTGTGTTTACTTTCTGCAAACTATTACTTCCTTCCATTCGATACATTTAATCCTTTGTTTTCAGCAAAACATGTGAGATTGACAACCTCATCGCAAGTTGGGAGAAAAGTTCTGTGGTTGTGTTGTGCAGGTCTCCACGTTGCTACTGGCACCGGTAGTGCGCCCTGCCAACGTTCAACTAGTTTCACATTTAGGGTGTTTCCTTGCTCCTACTGGATTGATAACCTTGGTTTCGTACTAAGGGAAAACTTGCTGCTGTGCTCATCATACCTTCCTCTTGGGGTTCCCCAACGAGCTCGATATATTTTGGGCAATCACCCCCACGCATCCCAATCGAACCCATGTCCCCGACTTCGGCCTCCGCCCTTATCATCGACTCTGGCCTCCGCATGCCTATCTGTCGCCATCATCATGCCCCAGGTGAGCATGTGGTCCTCTAGGACTACTCCCTTGTCCTCCTCTTGCACCGTAGCACGCTGTCACCGCTGTCCACTGAGCGCTGCCATAGAAGCCTCTCGCTACTGCAACTCCAGCGAACAAACAGGGGCGGATCCGCAACTCTCTGGTTCGCCTCGACGAGCCACATAGAATGCGCCTGCTCCCACATCCCTGCTCGCACTCCTTCGCCATCCCCTTCATCCACCTGGGAGCCCGCCAGGCTAACGTCGTGCTAACATCATCATGACGTTAGCAGCACGCGGTGAGCTCTTCTCAAACCCGGGCTGGGCCCTCTCCTGCCCACGTGGACGCTGAGGTGGCCACGGGCCCCTTCTGTCAGCCTGTGTGGCTAGGTTTAGCCTAGTGTAAAAAGGTTTTTTCTAGTTTTGTTTTAATTTCAAAAAAAGAATAAATACTAGAAATTCATTAAGTAATTATTTATAAGTCAGAAAAATATGTATAATATATCAAAATATTTAGAAAAATGATATCTACATCAAAATCATGCATTGTTCAACAACTTAAATTGCAAGTTTAATTATAAGAACAATTGAACCCTCATAGGTGATTCCGAGGTTCCCCCTATTCTAGTGTTTGCACCCCTCGGACCCTGTTCAAAATGGTTGAGCCTGCACTAGCATTTCAATACAATTTAACTTGTCATATCATCATACTTGCTTGAGAATTGCATCAATGCCATGTGTTGATTGTTTCTCTTTCTTTCCGTTGTTTTGCTTCTTCCCGGTAGAATTCGAGAATGAAATCGAGATCAAATACCAAGGTTAACACCATCGAAGATCGACGAACAATACTTGACCAACTGTGACCAAGTCAAGTACAAGGCTTCCGAAGATCTATATCTGAGTATCAACAAACAAGGCAAGCATAGCCCTACCATTATACATTCCTACGGTTTCTAAAGCATTTCAATTCTTGCCATGATGCATGCGATTCCACTCTGGTCTTTTATCGATAGATAGAGTATCCTATCTATCGCATTACTCCCTTTGAGCTTATATTACCTGATCCACTGCTCCTAGCATAATTAGGTTTGGCTTGTGTGCACTGTTATAGCTTATATCTGTGTCTTTCTTAGCCATGCTTAGCTGTCAGTTCTGGTTCATCTAGATGATGTATTAGATGCAGAGAATCTAGTATGACAGGAGAACATGATTGGGTGAGATTAGTGGTAAAGGTTAAACATGCTAAGGATTGTAAGAGAGGCCACGACGGGATATGGTTTTCGTAGTCCCATGCTCGCCACTATTAGGACCCGAGTTCTTGCCTTTGGAACCGAGATGAGCGTACAGCCACACGGGCCCTGGAAAACCTCACGAGTAACTAACTTGCCTAGTAGATTCCATGAGTCACATAGTTCGGGCGTTCCATTCGACATATGCATAGAAAATGTTTTGAAAGATTTGGCGGGTGAAGGTGCATCATAACAGGTAGGTAAGCGTGGCCGGGGTTGCTTGGGGTCGATAGAGCCACTGATAAACCAACCTCACATCAGATCTCTAGGGCCCGACTTTGGGAATTGACCCGTTACGGCGGAACCCTCCTTAGGGTGTGACTCATGGTCTCGACGAAAGCAAGGTAAAGGTCGTGTCCAACCACCCTCTGTCGGCCTTCCAAGGAAGAGGGCTAGTCATGTGGTATTAAGAGAAGGTTGGTCTTGTGGGTAAAGTTGCACACCCATGCAGGGTTAAATATTTTCGAAGAGCCATGTTCATGGTTATGAATGCCTGGTGACCGAATTCTAAGATCATAGAGAACATTAACCTAATTGTAAAACTTGGCAACTAAGGTTTGTTAAGGATGCTTCCTCTTGGGTATGAGGGGGTGATCCTAGTTATGATATGAGGATGATGTTTTGGTGGATATCAAAATATGATGATTAATACTTTTGAGATGTCGCTCTCTTATCCCCTTCTAAAATATTCTGATTAGACGAGTTTCTTCTCCCTCTTTTCTTATAAACAAAGATGGATTTTTGCAAAATAACCCCACCAGCCATAAGTCTTGCGGAGTACACCATGTACTCACCCTTGCTGTGTTGATACTTTTGTAGCATAGTAAGTGTTTTCCTGAAGACAAGTTCTATACGACATTGACACCGACGAGTAGCTTGGGGTTCCCGGCCAGCATCCTGGAATTTATGGGCTGGGACGCCATCGTTATGCTTGAGAGATCTTAGGCCATTTGTTAAGTTTGCTATACTTAATAGCATAATTTGCCTTCTGTTGTTTGATGTTTGCGTTCAGTGACCTCTGCTTGTAATATTTTGGTTCTTCGCTCAGAGCTTGCTGTAATAATTTTTTATCGTAGGGTTACTGTTGTGTTACCGATTCCTCACTGGATATCCTCGAGCTCTAGGTTAAGCTTATGTCAGGTTAAGGTCTGGGATTTATTTAACCCTGATCTCGGGGGTGTCACAGACACTTTTGTTAAGTTATCAAACTAGGTGTGGTTCACAGTAGGCTAGTACTATGAAGATATATTGTACGACAATAATATCAACATGTTTTAACCCAAAGGAACTAAAGGTCTCACCAAAGGACTAAATTTATACAATGCCATCTTATTTGAGAATGAGTGATGCGTAAAGACGCAAAGACATGCAAATACACATGGACCTGAAAGTGTCATATCTGGAGATTAGGTTTACCACTAACTTTAGTCCTTATACCATGAGATCATGTCAATCACTAACATCAGAAGAGTAACTTGATTACATCAAACGTGACACCGTAACATGATGACAATAAAGGTGGGTTCAGATACTCTGAAAGTGTTATGTAGAGGCTCATGGATCAAGAGTGGGATTTGTCCATCCCGATGACAAAGAGATATACTCTGGGCCCTCTCGGTGATATCACATTGATGTCGCTTGCAAGCAAGTGATAAGATCACTAGAATGTTATATCACGAGAACGAGAAAAGAGTACTTGTCGGTAACAAGATCAAACTAGGTATGGGGATACCGATGATCGAATCTCAGACATATAATATACCGCGAGATAAAAGGATTTAGTTACAAACGTTAAAGGTTCTCACGATCACTGGAGTGATCGTTAAATGTGTGGGAGTCAGTACGGATCTCTAGGTACCGCTGATGATTATTAACCAGAGAGGCGTCTCGATCATGTCTTCATTATTCGCGAACTGTAGGGTGACACACTTAAGGCATACCAACACTATTTGGAGAAAATATGTTTTAAAGAAAGATTATGAAAGCGCTAGAATCATTTCGATGGACACCAGAATTGTTTCAGGTGAAATTACTGAAACTGGTTCTCCATGTGTTATTAAAATGTTGCAGGGGGTTTTATGTGAACATTTGTTAATTAAAGTAATTAACAAAATTCTGAATAAAATAAATAAAAGAGTTTTATGAAATGAGAGTTGCATTAATTTTGGTGGAAAATTAATGCATGTGAGTGGACACGTGAGTGGAGGTGTGTTTATGTGAGTGGGAGCTCCACCCACATGAATGAGGGAGAGGTGGGGGCACCCACCTTGGCCGCCGGCCATGGCATGGGGATTCCCCCTCCCCTATATGAGGAGCACCTCCTCCTCCTCCACTCTCACACCTCCTCATGAAGGATATCTCTCCCTTTCTAGTTTATTTCCCCATGGCCTCAGATTAGCGAGGGTCATGTTCCCGGTGGATTTGTTTGAAAGAAGTTGCTGCTTCCACTGCATTGCTGGAGCAAGGACACGGAGGTTGTCGGAGGAACAGACGTGTGTGCGACCACGGATGTGCCGCTGAGTTGCGGTGCTGGATCCTCACGATCTTGAGATTGGCAAGCGAACAGCTACATCATCCATGAGACCAACCTTGTAATGTTGTGTCGCTCTTCAAGGGTATAATCTATATGTATGTATATCCACCCGTTGATTGTATCTAGGTAGATAGATCTTGGTGCTTAGTTGTTCACTCCGTAGGATTTTTTTTATTTTCTATGCTGCGAACCCAACACATCCTCCTCTTCATCAGCATCGCCAGTCGAAGCTTTCTATATCTAGAGAAGGTGGCACTAGCACGGCAGGGACAAACAAGTCAGGGTTCACCAAGTTTTCTACCAAGTTATCATATCCGACCATCGAATCACAAATTGCTTTGGACAATGAGTTTGTCGTCTTCGTTTTCCTTAGGCATTCTAGAGGTGACCACCTTTATATCCATATACTTGTAGTGAGCCTTCACCAAAGTGAGAGCCATCCTGGGCCTGCTCTACAGCGTTTCCCAAGTGAGGGGGTCAGGCGCGGGCCGATCTAGGCCTGCTCTAGGACGAAAAGCAGAGGCGCTACAAAGCATTCGAGTAGATGGGACAGCTTCCAGGGGTGCCATGTACTTGTGGTGCTGCTCGTAGTGGCAGCGGTGCAAGATGACCCTGATGGGTCCGACTCTTGATATGAGCGCCTTGGCAAGATGGTGGTGGTCGGAGGAGACAAGAATGGTGGCGTGGAGGCTTTTGCATCCTTCCGCTAGGAGACGAATGGTGCTCTCCATGTGTTGCATCCTCTTGAAGGGAGACGAATGGCGCAGAGGGCGCTGCATCCAATTGTAGAGAGAAGAATGACATCGAGCAAGGGTTACATCCTCCCAAAGGGAGAGAAATGGTAACGTTGTGGGTGTTGCATCCTCCCATCTAGTGCGGGGAAGAGGAAGGATGGATGGCAACACGTTGGGCTTGTCGGGAGGTGTGGTTGGTGTGGCCCCCCGCTAAAACCACTACTAGAAAATCGTGATGTTTTTGTGCATTGCATCATCATGACCGCATGCTCATGTCATCATGCCACCTTGCATTTGAGCATCGTCATCATCATGCATCATCATGCCACCTTTCATGGAACATATAATTAAATTGTTGCACTTGAATTATCTCACTTGTATTGGTTCGTGATATAATTGTATTTGACTTTTGCATTTTGCCTATCTCTATTTTATCCTCCCTCTATTCTATCTCTAAGTTGGTGCCATTTGTTATGGAACCATAATGTCTAAATTGTATTCTTGAGTCTTGTTTTTTTTTCTATTTGCCAAAATGCCCAAAATGACTATGGTGCCTTCTCTCTCTTGTTTTCTCCTTGTTGAATTCTATTCCACACCTTACTCTCTTCTTTTTCTTCTACATGTTCCATGCCACCCATAATATCTATTCTACATGCCACATGCACTCTTCCCTTATTTTTGTTTCTCCACGTGATGAGTGTCTCTCTTTTGTGCCTATTCTTTTCCTAAGCTAAAGCCTTTTCCTAAACCTATCTATGTAACCATGGATACACCATTGCCTAATAGTCTACAACAAGCTAACCCAAAGCCTTCTAGCTAATCTATCTACACCCGAGCCACATATTGCTAGCCTAAAAAAAACCAAACTGCGTCTTGGCTTGCTAGATAGACTAGCCAAAACCTTGTGAACCTTACCCATGTCCAAGCTGGCTCATCCCTGGTGCACAACATCAACCAAGCCACCAACCTTGCATCGGAACTGGCTGTAGCCGAACCATGCTGCCACTGAGCCATCTATCCTCGCCTACTGTTTTTCTTCTTCTCCCTCGTCGCACGTGTTTGCCACCAGCGCACCCGCCGAGCCTGTGCCCGTCCTCCTCCTCCTTTTCGCATAAAGCAAGCCAGCTGCAGCTCCTAGAGCATCTTCAACTACCCCATCTCCAATCAGATCTCGATCGACCTCTCCCTCCTCTCTAGCTGCCAAGCCTAGCCGCTGCGTGCCGGTGCCAGGCGATGCCGCCGCGCACATGCAGGTCACTATCACTGTCCATGTTGCCGCGTCGCCGTCCTTTTCCTATTCAGGAAGCACCGCTCGTCCAGGAGCATGCTGCTGACCTCCATGATCTCCCCAGCTTGTACCATTTTCTCTCATGTCCGTTGTCGTCTTGCGCCGCTCGCCGTCGACGTGGTCAACCCAAGCGCAGCCACCATGTCAGCAAGGTCCGCCTCGACCTATCTGACCTCCATCACCAGCCCACGGTCCTTTCCACTACCAGCGTTGCCTTCCCGTTGCACCCTTGCACGCTCGCCGCCCGTCGCGCGTTCGAGCAGCAGCAGAAAATCCCCGCGACGCCTCCCTGTTCCGCGAGCTCTCCCGTCGCACCTAGCCCTCCTCCGGCAAAATCCCCAACACGGAAAGCACTCTTGGTACATCCTTCTTTCTGTAGCACAAGACCTCACTCAAAATGGTGTAGTAAATCTCTCGATACCTTCCGCAAAAGATCGATGTTCTTCTCTGAAATCTGCAGGCAACGATAGCAGCAGCACCACCACTCTACGGTACCTTTGTTCCCGTTTTATTGCCGTCACATACACTTCATATTTTGTGATGTTCTTTGCATGTATGTCTTCTCGGTAAGACCACCTACTAATGCATCAAACGGAACTCACAAAGGTGGCCCGAGTCGATCGAAATCGTCAACTAAAGTATGCTCGTTTTCGTCTGTTTCAGTCCATGTGGCAGTCGTTGTTCCCCTATGTTCATCGCGAGCTCACATCCGGTAAAGCCACTCTATGGTGAATCTTTTCAACTGCAGTTGGTCTCGGGGCATCCAGCTCCATGCAGGTTCAAATCTCAGGCAAAACGGCGATCTACAACTCTCGCAAACTTCATTCGAAGTTTGACGTTTCTCTACCTGCGACTGTAGCTAATCCCTAGAGTTTCAGTTTGGTACCAAGTTCAGTTCATCGGTTACAAGCTCTGAGCATCTCCCTCTTATTCTATTCATAAGGACTTGAGCGTCGTGCATATCAACAACTTGACTGGTAACCTAGTGGTCGCCTCCCCTGCACTGTTCCAGCGATCCAAGGATCAAATCTCAGATAATCCAGTTTATTCTTTTGTCGATCTTTTTTTGTCTGTAACCTCAACATGGCCAGTCTAGTGGTTGCAGCCAGGCGCCTCTACTACTCCTTTTCAGAGATCAAACCACGACATCCATTATATTTCCTTCCCATTCCTTTTATCCAATTCCTTACCATAGTTTCACTTCCCACTTTTTAAGCCAAAACTTTTTGGAAATCTCAGTCAGATACAGCTCGGATCTCTACTCCCTTCTTTGTCTTCTTTTTTTCCTTTTTGTTTATAATTTGCAAATATTTTTTCCTTAATGTTTGATCTGTAAGTCTAAATGATCGATGTGATATATGAAAGTTTATCAGAAAAATGCATATAATCCAATTATGACATCCATATTCCTGTTTGCACCTTGCATCTTGTGGGTTGGGCATAGTTCGCGTAAAACCTAATATGCAACATATGGAATACAAGCGAGGGATTAATATTTAAATGTCCCGGTTCCATTTAAAATTGTGTAGCACACTCCTTGCCATTCTTGCGGCTTCATCATGTTTAAACAACATTTAAATTGCGGGTATCTAAATAACTTGAATCGCCTAATTAATTGTCGGGACACCGATTCCGCTTAATACTGCCTAATTGCACCGCACTTTTGCCATGCCATGCATCATACCATGAACATGCCGATTCTTCTACCGTAGCATTCAATATTGCATCCAGTGTTTCTTCTAGTGTTTGCTTCTTCGTGGACTAGGGTGATGAGTGGATGCGAGTATCGACAAGTTCTCCGGATATGATCCTTCGGCAGTGTTTCCCAGGCGAGCACCTCTCCCCCCTTCTACCTATTTTGCATTTATAGTCTTTATTTTCTCCTATTGATCTATTGCTATCCGTGCCGCGATGCTTTAGTTTCCGTGCACCAGTTATATTCCTGTAGCCATTATATTGCCTTGGACACTTCCTATTACCTGTTGCTTGATAGACAGTTGTCCCTGCGAGTCGTAGTTGCTTGCTCAGGTGTTGCTTCGTGTCGTCGATGTTCCATAGTTGTTGGGAGGTTGGCAGATGTTTAATGATGGAGCTGATCATGATTCTAATTACAGTTTATTAATTAATGTTGATGATAGATATAATGCAGAGGCACCGGTGGGTAATAGTCAATATTTGGTTTTTAACCGCCCACTTGTGTCCACTTAGGACCCGAGTTCTTGACATCTGTTCCGAGATCGAGCGCGCTAACCACAGGTGGGGTGTGTGGGAACCCCCATCGGCTTACTACCTGATTTCAAAGCATTGTACCGGGGGCCACAAGTAGTTTGGGGCTTTATTACTATTCTGTACTTATGCCATGCTTTACTGCTTTATTTAAGATTGTGCGTGGAGCACCTGTACTGTTTAGGATGTGGAATGTTTTCGCGGTATCGACAAGCCCAGTCACACTTTCGGGTTCCCAGTCGTTTACAGCCATTGGCACAAACCCTAGGTCCGCCTCGGAGCCAGCCGACTTCGTTGTGGGTAGCTTAGTGGGGTGGCCCCCATGTACTTGCTTTGGGTCTGGGAAACGTCATGACTTAGGCCCCGCCGACATACCGATGGGTGTATGTTAATTGATCTGGCAAAAAGGGTCGAAGTGCGTGTGGATACTTTGGTGCACCCCTGCAGGGTTAAATCTTTTCGAAAAGCCGTGTCCGCGGTTATGGACGACTTGGAGCATAGTTTCTCGATCATTGACAACTATAACTAAAGTTTACTGTTATAAATTGACTGTATCTGAGATGAATAGTAAATTGGATAACTGCCATGGAAAGATTAAATAAAACTGCCAACCGTGTGAGTTTCCTCGACTTAACTTCCTCGTTTGGTCTTGAGGGGGAATACCAGGATGGGTATGTTTGGTGTTAGTATCAGGTTGGATCCGAATAGGTCTCTCTTATCTCTCTCTGATAGTCGCCAGTATTACAGAGTCTCTATAGGTTGTTTTGTGCCGCTGCGCTGCCGCTTCAGTCCACCATACCTGTGTAGGCGAGGACCGCCGAATTCTAGCCTCCCCGTGTACTGGCCTCAGTACTGACGCTCCTCTTTTTCCTTTGCCCTTTGTCGGCATCCCTTTTGTTTTAGCAGGTTTGAGATCGACGTCGTTAGCAGGGTTACCCTTCCGGCTTAGCCTGGGCAGGGTTATGGACGCCAATGGTTATTCTTCAGGGCTCTTAGCCCCATTTGCATCTCGTCCGTACTCGGACGCTGTAACATTTTCAAGGTGATTTGGATCTTTGTATTGTATATCCGTATTCTTGACTCGTGGAGTCGCTGTTGTATATATATATATATATATCAATTCTGAGGGTCCCATCGAGGACTGTTGTGTAATGGTATTACTTCGTTTTCCACCCGCACGAAAGTGCCTGGTGGGCGTCCTTGAATCGTTTCCATGCGGGTTTGGCGGGAAGGGCTAAAACTTGCATAGGGCCGATTCGAGGGTGTTACAGAGTGGTATCAGAGCTCAGCAGTTACGATACCCCACTGGTCCAGCCTGTAGGATAACCTAGCTAACGGACAATCTAGAGTGTCAAAACTATTTTGAAAAGTCGGTTGGATAGATCTGATTAGGTCTGATTTTACTCCTTACCCCTCTGTTGTTCTCCTCTTACCTCTGCGTGTTTTGAATCTGCTCTCTTATCTTTTCTTCGAGTCCAAGAATTCTCGTGGTTCGGTTTCTGTCATACCTTCAGGGTTTCGCGTCCTCCTTTGGCAACGGTGTTTCTACCTCCGGACTTCCTGCTATCTAAGTGATCCTTTATCTTTGGTACCATTCTTTGTTCCTTGTTTGTGCCTTCCGGTGTTTTCCGACGCAACGACATCAGCTACGCCAGATCCGATGCAGAGCCTGCACCACTCCTTTGTTCCGAACCTCGATTGTCGAGATCTTCAGTCTGATTCCGAGAACGGTTGCACGCTTTTCTACCGAATGTGCGGAGTAATAGTTTGGGTGCGTGATGGATTGGCCCCCATGCCGACTACTCACTCTATTTGCTCGGGTACATTGAAGTGGATGAGAATGCATCGGATCTCTCTTTCTATCGAAGCTAGAGGTGGCTTTATGTGTTGATACCTTTACCTTCGCCTTTGTTCCCGGAGTGTTCTCTCGACGATCACGGACAATGACCTCTTGTTAGTGGTGTCGCGAGGATCTACATGAAGCGAGAAGATTCCGATCGCCGACCTTCTTCCCGGTACCATGAGGCGGATCTCGAGGGCGAGATCCCTTGTTAGTGGTGTCGAATTGTGGCGCCCCGCTAAAACCACTACTAGAAAATCGCGGTGTTTTTGTGCATTGCATCATCATGACCGCATGCTCATGTCATCATGCCACCTTGCATTTGAGCATCGTCATCATCATGCATCATCATGCGACCTTGCATGGAACATATAATTAAATTGTTGCACTTGAATTATCTCACTTGTATTGGTTCGTGATATAATTGTATTTGACTTTTGCATTTTGCCTATCTCTATTTTATCCTCCCTCCATTCTATCTCTAAGTTGGTGCCATTTGTTATGGAACCATAATGTCTAAATTGTATTCTTGAGTCTTGTTTTTTTTTCTATTTGCCAAAATGCCCAAAATGACTATGGTGCCTTCTCTCTCTTGTTTTCTCCTTGTTGAATTCTATTCCACACCTTACTCTCTTCTTTTTCTTCTACATGTTCCATGCCACCCATAATATCTACTCTACATGCCACATGCACTCTTCCCTTATTTTTGTTTCTCCACGTGATGAGTGTCTCTCTTTTGTGCCTATTCTTTTCCTAAGCTAAAGCCTTTTCCTAAACCTATCTATCTAACCAATCCATGGATACACCATTGCCTAATAGTCAACAACAAGCTAACCCAAAGCCTTCTAGCTAATCTATCTACACCCGAGCCACATATTGCTACCCTAAAAAAAACCAAACTACGTCTTGGCTTGCTAGCTAGACTAGCCAAAACCTTGTGAACCTTACCCATGTCTAAGCTGGCTCATCCCTGGTGCACAACATCGACCAAGCCACCAACCTTGCACCGGAGCTGGCTGTAGCCGAACCATGCTGCCACCGAGTCATCTACCCTCGCCTACTGTTTTTCTTCTTCTCCCTCGTCGCACGTGTTTGCCACCAGCGCACCCGTCGAGCCTGTGCCCGTCCTCCTCCTCCTTTTCGCATAAAGCAAGCTAGCTGCAGCTCCTAGAGCATCTTCAACTACCCCATCTCCAATCAGATCTGCATCGATCTCTCCCTCCTCTCCAGCTGCCAAGCCTAGCCGCTACGTGCCGGTGCCAGGCGCTGCCGCCGCGCACATGCAGGTCACTATCGCTATCCAAGTTACCGCGTCGCCGTCCTCGTCCTATTCAGGAAGCACCGCTCGTCCAGGAGCATGCTGGTGAGCTCCATGATCTCCCCAGCTTGTACCCTTTTCTCTCATGTCCGTTGCCATCTTGCGCCGCTCGCCGTCGACGTGGTCAACGCCAAGCGCAGCCACCATGTCAGCAAGGTCTACCTCGACCTATCTGACCTCCATCACCAGCCCACGGTCCTTTCCACTACCGGCGTTGCCTTCCCGTTGCACCCTTGCACGCTCTGCCGCTCGCCGCCCGTCGCGCGTTCGAGCAGCAGCAGAAAAACCCTACGACGCCTTCCTGTTCTGCGAGCTCTCCCGTCGCAGCTAGCCCTCCTCCGGCAAAATCCCAACATGGAAAACACTCTTGGTACATCCTTCTTTCTGTAGCACAAGACCTCACTCAAAATGGTGTAGTAAATCTCTCGATACCTTCCGTGAAAGATCGATGTTCTTCTCTGAAATCTGCAGGCAACGATACCAGCAGCACCACCACTCTGCGGTACCTCTGTTCCCGTTTTATTGCCGTCACATACACTTCATCTTTTGTGATGTTCTTTGCATGTATGTCTTCTCGGTAAGACCACCTATCTAATGCATCAAACGGAACTCACAAAGGTGGCCCGAGTCGATCGAAATCGTCAACTAAAGTATGCTCGTTTTCGTCTATTTCAGTCCATGTGGCAGCCGTTGTTCCCCTATGTTCATCGCGAGCTCACATCCGGTAAAGCCACTCTATGGTGAATCTTTTCAACTGCAGTTGGTCTCAGGACATCCAGCTCCATGCAGGTTCAAATCTCAGGCAAAACAGCGATCTACAGCTCTCGCAAACTTCATTCGAAGTTTGACGTTTCTCTGCCTGCGACTGTAGCTAATCCCTAGAGTTTCAGTTTGATACCAAGTTCAGTTCGTCGGTTATAAGCTCACAGCATCTCCCTCTTGTTCTATTCATAAGGACTTGAGCGTCGTGCATATCAACAACTTGACTGGTAACCTAGTGGCTGCCTCCCCTGCACTGTTCTAGCGATCCAAGGATCAAATCTTAGATAATCCAGTTTATTCTTTTGTCGATCTTTTTTTTCGTCAGTAACCTCAACATGGCCAGTCCAGAGATCAAACCACGACGTCCATTATATTTCCTTCCCATTCCTTTTATCCAATTCCTTACCATAGTTTCACTTCCCACTTTTTAAGCCAAAACTTTTTGGAAATCTCAGTCAGATACAACTCGGATCTCTACTCCCTTCTCTGTCTTCTTTTTTTCCTTTTTGTTTATAATTTGCAAATATTTTTTCCTTAATGTTTGATCTGTAAGTCTAAATGATCGATGCGATATATGATAGTTTATCAGAAAAATGCATAGAATCCAAATATGACATCCATATTCCTGTTTGCACCTTGCATCTTGTGGGTTGGGCATAGTTCGCGTAAAACCTAATATGCAACATATGGAATACAAGCGAGGGATTAATATTTAAATGTCCCGGTTCCATTTAAAATTGTATAGCACACTCCTTTCCATTCTTGCAGCTTCATCATGTTTAAACAACATTTAAATTGCGGGTATCTAAATAACTTGAATCGCCTAATTAATTGTCGGGACCTCGGTTCTGCTTAATACTGCCTAATTGCACCGCACTTTTGCCATGCCATGCATCATACCATGAACATGCCGATTCTTCTACCGTAGCATTCAATATTGCATCCGGTGTTTCTTCTAGTGTTTGCTTCTTCGCGGACTAGGCCGATGAGTGGATGCGAGTATCGAAAAGTTCTCCGGATATGATCCTTCGGCAGTGTTTCCCAGGCGAGCACCTCTCCCCCCTTCTACCTATTTTGCATTTATAGTCTTTATTTTCTCCTATTGATCTATTGCTATCCGTGCCGCGATGCTTTAGTTTCCGTGCACCAGTTATATTCCTGTAGCCATTATATTGCCTTGGACACCTCCTATTACCTGTTGCTTGATAGACAGTTGTCCCTGCGAGTCGTAGTTGCTTGCTCAGGTGTTGCTTCGTGTCGTCGATGTTCCACAATTGTTGGGAGGTTGGCAGATGTTTAATGATGGAGCTGATCATGATTCTAATTACAGTTTATTAATTAATGTTGATGATAGATATAATGCAGAGGCACCGGTGGGTAATAGTCAATATTTGGTTTTTAACCGCCCACTTGTGTCCACTTAGGACCCGAGTTCTTGACACCTGTTCCGAGATCGAGCGCGCTAACCACAGGTGGGGTGTGTGGGCACCCTCATCGGCTTACTACCTGATTTCAAAGTATTGTACCAGGGACCACAAGTAGTTTGCCTCAACTCAGGGTGGCCTAGCATCTCCATTGGCATTCCCATGAAATCACGTCTTGCATAGTGGGCAAAACGGGTTCCTTGGGTCTTGTTGACGCTGAGGGCACATAGACGTGCGAGAGCTTCATGCATTGCCCTGGCTAATCCATCTAGCCAGTTGTTCTCTCTCACGAAGAACTGAATTCTTCCAGAAGTTGGTGCTTCAATGCTTCCTCTAAGATCTGCGGTGACTAGCCACTTTAGGTCTCCTCCTGGGGGTCCTGGAAGTTGAGCTCCAAGAAACTCCGGGTGCGGGCGTCCCAGTAACTCTGACTGCGAATCCAGATCCCTCTCGAAGATCAGTTGACCTCCGTTTCCCAACTGGTAAAACTTGCTGAACTGAGTCCCCATCTACAAGAATTAAGGATGAGGAAGTTAGTGAAGTGATCAAGTGTGTCAAATTTTAAGTAGTAGTGTAAGAATTTTGAGTAACATGAATTTTTGAGAAAGAATCCACAAGGGTAAGAGAGGAGATAGTTTTTTTTCATAAATACTCACTTTGGTTTTGAAACTAAGTTTTTGTTTGACGTCCATTCTAACTAGGGTCTCCTATGGTCAGGATGGCTCTGATACCAACTTGTCAACACCCGGATTTTTAATCCCAGATGCCTGTTATGCCATACCACGCAATCCCAGGATTACCATTTTTGCGAGACATGACGGATTGGATATCACAGTACATCATCCATTACAAACCATACATAAGGTCTTACACAAATAAGGATCTCATGATCCAGTCTTAATACAACAAGCAGCGGAAATAAAAGATAAGCGTAGCGGTAGGGTCCATCTTCAGGGGCACATGCAATGCTGACGAAGGCAGATGGTCCTAGTTATCATAGCCGTCCTGTTGGCCATCATCTTGATAGTCTCCTTCATAGTATGGCCATGATAATAGCCAGGGACAAAAGCCATGAGTACTCTTTAAGTACTCGCAAACTACCACTAACAAGTACTAAAATTCCAAGATAAAGTGCTAACTCTAAGTTTAACTATAAAGTTAAGTTTGAAACCTAAGCTGAGTTCAGAAGCAAAGAAAGATAAAGTAAAGTTCTAGAATCACTTAAGTTGGGAAGCTATTTTCATAACACAACCCTGTTGTGGTCAAGTCAAGATTCATCATTCTTTTCAAAGTATTTAGAAAACATCTGACAACGAAACAGTATGGCCATTCCAACTGTCCATAACCGCGGACGCGGCTATTCGAATAGTTTGACACTCTGCAGAGGTGGTACACTTTCACCACAAGATTCGATACATCTGTCAGGGATAACCCTGAATCATCATACTTAGTATGCAGATAATCAAACATAACCTTCCCTTTACACACCCTAGTATAAGCACCTCTCCTATGAGCATGGCCTCCCAACCATGACCATCAGTCATCTTGGGCACTGCATATGTGGACATCATGAGAGGTAGCCTCAGCTCAGACCTCTCCCGTGAGGGAACTAATACTAATGCATATAAATTTCCAGCTAAGCCTTACCCAATTCAGGTAGTGTGGTTGTACGGTAAATTTGGAATGGTATCGCATCTGAATCCAACCATCAGTTTTATAAAAGGGTTAAGGCGCATGCCTCAACATTTTCATCATCATCAACCATTTGTGTATTCTCAACACATGTCAAAACATCTCAATAGAATGACTCATCATCCCAAGGTTTTCATAATTCATTTTTACCAAGTGTTCCCATCTAAAGTGACTCGGGTTTTTGATCTACTCTAAACTACTAAGTTAAGTGTGTTCACTAAGGTGGAAAAGATGGGTTCAATCTCTTGCCATAGAATGACATCTAAAGGGGTTCTAATTAGGTCGAGTTTTATACTTTTTATGCTACCTTCAAAACAAGTAAAGAACTTGGTGTAAACTAAGGGAGTAAAACTTGCAACTAAGACTTGGGGTACTAATAGTCAAAAGGGAGTGTGCTCAAGGCATGCTTAAGGCATCTTTGCTAAACCATCTAGTTTGATCCGAACTTGCTAAGCACTAAACTTGCAAGTGTTAGCTTGCACTGTTAATGGTGGCTTGCAAGTACAACTTGCAAGGGTTAATCTTGGATAGTGCTAGCTTGCTAATAGTAGCTTGCCTTGGCTGGTGCAGTGGTTGAAGTTTTCTTCTTCTTCTTATTCTTGGTAGAACTCCTCCTCCTCGAAAGCTTGGTCGGTACTATCGTCTATAAATACATACGGAGCACATAATCAGCAAACAATACTTAACTAGGCTAAGTAGCATTCTAAGACACACATTTGATGATCTATTATCATCACAAACATCACAAGTTTAATTCAATAGTTTCCTCCTTTTTATTTTAGAAAAGTAATTTCTACTCATTGAAAAATTAACTAAGATTTAATATTCACCACTTAAGATAAAGATATGGGATTATGTGGACACATGTCATCACCACATATCTTAACACATGGGAATGAGAATTAAAGGTTGGATCAATATTACTTTGGTTTAAATTCATTATTTAATGATTTAAAGTGACTAGAAATGCCTATATAGCATTATTTTGGTACTAGTCCAAAGTCACTGCATGTAAACCTTAATATTATTACATAGTTAGATAGATATGATAAAATGTGATTTTAAGAGTTGGAATCAACTCAAAAGCTAACTTGGTTGATTTTATAAAAATGTTGCAAGTTGCAAATGCTTCTATCTTCTTATTTTTATTAGGAGAGATCTATAACTCTAATTGAATTAAATCCAACGGGCTTAGATAGATCATCTTAATACCTTTCAAGAAAAAAAATTCATGCAATTTGGATTTGTCAAACTCCCAGAATTGAATTTTAAAATAGTGGACAGAAACTAGATTTAACTAAAAAGAAAAATCCAGATTTGAACGGGTGGGCTAGCGCGGGAAAAGACTTGGGCTGGCCCAGTGGCGCTCCGCGGCGCGGGGCTCAGCTGACAGGGGGTCCCGCTTGTCAGCGACACTTAACATGCGAAACGGCACGCGCGCTGTGGGCCGTAGGATTAGAAGGGGAATCTACGGCTGAGGGTCGTCATCGACGACGAACAGGTCGCCGGCGAGCTCGAACCCTAGCGGCTCGGTGGGGGTCTGCTGGGGACGTACCAGGGCTCCAGCGCGGTCGGCGAGGCGGGCAAACGAAGTGGAAGATGACGGCGAGGCAAGGCGCGGTTGCGGCGGAGCTTGGGGTGGTCGCAATCAGCGGCGCCCTTCTCCTCCTACTGCGGCTACTCCGGCTCCAATTCCGACGAGGCAGAGCTGGCCTTGCTCCGGCTAGAGGTGGGTGAGGTTCAGAGAGGTGAGGGGAGTGGAGTGGTGTGGAGAGAAGAGGTTGGGGAGGCCTCCTTTTATAGGCCCGACGGTGAGACCGAGCGGGATGGCAGGCGACGGTGGCGACATGGCTACGGCGGGGTAGAGGCATGGTTGCGGGTGGCGATCGACGTGCGGTTCCCTGGTGGTGCTCTAGGCATTGAATGCGGCCGTAGGGGCGGTGGCATGCGGCCTGGGTGAGGTGGCACTCTGAGCGGCAGAGGCTGCGGTGTCCATAGCGAGCGGTGGCTGTGAGGCGTTGGGCGGCCAGCGGGGGTGTCTGGGGTGTTCTCCAGGTCGTGGCGGAGCGGCGGGCGCGGGTTGCGGCCAAGGGGCTGTCTGTGCGAGCGGGGACAGAGCGCGCTCTGGGGGCGGCACCAACATGGTGCGGTGGCACTGGGTGCGTGGTATCCTCGGTGGTCCACTACAGGGCTGGGCTCGGGCAGGGGACAGGGGGTGGCGATGAGGTGCGAGCTACCTCCTAGACATGGAGAGAGAGGCGGGAGAGGGCTGCTGCGGTGAGTGCACGGTCGGCCGGCGAGAGGTGGCTCGGCATGGCTGTGTAGTGCATCTAGGAGGTAGGGGAGATGCTGGTGTGGGTCTGGTCAGGCTTGAGGGGGGACAAGATGATCAAAGCACTTCAAAATTGCTAGACAAAATCAGCCCAAAACAGTATTAGTTAGGCCACAATGATCTTGCCAGCAAGGTGTTTAAGAAAATGGCCGAAAGAGAAAAAGTTTTGAATTTTGGTTCCAAATTTTTGAGTGATCTCCACTAGTGCTAGGTAGTGTCTGGTTACAAGGGTTTTGAAAGTGGAGCTCAAATAGAGGGGTTTTGAAATAGGGGTGATCTATGCATATGCATTAGATTCAATTTTCAAATGCTATTTAAAATAAGTAAAAGAATGTTTTTAGCAGATCAAAAGGTGGGCCTTGGTACCTCATTATGTGTACTAGCAAGGGGTACAAAGATCAAGAATTGTTTCTGTTAAGAATGAGTGCTAGGAACACTCAAAGTAGTGTAGTGGATTAAAATGGCCAAAATGACCATTCCTCCTTTTTAATTCTTTTTGATTTGATTTTCTTTAGGAAAAGTTTGGGAATGATGTTGATGATGTTTAAATCACCTGAGAAACATTTTACAAGCATTGGATCACTCAACCATGGCAATTCAAACAACTCCTATTTTAAATGCACACATATATGAATGCTTTCATTTTAAATTTGGAAAAGTTTTTGTTAACCCCAATTTTGGTTGATTTGATCTTGATAAGCTTGGATTGAAGTTTTGGGATGTTACAAACCTTCCCCCTTAAACAAAATCTCGTCCCGAGATTTACAAAGAAAACTAGGAACTAAAGAGATCTGGGAACTCTGTCCTAATGTAATCTTCTCGCTCCCAAGTAGCTTCTTCCTCGGTATGGTTGCTCCACTGAATCTTGAGAAACTTGATACTCCTAGTCCTGGTGGTTCTGTAGGCTTCTTCTAAGATACGGATGGGTACTTCTCGATAGGTCAGGTCATTGTTGATTTCCACAGCTCTATGATCGATGTTCTTGAAAACTTCAGTCTTCTCGGGCACTTCCAGACATTTGCGAAGTAACGAGATATGGAACAAATTGTGGATGGCTGACATATCTTTAGGCAGGTCCAGTTGATACGATACTTCTCCTCGACGGTTAAGAATCTTGAAAGGTCTGATATATCTAGGGGCTAACTTTCCCTTTAGACTAAAGCGTTGAGTTCCTTTCAATGGTGAAACCTTGAGATATACAAAATCTCCGACATTGAAAGTCAGGTCTCTTCTTCTCTTGTCAGCATAACTCTTCTGTCTGGACTGGGCGGTCTTGAGGTGCTCATGGACTTTGTGAACTTTCTCTTCTGCTTCGCGGAGAATGTCGGGTCCGAAGATCTGACTCTCTCCTACTTGCGACCAATTCAAAGGGGTACGGCACTTTCTTCCATATAGGAATTCAAATGGTGCCATCTGCAAACTAGCTTGATAACTGTTGTTGTATGAGAATTCTGCGAAAGGCAGGCAGTCTTCCCATTTTGATCCATATTCTAACACACAAGCTATAAGCATATCCTCTAGGATCCGGTTGACTCTCTCAGTCTGTCCATCTGTTTGCGGGTGATATGTTGTGCTGAAGTTCAACTTGGTTCCTAATCCTTCTTGGACTTTCTGCCATAATCTTGAAGTAAACTGGGTTCCTCGATCTGATACGATGGTCTTGGGGGTTCCATGCAGACTAACAATCCTAGAAATGTACAGCTCTGCTAACTTTCCACTCTGGTAAGTGGTCTTGACAGGTATAAAGTGGGCTACCTTGGACAGTCTATCAACTATGACCCAGATTGAGTCATTTCCCCTACTAGAAGTAGGTAAACCGGTGATAAAGTCCATTCCGATGGAATTCCACTTCCATTCCAAAATCTGTAATGGTTGCAACAGTCCTCCAGGTCTCTGGTGCTCTGCCTTGACTCTTTGACAGATGTCACATTTGGCGATGTAGCTTCCGATCTCTCTCTTCATCTTGTGCCACCAAAATTGCTCTTTCAAATCCTGATACATATTTGTTCCTCCGAGGTGGATAGAATACAGAGTATCATGAGCTTCCTTCATGATAACCTCCTTCAGCTCCGAATCTGCTGGAACACAGATACGTCCTTTGTACCACAGTACTCCTTCTTCATCTTCGGTGAATCCAGGTACCATTCCTGTACCAATACGATGTTTGATTCCATCGATACTTTCATTTCCCTTCTGGACTTCCTTGATTTGGCTAATCAAAGTGGGTTGAAGTTCAATGCTAGCTAAGAATCCTTTGCTAACTAATTCAGTTCTGAACTGCTCTAATTCTTCATACAAACTGGGTTTCTTCTCCTTGATCATGGTGTTAAGCCTACACGGCGATCTGCTAAGAGCATCCGCTACCACATTGGCTTTGCCGGGGTGATAGTGAATGTCAAGGTCATAATCCTTGATTAACTCTATCCATCTTCTTCAGCTCTTGGAAACTTGCTTCACATTTGTCGGTCCATTCAAACTTCTTGTCCTTCTTCAACAATTCGGTCATGGGTCTGGAGATGCTCGAGAATCCTTCTACGAACTTGCGGTAGTATCCCGCTAATCCAGAAATGCACGGACTTGGGTTTGAGTGGTTGGGGCTTCCCATTCTTCGACATCTTTGATCTTGGCGGGATCAATAGAGACTCCTCCGGCAGACACAATATGTCCTAGGAATCCTACTTCTTTCAACCAAAACTCACACGTGTTGAACTTGGCATATAACTGATGCTTTCTCAGGGTTTCTAGGATAACCTTCAGATGTTGCTCATGCTCTTCTTCGGACTTGGAGTAGATAAGGATGTCGTCGATAAACACAACTACAAACTTATCTAGGAAATTCATAAAGATCTTATTCATGAGATTCATGAAATAATCAAGGGCATTGGTTAATCCAAAAGACATAAACATATACTCGTATAAACCATAGCGAGTAGTAAAGGCGGTCTTCGGAATATCCATTGCACGGATCTTAAGTTGGTGATAACCAGTCCTAAGATCAATCTTTGAGAATACCTCAGCTGCAGTCAACTGATCAAATAGATCCTCTATCTTTGGCAAGGGGTACTTGTTCTTGATGGTGACATCATTCAACTTTCTGTAATCTGTGCACAGACAATTGCCTCCATCTTTCTTGTCCACGAATAACACTGGTGATCTCCATGGCGATGCACTTGGTTGAATCAAACCTTTGGCTAGCATAGCATCCAACTGTTTCTTTAGTTCCACTAGTTCTGAGGGGTTCATGCTATAGGGTCTCTGGGCTATAGGTCCGGTTCCGGGGATTAGTTCGATAATGAACTCAATATCCCTATCCGGGGGCATACCTGGCAATTCATCTGGGAATACGTCGGGGTATTCACAGACTACCCTTACTTGGTCTATGGTGGGCAAGGCTACACTCTGGTTGCACTTGAATTGTCGGGGTTAGGTTTCAGAGATATGCTCTACTGTGACTCCAGAACTACTGGTCATGGTGATGGCTTTCTTAGCACAGTCTATCAATCCTTTATGCCTCTACATCCAGTCCATACCTAGTACTACTTCCAATCCTTTGGTTCCAAGTACAATTAGGTTGGCATAAAAATCTATCCCATGTATTCTGATTGGTACAGCTTTGCAAATTTTTCTAGCTTTGGTTGTTGAGCCGGGGATTTGAACTATCATGACATGCTTCAGGTTGGTTGGACGAATCTTACTAGTGCATGCAAATTCTTCGGTGACAAATGAATGCGATGCTCCCGAATCAAACAATACTCTTGCTAAAAGTGAGTTGACAGAAAACATACCCAGCACTACATCTGGCGCTTCCTGGGCTTCTTCTGCATTCATGTGGAAGAGACGGCCGTTGCGGTTGTGAGGGTTCCCTGGGGCAAATCTCCTTCCTGGTTGAACACGACGCTGCTGCTGAGCTGGGACATTCACATTGGCATTGGCTGCAGTCTTCTTGGGACACTCATTGGAGTAGTGACCTTTCACTCCACACTCGAAACAAGTGATCTGGGACTTGTCCTTGACTGCGACAGGTACAGCATTGCTGCCAGTTCTGGGTGCAGTGTTGCTGTTGTTGTTGTTGTGGTGGTTCTTGGGAGGTGCACGGTTGAAATTGTTGGCATTACCGGAGTTGTGATTGTTTCCTCCGGACTTCACATTGCTTCCGCTACGGTTGGGGTAGCTTGGGCGAGAATTTGGGGGTCGGTTATTCCTTGGTGCATATCCTGGTGTAGGGTTGGGACGGTACTTCTGGTGACTATTGGATCCAGACTGCTGCATCATACGACGCTTGCGGTTGTCGTTTGCCTGGTTAATCTTCCCTTCCATCTAAATGGCAGAGTCGGCTAGCTCTTCGAGATCCTGGAAACGGATGTTGACGAGGACAGTCTGCATCTCATCATGCAGTCCGTTCAAGAATCTCTCCTTCTTCTTGGCCTCCGTGTTGATCTCATCAGGTGCATATCTGGCAAGTGACAGGAATCTGTCACGGTACTCCACCACAGTCATTCTTCCTTGCTTCAATTCGCGGAACTCATCTCTCATTCTGTTGACTAGACCTTGCGGCATGTGGGTGCGACTGAACTTGACCTTGAATGCTTCCCATGTCATCACTTGACCATGGTTCATATTGCGATGCTATTCCACCAAGCTCTTGCATCTCCTGCCAGATAGTGGGTGGCGAAGAGAACTTTCTCATTTTCATCAACTCGGGCAACTTCTAAGTTGTTTTCCATAGTTTGTAACCAGTCATCAGCATCTAATGGGTTCTCAGATTGATTGAAGATTGGGGATTAGTGTTCTGAAAGTTTTTGAGTTTGGATCCCTGGTGATCCTGATTTCCATGCCCTTGGTTGTTGAGAGCCATCTGGGCGATCTGTTGAAGTGTTGCTAAGTTGGCTTGGCGTTCTGCCCGGCTTGCTTCACGGTCCGCTATGAGATTCTGCAAGATCTGCAGCATTGGGTCTTGCGACGAGCTGCTCCCTCCTTGGTCAGTCATCTGAAGATTGAGATATAGGGGTAAGAGGGAAATTTCTAAGGTTCATGGTTTTGGGGTTTTCAAATCTAAAACTTTGAGTTAGACTCAGGTTTTTCAACTAACTTCATTTTCATTCATGCAAGCAAGCACACGATACAACACACACCACAACAATCAAAGGGAAAACAGATGGTTTGAAGAACCATTCTACAAGCTAAGATACAGTGAGATCGATACATCTCATGCTACGATAGTGCTCTAGTGCATCTACTCATCGTCGATGAAGTCAGAGTCCTCATCATCAGTGTAGAAGTCCACGGCATCCTCCACCAGAAAATCATCATCATTGTTGAGGTAAGAATCCATGTCTCCCTGGATGTCTTCACCCTCATCTTCTTCTTCCTTGGCGGCAAGCTGAGCTTCCTGCTCCTTGACGGTCTTCTCGAGGTCGGCCACCTTCTTGCGAAGACGGGCGATGGTGCGATCCTTCTTGGCACGCTGGCGGCGAACAGACTGATGGTCTTGGACAAGCAGTGCTAAAGTCTGGGCCTTCTGGTCGGCAATGGCACGGTTCTGGTTGGCTAACTCTCTGGCATTGTCCAGTTCCTGCTGTCTGTTGTGAAGCAAGAAGTCAAGGTTCTCCACTTGACGCCTCAACTCGGGGTGGCCTGGCATCTCCATTGGCATTCCCATGAAATCACGTCTTGCATAGTGGGCAAAACGGGTTCCTTGGGTCTTGTTGACGCTGAGGGCACATAGACGTGCGAGAGCTTCATGCATTGCCCTGGCTAATCCATCTAGCCAGTTGTTCTCTCTCACGAAGAACTGAATTCTTCTAGAAGTTGGTGCTTCAATGCTTCCTCTAAGATCTGCGGTGACTAGCCACTGTAGGTCTCCTCCTGGGGGTCCTGGAAGTTGAGCTCCAAGAAACTCCGGGTGCGGGCGTCCCAGTAACTCTGACTGCGAATCCAGATCCCTCTCGAAGATCAGTTGACCTCCGTTTCCCAACTGGTAAAACTTGCTGAACTGAGTCCCCATCTACAAGAATTAAGGATGAGGAAGTTAGTGAAGTGATCAAGTGTGTCAAATTTTAAGTAGTAGTGTAAGAATTTTGAGTAACATGAATTTTTGAGAAAGAATCCACAAGGGTAAGAGAGGAGATAGTTTTTTTCATAAATACTCACTTTGGTTTTGAAACTAAGTTTTTGTTTGACGTCCATTCTAACTAGGGTCTCCTATGGTCAGGATGGCTCTGATACCAACTTGTCAACACCCGGATTTTTAATCCCAGATGCCTGTTATGCCATACCACGCAATCCCAGGATTACCATTTTTGCGAGACATGACGGATTGGATATCACAGTACATCATCCATTACAAACCATACATAAGGTCTTACACAAATAAGGATCTCATGATCCAGTCTTAATACAACAAGCAGCGGAAATAAAAGATAAGCGTAGCGGTAGGGTCCATCTTCAGGGGCACATGCAATGCTGACGAAGGCAGATGGTCCTAGTTATCATAGCCGTCCTGTTGGCCATCATCTTGATAGTCTCCTTCATAGTCTGGCCATGATAATAGCCAGGGACAAAAGCCATGAGTACTCTTTAAGTACTCGCAAACTACCACTAACAAGTACTAAAATTCCAAGATAAAGTGCTAACTCTAAGTTTAACTATAAAGTTAAGTTTGAAACCTAAGCTGAGTTCAGAAGCAAAGAAAGATAAAGTAAAGTTCTAGAATCACTTAAGTTGGGAAGCTATTTTCATAACACAACCCTGTTGTGGTCAAGTCAAGATTCATCATTCTTTTCAAAGTATTTAGAAAACATCTGACAACGAAACAGTATGGCCATTCCAACTGTCCATAACCGCGGACGCGGCTATTCGAATAGTTTGACACTCTGCAGAGGTGGTACACTTTCACCACAAGATTCGATACATCTGTCAGGGATAACACTGAATCATCATACTTAGTATGCAGATAATCAAACATAACCTTCCCTTTACACACCCTAGTATAAGCACCTCTCCTATGAGCATGGCCTCCCAACCATGACCATCAGTCATCTTGGGCACTGCATATGTGGACATCATGAGAGGTAGCATCAGCTCAGACCTCTCCCGTGAGGGAACTAATACTAATGCATATAAATTTCCAGCTAAGCCTTACCCAGTTCAGGTAGTGTGGTTGTACGGTAAATTTGGAATGGTATCGCATCTGAATCCAACCATCAGTTTTATAAAAGGGTTAAGGCGCATGCCTCAACATTTTCATCATCATCAACCATTTGTGTATTCTCAACACATGTCAAAACATCTCAATAGAATGACTCATCATCCCAAGGTTTTCATAATTCATTTTTACCAAGTGTTCCCATCTAAAGTGACTCGGGTTTTTGATCTACTCTAAACTACTAAGTTAAGTGTGTTCACTAAGGTGGAAAAGATGGGTTCAATCTCTTGCCATAGAATGACATCTAAAGGGGTTCTAATTAGGTCGAGTTTTATACTTTTTATGCTACCTTCAAAACAAGTAAAGAACTTGGTGTAAACTAAGGGAGTAAAACTTGCAACTAAGACTTGGGGTACTAATAGTCAAAAGGGAGTGTGCTCAAGGCATGCTTAAGGCATCTTTGCTAAACCATCTAGTTTGATCCGAACTTGCTAAGCACTAAACTTGAAAGTGTTAGCTTGCACTGTTAATGGTGGCTTGCAAGTACAACTTGCAAGGGTTAATCTTGGATAGTGCTAGCTTGCTAATAGTAGCTTGCCTTGGTTGGTGCAGTGGTTGAAGTTTTCTTCTTCTTCTTATTCTTGGTAGAACTCCTCCTCCTCGAAAGCTTGGTCGGTACTATCGTCTATAAATACATACGGAGCACTGCTGGAGATATGCCCAAGAGGCAATAATAAAGTGGTTATTATTATATCTTTATATTTATGATAAATGTTTACATCCCATGCTATAATTGTATTATTAGGAAACACTAATACATGTGTGTTTTGTAAACATAAGAGAGTCCCTAGTAAGCCTCTTGTTGAACTAGCTTGTTGATTAATTGATGATCATGGTTTCCTGATCATGGACATTAGGATGTGATTAATAACAAGGTTATGTCATGAGGAGAATGATATGATGGGCACACACCCATAGTAAGCGTAGCATAAGATCAAGTCATTAAGTTCGTATTGCTGTAAGCTTTCAAATACATAGTAACCTAATCCTTCGACCATGAGGTTGTGTTAATCACCATCACCGGATGGGTACTTTGATGACATCAAACACCGCTTCGTAACTGGGTGGTCATAAAGATGTCATTCGGTATTCTGAAAGTATGTGTTGAAGCGCATGGACCAAGATTGTGATTTGTCCATCCATATGACGGATAGATATGCTCTGGGCCCTCTCGGTGGAATGTCATCTAGTTAGCTTGCAAGCATGTGACTAGGTCACAAGGGATGACATAACATGGAACGAGTAAAGAGTACTTATCAGTAACGAGGTAGAACTAGGTATGGAGATGCTGACGATCAAACCTCGGATAAGTATAGTATCGCGTGACAAAGGGAATTGATTTCGTATGTAAATGGTTCAATCGATCACGAAGTCATCGTTGAGTATGTGGGAGCCATTATGGATCTCCAGGTCCCGCTGATGGTTATTGATAGGAGATGTGTCTCTGTCATGTCTGCATATTCACGAACCGTAGGGTGACACACTTAAGGTTCGAAGTTGTTTTAAGTAGATATGGAATATGCGTTGGAGACCGAATGTTGTTCGGAGTCGCGGATTGGATTCGGGACATCACGAGGAGATCCGGAATGGTCCGAAGAATAAGATTCATATATTGGGGATCATTTTCTAAGTTAGGAAATGTTCCGGAGTGTTTGTATGGAGATTCTAGAAGGTTTCGGAATGTTCTAGAAGGTTCTAGAGGATTTCTTGGAGTTTGCTTGAAAACCAAGAAAGGGTCAAAGGAAACCTAGTGGGGCAAGACACGGATTCGTGGGGGAGGAGGACTCCTTCCCCCTCCCCAGTCCGCTAGCCATAGAGGAAGAGGAGTCCTACAAGGACTCCCCCTCCCATGGCGCCTCACCCCCCTTAAATAGAAGGGCAGGGGCGCCCCCTCCACCACTGCTCCCATAACTCCCAATCTATGCCGCCTCTCTCCTCCACCTTTCTTCTGCACAGGCATAGGCGAAGCCCTGCAGAATTCTCTACTCCACCACCACCACCACGCCGTCGTGCTGCTGGAATTCCGTGGAGAAGATCTACTACCTCCGTTGCTCGCTGGAACGAGGAGAGGAAGGTCTGCTTCGACTCCGCACGTGTGACCGACTGCGGAAGCACTGCCGAAACGTGGCGCCGGAAGGATCGTCCACTTGACCGACTGCGGAAGCGCTGCTGGAACGCGACGCCAGAAGGATCGTCCACACGATCTTGAGATCGGCAAGTGATCGACTACATCAACCACGAGATCTAATCTCGTTAACGCTTTCGGATCTACGAGGGTTAGTTCCTATCTATCTCGTTGCTCATGTCTAATAGATTAGATCTTGGCTTTTATCTAGATTAGATCTGGGTTTTGTTCGTTCTCGCGGTAGAAATTTTTTGTTTTCCATGCTACGAACCCATCAAGCACATAATCACCAAACAATACTTAACTAGGCTAAGTAGCATTCTAAGACACACATTTGATGATCTATTATCATCACAAACATCACAAGTTAATTCAATAGTTTCCTCCTTTTTATTTTAGAAAAGTAATTTCTACTCATTGAAAAATTAACTAAGGTTTAATATTCACCACTTAAGATATGGGATAATGTGGACACATGTCATCACCCCATATATTACCACATGGGAATGAGAATTAAAGGTTGGATCGCAATTACTTTGGTTTAAGTTCATTATTTAATGATTTAAAGTGACTAGAAATGCCTATATAGCATTATTTTGGTATTAGTCCAAAGTCACTGCATGTAAACCTTAATATTATTACTTAGTTAGATAGATATGATAAAATGTGATTTTTGAGACTTGGAATCAACTCAAAAGCTAACTTGGTTGATTTTATAAAAATGTTGCAAGTTGCAAATGCTTCTGTCTTCTTATTTTTATTAGGAGAGATCTATAACTCTAATTGAATTAAATCCAACGGGCTTTGATAGATCATCTTAATACCTTTCAGGAAAAATTTCTTTCATGCAATTTGGATTTTTCAAACTCCCAGAATTGAATTTTAAAATAGTGGACAGAAACTAGATTTAACTAAAAAGAAAAATCCAGATTTGAACGGGTGGCTAGCGCGGGAAAAGACTTGGGCCGGCCCAGAGGCGCTCCGCGGCGCGGGGCTCAGCTGACAGGGGGGTCCCGCTTGTCAGCGGCACTTAACACGCAAAACGGTACACGCGCTGTGGGCCGTAGGATTAGAAGGGGAATCTACGGCTGAGGGTCGTCGTCGACGACGAATAGGTCGCCGGCGAGCTCGAACCCTAGCGGCTCGGTGGGGGTCTGCTGGGGACGTACCAGGGCTCCAGCAGGGTCGGCGAGGCGGGCAAACGAAGTGGAAGACGACGGTGAGGCGAGGCGCGGTTGTGGCAGAGCTTGGGGTGGTCGCAATCAGAGGCGCCCTTCTCCTCCTGCTGCGGCTGCTCCGGCTCCAATCCCGGCAAGGCAGAGCTTGCCTTGCTCCGGCTAGAGGTGGGTGAGGTTCAGAGAGGTGAGGGGAGTGGAGTGGTGTGGAGAGAAGAGGCTGGGGAGGCCTCCTTTTATAGGCCCGACGGTGAGACCGAGCGGGATGGTAGGCGACGGTGGCGACATGGCTACGGCGGGGTAGAGGCATGGCTGCGGGTGGCGATCGCGTGCGGTTCCCTGGTGGTGCTCTAGGCATTGAATGCGGCCGTAGGGCGGTGGCATGCGGCTTGGGTGAGGTGGCGCTCTGAGCGGCAGAGGCGGCGGTGTCCACAGCGAGTGGTGGCTGTGAGGCGTTGAGCGGCCAGCGGGGGTGTCTGGGGTGTTCTCCAGGTCGTGGCGGAGCGGCGGGCGCGGGCTGCGGCCAAGGGGCGGTCTGTGTGAGCGGGGACAGAGCATGCTCTGGGGGCGGCACCGGCATGGTGCGGTGGCACTAGGCGCGTGGTATCCTTGGTGGTCCACTGTAGGGCTAGGCTCGGGCAGGGGACAGGGGGTGGCGGTGAGGCGTGAGCTACCTCCTAGACATGGAGAGAGAGGTGGGAGAGGGCTGCTGCGGTGAGTGCACGGTCGGCCGGCGAGAGGTGGCTCGGCATGGCTGTGTAGTGCAGCTAGGAGGTAGGGGAGATGCTGGTGTGGGTCTGGTCAGGCTTGAGGGGGGACAAGATGATCAAAGCACTTCAAAATTGCTAGACAAAATCAGCCCAAAACAGTATTAGTTAGGCCACAATGATCTTGCCAGCAAGGTGTTTGGGAAAATGGCCGAAAGAGAAAAAGTTTTGAATTTTGGTTTCAAAATTTTTGAGTGATCTCCACTAGTGCTAGGTAGTGTCTGGTTACAAGGGTTTTGAAAGTGGAGCTCAAATAGAGGGGTTTTGAAATAGGGGTGATCTATGCATATGCATTAGATTCAATTTTCAAATGCTATTTAAAATAAGTAAAAGAATGTTTTTAGCAGATCGAAAGGTTGGCCTTGGTACCTCATTATGTGTACTAGCAAGGGGTACAAAGATCAAGAATTGTTTCTGTTAAGAAATGAGTGCTAGGAACACTCAAAGTAGTGTAGTGGATTAAAATGGCCAAAATGACCATTCCTCCTTTTTAATTCTTTTTGATTTGATTTTCTTTAGGAAAAGTTTGGGAATGATGTAGATGATGTTTAAATCACCTAAGAAACATTTTACAAGCATTGGATCACTCAATCATGGCAATTCAAACAACTCCTATTTTAAATGCACACATATATGAATGCTTTCATTTTAAATTTGGAAAAGTTTTTGTTAACCCCATTTTTGGTTGATTTGATATTGATAAGCTTGGATTGAAGTTTTGGGATGTTACAGTATTACTTCATTTTCCACCCGCACGAAAGTGCCTGGTGGGCGTCCTTGAATCGTTTCCATGCGGGTTTGGCGGAAAGGGCTAAAACTTGCATAGGGCCGATTCAAGGGTGTTACAGTTGGCCATGGAGACAAGAGCAACGAGGATGACGCGTTGGGTGACCGATTCCTTGTCGGGATTGTGTGGGTGAGAATGCCGGCGAAATCCATACTCCGGCTATGGTGGGAGTCATCGACGGTGGTGCCTACGGGTGTCGTTTACTTGTTGGAGGTGTCGATGTAGCGACCCTCACTTGTCATTCCTGACATGCTCTAGGGGAAACCCTAGAGTTTGTCTTCCAGTCCGGACGATGGCTGCGCTATTCGGCGCGGCATTCCCCCTTGGGGCATCATATTGGAGGTGGTTTCTGGTCAGAGGGTTCCATGGATCGCAAGGGTGTGAGTTGTGTGTAGGTTCTTAGGTATGGCTTGCCGTTGTTCAGGTTTTCACCCGGTTGCCCTCAAAGAAACCGAGTAGTGTGGGTTTTTCTGACCGGTTTTTTCTAAGCAATAGATTTAGCATCTCTCCTGCTAACATTAAAAAAACTTTCCGAACTTTTTGCAAAAATTCCACGGATCTATCAATAATCATCAACAACAGTACAAAGAGTCCTACAAGTAATAAAAATTACAAATAGGTCAATGGACCACCTAGCAACGACTATTGACACTAGCATGAGCCAAAGGCGCACCGCCGTTCTCGCCCCTCTATCACTAGAGCCGGCAAAGTTTGTCAAAATAGAGCTTGTTGTATGGCGGATGGGGAATCATCCAAAGGTTTAATTGGTGCCCTCCATGGAGCTCCTAGGGTCGTTAGCTATTGTGGACCGTTGGACGAAGCCTTTACAGCGAATCCAGACCGTCCGACCGCGGTAAGTCGTTTTTACCCTCGTGAGACTATTTGCTGCGCGCGCTCGATTTTGTACCCAGAACCACGTCTCTCTCTGCCTGGCTTCGACCTGTTAAGAAACACCCGGTTTGGGCCCGCTGGTCAGCCTCACTCTTAATATTTTTAGGTTCATTTTTCGGGTACCCCGGGTCTAGGAGGGCAAAGCCACCGCGTCGAGTGGGAAAATTAAACATACACGAGAGAGACCTAAACTCCTCCATGCCACGCCTCCTCCTCCACGCCCTTGCTGGCGCCACCACCGCGCGACCGCACCGCCGCAACCGCCGTGCCACGCATTTCCTCCTCCGCCACGTCCTTGCTGGCCGCCGCCGCGCCACCGCATCGTCACCGCACCACTGCAGCACCGCCACAACGGGTAGCCATAGAGAGCATCTCATCAGCCGTCCATGGCGGCGACCAGCGGGCGTCCACGGCGGCGGCGACAGGCGGGCGGCCATGGCGGCGACAGGCGGGCGGCCATGGCAGCGATGGGCGGGCGGCCACGGCAGCGGCGACGAGGTCAGGCCTTGGGCGGCCGCACTCCCCACCAACGGGAAACCCTTCTGTAAGGCCAACCCTAGGCATGTTCTTGAGGTAGAATAAGAGGGAACGAGAAGGTGTGGAAAAGGAAGAGAAGGAGGAAGAAGAAGTGAAGATCCTTCAGTCCCCTGCTAATTTACCTCGCTCCAGCTTAAAGGGTGAGTTCCCCCACCCTCTATGATTCTCATGTGATGTACATGGTGGTTCTCATGTTCTTAGGGCAAGGGATTGTCAAGATCAAGTGATTAGAAGGAACTTGTTTCAATATTCCCGTTTCTGTACAACCAGTGACAAAAAACTTCATTTTCGAGTATCTAGATGGCTGAATCAGAGGAGGTTTATTTAGAGTGTTTTATAGGTCTCTTTCCTGTGGTCATTTTGAGTGGTCATTTACTCAATTTTGTTCAGCCATTTAGTCGCAGCGGTGAAAACAAGTTGCTGGTCTTTTTTTGTAGTGGTCATTTAGCAACATCTTGTACCTGCAGTTGCTCACATGGTAAGAGGTCAGAGCTAAATCGCTAGCACGGCTGCTCTCCATGGTGGCGGCAGGGGTCATCCAGTGGGACAATTGCCCCATCACGAAAGGAGAGGAGCGATCTACAGAGACTTTAGTGCGACGTGATGCTGGTTTACCTTGCTTCCATGTTGCTGCTCCATTTACAGTTCTGTAGGAACATCAATCTTTCAAATCATAATTGCTGAAATTGTTATTTTGGAGAGAAGTACTAATTAATGATCCTTTCGCACACCGAGATATATTTGTTTTATGTATGAATTAAATTCTTCATGTTTTCATGCATATGGTGTGTCAAATCCCTGAGGATTTCCGAAAACATTCAGGTGGAGATCTTTCAAAGGTCACTAAATGGTGTTGATGATCAAAATGTACGGGAATCATGAAGCCGTGGACTACTCAGATCCAAGATGGATACCTTCAAATGAATTTTGACAGTTGGTGTTATGGAAGTTTGCTTCAATTTTTCAGAAATCTTATGAGCATCCAGACACGCTGTAGCTTGAAAAGGTATGAATCTGTTGTGCTATCAGTGTATCTTATTTAAACTGCATGTACTTTTTATGGCAAGCCTGCTTTTAATGCATATAAGTTTCCTCTTCCTCTATGTTGAGTGTGACATGTGATGGTTAGCAACATGCTTTTGTATGGTTGATTTCAGGGGGTACTGTGAGTGCAAAACGTATATACATGTGATTTCTGTACTTATAATTTATTTCTCAAGTATCTGTTCTCATTATAAATATGCTGCAAAGAACGATGCAAATGGAGTTTCAAGCCATGCAGTTTTCAAGGATCCCCTGTCAAATATCGCTCAATAGAAGGTTTGTGATCTTTTGATACAAACCTCGATCCGTCTTTTACACTGAATCTTTTTCCGGATGAGTACTTGATTGTCTTGATTCATCCTTCTACTAATCAAACAGACAAGTTCACACAACTCTTCGTTGTTTCCTCTAGTGCCTTTTGGTAGATTGTGACATGAGCAGTACTATATTCAGTTTAGCCTAGTGTTTTGATCATAAGAGTATGATGTACAAATCAATTATATGAATTGCTTGTAGAATGATTCAATCCGTAGAATAAATAACTTGACTCTCGGTGAAAAGGCAAACTTGACTCAGTATGATGTACAAACCAAGTCTACTTACGGGTGCTTATAATATTAAAAAAGGTAATACACAAATGGAATGAGCCATACCGAAGTAGTCTTGAGAGTTAATGTTTGGTGGAACGATGCGTACCCTTTCGGGCCATCGGTTGCATGTTATATAGATAGGGAAAAGCCCCCTATCTGGCATGTACAAGGATTGTACGTGTACGGTCGGAGTACTACTCCGTACACGTACACGTACATATTACATACTCTAACATCCCCCCTTAATCTAAACCACGGGAGAGGTTTAGATTACGCTTGAACTCATCTAAAGATTTTACAGCAAGAGGTTTGGTAAAGCCATCAGCTATTTAGTCCTTGGTGGAGATAAACTTGATATCAAGGTTGTTACTAGCAACTCGCTCACAAACAAAGTGATAATCAATCTCAACATGTTTAGTCCTGACATGGAACACTGGATTGGCAGAGAGAAATGTGGCCCCCAGATTGTCAGACCATAAACAAGGCTTCTCACGGAGCGTCACACCTAGCTTAGGAAGAACAGCTTCAACCCATATTAACTTTGTAGTGGCATTAGCAAGAGCTTTGTATTCAGCCTCTGTACTAGAATGAGATAACGTGGCTTGTTTTTTGGCGCTCCATGATACCAGATTCGGACCTATAAAGATAGCAAAACCGCTAGTGGAGCGGCGATCCTCAAGGCAACCTGCCCAATCAGCATCTGAAAAAGCACTGAGAAGTGTAGAAGAGGATCTCCTGAATGTAATACCAAGCTGAGATGTGTCCTTAACATAGCGAAGAATGCGTTTAGCAGCAGTCCAATGAGCGGTGGTGGGAGCATGAAGGTATTAACAAACTTTATTGATGGAGAATGACAAATCCGGTCGTGTAAGGGTGAGGTACTGAAGAGCACCAACATTACTGCGATACTGAGAACTGTCATCAGGGGCCAAGAGGAGTACCTTCATGCAGAGATAATGGCTCGAACGTAGAGATAGGAGTTAGGGCCGACTTACAGTCCAGCATACCAACTCTAGTGAGGATGTCATGAGCATATTTTTTGCTGAGTAAGAAGCAGTCCATCAGGTGTGCGAGTGACCTCCATACTGAGAAAATAATGAAGATCTCCCAAATCTTTGATAGCAAAATGAGAAGTGAGGTCCTTGAGCAGGATAGAAATAGTAGCATCAGAGGAACTTGTTACAATGATATCATCAACATAAATTAAGACAAAGATAGTAACTCCAGACTTGTCATAGAGAAACAAAGAAGTGTCAGCCTTGGAGGGAATAGAGCCAAACTCTTGCAATTTTGCACTCAACCTCGAATACCATGCACGAGGAGCCTGTTTTAATCCATAGAGAGCCTTATCAAGCATGTATATGTGACGAGGAGCATCAGGATGTTCAAACCCAGGTGGTTGTTTCATATAAACCTCCTCTTCCAGAACACCATGAAGAAACGCGTTCTTGACATCTAGTTGTCGAAGATTCCAACCATGAGAGACATAGATAGAGAGAACAATGCGAATAGTGGCAATCTTGACAACATGACTGAAAGTATCTTCATAGTCAATACCATACCTTTGTTTGAATCCTTTTGCAACCAGCCGTGCTTTGTAACGATCAATAGTACCATCAGCACGCCGTATGATACGATAAACCCACTTACAGTCAATAATGTTCTTGTTAGAGCTGGGAGGAACTAGAGTCCAAGTCTTGTTCAACATAAGAGCATCATACTCATCTTGCATTACAGCGCGCCAATGGGTGTCATTGAGAGCATCAGGCAAATTTCGAGGTTCACCTGTAGAGGAGAGCAAGCCATATCTCACTATACCAACAGTATACTATTTGGGTTGTCTGATACCTTTCTGTAGACGAGTGTGAGGTCCTGGTGGCTTCGGAGGTGGTGCAGCATTGGATGCACTAGACACAACCGCAGATGACCCGGCGGATCCGTCAAGAGATGGCACAGCAGGAGACACTAGAGGGGAGGCTGCAGGGGATCCAGAAGAAGCAGTCTCGTCGTTGCCGGGCGGGCTGCGGGGGTCGGGGGAGACAACATGGCTCCTAGCCCCACGCGTCGCCTGGGTAGTGGAGGCAGGCGGCGAGGACGCGGTCGTCGGTGCGCGAGGCATAGGCGTGCGCACGGGAGAGACCTGGTGCAGCATGGAGCACGAGGCCCTGGGACCACGCGGTGTCCCAGGAGGATCTACACCGGGATCGGTGCCCGCATGTTCCCTGAAATCTTCTCCGGTGTTTGTGTCGGTGTCATCATCTTGTGCAACAGATGATTCAGAGAGCTGTGTAGTATCATTTGCACCAGAATTTTCGCTTGCTGTTGCATCTACCTGTGGATCATAAATAGAAGGAACACAAACAGGCACAATAGTGGACATATGTTCATCATTATTTTGTGCAACCTCAGATGGAGTGGATGATGGAAGTAAAATAATTTCCTTTTTGAGAAGAGCACCAGCATTTGGATGAAGTTCATGAAAGGGAAAGACATTCTCATCAAAGACTACATCATGAGAAATATAGACGCGGCCCGTGGAGACATCTAAGCATTTAACTCCCATGTGAAGAGGACTATAGCCAAGGAAAACACACCATTTTGAACGAAAGGCAAGCTTCCTAGTGTTGTATGGACGAAGATTGGGCCAACAAGCACAACCAAAGGTTCGAAGAGCATCATAATTGGGTGAGATGTGTAGAAGATGTTCAGTGGGAGATTCAAGATTTATGACTTTGCTAGGAAGTAAGTTTATGAGAAACGTTGTTGTGAGGAAAGCTTCATCCCAGTATTTGAGGGGCATGGAGGAATTAACAAGCAAAGAAGGACCAACTTCAACAATATGACGATGTTTCCTCTCAGCAGAACAATTTTGTTGGTGGGCATGTGGACATGAAACATGATGAACGATATCAGTCGTTTGAAAGAAAGCATGAAGTTTCTCATACTCTCCCCCCCAATCAGTTTTCATAGTAACAATTTTCCTATCAAACTTACGCTCAACATAATTTTGCCAATTTAGACAGGCTTGATAAACATCAGAGCATTTTTAAGCAAATAGATCCAAACAAACTTGCTATAGTCATCAATGAAGCTTACATAATAGGCATGTTTTCCAACAGAAACAGGTGCAGGACCCATACATTAGAGAAGACTTGCTCAAAAGGCATAGTGGATCTACTGGTAGAGATGGGTGTGGCAATTGATGACTCTTGGCTAACTGATAAGAATCACATATATATGGAGTAGTTTCTGGAGTGTAAGCTATCTTATTTCTTCTAAGAACTTGTTGAACGATAAACGAAGATGGATGTCCTAAGCGTCGATGCCATGTAGATGATGATGGCTTTAGTGTGATGAAAGCATGCTTGGAGGACGCGGCAGAGATGGGCATCAAGGGATAAAGTCCTCCATGGTAGGGACCTTTAAATAGAATTCGCCGTGTTACTTGGTCCTTGATCAAAAAGAAGAACAGATGAAATTCAATAAAGACATGATTATCAAGGGTAAAACGATGGACATATAGAAGGCTTTTAGATGCACTTGGAACATGTAGAATATCATGAAGATTAAAGGTATTATGTGAGGTGCACAAAACTGATTGACCAATGTTACTAATGTGCATACATGTGCCTTCAGCGGTGTGAACACGATCCTGACCATTATACTTATCATGCATGTGGAGCTTGCTCATCTCGCTTGTAACGTGGTTGGTGGCACCGGTGTCATAGTACCAGTTGGTGTTGACTCCTGTGAAGTTGGCACCTTTGTACCCGCGGTCTCCATCACCACGGGAATCATCACCGTAGCGCCACCAACAGTCACGAGCGGGATGCCCGTGGATGTTGCATATCTGACATGTAGTGTTAATGTAGGGGTGGGCTGGTGGTCATGCCTGCCGCGCCCACCTCCACCATGCCGATCTTCATCATCGTGACGACAAGGGCGCTCATCATCAAATCGGCGCCCCTGGTTGCCGCCTCCATTGCGGCGACCCTGATCATCGCGACAGTCGTTGTAATCACGACGACCACAGTAGTCGTGGCGGCCGCAGTCATCACTATGGCTCCGATCGTCATAGCGTGGATGACGGGGGCGGTCTTCCTGGCACTGTCGATCATCCTGGCGCGGGCGGTCAGGCCCATGCGGGGGCGCACCACCACAACGCGCCATGTTGGCCGAAGAGGTGAAGCCCTCCTCGGTCTTGTGCATGCGATCATATTCCTGAACCTGAGTGAGCAGGTCGTCGAGGGTGGTGCTGGGGTTGGCATTGACAGCGGTGCGGAGGGTGTTGTAGTGACTACCGAGGCCATTGAGGATGTACCAGATCAGCTCGTCGGCGTCGAGAGGTTTTCCTGCAGTAGTCAATTCAGAAGAAATAGATTTCATCTTACCAAAGTACTTGTCAGCAAATAGATCGTTCTTGCGGGTATCATTGAGGGCAGAGCGCAGCTACTGCACCCTGGTCTTGGACACGGCGGACACATGGGGATTGACGGCAGCCCACGCCTCGACTGAGGTCTCGAGCCCAACAACATGCGCAAGCACATCGGGTGAGAGGGCATTGAGAATCCAGCGGAGCACCTGTTGGTCGCGAGAGATTCAGGCAGCGTACTCGGGGTTTTCGATGGTCACCTTCTTCTTGTTTATGTCCTCCGTCTCCAGGATCTTCTCCGGTGCCTCCTCGTTCCCTACAACAAGATCAATGACGCGGGCACCTCGAAGATCCGGAACAACAAGGGCCTTCCAGATCAACGTGTTTTCACGCATGAGCAGCTGCGAGGGTGGAGATCCGAGTGCTGTGGTGAGAACGGTGGCGGAGGACGTTGATGATGACATGGTGATCTAGGGTTTTAGATGCGGCAGCGGCACGAGACGTGGAATCGGATGCGGCGGCGGTGATTTTCGTCTTGGGTTTGGGTCGTGAAGATCTCGATGCGGCAGCACACGTGCGGCGGCAGAGGGTCTTGGTCTTGGTCATGGTCTTGATGCAGCGGCGACAGTAGGCGGCGGCGCAAGCTGAGGAGACGGCGGATCTTGGGTTTTAGGTCTTTTTCATGGCGGTGGCGGCAGCATATGGCGGTGGCGCTAGCTATGGCGGCGGGGTTTTAGGGTTTGTGGCAACTAGAGCACGAAAGAGGACGGCTCTAATACCATGTTAATGTTTGGTGGAATGATGCGTACCTTTTGGGCCATTGGTTGCATGTTATATGTTATAGGGTAACCCCGTGGGTGGCCCGATCTTCACGGATCTCGTGTGCAAATAGATGGGAAAGCGAGGGGAAAGGGAGAAGGTAGCGGAAGCGGACGCACACCTCGCGAAGAACACACACAAAATACACATGATACAAGGCCGATTGCTCTCACCGGTGGCCACCCGTCCAATAGAATCCTTGCAAGGAAAGATCGGTCAACATGCTCCTATCAATCCCAAGAGGAGAGGGAAGAACACCTTGGAGAGGGTCTTGACGTCTTGGCAAAGGGACACCGATGCCAAGGCCTTGTACAACGAGGGAGGCGCGATGCAAACTCCAACGAGGTGGTGACGATAGTCGATCACCTTTGGTAGAAGGGGATGAGGCAAAACTAGAGATTCCACAAGGGGGTTTTCTTTAGTCTATCATCTATGCCTAGGGTTACATGAGGGGGTGGGGGCACTATATATAGGCCAGCCACTAGTTCAAGGGTACTTTAGGAATAAAAGGGGAAAGTCTGGGTGGACTAAGGGGTACATGGGCTGAAGGCCCAGCTGGCGGCGCACAGGCCCATACGCTCAGGCCAGAGACTCCGGTGTGGTAGTCCGGAGACTCCGGTCTATCTCCGGTCCGTCTCCGGAGTGGCAGACAGACTGTCCTTGAGCTCGATCTGGGGGTCGGTCCGGAGATGGGTCCGGAGACTCCGAGGTCAGCAGGCCGAAGACTCCGGTGTCTTTAGGCCGAAGACTCTGGTGTGGCCGAAGACTCCGGTGTGCGTAGGCCCGAGACTCCGGTGCTCCAGCTACTGCTTCTTCCGTGTTCTCTTCCAAGCCTCCGTCTTGTCGTGCTTGGTGCTCCAGGCTTCCTCCCATGCCTCCGTACTTGTTGGTTTGAACCTATCATTGATATGGGATGGAGTATGAAGTAGTATACCATTCAAGAGGGTAGGAAGTGGGTTCGCATAGAGGAACGGATTCACCTTTGGAGTCCATGATGACTTGGCATAAGTTGGAGACCATGATGTGGTAACCACCGAAGGTCGGGCTACATCATCTCCCCTCCCTTCAAAAAGAGTCGTCCTCGACTCTACACGCTTATCACAAAGTAGAAGATGTCGAGAGACCTTCTTGATCCTGGGGTTCACCATATAGTCGTCCTTGAAAAGATTGACTTGACAACACTTCAATGTTCCTTCGCCTTCCATGAAGCCTACAAAGCTCACAACAAAAGTGAAGCAACACTCAAAGCATAGCCAATTCATGAAGATTATAGCATGAGTCCTCAAGTAGAAGGAAGTCACCTTAGGATGTAGAGATGGCTCGTTGAAGGGTAGCCATAGGTAACTCTCTTCGATTCGTCTTGTCAACTCTTTGTCCATAGAGGTTGACGCATACGCAATTGTACCTTCACACAACAAAGACCAAGGAAAATATGTTTGTGTGTGATAGAGGAGCATGTCATTTGTGGCATGTCCATTCTTGTTCACAACACTATTAGCACAACTCAAGTATAGCAAACCGGATGCATATGCAAGGTCAAAGTGCATGGAAATCGTTTGAACATCATCCACATGTGGGAACTCAAAAACTCCATAAAACATCTTCGTGTGGCACCCAAAGCAATGGACAATATTGGTCAACATCTTTGATGCAAGAGTAGGAGAATTCGGCAAAAACACATGCGGAAGAACATCCAAAACAACATCATTATGTGCGCAAACCAACCATTGGAAAGAACAATTGTTTAATATGTTGGATGCCATACACATATCATCAAAAGCCAAGATCATGGGGGTATGAGTATCGCAAGCGGAAGCAAAAACAACATGTTTGCAAACAAACCAAATGAAAGAGCAAGTGGTCTTTATGTTTGTTGCAACAACAATACGAGAGACTTGGAAGCTCTCATGACAATACATGCTCAAAATGGCATTATGGTTGCACACAAAACATCGAAAAGGGAAATTGTTCAACATTTTTGTGGCAACACACAAAGCATCAATATCTAATAGTAACGAGACATGATTGTCACAAGGTGAAAGATTACCATTAACACGGTTGCAATCAAACCATAGGAAAGAGCAATTTGTCAACATGTAAGATGCAAATCATGCGAAAGGTATTAGAGCTGGGTTCGATCTTGAACTCACTTGGGGGATGCTCTCTAGAGCTCTTTTTGTCAACTTGTGCTCAACCGAGATTGACATTCTCGTGCGGGTACCTACACACATCAAACACAAAAGGAAGAACGTGTGTGCATGGTAGAGAAATACATCATCCATCATGACATATCTCTTCTTGTGCACATCACTATTAGTGTCAAGCAAGTGTAACATAGGTGCATGGTGAATATGCAAGTGGGAAACATGCTTATCATGGAAATCATCAAAATCTCCAAAATTTGAGAAATCTATGGGGGCCATCTCAATAGAAACCATATGAGAATTATTGTTGCAAGCAAAACAAGTGAAAGAGCAATTATTCAACTTATTGCAAGCAACGGGAGAGATTGTAAAACATTCATGACAAAGCATGGTTCAAGGGGTACCATTGGTAACATCATTGCAAGCAAAACATTGGAAAGAGCAATTGTTCAACAAAGTGCAAGCAATGATATCATCAACGTAATGTTTAGAGCATATCATGTCTATGGCAATATCATGGCAATAAAGGGAATCCACATGGTCATCATGATGCATAGCAAGATTAACACATGGGAATAAGAGTGGAACATATGTCATATCACAAGTATCATCCATAGCATGCAAGTCATCACAAATCATCATGTCCACTAGTGGGATCATGGCATCATCAACACCCATATTGTTACCTTGTTCATACCTCTCATATGAAGTGGGTGTTGTGGTAGTATTGGCCTCCATGTGGGCAACTTCTTCATCATGTATGCGGATGGCATCATCTTCATCCACCATGTACATCTTCTTGGTTGGGGGCATCATCATGTCCAAGCTTGGCGCTTCTTTATCCATGGAACCTAGCACATCATGGGATAACACACTAGAGGTAGAGGGTAAGTCGTTAGAAATCAAAGTGGTCTCACATGACCTATCAACTACCACTCTCAACTCACTCGGTGTATCACTAATGCCCTCCAAGTGGAAGCACTCAATCTCACGTATGGTGGAGTCCCTCATCTCACTCTTGTTTTCACTCAAGTGGGCTAAGTGGCTCTCATACTCACATGGGATTGGTACCACATCATCACTCAAGCATGTAGGGGTAGGCTTGGTTCTCTCAACTCCATGCGCCTCCTTTGGTGAAGGGAAAGTCCCATGCTCACCATTCTTTACCTTACCGTCGCCATCTTGCACCTTGGCTTGTGTAGACATCCTCTTGGCGTACTCGTCCAACTTGGCGAAGTAGAGGTCTTCGTCTTCCTCATCCATGAAGTTGCATGCGTCATCTAGGACGTCAAGTTTGGGCATTGAAGCTTGATGGCGTGGAGGAGAACTTGCTCTTGGTGCCATTTTGGGGGTGGCACGAGTAGTTGAAGGTGCCTTATGATGGTGTCGATGGAGGTCACTGGCGTGCCTTGCCAAAGGTTGATGTAGATGGCGCACTTGGTCATTCACATGACGCTCGCGACGATGCTCCTTGTCCTTGGCACTCTTCTTTTGATGGTGGTGCCTTCTTGAGCTTGGTTGAGCATTATGGATGGTGCTCAACATGTATTCTCCGTCTTCATGGCAAAGATGCCTTGAACTAGGTCTTGTATCCTCTTGATGTTCACGATGATCTCTAGAGGATGTATGTCGATGAAGATTCTTGCTTCGTGGTGCCTCTTTGGGAAGATGATGTTGGGGCGCCACTCTTCTTGTAGGCGGTGGCACTTGTTGCCTTGGAGGTTGTTGAACTTGACGCCTTCAAGGTTGTGGTGCTTGGCGCCTTGGAGATGGTGGTTCTTAGTGGCTTGGAGGTGATGGCGCTCGTCGCCTTGGAGATGGTGGTGCATGACGCCATGTAGGTGGTGGCGCTTGACGCCTTGGAGGTGGATCATCGAAGTAGGTGGTGCCCTTTGGTGTGGCATGCTTGGCCTTGAAGGTCATGGTTTCTTGATGACGCGTCTCCGCTAGCTTGGCGTAGTAGTCCTCCATCTCCAAGCGGTGGAGGTATTCTTCATGGCTCATGGAAGAGCCCTCGAAGTTGGTGAAGCTCGTCATGTCCTCCGTGCTTGGTGGGGCATCGTCGTTGAAGCACTCGAAGTCGTCCATGCTTGGGGAGTTATTGTTGATGTAGTACTCCATATCACCCAAGCATGTGGAGCCATTGTCGGTGTAGTGCTCCATGCATGAGGAGCCATTGTCGATGTAGAGCTCCAATTCCTCCATGCTTGAGGAGTCATAGTTGATGACGTGTTCCATGTCTTCCATGCATGTGGAGCCATCATAGGTGCAGTGCTCCAGGTCCTCAAAGCATGTGGAGCCATTGTCGGTGTAGTGCTCTATCATGTCCTCTATACTTGTGGAGTCGTAGTCGTGGTGGCTCATCATGGATTCTTCATAGATATCATCCTCGGTTCCGGAGTCCCTAGACATTATTCACAATACCAAGTGGTGTATATGGAAGTGGTAGGGGGTTAGGGATGCAACGTCAAACCTTACTTTACCTTGGAAGATAGTATCATGCAAGTGGAAACACTTGAGAGCAACCAAAACCAAGCAAAGTGAAGTTCACGCGGAACACCAAAACCAACTAACCACTAAAAACACACACACAAAGCTTATGGTGGATAGGTATCGAAGGTGGCATGTCCAAGAACAATCTGAAATCAAGATATTGTAATGGCAAGTAAAGAACCACGATGATCACAAAGCAAAACAAGTCAATCCACAAGACAGGAATAATGTACAAGGAAACACACACGGTGGGATAAATGAGACTTGTGCGACGGAGAAAGTGAGATAAGAACCAAATGATTACCTAGCGAAGACTATAAGCTCGTGTCGCACAAGTGCAAGGAGAGACACTAGTTCGATTGCAATAAAATTGGTGGGCTACAAGATATGCACAATAAGTACCACCTATTTGATGTTCATCGAGCTTGCGCTTCCTATTCTATGAGGCACTTGTTTCTTTCTTTTTCTTTTTCTTTTTCTTCTTTTTCTTTTTCTATTTTTTCTCTTTTTCTTTTCTTTTTCACTTGCCCCTTCCTTGTGCCAACAACTATACAAGATAACTATATGAGATAGCGCGCTCACAACTTTTGCTCGGAATTCTACAAGATAACAAATGTGCATAGCCCAAGCAATCATAGAAGGAACTAGTCTCAATAGGTGTTTGTTGAACGCAAAGATAGTGTAGCTCACAAAGGGATGCAAGTGGGGAGAAGTCGCGGAATTTTTATACCTTTCGTCGCCGATCTTCACCCTTTATTGGTGGATTCCGCCTTGCTCACGGAATTTTGATGGATTAGATAGCATGAACCACGGCAATGATGATGTAGAGCTCTTTCTCCTCTTCAAACCAAGCTAAAGAACACCAAAATCCAAGTTCGTATGCAAAAGTTATGCCCAAAACGGTGAAACAGATTTGCTGTCAGCAGTGGAGGCGGAGACTCCGGTCCGGAGACTCCGGTCTGGAGTGACTCACACCGGAAACTCCGGTCCGGGGCCGGAGACTCTGGTCCGGTCGATTTCTGCGCGTCCAGAACACGAACGGAGCGCGATTTTGGCGAAAAAACTCGAACCAAAACACTAAATTGGTGGGAGAAATCAAGGAATTAGGCCATGGGAACGCAGGGGAAGGTAGATCAACAAGTTTAGCAAGTAATCCATGGATCAAAACCTACCAAAATGCACTCAAATCACAGATCGATCCAAAACATGAATTGGGGCTGTTTTTGGTGGAATTTTCGAATTTATGGGGAAAAAGACCAAATCGAGGAGAAATCCGTGGCAACCAAAAGCTGCTGATACCAGATGTTATGGGGTAACCCCGTGGGTGGCCCGATCTTCATGGATCTCGTGGTCAAATCGATGGAGAAGCGAGGGGAAAGGGAGAATGTAGCAGAAGAGGACGCACACCTCACTAAGAACACGATGAACACACGCAAAACACACACGATAAAAGGCCGATTACTCTCACCGGTGGCCACCGGTCCGATAGAATCCTCGCAAGGAAAGATCGGTCAACGTGCTCCCGTCAATCCCAAGTGGAGAGGGAAGAACACCTTGGAGAGGGTCTTGACGTCTTGGCAAAGGGACACCGATGCCAACGCCTTGTACAACGAGGGAGGCGCGATGCAAACTCCAACGAGGTGGTGACAATAGTCGATCCCCTTTGGTAGAAGGGGATGAGGCAAAACTAGAGATTCCACAAAGGGGGTTTTCTTTAGTCTATCATCTATGCCTAGGGTTACATGCGGGGGTGGGGGCACTATATATAGGCCAGCCACTAGTTCAAGGGTACTTTAGGAATAAAAGGGGAAAGTCTAGGCGGACTAAGGGGTACATGGTGGCCGAAGGCCCAACTGGCGGCGCGCAGGCCCATACGCTTAGGCCGGAGACTCCGGTGTGGTGGTCCGGAGACTCCGGTCTGTCTCCGTTCCATCTCTAGAGTGGCAGACAGACTGTCCTTGAGCTCGATCTAGGGGTCGGTCCGGAGATGGGTCCGGAGACTCCGAGGTCAGCAGGCCGGAGACTCCGGTGTCTTCAGGCCGGAGACTCTGGTGTGGCCGGAGACGCCGGTGTGCGTAGGCCAGAGACTCCGGTGCTCCAGCTACTACTTCTTCCGTGTTCTCTTCTAAGCCTCCGTCTTGTCGTGCTTGGTTCTACAGGCTTCCTCCCATGCCTCCGTACTTGTTAGTGTGAACCTATCATTGATATGGGATGGAGTATAAAGTAGTATACCATTCAAGAGGGTAGGAAGTGTGTTCGCATAGAGGAACGGATTCACCTTTGGAGTCCATGACGACTTGGCATAAGTTGGAGACCATGATGTGGTAACGACCGAAGGTCGGGCTACATCATTATATAGATAGGGAAAAGCCCCCTATGTGGCGTGTACAAGGATTGTACGTGTACGGTCGGAGTACTACTCCATACACGTACACGTACCTATTACATACTCTAACATCGAGGAGATGACCATCCAATTTTATTATCATCAGCCCCAACCCCTTATGTATAAGCTGGCTTAGGTTTGACCTTTTAGTTATTAATAACAGCCATTATATTGTTAGTTGATGTTGTGGAATCATCCTTTGTGATACACTCATGCAATCAACTTTGGTCAGCCAACTTCAGACCCATTTTTGTAAAAAGAAACAATACAAGGTTTATCATATTGTCACTTATCAAATCATTTTGTACTATCCACAAAATATGTATTCGAGTTTGAATCCGTGCAATCTAGATGGTGTACCAAAATAGTTAGTTCTACCAAAGCAAACTAAGTGTTTTGTTAGTTTGACATCTGAGCAGAAGTGTTCTAGGGCAGATGAAGGTGTTCATCAGTTGATGTGTTTTCATAGATCTTTCTGTATTTTTTCTTCATTTGTGTCTGATGAGATCTCTTTTCACTAGACATAAATAGTCTGTACCATGGAGGCGATGGTTGGGTTTACTGCGGAGGCGCTGGCTGGATTTACACTGCCATATTTTGAACTAGAAATTGTCACTTCTAATTATACATCTTTTGGTGGGATTTCTAAACAGTCTACTATTCTCTTATCTTTCAAACATGTAGTAATCACTAGCAATTTATAGTGTGCACTGAAATCCCTTGAATGCATAGATTTACAGTGTTTCCAAGTTCGTAAGCATATAGGTTAAGAGCATGCATTTTTGTCTCACCTCTAACACTAGGCTTTACTTATAGTTGTTGGATTTTATCTCCTAAGTTGTGTTACCTCGCCTATTGTGTTGATGTGTAGTTGTCATCAGATATAATTATTCCTTCGCCACCCTTAGCAAGTATCTTATCAGATAGTTTTTAGTTTTTTTGTGAAGAATGCTCTAGGCCTATCTCTCAGCTACAACTGCTTGCTTTAGAAGCCTTCTCTATCTTTCTGCTGCTTATATTATATTGATGCTGGTACTTTTTTCTGGTTTTATATAGGTTACCAAATCATATTCCTTAATCATTGATTTTCAAACTTGACCAATTTCGTGGATTGCTCCTCAATCGCTCTCTGTGAGGTTTTTGTTGAGTTTCATTAGCTGGATGAGCTACGTCTCCCCAAAATGTATATTTCAAAATGGTCTGGAGTATGTGGCTATATGCCACCCCTACTGCTTTTAATGTATTTCCTCGTCTGTCTCCTTAGCAAGTGACTACTCATAGAAACAGTGGCAAACCTAGAACTTTCTAGAAGCCAGGTAAATTTATTGCCCAGTTTAAGTTATTTCTCTGGATCTAGTGGGCCATATTTACTGGTGCTTACCAATGTAATTTAGGTGTTGCATGGATTACTAAATTTTCATATCTGAAATTCTAGCAGAATTTTTTTCCAAGAATATTCAACTGCTCTTTACATAATGTAATTAAGTATCCTTTGTATCGTGCAATATCCAAATATGAACTATTTTAGTAAATAAAGGACATGCATATTCTGACAAAACGACATGGATAAACTTTATTAGCACTCTCACGGTAATAAAAAAATGACCCTCACCGTCCAAACTATAATATGTCTTTGCATGATTTTTCTGCTGTTAGAATTTCACTTGTAATATATAATATAGCTATACACATTTTAATTATCAAGACCAATATGCCCTACAAGACGTGTCTAATGATCCTTATTCTAGGCTTTGTTTGATTTTGATGACTGAGTTGTTGATTGGAGGAAATTGGTTCCAGCAATCAAAAATAAGATAATAAAGGGGTTGGACCCTTCATCTGAGGTGAGTTTTTGCCTTCAGATTTATTTATGATATATGTTGTGGGTGCTTGTGGACACTAATTCTTTCTGTATCATGGATAAGCCACAAATTTTGTTTGGAAACTACTACTGGATAGATGTGTATCTAATTAGCTTTCATGAACTTAGTTATTATTTTGATGAGAAAAAGCCTTGCTATGAAAAAAGCCTTCTGTCAAAGTGGTAAGGTTTAATTTTTGCCCCTTCCAGCCGAAGCTAGCCCCATCGACCTAGACGTCGTTGCTTTCAAATGGTCTTTTTCTCGCTCATTCTCTCTCTCATACACACCCATAAGTTACTATTGATGCTCCTCTTTCTACAGCTGGAGTCTTCCGTGTCATCCAGCGGTGCTTGACTTCTTGAATCCTTCTATGTAATATGAATCCTTCTTCATAATATGATATTTGTGTTTAATCTACTTATATAATTCTTAATGGTTTACTCTACTCTCGCGGTAGATATTTCTTTTGCTTTTGACTTCGTCCGTGATTTTGTCGTGTTTTTAAGCAGAGGACATCGATGAGATCGATGAGCGCTCGCACAAAGTCACCGACATGTCGATCTAGGGTTTCATTGCACGGCCTCCGGCGCTCGACAACCTCCTATAGGTGTTGCCTCTCCTCGTGCTCCTCCCCTTCTGCGACCGTCGACCCCTCCCTAACCAACTCTCGGATATGTGGGATATGCCTTTTTCTCAGCGGCGGACAAAAGAGGGTAGCAGTTGGCCGGAACCAGCACGGCCGTGACGGGCGAGGTCGCCACCGACCAGGCCTACTTGTCCGTAGGTATGCCGGTCACACCATCGCCTCTCTCACTTTCTTGACGAACACGTCCTACTACTTCTTTCGAACTAGCAAACTCGTGTGCGTGCTAGCTTGCTTGGTGAATCTGGCTCTTGCGTGCTAGCTTGCTTGTTTTCTTAAGATCGATGTGTGTTGGTCCTGTTCTTGCAACTTATTTTGATCTAATCATATTGTTTCTCTTGTAAAAAAATACTAGGTGTGCTGGTCGAGCTGCAAATCGAAGACTTAGAGAACTGTCACTGTGTCGCGCCTATGGCAAGGATGTCTCCTCTGCCGCCAGGCTCCTCTCCCGCAAAGCTTCCTCCACATACGCCAAGGTCCGTCAAATCCCCTCCTCCTCAGCCTACCTTTCATATTCGGTTTGTTCATTTCTCCTCGCTCAGGGTAATTGCATTGACATGTCAAGGATTTACTCAAGGAGAATGCTGACCACTGTTGGAAATATGCCCTAGAGACAAATAGTAGTAAGGACTATTATCATATTTCATATAGTTTATAATTAAGTTTTATATCATGCTATAACTGTATTGAGTGGAAACATCAATACACGTGTGATATACAAACAACCAAGGGTTCCCAGTGAAACTCTAGTCACTGGTTCATTGGTCAACAGATGATCAAGTTTCCTGATCATGTGGCATTTATGCCAGTTGGAAATGAGGTCAACTCATTCTAAGAATGAGATGATGAACCAATACCCAACCTAAACATCATGACCCAATCATGTCACGAAGTTCAAGTTACGATGATTAGAAATAGATCCTCGAATACTATTCCTTAGACCGTGAGGCTATATCAATCACTGTCTCCCGAGAGTGCTTAGATAGCATCAAACACCATCTGGTAATACGGTGGTTATAAAGGTGTGTTCAGGTACTCAGAGGAAATCGTAGAGGCAATATATGTCAAGAGCAGGATTTTTCCGTCCATGTGACGGGAAGATACTCAAGGGCCCACTCGAAGAGGTTATATCCAATAGCTGTGTAGCGTGTGATTTGATCACGGGGATATCACTTGTCGAAACGAGTCAAGTAGCATTGTTCAGTAACAAGATTGAACACGACATGGTGATGTCATTGATTAGATCTCGGGAAATGCAGGTATCGAGTGACAAAGGGAATAAGACACGACTGTCCTGGTTCAAACGACGAAAGATCTTCGTGGAACGCACAGGGGTCACATGGCCATCTAGGTCCCTCTATCGATCATTGGTGTGGGAGTGTCCCGACCATGTCTGGAGTGTTCCCGAACCATGGGGTATCACGCTTAAGGGCTTGATGATGCTTAGAGAGTGTTTATAGGATCGGTGGAATCGCCGAAGAATAGTAGAGAGAAAACCGGAAGGGTTTCGGTAAGTCCGGAGGATGTCCGGAGTGGAGGTGGAAGGTGTTCCATAGCCACAGAGATTGAATAATGTGTGAATGAATGTTAAATATTGATTTAATCATTTATTCATAATTATTTAATAAAGAGAAAAAATCAATTTAAATGGTCAAAGGCTTAATGGGCCAATTTTCGGAGGGAGAGGGCCCATTAGGGGAAAGGAGAGAGGGGGAAGGGCAAGTGGGCTGGCAAGTTGGGCCTAGCCCCCTGCGCGGGGCCCACTAGGGTGCCCGGCGGCCACCCCTTCCCCCTCCTCTCCTTTTAGTCCCACCCCGGGACTTTGAGGGAGGTAGTACCTTCCCTCCACCTATATATAGTGGGGGTATTTGGCCAGATAAATACACCAATAATCAATAAAAGGTCTCCCCACTTTTGTGAGGACGTCCAATTGATATTTTCTCTCTCCCCCTCTCTCTCGTGACCGTGGTCCCAAGTCTGGACTACGCGAGCGAGAGACATCTTCACCGCGGAGCGCCGTCACGCTGCTAGATTCAGATCTGAGAGCTCTACTTCGCAGCTGCTGCTGAATCGGGGAAGCGGGAGTCATCGTCAGGCACCGGACATGTGTAACTCCCGCGAGGTGTCGCACTTGAGGCACTCAAGTCATTGGATCCAAGGAGCGCAAGGACTTTATCACGACCTTGAGGTCGGCTTTGGCTCGTCTACATCAACCACGCTCTCCTGAGCGTTGACAACGTTTTTCGGTCTTCAAGGGTAAGTTTGCAAAAGGCCACTCCCGTTACTGTATTACTAATAGATAGGTCCTGGCAGCTTCAGGGGTTCAGGGGCATAGGGTAAAATTTTATTGTTATCATATGCGGAACCCCAACAGTGGTATCAGAACTAGATCTATGTGTAGTAATGCTAGTACGGGTAGAACACACGAGATGTAGCGTGTGGGCGTTGATCTTTTAGTTGTTACCCTCCCACGTGTACTTGTGCATACCGCAGTAATGCTTGATGAAGAGCCCCCCAACCGACTTTACGCGTTCATTCGCGAGACTGGTCCACGCTTGACATACGGCTTGTACTGTATAAAGTGGCTTAGGGGGGTGCCTGTCTCTCTCGCATTAGTTGGTATGCCATTTGCAACGGAGGGCCCCGAAAGGGGTGTAGTAGAGACTACTTGATCAGCGTTGAGCTAAAAGTTCGTAGGTAAGAACGGTTCTTGTGCGAAATCCCATTCAGCCACGTAAAACATGCAAAGATAAAGTAGAGGCGTCTAACTTTGTTTTGCAGGGGGCGTTGCTTTGTGATATGGTTGTGGCAAAGGTAAAGTGATTACCTTTTGTTACGTAGTAGTAGATAGTCACGGAGGTGACGAACTACCACGCCGGAATGACACCGGTACCCTGGTGTCTACGGCGCCGGAACCCTGGCGCCAGAACCCGATGACGGCGGATGGAGATCACGACATGAAGGACCATATCACATAGCATTTACATTCAATGTTATTGTTTGTATGTCTTATTGTGTGCTAGTATTAGATACTCGACGGTAGCCTAATAAGATGATCCCTATTAAAATTACCAACGATTGTGTTCCCCCTTAGTGTGCACCACCAAGAAATTTCTTCGGTATGAGGCGATCCAGGGTTACAGGCCTGGGTGTCAGACATATCTACGTTTGCATACAGTGAGTGTAAGCCATGTTGCATAGTGAATACACTAAGGTTGAGTTGGCGAGCCTAGCACACCACAGATGCGCGGCCTCGGAACATGGATGGTCGAAAGATCGAGCACAAGTCGCATGAATGATGTGACCGACGTTTAGCGTCCACCTTTGAACCCACATCAATGGTCGTGTTCAATCGGGGGAGATGTGGCTGATAGGGGTCGTGTTATCACTGGGAACCCTCACCGGGGATAGGTGTTTTTTAGTGGAGTTATAATTAAATCATTTAATTATAAACTTAGTCTAAATTCCTTTTGCAATTATAAATGTAGATGGCTCACTCTGAAGCCTACTTTGTCATTGAGGATTGGGTAAAGGGTGAGAAACTTAGACTTGATGGATCTAACTTCCCTAGTTGGCTTGTGCGCCTGAATGATCTCCTTACTAGGAATCATTTGGTAGACTACATAAGCCGCACGATGGATTTGACTGAGCCAGACTACTATGATACCCCATAAGAGCTAGCAGACCGCTGCTATCATCAAGAGATGTCCACCTATATTCAGATAATAATACGTTACGGGATGGTGGATGAACTACATCCGCTCATGGGTGATCTTGATCCATATTCGATGGTGGATCAGCTGAGAGCAGAGTTCATAGGCCATGTACGAATGTGGAAGCACGAGTTGTTTGGAGAGTTCCTTTCCATACAGATGGAGGAGCATACATGTCTGAAGGGTCACTTGGAGTGCATGCTTTATACACACACAAGACTGGTTCACTTTGTGGATTACTGGATGGTTGATCCATTTGCGATAGATGTAGTACTTCGGTCGTTGCCTCCCAGCTACGAAGGACATGTCCAAAATAGCGTCATGAGTGGTGATATGGAAGCATTGGATTTTCATGAGTTCATATTACGTTTCAGGAATGTAAAGGTTGAACCAATCACTGAAGAGGTCATCGATGACAAAGGTATATATTTGATATACAGTTTTATAAATGTTATAATCTTGCAAACACATTTGCAGTGTTAAGTATATCTGATACTTGTTCTGTTTTGCTGAAAACATGCCCTTCTGCATGAGAGGTGCTTGCTGGAGAGGAGGTGACGTTGCGTTTTGATGGCGAGCATGATGATGATGGCCGACGACACTCTCCCTCGATATTTATCATTTAGTTTATGTTTTAGGATGATTATTGTAATCAAGAGATTGTGAACTTCTTTAGTGTGTCTCACACTTCGTGAGACGGTTATTCATATCAGTTTGTAACAAACAGTTGTTCTACTTTTATGAATAATTTCTATTTGTGTTCATATCTTGTTTGATTACGTGTGAATTATTCTTGTTGTTTGAAACTAATTGATAATGCATGAACATTTGTAAAACATTAAAAATGTCTTGTTTAAAAATACCCAACTTAAATGATATTTCATTACGGAATGAAAACCGTTATTTAAATTCGAAGTTATGTGATAATATGTGAAAGTCATTCGATTTCTTATCACATATATATCATGCCTAAGTTCAGCAAATTAACTTGAACACCATGTATTACTTGAATACAAAGTGTTCAATGAATTGTTAAAAAGAAATACATATCGATGTATTGTGTTTAACGAAAATGGTAATTATCATTATGTGATTGTTTAAATGTGTAAAGAAGTTTACCAAAGAAAACATGAATATGAAATTATTTGATACGATCAAAATGTTTCATCGACAAAGGGTATAAATATAAAAGAGAATCTAATTACTATGATTTGATCAATAGTAATGAAATTCAACTTTATAAGAATGGCATAAAACAAATTGTGGAATGCAAAGTGTTTTCAAACATCAAAATGCAAAGCATCACAATATGATATTAGATGTCAAAGGGGTTGAATAGAAGGCACCAAATAAATCGTTGTAGCGTAGATGTAAAGACCATTAGTTAGAAATAGTTAGCACTCAATTAGAATATAGTGAACCATTTGAATTCATGAAAGTTTTGGGGTTATTCGATATAACCAAAACAAGAGCGAATAAGTCCTTGTAGCGTATTCATTAGAAACTTTGAATGTGAAATCCATAACTGAAACCAAAAGGAAAAGCAAGATTCGTACTGCTTGGATTTTGGTGCATTCTTGAGAAAGCTCACTTCTAATGATGTTTCTCAATTATGAAGCAAATGGAAAATAGTGTAAAACACGATGAGGATTCAAAACACTGCATCAGAGTGTTGAGAAGCGCAACGGACAATGTTCCTGAATGATTCTCTTTACAAAAGGAAAGAATCAATAATATTGATCATTGTGTTTTCCCTACTAGTGTGTTCACTATATAAAGTAGGATTCAAAATGTAATCCATATCTTGTATGGAGACATTTGTGAATCGTTTGTCATGATTCTTGAAATATGACATACCTACGAAGTACAAAGGAAATAATGGTAAACTAGAATTATGAGAAATCCTAAAAGCAAAATCCCCTTGAGATTAGAAAGCAATTCGTTGCTGAATCTCACAAGTAAAAGGGTTACTTGGATTTTTCGAAATGACTGCAAAGCCATAGTGGAAAAAGGGGCTGGATGACAAAAGCATGATTTGTCAAGTATTGGACAAATTCAAATGAATTTGATTCAAATGTGCCAAATGTCTAGTGGATTTAAAACTAGTAACAGTACTAGTGTCTCATAGTAAATCTCCAAGTTTGATATTAGATCAAAGGATTTTGAAGTTGTTCAAAATAGTGAGTAGATATGCAATATGCATAAAATTGAGTGGGGGCTATGAAAGTCTTCCTGAAACAATATGTGATTAACATATTTTTAAGTGGGAGCAATATAAGTCTCAAATTCAAATATGTAGGAACATATTTAGAGTGGGAGCTTATAGGAGCAATTCTTAAGGGTCTTAAGAATAAAGGCGCAAATACTTATAAATAATGATTTATAAGATGTAGAAGTTGATAATAGGTGTATTATGATATTATGTAGTATTTCTTAAGGGATTCTAAAAGGGGTTTTGGAATAGAAGTTAATTAAGGAACTGGTCCTTAATAACTTAAATTAGGAATATTATTAAGTTGAACATCAGTGGTTGAAAGAAAGAAAAGGATGATCGTCATCTACTATGTTGAGACATAGTTTCTATCTTAGAAAACCATGATGATAACTTAGCATAATATGCAATCCAAATAAGGAACGTTTAAAAGTGATTGAGTTCGAATCACAGAACGTTGAGCTAAGTTTGTCCGCGGTGTCTAATAGAGAACCGCAGACATGTTTTCCAAATCCATAAAGGATAACATATCTTAAAGCATAAAGGGTTATGTTATAAGGCAATATGTTGAAAACTCCTCTAATACCGACTGAAGTCAAGTAGGAAGCAAGGTGAACAAAACATCAAAAGTTGCACAGAGTGCACTAGTGTTTCAATGAATACATTTGTAATAATAGATAAGGGTACCATCTAAAGTGTTGTATAATGTTATGGCGGGGCTAGTTCGCTTTTAACGTAGAATGATGTGTCCTAGGGCATACTACCCATGAGAAAGCCCTCGAGGTTGATCTAACGTTACTGTAGGCTCCTAGAAGCAGGCCTCATTCTACTACCATAGCGACGATGCATACACACATATGCTATCATGTGATGATAAAGTATTAATGTCAATCAAGGTGACATTAGTAAGTTGCAAAGGATTTGGGACTATAAAGTACAGGCCCAAGACTCAACCTCTTCCATGAGCAAGCATGTTCGAGGTACCGGATATATGGTGCCAAAGATTGAGAACAAATGCAGCTAGTGTATTTGTACTCTAGTGCAAGTGGGAGACTGTTGGAAATATGCCCTAGAGACAAATAGTAGTAAGGACTATTATCATATTTCATATGGTTTATGATTAAGTTTTATATCATTCTATAACTGTATTGAATGGAAACATCAATACACGTGTGATATACAAACAACCAGGGGTTCCTAGTGAAACTCTAGTCACTGGTTCATTGGTCAACAAATGATCAAGTTTCTTGATCATATGACATTTATGCCAGTTGGAAATGAGGTCAACTCATTCTAAGAATGAGATGATGAACCAATACCCAACCTAAACATCGTGACCCGATCATGTCACGAAGTTCAAGTTACGATGATTAGAAATGGATCCTCGTAGACTATTCCTTAGACCGTGAGGCTATATCAATCACTGTCTCCCGAGAGTGCTTAGATAGCATCAAACGCCATCTGGTAATACAGTGGTTATAAAGGTGTGTTCAGGTACTCGGAGGAAATAGTATAGGCAATATATGTCAAGAGCGGGATTTGTCCGTCCATGTGACGGGAAGATACTCAAGGGACCACTCGGAGAAGTTATATCCAATAGCTGCACATCATGTGATTTGATCACGGGGATATCACTTGTCGGAACGAGTCAATTAGCATTGTTCAGTAACGATATTGAACACGACATGGTGATGTCATTGATCGGATCTCGGGAAATGCAAGTATCGAGTGACAAAGGAAATAAGACACGACTGTCCCGGTTCAAACGACGAAAGATCTTCGTGGAATGCACAAGGGTCACATGGCCATCCAAGTCCCTCTGTCGATCATTGGTGCGGGAGTGTCACGACCAGTGTTCCCGAACCATGGGGTATCACGCTTAAGGGCTTGATGATGCTTAGAGAGTGTTTATAGGATCGGTGGAATCGCCGAAGAATAGTAGAGAGAAAACCGGAAGGGTTTCGGTAAGTACGGAGGATGTCCGGAGTGGAGGTGGAAGGTGTTCCATAGCCACGGAGATTGAATAATGTGTGAATGAATGTGAAATATTGATTTAATCATTATTCATAATTATTTAATAAAGAGAAAAAATCATTTTAAATGGTCAAAGGGGCCAATTTCCGGAGGGAGAGGGCCCATTAGGGGAAAGGAGAGAGGGAGAAGGGGCAAGGGGGCTGGCCGGCTGGGCCTAGCCCCCCTCGCGGGGCCCACTAGGGTGTCCGGCGGCCACCCCTCCCCCTCCTCTCCTTTAGTCCCACCCCGGGACTTTGAGGGAGGGAGTACCTCCCCCCTATATATAGTGGGGGTATTTGGCCAGATAAATACACCAATAATCAATAAAAGGTATCCCCACTTTTGTGAGGACCTCCAATTGATATTTTCTCTCTTCCCCTCTCTCTCTTGGGACCGTGGTCCCAAGTCTGGATTGCGCGAGCGAGAGACATCTTCACCGCGGAGCGCCGTTGCGCTGCGGGATTCGGATCCAGAAGCTCTACTTCCGCAACTGCTGCTGGATCGGGGAAGCGGGAGTCATCGTCAGGCACCGGACGTCTGTAACTCCCTGCGAGGTGTCACACTTGAGGCACTCAAGTCGTTGGAGCCAAGAAGCGCAAGGACTTCATCACGACCTTGAGGTCGGCTTCGGCTCGTCTACATCAACCACGCTCTCCTGAGCGTTGACAATGTTTTTCGGTCTTCAAGGGTAAGTTCGCGAAAAGCCCCTCCTGTTACTGTATTACTAATAGATAGGTCCTGGCAGCTTCAGGGGTTCAGGGGCGTAGGGTAAAATTTTATTGTTGTCATACGCGGAACCCCCACAACCACTACTATGGCCCCTCCAGGTTCCTCTCCTCCACCGCCCCCTCCCCCTGCCCCCCGCGCCCAATCTCTTTCGCCCATATATGCCTGCTGGATGCACCACCGCGGCCACTTGAAGGTACTGATGCTCGCACCCTACAACCTTCCTGTCTCCAATTTCTATTTGTAGCTGAACTATTGATTCAGGAGCTGGAGCTGATTGTTTGCGATTTACAGAAGGATGATCTGCTATTTTTTTGGCCTCGGGTTGAATCTGACAGAACATTCATGTGTGCTAAGATCCGCATATTAGAAGCTTAGGTGAGTACCAAGTGTACATCGATCATGTCTTGGCCTGATGGAGGTGACATTGGTGCTCTGCATTTTTTTTGTTCGAATGCATCTAGGCCTTGGTTCTTTGCTCATTTTTTCCTACTTCCTGATGAATAGAATGAACTCTTTTGCTAACAGTCAGACGTGGTCTGAGTATAAGCAGCAGTTTACATCTGGACAGCTTCCTAATGCAGGTGCTTCTTCTCAACTCTAGACGAGCTACAACGGTGCCTCCTCTCGTCCATCAAGTCCTATTTACTTTAGACGAATATGTCCTTAAAGATATTGAAGTGTTTAAATGTACCACAGCTTAATTTAACTGTCTATTGAGATGAACTCTTCTATTTAGCTTTGTCCAGCTAGATCTTCAATCCATTAATATAGGGTAGTTAACTTTCTTATTTCTTATTAGATCAACTAATCCTGTATTTACTGCCAATTTGTTCTGGTCTTTTTCTTGGTAGTATTTATTGTGTATAATAGATGAAATCATGATCTATTTCATTGAATGCTCCAAACATGTTAGTAATAAAACACCAAGCATGATCGATGTTTTAAAAGCAACATTGCTATTCATTTTTCTTTCCGCATGTTATGAACATTGTAATTCAACTTTTAGTAGTACCTAAAGTGTCACATCAGTTTTGATTTCACCTCAGTTCTATGTCTAAAACTAGAGCTTCCCCCTTTTCCAATACCTTTTTATGTATTAACTAATACTAGAGCGGGCACGACTATTGTTCGGTTTATAACAAGCTTTACTTTTTGCTATCTATTGGATCTTTTTACCTCTTTCGAGTTTATCATGATGTTGTAATTATTCACTTGCATTTGTTTCTTTGTAGATCTTAGCTATATTATTCCAGTCTCCTCTTGCATTGCACATACCATTAAAAACAACTTACTATTTTTTAGAGATTTGATTTCAATTTTTTTTATATAGAAAGGTAATAGCACACGTGCTTGTGGAGTTGGATTTTTTTCCTGTATAGCTTTGTGATCTTTCTATGGCCTTGGATTAGATGAATTCCTTTTTTTCTACAATAGAAGAGCTAAAAGGCAGGACGACATCCCGTGTACATCTGCACGCAGATCCCTCTTTTCAGATCCTACAACTCTCATCTACCTAAGGTGTTCTCGGTTGCACTTTTTGTAGATCGATTTAGGTCACATGGTTGTCTGGTTTTAATAGTTCTATATGTACATCACCACTCCTTCGCTGCGTTTGGTTTCCTCTACCGGAGACGTCTAAGAAACTCGGTTATGATTTTGCTCTTCGCATGCTGCAGTAGATAGATTTCGGTCACGCAGCCGTCTGCTTTTGATATTTCTATATGTACTTCTTGGCTGACTATGGTTTCCTCTAACAGAGACGTCCGAGAAACTCGGTTATGCTTTTTCTCTTCGCATGCACACAATTATGTTGCATCTGCCATGTTGCCATTCACTGTTCGGAATTTGAACCGTCTATATTGCTCGAATATACCGGGTCGGTGCGCCAAGGCGCACCCCTAAATCTAGTCCTACTAAGGCCCCAAAGGGCCATTGCATAGAGGAATAACCATCGCCGAAAATGATAACCGTAGATCTGAAGAGATTGATCTAGAATCATACCAACAAATACGGAAAACAACATGTTATTAAGAGATTCGTCGGACACATAACTTCATGCGCCCTCCGCCAGCACTAGATGTGTCACCGGAGCGAGGGTAGGATGGAAAGAGCATTATTCTAACTTAGAGTTGTAGACGTCATCTCATCGTTCCGAAGAAGACAGTGAAAAAAAGACATAAAAAGGGAAAGAACTCTCCCGCCGGCGAGGTGCCGTAGTCCGCCACCCCTCTGTGACCCCAAAACCAGTAGAGACGGAACGGACCGCCGGCGTTAGGTTGGACAAGCCGCCCCTGTGCTTAACCTTTCCGTACTTAAATTAAGAGAGGAAATGCATCGATCAAATTTAAGGCGCGTGATCATACTAGTACGGCAAGTTGGTGTGTTTACGTCGGTTTCAACGAGAAAGAGGAACTTGGTAAGTATCATCAATCAGCTTCTTCCTGGAGCGGATATTTGTGGTCACCGTCATGCACGAAATCAAAGATATGAGACGGCGAATGGGATTATGGGACCGATTGTCCTAACCTGGTCCGCTGCCCAATGGATTAGCTCCTGATGATTAATCATAGCCGAATCCGTTTTAGCGACTTTGATCATTTAACATCATTCGAGCTGTAGACGCGATTTTTCTCGCAACAATTCGCGAGGCGTGACCACAAAAAATGTGTACGCGTCAGCATACTCATTGCATTCGTGCCAGCCAGTCAGTCTCGACAGTGTTGCGTGCGGAAAGTTTCGCATGGAAATTCGATGTCCCCAGCCAGCAGCGTCCACTTGTTTTTGTACTGTACTAGTAGGTAGTACTAGATGACGTTGTTTTTGTACTGTACTGGTAGGTATGTACTATGAATATAGGCCGTCTGATATGATCAACCAAGTTCATCCCAACTTAACGAAGTCACCGACTACACATGAGAAAAAAGAATTTCAGGAGGTTCAGTCGAAGAATTATGTTAGGAAACGCTCGTCCGTTTTTCGGGGACTCTGCGCCTCTCCGCCCACATGGTCCCTCCCAACCTCTATCACGTACGCTGCTCGGTCAAAAAGGGGAAGAAAAAAAGAAGGCATCCACGCACAGGCCATGATTGAGAGCCTCATGATGTGCAAACCCCCAAACGCATTTGATACATCGCGGACCACCATGGATTTTTCCTTCTCCCGAAAGACAGATGTCCCTTTGACGAAATTTCCTATCCTTCACACAATGCCGTTGCGGTACCATATGGCATATATTACTAGCCCCTTTCCGCATAACAGGATCTTCACGGTCTTGCCGAGGCGAACATGGGGGGGATCTGAACCTGAACTGACCCCTGGCGTCCAGCCGGAGGCGTGCGACCGACCGAGGAGATGGTGAAGGTGTGGCCTCCACGCCCGTATTATGAATGGATTTTCTTGCGAACAATGTTGATGATGATGCTGCCTTGAATGAATGGCGTGGCGAGCGATGCAGATGCAACCAGATTCCAATGTAGCGGGCCAACAGGGCCGGCCCATACTTATACGGGACCCAGGTGCAAAATAATAGCAAGGTCCTTATTCACACAAAAAAAGACTATTAAAACAATATATTTCTAGCTAAAAAAACGTCATACTTCATTATAACAAAGTAAAATTTACTACATAGCATAGATCCATGATTTTTTGACTCTCAAATGATAGCACAAACTAATGTTTTAACTCTAAAAATAACATTACTTATCTTGATTAAGTGGACTAATCATGGAAGGAAGGAATCAGATAACTTCTTTCTAATAGGCATATCACCAAAATACAAGTTGCATAAAAAGAACAAAATAGGGAACGTCAGATGTAAACTTGATTTGTAGGATGAACAAGAAGACCACACCTTCATGAAATAAAGAATTATTCCCCTTTCTCATCCAATCAAAACCACACCCCATAGCTTTTCGTTTTGCCTATGAAGACCTTGATTCTTGACTGCTTGATGGGAGCTATTTAATAGGATTAAGGTCTGCGGAGTAGCGGTAAGGACGGACACAAATTTACCTCTATCTAGTCTCAAATGGCTAGAACCGCTGAAAATTGAAGGGAGAAATTTGGGGAACGATGGAGATGCGCCTTTGGCATTCATTAATTTCAGAAAGGCACGGCGGTGGGCATTCATTAATTTCAGAAAGGCACGGCCACCGCCGAGCCGTTTGGGAAGCAGCAGATGCCGTCTCATTCGGTGGAGTGGTTGAGAGGTTAGAGGAGAAGAGAACGCACATACTCGAACAATTGGTTTTTTATCTAAGCAATGGATCGATTGCTATGCTCCCGTACGTGCTGACCTGCCTAGGCTAAACATGGGCCTTTGACATTTTTTTAGACAAAAACCATAAATTTTAACTAGAAGTAGTAGAACTAATACCTAGGATGGGGCCCTTGGCTCGCGGGAGCTCAGTGCAGGCGCACCGTTTGCCCGGCCTGTGGGCCGGCCCTGGCCAATGGAAACCAACAAGGCTGTCATCCCCGTGACCGCGTCTGCCATGATGTGGAGGGTTCAGTGTCATCCAAATAGTCTAGTGCCACTTCAGTGTCATGGATAGTATACTAGTAGTATAGTACGAACCGTGCGTGGGAATGTATGTGCCAATTAAAGGGTGTACCTCGCTCAAATCTATGTACTAGCGATAGCTACCGCTGGACTAGGATATCATGGTTGCTTCCAAATGAAGGATTCTTTAAAATGTTTTAAAACGAATACGTATGGGAGGATGTATGTTTTGTGGACAGGACAATTTCACTCACTTCCTCCGGTATCTCTTTTAGTTTATACCCTGAAAGTCCAGTTTACTGGCTTTCCTCCAACATCGATCGCTTTCTGTCCAGGATATGTTCAAGAAGCTGAGGAGGTAACTTACTGAAGCACTCCATGTCTATGAGTGTTAATCTGGAATACAATACCGGCCCATTGCTCATGCACAAGTTCCCTTCCATTTTTCAAAACTTATCAAATCAAATTACATGTATAAAGTTTCATGGTTTTCAATCCAAATGAGGAATGTTACAGCCAAAATCATGGCGCGGTATATGATAACATGTCCATATTGTGCATCTTGACATTCCTAACAATGTTGTAGAAGAAAATTTTCATATTTTTTCTTTGCACAAAAAAATCATTTTTTCTCTTCTAAGTACCAAAAATAGATTATTCTTTTGGAACAGCTGCCATGAATATGTTGCAAAGTTGCACCAATCCAAAATTGAAAAAACAGTAGCCCACATTAACTTTTATACGTACATATTTAAGCTTTCTAGCTATTTTTTTTGATTTAAACAATTTTCCACCGATTTAGCGTAAAGTATACGTGTTTCATAGTTTTAGTGGAACACATGTAATTTAGTTAACACCCGCGTGTTCAGGCAGGCAGTACGTGCTTCCCGTAGAATAAGGATGCTAACCCACTTGTGTTTAGTTTAAAATAAGCAGCGATACTTTTCAGTACTTACACGTTGTATTTTTCTGAGTAGGCGCGCGAGATTGCACACTTTGACTCAATCATGTGTCAGAGGACCTCTCACCCTCTCTCGTTAATCTCGTACCGAACAAAGCAAGTACACATGTGCAATGCTAGGAAGACATGACTTCTCGCCTCTACATTATTTAGAGAAGATACAAATATAACTGGTACAATGCATTATCTCTTATTGCTATCTCTAGCAATTAATGAGATTTAACTATTTATAGTAAGAAATTGGTTGGCTAGGAGAAGATATATCATACAATGGAGAAAATAGCTCTTATTTTTAAGAGATCATCTCTTAGTTAAGGGAAAACAATCTTATCTTTCTTCTTTCTCTCTCCTCCAATTAAGCAAAATCCAGCGTGGAATGCGTAAGGAAAGATTGACGTCACCGTATTGTACATGCTCTTAGCAATAGTAGTCGACGGCTCATATTGGAGACAGTTGTTGAACATATTTAGCGCTTACAAGTTGTGTACTCTTTCTTTATATACAGGTATACATGATATGGACTAATACTCCACTCTTATACGTTTTCCTCTATGTACACACCACCACGTGGGCTTTTCATGTGCTTTATAACACCTACCCGATGCCCTCAACGGATGTAACATTTCAAAACTTTAATACAAATGATCAAAATCAAATCTGTCCAATTTAGGGTTAACAAAACCTTTTTCTATTTAAAATATTTAAGCATGCATATGTGTGTGCATTTAAATAGGAGTTATTTTAAATTTCCATGATTGAGTGATCTATTAATTGTAAAATGACTCTAACGTGACTTACACATCATCTAGATCATCCCCAAGTAAATCCCAAAGAAAAAGAAATCAAAAAGAATAAATAATGGAAATGGTCACTTTTGCCATTTTAATCACCTAGCCCACTTTGGCTATTCCAAGCACTCAAATTCAAACAGAGACAATTGTGGATCTTTGCACCCCTTGCTAGTACAAGTAGTGATGTGCCAAGGCCCACTTTGTGTCATCCCAAAAACATTCAAACTCTAATTTTAAATGATATTTGAAAATTGAATCTAGTGTATGTATTTAGATCACACTTTTTCAAAAAACATCCAATTGAACTCCATTTCAAAATCCCAATAAACCACAGATGCCTAAGCATAAGATAAACCAACCCACCAAAAATCTTTCAAAAATTCAAATAAAAGTTTCATGCGGCCATTTTGCCGAACAGTTGGCAGGCAAGATTTTTCTCCCTAACTTTTGTTGTTTGATGATCAATGCATTGTCGAGTTTTTGGCCTCCATTTGGTTCCCCTGTCCCTCCCAGCTCTAACCAAACCCTCACTGGCCTACCCCTAAGCTTGGACCAGCAGTGGCGCGCCGCCCCAATTTGGTCGTCGCCGGCCAAGCATGGACAACACGCCAGAGACACCGCCACACCAAACCAGCTTGCCCACTAGCTCCGCCCAACCCTACCGCGACTCCCTGTCCACCCCACGGCCAAAGCCAGCCCCTGGACCACCACCAATCGCTCGCGCCCATGCCTCTCTACGTGCAGCCAGAGCGCACCAGAGCGCCTTCGCCGCCAGCACGCCACAAACCGCGCCTCGACACCAGACCGCGCACGCCGCTCTGCCTTGACCACACCAACCCGCCAGACACGGCCGTGCACCGCTGCGCGACCCACAGTCGTCGGGAGTACCGTCGAGCACCGCCTCTGTCCCTCAGAGCGTGGGAAGCTCCCGACCGATTGCCACCTCCCCTAGCCACGCCATTACGCCGTAGATGACCGCCATCAGACTGTCCACCGTCCGCCTACATCGCCCACGCCGGTAGCCCTCTGTATCGTCGTCACTGACGAGCTCCGCCCACACCCTTCGGTCCCCTCGTCGAGCCTATATAAGGAGGCCACCCCCAGCCTCAATCGCCACACCAATCCACTCCTCTCTCTCCACTAATCGTTTCCCCTATCTCGCCGGAGCCGCTCGAGCAGCCCATCGCCGGAATTCTGCGGGAGTCAGCCGCAGCAGAGGAGGAGAAGTCCCCGTCGATTTCGTCCACCTCAGCCCCTGTCGTGACCTCGCCCGAGTCTGCCGTCGTAGTCCAGTTCGTTTGCCCGCCTCGCCGCACTAGCTGGAGCCCTGGTATGCCCTCACCGTACCCCCACCAACCGCATTAGGGTTCAGTCTCGCCAACGACGTGTCCATCGTCGACGACGAACGTGGACCATTAGATCGTGTTCTAATCGTGTGGTTCTGATCACCCCGTATAGCTTCACGTTTAATGAGTCATGGACAGGCAGGACCCCCCTGTCAGCAGTCCTCAGCGTCACGGAGTGTACACGGGCCGGCCCATTTAGTTTCCCGCGTTGACCCAGTAATTCAAATATATGTTTTTTATTTTTAGAAGTAAACTTAGTTCTGTCCCTTAGTTCAAAAATCAATTCAGGGAGTTTTATAAATTCAAATTGAGTGATTCCAATTTTGTTGGAAAACTAATAAAAATCTCTATCCAAGACTTCTAGATTTAAATCATTTAGAGTTAGAGATCTCTCCTAGTAAAAATAACAAATAGAAGCTTTTTCACATTCAAACATTTTTCTAAAATCAACCAAAATAGCTTTTGAATTGTTTCCAACTCTCAAAAATCACATTTAACCATACCTATATGAATATGTAATAATATTAAGGTTTGCATGCAGTGACTTTGTACTAGTACCAAAGTAATGGTATATAGGCATTTCTAGTAACTTTAAATCATTAATTATTAAACTTAAACTTATTAAAATGTGATCCAAACTTTAAATCACATTCCCATATGTTAGAATATGTGGTGATGACATGTGTCCACATGATCCCAGATTTTAATTGGAGAATATTAAATCTTAGTTAATTTCAATGAGTAGAAATTACTTTTCTAAAATAAAAAGAATGAAGCTAGTTCATTAAACCTTTTGATGATAATAGATCATCAAATGTGTGCCTTAGTGTGCTAAGTATACTAGTTAAGTATTGTTTGGTGATTGTGTATTCCGTATGTATTTATAGACGATAGTACCGACCAAGCTTACGAGGAGGAGGAGTTCTACCAAGAGGAGGAGGAAGAGAACTTCAACCACTGCACTACCCAAGGCAAGATAGCACTATACAAGTTAACCCTTGCAAGTTTTACTTGCAAGACATCTTTAACAATGCAAGCTAATCCTTGCAAGCTAGATAATCTAAGCAAAGGCATTAGGCATGCTTTGGTTATACCATTTTGACTTATACCTACTCCAAGTGTTATTTACAAGCTTTACCTTCTTTACTTTACCAAAAGTCCTTTACTTGTTTAAAGGTAGCATAAAGAGTATAAAACTTGACCTATTTAGTTAGACTTAGATGTCATTCTATGGCATGAGATTGACATTAGCATCCCACATTAGTGAACACTCTTAACTTAGTAGTTTAGAGCTAAACCAAAACTTGATTTACTTTAGATGGGAATACTTGGTGAAAATGACTTGTGAAAACCTTGGAATGATGAGTCATTCTATTGAGATGTTTTGACATGTGTTGAGAAACACAAATGGTTTATGATGATGAAAGTGTTAAGGCATGAGCCTTAGCCCTTTTACAAAAACTGATGGTTGGGTTCTAATGCGATACCATTCCAATTTTACCGTACAACCACAATACCTGAATTAGGTAAGGCTTAGCCAGAAGTTTATATGCATTAGTATTAGTTTCCTCGCGGGAGAGGTTTGAGCGGAGGCTACCTCTCAATGTTGTCCACCTATGCAGTGCCCAAGATGACAGATGGTCATGGTTGGGAGGCCATACTCATAGGAGAGGTGCTTATAGTAGGGTGTGTAAAGGAAAGGTTATGTTTGATTATCTGCATACTAAGTATGATGATTCAGGGTTATCCCTGACAGATGTATCGAATCTTGTGGTGAAAGTGTACCACCTCTGCAGAGTGTCAAACTATTCGAATAGCCGCGTCCGTGGTTATGGATAGTTGGAGTGGCCATACTGTTCCGTTGTCAGATGTTTTCAAAATAACTTATGAAATGAATTTTGACATGACTTGACCACAACAGAGTTGTGACTATGACAATTAAGTTCCCACTTAGGTGATTTTTAAACTTTATTTTATCTTTCTTTGTTTCTGAACTCAGCTTAGGTTTCAAACTTAACTTTACAAGTAAACCTAGAGTTAGCATTTCCTACTAGACCTACCTTACTTGTTAGTGGTAGTTTGCGAGTACTTAAAGAGTACTCATGGCTTTTGTCCCTGGCTATTCCTATGGCCAGACTATGAGGAGGACTACCCTGAAGGAGGACAATAGGACGACTATGATAACTAGGACTATCTTCCATCGTCAGCATTGCCTGTGACTCTGAAGATGGACCCCACCGCTACGCTATTTATTCCGCTACTTGATTGTACTAAGACTGGATCATGAGATCCTTTATTTGTGTAAGACCTTATTATGGTTTGTAATGGATGATGTACTATGATATCCAATCTGTTATGTCTCGCAAAAATGGTAATCCTGGGATTGCGATGTATGGCATAACAGGCATCTGGGATTAAAGATCCGGGTGTTGACAAGTTGCTATCAGAGCCATCCTGACCATAGGAGACCCTAGTTAGAATGGACGTCCGAACAAAAACTTAGTTTCAAAAAACAAAGTGAGTATTTATGAAAACTATTTCCTCTCTTACCCTTGGAAATTCTTTCTCTCAAAAAAATTCATGTTCCTCGAAATTCTTACATTACTACATAAAACTTTGACACACTTGATCACTTCACTAACTTTCTCATCCTAAATTCTTATAGATGGAAGCCCAATACAGAAAGTTCTACCAGTTGGGCAACGGAGGCCAACTGATCTTCGAGAGGGATTTGGATGCACTGTCTGAGTTCTTGGAGCGTCCGCATCCGGAATTTCTTGGAGCTCAACTCCTGGGTCCACAAGAAGGAGATTTACAATGGCTAGTGGCTGCTGATCTTCGAGGCAAGATAGAAGCACCAGTATCTAGGAGGATTCAGTTCTCCGTGAGAGAGAACAACTGGCTAGATGGATTAGCCAGGGCAATGCATGAAGCTCTCGCACGTTTGTGTGCCCTGAGTGTCAACCTAATCCAAGGAACCCGCTTTGTTCACTATGCAAGGCGTGATTCCATGGGAATACCGCTAGAGATGCCAAGTTACCCAATACTGAATCACCAAGTGGAGAACCTCGACTTCCTACTGTACGACAGACAGAAGGAGTTGGACAATGCTAGAGAGGTCGCTAACAACAACCTCGCTATTGCCGCCTAGAAGGCCCAGACTTTCTCTCTATTAGTCAAGGATCGTTAGTCTCTTCGCCGTCAGCGCACAAAGAAGGATCACACCATCGACCGTCTTCGCAAGAAGGTGGCCGACCTCGAGAATACCATCAAGGAGCAAGAAGCTCAGCTTGCAGTAAAGGAAGAAGAAGAGGAAGGTGAAGATATCCAAGGGGATACTGACTCCTACCTCAGCAATGATGATGACTATCTGGAGGAGGATGCTGTGGACTTCTACACCGACGATGATGACTCCAACTTCATCGATGATGAGAAGATGCACTAGAGCACTATCGTAGAGTGAAGAGTATCGGTCCCATTGTATCATAGCTTGCAGAATGGTTCTTAAAACCATTTGTTTTCCTTTGATGTTGTGGTGTGTGTGTGTTTGTATCGTGTGCTTTGTTTGAATGAATGAAAGGAAGTTAGTTGCAAAATCTGAGTCAAACTCAAAGTTTTAGCTTGGAAATCAAAACCATGAACCTTAGAACTTTCCCTCTTACCCCTTTATCTACCTCAATCTTCAGATGACTCGTGGAAACCAAGGAGGGAGCAGCTCATCGCAAGACCCAATGCTGCAGAATCTGCAGACTCTCATCGCAGACCGTGAAGCTAGTAGGGCAGAGCGCCAAGCCAATCTAGCAACACTGCAGCAGATCGCCTAGATGGCTCACAACAACCAGAACCAGGGAAATCAGGATCATCATGGATCCAAACTCAAAAACTTCCAGAATACCAATCCCCCAATATTTAGCACTTCAGAGAACCCACTGGATGCTGATGACTGGTTGCAGATAATGGAGAACAACCTAGAAGTAGCAGGAGTGGATGCCAACGAGAAGGTTCTTTTTGCCACCCACTATTTGGCAGGAGATGCAAGAGCATGGTGGAACAGCACCCGCACAATGAACCATGGTCAAGTGATGACATGGGAAGCCTTCAAAATCAAGTTCATCCGCACTCACGTGCCGCAGGGTCTAGTCACCAGGATGAGGGATGAATTCAGAGAGTTGAAGCAAGGCAGAATGACTGTATTGGAGTACCGTGACAGATTCTTGTCCCTTGCTAGGTATGCACCTGATGAAATCAACACGGAGGCCAAGAAGAAGGAGAGATTCCTGAACGGACTTCATGATGAGATGCAGACCGTTCTCGTCAACATCCGTTTCGAGGACCTCGAAGAGCTAGTCGACTCTGCCATTCAGATGGAAGGGAAGATTAATCAAGCAAACGATAACCGCAAACGTCGTATGACACACCAAGCTGGATCCAACAGTCACTAGAAGTACCGTCCCAACCCTTCTGCGGGATGTGCACCGAGGAACAATCGACCCCCAATGTCTCGCCCAAGCTACCCCAACCGTAGCGGAGGGAATGTAAAGTCCGGAGGAAACAACAACCACCCCGGCAACTCCAACAATTTCAACCGTGTAAGCACAACAACAACAACACCGCACCCAGAACTGGAAGCAATGATGTGCCCGTGGCAGCAAAAGACAAGTCTCAGATCACTTGTTTCGAGTGTGGAGTGAAGGGTCACTATTCCAATGAGTGTCCCAAGAAGATTGCTGCCACTGCAAATGTGAATGCCCCAGCTCAACAACGTCGTGTTCAACCAAGAAGAAGATTCGCCCCAGGGAACCCTCACAACCGCAATGGCCGTCTCTTCCACATGAACGCCGAAGAAGCCTAAGAAGCGCCAGATGTAGTGCTGGGTATGTTTTCTGTCAACTCAGTTTTAGCAAGAGTGTTGTTTGATTCTGGAGCATCGTACTCATTTGTCACCGAAGAATTTGCATGCACTAGTAAGATTCACCCAACCAACTTGAAGCATGTCATGATAGTTCAAATCCTCTGTCCAACTACCAAAGCTAGAAAAAATTGCAAAGTTGTGCCTATCAGAATACATGGGATATATTTTTATGCCAATCTAATAGTACTTGGAACCAAAGGTTTGGAAGTAGTACTAGGAACGGATTGGATGTCAAAGCATAAAGGACTAATTAACTGTGCCAAGAAAACCATCAGCAAGATCAGTAGCTCTGGAGTCACAGTAGAGCATATATCTAAAACCTTACCCCGTCAATTTAAGTGCAACAAGAGTCTAGCCCTGCCCATCATAAACCAAGTTAGAGTAGTCTATGAATACCCCGACGTATTCCCAGATGAATTGCCAGGTATGCCCCTGGATAGGGATATTGAGTTCATTATAGAACTAATCCTCGGAACCGGACCCATAGCCCAGAGACCCTATAGCATGAACCCCTCAGAGTCAGTGGAACTAAAGAAGCAGTTGGATGCCATGTTAGAAACATGCTTGATTCAACCAAGCGCATCGCCATGGAGATCACCAGTGTTATTCATCGACAAGAAAGATGGAAGCAACCGTCTGTGCACAGATTACAGGAAGTTGAATGACGTCACCATCAAGAACAAGTACCCTTTGTCGAAGATAGAGGATCTATTTGATAAGTTAACTGGAGAAAATGTGTTCTCTAAGATCGATCTTACGACTGGTTATCACCAACTTAAGATTCGTGCAACGGATATTCCGAAGACCGCCCTTACTACTCGTTATGGTTTATACGAGTATACGGTCATGTCTTTTGGATTCACCAATGCCCCTGCTTATTTCATGAATCTCAGGAATAAGATCTTTATGAATTTTCTAGATAAGTTTGTCGTTGTGTTTATCGACGATATCCTTATCTACTCCAAGTCAGAAGAAGAGCATAAGCAACATATGAGAATCATTCTTGAAACCCTTAGAGAGCATCGGTTGTATGCCAAGTTCAGCAAATGTGAGTTTTGGCTGAAGGAGGTAGGATTCCTAGGACATATTGTGTTTGCCCGAGGAATAGCTGTTGATCCCACCAAGATCAGAGATGTCGAAGCATGGGAAGCCCCAACCACTCAAACCCAAGTCCGTGCATTTCTCGGATTAGCGGGATACTACCGCAAGTTCGTAGAAGGATTCTCGAGCATCTCCAGACCCATGACCGAATTGTTGAAGAAGGACAAGAAGTTTGAATGGACCGACAAATGTGAAGCAAGTTTCCAAGAGCTGAAGAAGAGATTGGTTTCAGCCCCAATATTGATCATGCCAGATATCAAGAAGCCATTTGATGTGTATTGTGATGCATCCAAGATTGGTCTCGGATGTGTGCTAATGCAGGAAGGCAACGTCATCGCTTATCTGTCTCGACAACTGAAGCAGCATGAGCAGAATTACCCCACCCATGATCTTGAGTTAGCAGCCATAGTTTTGGCATTAAAGACATGGCGTCATTATCTTATGGGTAATCGCTGTGAGATTTACTCAAATCACAAAAGCTTGAAGTATATTTTCACTCAGAAGGAGCTGAATATGAGGCAAAGGAGATGGATAGAGTTAATCAAGGATTATGACCTTGACATTCACTATCACCCCGGCAAAGCCAATGTGGTAGCGGATGCTCGTAGCAGATTGCCGTGTCGGCTAAACACCATGATCAAGGAGAAGCAACCAAGTTTGTATGAGGAGTTGGAGCAGTTTAGAACTGAGCTAGTTAGCAAAAGATTTTTAGCTAGCATTGAACTTCAACCCACCTTGATTAGCCAAATCAAGGAAGCCCAGAAGGGAAATGAAAGTATCAACGGAATCAAACGTCGTATTGGTATAGGAAAGGTACCTCGATTCACCGAAGACGAAGAAGGAGTTATGTGGTACAAAGGCCATATTTGTGTGCCAGCAGATTCAGAACTGAAGCAAGTTATCATGCAGGAAGCTCATGATACTCTTTATTCTATCCACCCCGGAGGAATGAAGATGTATCAAGATTTGAAAGAGCAATTTTGGTGGCACAAGCTGAAGAGAGAAATCGGAAGCTACATCACCAAGTGTGATATCTGTCAAAGAGTGAAAGCGGAACATCAGAGGCCCACAGGACTGTTGCAACCATTGCAGATTCCGGAATGGAAATGGGATTCCGTCGGAATGGACTTTATCACCGGATTGCCTACTTCTAGTAGGGGAAATGACTCAATCTGGGTCATTGTTGATAGGCTGTCCAAAGTAGCTCATTTTATACCTGTCAAGACAACCTACCAGAGTTCGAAGCTAGCAGAGTTGTACATTGCTAGAATTGTTAGTCTGCATGGAACCCCCAAGACCATAGTATCAAATCGAGGAACCCAATTTACCTCGAGATTTTGGCAGAAAGTCCAAGAAGGATTAGGAACCAATTTGAATTTCAGCACCGCTTATCACCCGCAAACCGATGGACAAACTGAGAGAGTCAACCAAATCTTAGAAGATATGTTGAGAGCTTGTGTGTTAGAGTATGGATCAAAATGGGAAGATTGCCTGCCTTTCGCAGAATTCTCATACAACAACAGTTATCAAGCCAATTTGCAAATGGCACCATTTGAGTTCCTATACGGAAGAAAGTGTTGTACCCCTTTGAATTGGTCGCAAGTAGGAGAGAGTCAGATCTTTGGACCTGACATTCTCCGAGAAGCCGAAGAGAAGGTTCACAAAGTCCGTGAGCACCTCAAGACCGTCCAATCCAGACAGAAGATTTATGCTGACAAGAGAAGGAGAGACCTGACTTTCAATGTCGGAGATTTTGTATATCTCAAGGTATCACCATTGAAGGGAACCCAACGTTTTAGTCTAAAAAGAAAGTTAGCCCCCCGATATATCGGACCCTTCAAGATTCTGAATCGTTGAGGAGAAGTATCGTATCAACTAGAACTGCCAGAAGAGATGTCAGCCATCCACAATGTGTTACATATCTCGTTACTTCGCAAATGCTTAGAAGTGCCGGAGAAGACCGAAGTTTTCAAGAACATCGATCACCGAGCTGTTGATATCAACAAGGATCTGACATATTGTGAAGTGCCCATCCGTATCTTGGAGGAAGCCTACAGAACCACCAGGACCAGGAGTATAAAATTTCTCAAGATTCAATGGAGCAACCATACTGAAGAAGAAGCCACTTGGGAGCGAGAAGATTACGTTAGGACTGAGTTCCTAGATCTTTTTAGTTCCTAGTTTCTTTCTTAAATCTTGGGACGAGATTTTGTTTAAGGGGGGAAGGTTTGTAACATCCCAAAACTTTAATCCAAGTGATCAAGATCAAATCTACCCAATTTAGGGTTAACAAAAACTTTTTCTATTTAAAATATTTAAGCATGCATATGTGTGTGCATTTAAATAGGAGTTGTTTTGAATTGCCATGATTGAGTGATATATTGGTTGTAAAATTACTCTAAGGTGACTTACACATCATCTAGATCAGCCCCAAGCAAATCCCAAAGAAAAAAACCAAAAATAATAAATAATGGAAATGGTCACTTTTGCCATTTTAATCACCTAGCCCACTTTGGCTATTCCAAGCACTCAAATTCAAACAGAGACAATTGTGGATCTTTGCACCCCTTGCTAGTACAAGTAGTGATGTGCCAAGGCCCACTTTTTGTCATCCCAAAAACATTCAAACTCTAATTTTAAATGACATTTGAAAATTGAATCTAGTGTATGTATCTAGATCACACCTTTTCAAAAAACATCCAATTGAACTCCATTTCAAAATCCCAAGCAACCATAGATGCCTAAGCATAAGATAAACCAACCCACCAAAAATCTTTCAAAAATTCAAATAAAAGTTTCATGCGGCCATTTTGTTGAACAGTTGGCAGGCAAGATTTTTCTGCCTAACTTTTGCTATTTGATGATCAATGCATTGTCGAGTTTTTGGCCTCCATTTGGTTCCCCTGTCCCTCCCAGCTCTAACCAAACCCTCACCGGCCTACCCCTAAGCTTGGAGCAGCAGTGGCGTGCCGCCCCAATTTGGTCGTCACCGGCCAAGCATGGACAACGCGCCAGAGACACCGCCGCGCCAAACCAGCTTGCCCACTAGCTCCGCCCAACCCTACCGCGACTCCCTGTCCACCCCACGGCCAAAGCCATCCCCTGGACCACCACCAATCGCTCGCGCCCATGCCTCTCTGCGTGCAGCCAGAGCGCCTTCGCCGCCACCACGCCACAGACTGCGCCTCGACAACAGACCGCGCACGCCGCACAACCTTAACCACACCAACCCGCCAGACACAACCGTGCACTGTCACGCGACCCATAGTCATCGGGAGCACCGCCGAGCACCGCCTCTGTCCCTCAGAGCGCGGGAAGCTCCCGACCGATTGCCACCGCCCCTAGCCATGCCATTACACCGTAGATGACCACCAACAGACCGCCCACCGTCCGCCTACTTCGCCCACACTGGTAGCCCTCTGTATCATCGTCACCGACGAGCTCCGCCCACAACCTTCGGTCCCCTCGTCAAGCCTATATAAGGAGGCCACCCCCATCCTCAATCGCCACACCATTCCACTCCCCTCTCTCCACTGATTGTTTCACCTCTCTCGCCGGAGCCACTCGAGCAGCCCATCGCCGGAATTCCTCCGGAGTTAGCCGCAACAGAGGAGGAGAAGTCTCCATCGATTTCGTCCACCTCAGCCCCTGTCGTGACCTCGCCTAAGTCCGCCGTTGTCGTCTAGTTCGTTTGCCCACCTCGCCGCACTAGTTGGAGCCCTGGTATGCCCTCACCGTACCTCCACCAACCGCGTTATGGTTCAGTCTCGCCGGCGACGTGTCTGTCATCGATGACGACCGTGGACCGTTAGATCATGTTCTAATCGTGTGGTCCTGATCGCCCCATACCGCTTCGCGTTTAATGAGTCACTGACAGGCGGGACCCCCCTGTCAGCAGCCCTCAGCGCCGCGGAGTGTACATGGGCTAGCCCATTTAGTTTCCCGCGCTGACCCAGTAATTCAAATATATGTTTTTCTTTTTAGAAGTAAACTTAGTTCTGTCTCTTAGTTCAAAAATCAATTCAGGGAGTTTTACAAATTCAAATTGAGTGATTCCAATTTTGTTGGAAAGCTAATAGAAATCTCTATCCAATCCTGTTAGATTTAAATCATTTAGAGTTAGAGATCTATCCTAGTAAAAATAACAAGACAGAAGCTTTTTCACATTCAAACATTTTTCTAAAATCAACCAAAATAGCTTTTGAATTGTTTCCAACTCTCAAAAATCGCATTTAACCATACCTATATGAATATGTAATAATATTAAGGTTTGCATGCAGTGACTTTGGACTAGTACCAAAATAACGCTATATAGGCATTTCTAGTCACTTTAAATCATTAATTATTAAACTTAAACTTATTAAAATGTGATCCAAACTTTAAATCACATTCCCATATGTTAGAATATGTGGTGATGACATGTGTCCACATTATCCCATATTTTAATTAGAGAATATTAAATCTTAGTTAATTTCAATGAGTAGAAATTACTTTTCTAAAATAAAAAAGAATGAAGCTAGTTCATTAAACCTTGTGATGCTTGTGATGATAATAGATCATCAAATGTGTGCCTTAGTGTGCTAAGTAGACTAGTTAAGTATTGTTTGGTGATTGTCTATTTCGTATGTATTTATAGACTATAGTACCGACCAAGCTTACGAGGAGGACGAGTTCTACCAAGAGAAGGAGGAAGAGAACTTCAACCACTGCATTACCCAAGGAAAGCTAGCACTATACAAGTTAACCCTTGCAAGTTTTACTTGCAAGCCATCTTTAACAATGCAAGCTAATCCTTGCAAGCTAGATAATCTAAGTAAAGGCATTAGGCATGCTTTGGTTATACCATTTTGACTTATACCTACTCCAAGTGTTATTTACAAGCTTTTCCTTATTTACTTTACCAAAAGTCCTTTACTTGTTTAAAGGTAGCATAAAGAGTATAAAACTTGACCTATTTAGTTAGACTTAGATGTCATTCTATGGCATGAGATTGACATTAGCATCCCACATTAGTGAACACTCTTAACTTAGTAGTTTAGAGATAAACCAAAACTTGATTTACTTTAGATGGGAATACTTGGTGAAAATGACTTGTGAAAACCTTGAAATGATGAGTCATTCTATTGAGATATTTTGACATGTGTTGAGAAACACAAATGGTTTATGATGATGAAAGTGTTAAGGCATGAGCCTTAGCCCTTTTACAAAAACTGATGGTTGGGTTCCGATGCGATACCATTCCAATTTTACCGTACATCCACAATACCTGAATTAGGTAAGGCTTAGCCGGAAGTTTATATGCATTAGTATTAGTTTCCTCACGGGAGAGGTTTGAGCGGAGGCTACCTCTCAATGTTGTCCACCTATGCAGTGCCCAAGATGACAGATGGTCATGGTTGGGAGGCCATACCCATAGGAGAGGTCCTTATACTAGGGTGTGTAAAGGAAATGTTATGTTTGATTATTTGCATACTAAGTATGATGATTCAGGGTTATCCCTGGCAGATGTATCGAATCTTGTGGTGAAAGTGTACCACCTCTGCAGAGTGTCAAACTATTCGAATATCCGCGTCCGCGGTTATGGACAGTTGGAGTGGCCATACTGTTCCGCTGTTAGATGTTTTCAAAATAACTTATGAAATGAATTGTGACATGACTTTACCACAACAGAGTTGTGACTATGACAATTAAGTTCCCACTTAGGTGATTTTTAAACTTTATTTTGTCTTTCTTTGTTTCTGAACTCAGCTTAGGTTTCAAACTTAACTTACAAGTAAACCTAGAGTTAGCATTTCCTACTAGAACTACCCTACTTGTTAGTGGTAGTTTGCGAGTACTTAAAGAGTACTCATGGCTTTTGTCCCTGGCTATTCCTATGGCTAGACTATGAGGAGGACTACCCTGAAGGAGGACAGCAGGACGGCTATGATAACTAGGATTATCTTCCATCGTCAGCATTGCCTATGACTCTGAAGATAGACCCCACCGCTACGCTATTTATTCCGCTACTTGATTGTACTAAGACTAGATCATGAGATCCTTTATTTGTGTAAGACCTTATTATGGTTTGTAATAGATGATGTACTGTGATATCCAATCTGTTATGTCTCGCAAAAATGGTAATCCTGGGATTGCGATGTATGGCATAATAGGCATCTGGGATTAAAAATCCGGGTGTTGACAATGGGCCGCCTACAATCAACATGGTATCAGAACTCCTCTCTTTCATGACCTCGTCGATGAATGCCCTGGCCGCAACCCCTTAGAATCCTCCTACCCAAAAGCTCACACGAGAGAACTTCATGTTCTCGTAGGCTCTCGTGCTCCTTGTCTTGTGCTGTGCGCGTGTCATGGGAATTCTCGATGACATGGACGTCACGCCGGTAAAAACCCTAGAGGTTGAGGACAACGACAAAAATAATATCTTCATGGAGAATTCTGCCTACATCGCCTAGATCTTACAGGACCGGTAGGTTCCGAGTTCCTTGTTGAACTCCATGTCCCTAGATGTGCTAGCTCACGTTCTTGGACTTGAAACTATTGTTAAAGTCTAGGGCGTCATCACCTCCATGTTTTCCTCCCAATCTTGATCGAGGATTTAGCATCTGCGGTACGCCCTCAACAACACAAAAACCGAGCTCACGACTGCCAAGTTCTTCAACAAAGATGAAGGGGTTCTGTTCAGAACGCGCTATAGCTGGAAAACATTTAAGAAGATGAACTTGTTAGGTACATCCTCAATGGACTTGACGGTTCTTACCATACCATCATTGTCTCTGCCAACGGTATGTCCGGCACTACCCTGGCTGATCTCTATGGCCAGATCTCCTCCCACGACATGTGTCAAACTATGCTCGCTAAGACTGGTTAGACCACTGGCTTCAGCTCCTCGACCAAAATTACCCAGTGTGGTCGTGCAACCGCTATCATCCTCGTGGCCACAATGATGGTGATTATGGGTGCCCTAATGGAGCTGGTGATCCTCGCGGTGACCGTGGTGAGCGTCCAGATGGTGGGCATCATGATGGTGGTGGCTAGCAGCGCTACTTGATACGTCCATTTTGCATCACTATTCTATGTCATAATTCACTGTTATTCATTGATATATTTCGTATTGAGAGGTGATACTTATGTTATTTCATCTGTTTTTGCATGGTTGATGACTTTTGGAGCATGGACCGCTGCAGTCAGGATTCTGATGGAAAAGGTGTTGTTTGGAGGCAAAATTCGCGAAGATCAGAAAATCCAGGAAAATATACGGAAAATCCTATTTTTCCAAAAGACGAAGGAAGCCAGAAGGGGGTTGGAGATGGGCCACAGGGGGCCCACACCACCCCCTGGCGCGGGCAGCCCTAGGCCACGCCAGCAGGTGGTGTGGCCGCCTTGGCCCACTCCAGGCTCTCCCCTCTGGCGTATATTATCCTCCCGAAACCCTAAGACTCGGGGAGTGACCACAGAAAGATTATGCCGCCTCTGCGGGGCGGAAAACACCGAGAGAGAAAGATCTCTTCGGTAGACAGATTTCTGCCGGGGGAATTCCTTCCCGGAGAGGGGAGATCGTCGCCATCAACACCACCATCAAGTTGGACTTCATCGGGATCATCATCATCATCATCACCACCATCATCACCATCAGCACCCTCATCACCATCTCCATATTACTGTAACAATTGGGTTGAATCTTGCATAGTTCATAGGGGAAACTTTCCCGGTGTTGATTACTCTTTGTAGTTGATGCTATTGAGTGAACCATTGAATTATTGTTTATGTTCAGATTGTTATACATCATTATTCCATCTCTGATCATGATCCATATGATGTCTTGTGAGTAGTTCGTTTTGTTCTTGAGGACATGGGAGAAGTCATGTTGTTAGTAGTGGAGTTGTGTTGAGAAAGATTCAATAGTTTGATATTTAAGTTGTGGTGTACTTCTTCTAGTGGTGTCATGTGAACGTCGACTACATGACACTTCACCTATATGGGCCTAGGGGAATGCATTGTGTATTTGGCTACTAATCGTAGGGGTTGCCGGAGTGACAGAAACCTGAACCCCCGTTAGGAAACCATTGCACAAGGGACGTAAGGGTCTTAGAGTTTAAAGTTGTGGTTAGGTTTCTACCTTAATTACTTTCTTGTACTTATGGATGTTTGCAAGGGTATAATCACAAGTATGTATTAGTCCTAGGAAGCTCGGTACATTAGCACAGGTTCACACACACAACACTTAGCAAGCTAAAGAAGATTAATCAACTATATGAAGCGAAAGCACTTGACAATCTTCCCATGTGTCCTTGAGAACGTTTGGTCATCTTAAGTAATACAACCGGCTTGTCCTTTGCTGCATAAAGGATTGGGCCACTTGCTGCATTTATTCCTACTATCTTTTGTTTACTCGTACTTTGTTTACTTGCTTTATCAAAAAAAACCTAAAAATCTGTTTGCTAAGTATTTGCAGAGAATTCCTGATCCATACCACTAGCCAGCACCTTCTGCTCCTGATTGGGTTCAACAATCTTACTTATCGAAAATACTGCGATACACCCCCTATACTTGTGGGTCATCAAGACTATTTTCTGGCGCCGTTGCCGGGAAGTGAAGCTCTATTGGAGAGTGGAACTGGTAAAGGAAACTTCTACTGTGAGTATTGTTTACTTCTGTAAGTTGCTTTATTTTCGTTATGGATAATTCGCTGAGTTTCTTATTTGGTAATGTTACTACCACTGCTAAGGTAGTAGATAAGCCACCACCTGCTGAGAATGATGTTTTCAAAATACTACAAGAATTATTGATCGTGTTATGGATAACTACTATGTTGGGGATGGAACTGTCCATCCCGGTGATCATTTACTCTTTATGCACGAATTATGCGGGTTGTTCAAGTGTGCAGGTATTACTACAGATCAAGTTAAGAAGAAGTTATTCCCATTATCGCTAAAAGGAAGAGCTGAAGAATGGTATAAGCTGCTAAAGAATGGTCAAGCTCTGTAATGGGAGGAAATAGTGCCTCTCTTTTATTCAAAATTTTATCCTCCTTGTGAGATCCATAAAGATCGGAATCAATATACAACTTTTGGCCTCTTGATGGAGAGAGTACAGCTCAAGCTTGGGGGAGATTGAAGTTACTAATGCTCAAATGTCCCATTCATGAGTTCCCCAACAATATTATTATCAATAACTTTTATGCAAGGCTCCCTCTTCATGATAAAGATTTATTGGATGCTTCTTGTGCTGGATCATTCACTCGCATGGAAGAAGAAGCTAAATGGGATCTTCTCGACCGTATTCAAGGCAATGCTGAAGCTTGGGAGAATGACAAAGGAAGAAAGTCAGGTATAAATTATGATTATGAATGCATTGAATCTTTTATGGGAAGTGATGACTTTCAAAATATTAAAAATGCTTATGGTCTAGACTCTCAAGCTATTGCTTCTTATTTTAAGGCTTTTGCTTCCTACATTGAAGTGCCTAAAAAGAAGTGGAATATGTGTCATGAACCTTATAAAGATATTGCTAAGAGTGTTCCTGCAAGAAATACTGAAGTTTATACTACTAATCATGTCTTACCTGAACCTTATATTGAGAAAATGCCTTTCCCAGTTAAGATAAAGGAACATTCTATGATAGCTAGTATGGTTAATGAAAGTGCAAATAAAGTTGTTGAACCTGATAAACAAATGGTTGATGAACCTATTATAGCAATTGTGAAAGACTTTGTTACTAAATATGAAGAAGAGGGACACACTATCCTTTGTAAGGATACCTCTAATATTGTTTCACATAGTAGTGTTATGAGAGCTAGTATACCTGTGTTTTCTGTTAGAATAAGTGATCAATGTTACGATGGTCCTTGTGATAGTTATATTGTTAAGTCTATCCATAATACTGAAAGTTACTATGAGAGAGGGAAAAGTGTTCTTATGCATCTCAATAATATATCAAGTTTCCTCGTTTTATGCTGAAAGTTTTTATGTTGCACTTCTTTTGTCTTCCTATGCAAGTAGCCTCTAGTTTCAACAACTTGTTTGTTTACAAAATTCCCTTGCATAGGAAGTGGGTTAGACTTAAATGTGTGTTTTTTTGCTTCTTAATGCTCTCTTTCACTTCAGTTCATATTCCCGAGTGAGCATCTTCAAAATTATCATGCCCATCTTAATGGCTATAAAGAAAGAGCTTTTTGGGAGACAATCCAATTTGTTTTGGCTTTCAGTTTGTTTTTTCTTCTTTGAGTCTTGGAAGTTATTACTTTTGTAATAACCTCTTCTTATCCGTTTTGTTTGGTTTTTGTGTCAAGATCAACCTCTAATGAGAGAGAAGTAACATTTGGGGAAGTTCTTGTCCCGGAACAGATATTTGTACTTCAACGTAAAAATTCGTGAGAGATCTCTGTATGTTGGATTGAACTGTAATTTTTTGTGCTTCTGCCCCAGGTTGTTATTTAACTTTCGTTAGTTTTGCACTTTTTGATTTGAGCAACAGAATATTTTCGAAAAAATTGATCTTTACTTGCTGGTCTGTTTTGACAGATTTTGCCACTCTTGCATTTGCTTCTTTATTCGATTTCCTTTTTGAATTCTTTTTGGGTTTTCAGAAGGAGTTGCTACAATAGCTTATGTTTTGATGGTTTTCAGTTGAAGTTGGACACAAAAGGTTTTATCACTTCATATATACTAATGTTGCTAATGAGAATTGTGTGAAGTTTTGTGTGAAAGAAATTTTCAGGAAGTGGAGATAATGGTGTAATAAGGAAGAGAAAGGTTTTATGACTCAAGTAATAAGTGTATGTAGATGAATATATTGATGTTATTCAAGTGGTGACTCTGAAAGAATCTACTAGATACCAAATTCAGAGACCTGCAGAGTCCGCTTTCAAATAGGTAACAGTTCTGGTAAGAAAAGTTCCGCGAAAATACTATCCAACTATACTTTTGTAGTTTTTAGACAATAAGGAAAGTTACAAAGCGAAAGAGGGACGGAAACGGAGCCAGGGTGGCTCACACCACCCTGTGGCACGGAACCTCCCCTAGCCGCGCCACCAGGTGGTGAGTCCACCCCGGACTCCGCCTCCGACTCGTTTTCTCCCAGTACCTTCCTTTTGTTATGAAACTTCGTAATATATAATCCCCTGGATCTCCCGAGGTTCGTATATCGTGTTTTCGTCGTGTTTTTGTTTCGATCTGTTTTTGCCAGGACATACTCTTTGAAGGTTTAGAAGCACAATGGTGTCCGCCAAGGATAAAGGGAAGGAGCCTATGGAAGAAGACTCCAAGAGGGAAGAACGGAAAAAGAATCACAAGAGCTGGGATCCACAATCTGACATGATCATGCACCGCATCGAGCATAACTCGGAGCTGATTCGTACCCTCACCTTCGAGATTGAGGACTTGGGGAAACTTATCAAGGAGCTCATCGAGAGGATACCACCACCACCAAAAAAGTAATTCATCATCAGGTCTGGCATCCCCTTGGTTTGTTCCAAGCTTGGGGGAGTGTCGCGGTATCACATCACTATCTTCTATCTCTTTACCTTATTAGTAAAGTCATATCATGAATAGAGGAGTTATTATGTAGGATGGTTTTCATTATGGAAGTGTCCCCACTCTCGTTAGATATGTATCCCTTGGTGTGAGTTGCCGTTATGGAATATTAATGAGAAGTTCTATCATTTACTCTTTTGCATAGCTTATATTAGTTTTCAATTCGTGGTTATATGATTGATCTTGTTGTTAGTATTGGTAGCACTTTGGGATCATTGAGTTAATTTAGTTGGTTTTGGCAAACCTGGCTCGGTCAGTAGCACAATATGTTTGAGAGTTGAATGAAAAAGATAAAAGTACTCTAAAGAAAAAAATTATTTCATCATCTTTATTTCTTGATTTGCTCATAAGTCTAGTATTCTCTAGTTAAGATCTTTTGTGCTTCCAAGGAATATTGCATGTTTGTTTTTATCACTTATATGTTTGTTTGTTTCCTTCAACTCTTGTACTTGCTACCCAGCCGTGCTAGCCAAAAACCTGTACTGAGAGGGAATTCTTCTCGTGCATCCACTCCTTAAGCCAAAACCTATGCCATTTGTGTCCACCATACCTACCTATTAGCATTATTGCTATTCTAAGTAAATTCTTGTTTTATCTACCTCCCAAATTAAACTTGTTATGTGAAAATTAGTGATTAAAGCTCTCACGAACTTGATGGCACACTTTACTTTCTTGCATTTAATAAACTTGAACCATTGTGCTCACCTATGCTGCGTATATGCTTGCGCTTTGTAAGTTGTGAATTAGCAGAACCATGCTATCATGGTGAACGCTTTCAACATTGCACTGGTACTTTGTACCTAGTTGATATCATGTTCTTTTGTCTATAGATGTCCTCGGTGTGAAATGAAAGGGGAGCTTGTAAGTCCATGGAGTTATGCATGCGTGTTAGAGAAACGCCTGGGCCACTGGTCTAATCCATGCTGACATCGTGGAAACCTGCAACATAACCATAATGAGTATCTATGAAGCATTCTTCTTATAAAAAAGAGATAGAGATTGAGAAAAAGAGAAAAAGAGAAAAAAAGAGATACTATGAAAAGAGGAAAGAGAGAAAAAAGCACCATATTCCCATGGTAAATAAGAAGATTGCTGAGATACTTATTGTCTTCTTGCCTTGTCATTTTGATATGGGGATTCTGCCGTATCATCGAGCAAGGGGTACCCTGTTGGCGGTTCTCTATGATACACATATGCTTACGATGACAAGAACTTACCGGTGACTAAACTTGAGTAGCATGAGGAGCGGCCCTCGTATTCAAGGGACATGAGATTCTCAATTTACAACTTGTCAATGCATATCCTCATATTTGATCACTTTAACCTTAATCACCTAAAGATGCCTATGATAGGGGCAATGAGAGCTGAAAGCTAGTAAGTATCATAATTTTTGGGAGCTCTTTATGAGACTTGCAATCCATGCTTCCCTCTGCGAAGGGCCTTTCTTTTTACTTTGTAGTTGAGTCAGTAAACCTATTCCTTTCTATCTCAGCAAGTATTTTGAGTTGTTGTGTTTCATTCATTCATATGATGATTTATTCAATCATGTTTCTTATGTTCCTTGTTTTGCGCATTGCTCTTATCTTAGTGTTTACTACTTTGAAAGCTATCTTTGAAAACCAGTTATTTGTGAACTTCGGTAAATTATCAACTATTCTTCGACCAAGAGCTAAGTTTGCCATTACCAATTATGATTCACTTTATGTTTCTTTATTGTGTTTCCTTTGCTCATTGCAAGTTGAGTTATATAATAGTGAGTTGTCTTCTATTATGATCTATGTATTTGATGAATGTGATGCTTCTTGTCCGTATTCTTTTATCGACTCTTCACTCCATAAACCTGAGGCCATGTTTATTGAGCTTAGTTTCGCTTGGGGACAAGCGAAGTCTAAGCTTGGGGGAGTTGATACATCCATTTTGCATCACTATTCTATGGCATAATTCACTGTTATTCATTGATATATTTCCTATTGAGAGGTGATACTTATGTTATCTCATCTGTTTTTGCATGATTGATGACTTTTGGAGCATGGACCGCTGCGGTCAGGATTCTGATGGAAAATGTGTTGTTTGGAGGCAAAATTCACGAAGATCTGAAAATTCAGGAAAATATACGGAAAATCCTATTTTTCCAGAAGACGAAGGAAGCCAGAAAGGGGGCTGGAGATGGGCCATAGGGGGCCCACACCACCCCCTGGTGCGGGCCAGCCTAGGCCGCGCCACCAGGTGGTGTGGCTGCCCTGGTCCACCCCTAGCACTCCCCTCTGGCGTATATTATCCTCCCGAAACCCTAAGACTCAGGGAGTGACCATATAAAGATTCCGCCGCCTCTGCGGGGCGGAAAACACCGAGAGAGAAAGATCTCTCCGGCAGACAGATTTCTGTTGGGGGAATTCCTTCCCGGAGAGGGGAGATTGTCGCCATCAACACCACCATCAAGCTCGACTTCATAGAGATCATCATCATCATCACCACCATCATCACCATCAGCACCCTCATCACCATCTCCATATTACTGTAACAATTGGGTTGAATATTGCATAGTTCATAGGGGAAACTTTCCCGGTGTTGATTACTCTTTTTAGTTGATGCTATTGAGTGAATGATACATTGCAAATGTATCTATAATTTTTGATGTTCCATGCTTGGTTTTATCCACTTTCTTGTGTTTTGTCCACACTTTGGAGTACTTTTCATATGATTTCTTGGACTAACCTATTAACAAGAGCCACAATGCCAGCTGCCTGTTTTCTATTGTTTTTGGTTCCAGGAAAGTCAGAAAATGAATATTCTCAGAATTGGACAGGACAAAAGCCAAAGTGCCTATTTTTCTGGAAGTCATCAGATGCCATAATACGAGACGGAGAAGGGCTAGGGGCCAGCCACACCACCTAGCCGCGCGGCCAGGCCTGGCCCGCGCTAGGGGGTGGTCTGGCCGACCCCAGCACCCCCTCGGCCTCTCCTTCCGCCTATATATTGCCCTCAGGACGAAAACCCTAAGTACCCGATCAAAAATCCACGAAAGAGTCTGTAGCCGCCATCATCTCCATCCCTAGATCGGGAGGAATCTAAAGCTCTTCCCGGCACCCTGCCGGAGAGGGGAATTCACTCTGGAGGCCTTCTTCATCACCATGCAAGCCTCCGATGTGATGCGTGAGTAGTTCATCTTTGGACTACAGATCCATGTAGTAGCTAGATGGCTGGTTGTCCTCCTTTGTGCTTTCATGTCTAGATCTTGTGAGCTCTGTTCGTGATCAAGATCATCTATTTGTAATTCTGCATGTTGTGTTTGTGGGGATCCGATGGATATTGAGAGGCTATTTTAGATTGATTATTGATTCTATCATGTCTTTGTTATTTGTGATCTTGCATGCTTTCCGTTGTTAGTAGCTATCTTGGCCAAGTAGATGCTAGCAACTCCAAGAGTTAGTATTTATGCTCGATAGTGGGTTCATGCCTCTGGTAATCTGGGGAAGTGATAGAAATCTCTAAGGTACTAGATGTGTTGTTGCTACTAGGGAGAAAACAACAATCCTTTGTTCATAGAACAATCGTATTGTTTACTTTACACGCAGTTCGTAAAGCAATAATCTGTTGCTTGCAACTTAATACTAGAGGGGGTTCGAATGATAACCTGAAGGTGGATTATTAGTCATAGATGCAGTTGGATGGCGGTCTATGTATAATGTTGTAATGCCCAATCGAATCTCAAAGGAGTCAAGATGATTAGTATATGCATGTATTGCTTTCTCGATGTTTGTCAATTGCCCCGCTGTAATTTGTTCACCTAGCATGTTTTCTATCTAAGGAGAGCCACCTCTAGTGAACAATGGATCCCAGTCCTTGTCTTTTACATACAATTTATAAACTGTTTACTGCTTTGTGTTTACTTTCTGCAAACTTTTACTTCTTTCCATTCGATACATTTAATCCTTTGTTTTCCGCAAAACACGGTGAGATTAACAACCTCATCGCAAGTTGGGGACAAAGTTCTGTGGTTGTGTTGTGCAGGTCTCCACGTTGCTACTAGCACCGGTAGTGCGCCCTGCCAAGGCTCAGCTAGCAACACCTTTGGGGTGTTTCCTTGCTCCTACTGGTTCGATTAAACCTTGGTTTCATAACTGAGGGAAACTTGCTGATGTGCTCATCATACCTTCCTCTTGGGGTTCCCAACGAGCTCTACATCAACATCGCACCAGCATTTTCCTGACGCCGACACTAAGCCATCAAGCATTTTTCTAGCGCCGTTGCCGGGGAGTCAAGGACATCTTCACAAGGGTAGTCCCTCATAACCAATCTCTTTACTTTGTTATTTTTGTTTTGCTTAGTTTCTTTTTGCTTTGTTTGCTTGTTTTCTTTATCAAAAACACACAAAAAATAGTTTTACTAGTTTGCTTTCTTATTTGAAAACCCCAAAAAATGACTACTCTTGAAATCACTAAGTTGTGTGACTTCACTAGCACCAACAACAATGATTTTATGAGCACACATATTGCTCCACCTATGCATGAAGATACTTTCTTTGAGATAAAACCTGCTTTACTCAATCTTGTTATGAGAGAACAATTTTCTGGTATTGGTAATGAAGATGTTGCTGCCCATCTAAATAACTTTGTTGAACTTTGGAAGATGCAAAAGCATAGGGATATAGATGGTGATATTATTAAGATGAAATTGTTTCCTTTCTCTTTGAGAGGAAAAGCTAAAGAATGGTTGAATTCCTTAACTAGGAATAATATTGATTCTTTGACTAAGTGCAAAGATGCTTTTATTGGAAAATACTATCCTCCTGCTAAGATTATATCTATGAGAAGTGAAATAATGAACTTTAAACAATCTGATAATGAACATGTTGCTCAAGCTTGGGAAAGAATGAAATCTTTGGTAAAGAATTGTCCCACTCATGGACTGACTGCTTGGATGATCATCCAAACTTTTTATGCAGGATTAAACTATTCTTCAAGGAACCTATTGGATTCTGCTGCTGGAGGTACCTTTATGACCATCACTTTGGGTGCTGCAAAAAAACTTCTGGACAATATGATGGTTAATTATTCTGAATGGCATACTGAGAGAGCTCCACAAGGTAGGAAGGTAAATTATGTTGAGGAAACTTCCTCCTTGAGTGATAAGATTGATATTATTATGTCTATGCTTGTGAATGGGAAAGCCCATATTGATCCAAATAATGTTCCTTTAGCCTCCTGGGTTGCTCAAGAAGAGCAAGTTGATGTGAACTTCATAAGAAATAACAACTTTGGCAATAATGCTTATAGGAATAATTTTGGTAACAACAATTATAAGCCATATCCTCCCAACAATGGTAATGCTTATGGAAGTTCCTACAACAATAATAAGAGTGCTCCCTCTGAACTTGAAGTGATGCTTAAAGACTTTATTAGTAAGCAAACTGCTTTCAATAAAACTATTGAGGAAAAACTCTCTAATGCTGAAAGAAATATAACATCTTTGGCTGAAGCTAAATCTTCTTTGAATAAAATGGCTGCTAAACCTGAAACTAATGATAATCCCTTTGCAGCTACTAATGCCATACAAGTAAGAATAGATGAAAATGTTAGACTATTAGCTGAATTACATGCTAAGTGGGAAAGAGAAGATGAAATTGCTAGAAACATTAGTGTTTCTACTATCACCACCACTAGTGTTGAGGCTATTAATAGTTCTACTACTTTAGATGATAAATTTGATTTTGATCTTGATGGTTGCAATATCTCTGAAGTTATTAAGTTCCTACAAAAGCTTGCTAAAAGTCCTAATGCTAGTGCTATGAACATGGCCTTTACAAAACACATTACTGATGCTCTCATAAAGATTAAAGAAGAAAAGATGAAACATAAAGCTTCTATTCCTATAAAACAAGAAGATGGTTGGGAACCCATCATTAATATGAAAGTGAATGACTTTGATTTCAAAGCTTTATGTAATCTTGATAATAGTGTTTCTATTATGCCTAGAAGGATTTATGATATGCTTGATTTGTCTCCACTTGAAGATTGTTATTTGAATGTCCCACTTGATGATAATGCTAAAAAAAACTCATGGGGAGTCTTAATGATGTGCTTATTATGGTTAACAATGCCTATGTCCCCATTGATTTCTATGTTTTGGATGTTGAATGCAATGCTTCTTGTCCTATTACTTTGGGAAGACCTTTTCTTAGAACTGTTGGTGCCATTATTGATATGAAAGAAGACACCATTAAATATCAACTCCCACTCAAGAAAGGTATAGAACACTTCCCTAAGAAGAGAGAAAAGATTTCTTTTGCTTCTCCTATGAAAACAAAATTTGGTCTTAAAGCTTCTTCATTTGAGAACACTTGATTCTTTCTTGCTTCTTATGCCTAACTTAAAGGCGTTAAAGAAAAGTACTTATTCAGAGATAACCCAAAAGTTTTAGATCGTTATTACTTCAGTAATAACCGCTCCTTATCCTTTTTATTTGCTTTTTGTGCCAAGAGTAACCTCTAATGAGAGAGAAGTAATGATTGGGAAAGTTGCTGTCCCGAAACAGATTTTTGTGCTTCACCGTAAAAATTCGTGTAAAATCTCTGAACGTCTTTTTGAGGCGCGAATTTTTGTGCTTATGCCCCAGGTGTTATATAACTTTCTTTAGTTCAAAACTTTTTAATTTGAGCAACATAAGGTCTTTGAAAAAATTTGTCTTTACCTTCTGGTCTGTTTTGACAGATTTCTGCAATTTTCTGCATTTGCTTCTTGTTAGTTCCTTTTTGAGTTCTTTTGGGGAATTGAGGTTTTTGAGGGAAGTGCTACAATAGCTAATGTTCTAATGGAAGTTTATTTGGTGTTATAACTGAACCTTAAGACTTATTTATCTTGAGTGCACTAATGTTGGTAATAAAGATTGTGTGAAGTTTTGTATGAAGGAAAAAATTTCAGGTGTATGGAAGGAATGAGTAATGAGATGAAGGATGGACTAAAGCTCAAGCTTGGGGATGCCACGCTTGTCACCCCAATAAATATTCAAGAAGTACAAGCGTCAAATCTTGGGGATGCCTTGGGCATCCCCTTCTTCATCAATAAAAATCCTAGGTTTCTTCCAAACGCTTCATTTTTATTGTTTCATACACAGTTGTGTTGTTCTTGGAGCGTCTTCTTTTTTGTTTTTGTTTTGGTTTTTCGTTTGCTTTTGTTTGCTTAGTTTTCTGAATAAATTGGTTGGACCCCCTCTTTCATACATTGGTTTGCAAATAGTTTGGTTTGGTTTGGAAAAGAGTAGGAAAGTTCATAGTTATGTGGTAAAAAGAGCTTGTTTTTGACTGTGGCCTATGCTTTGTCTTGCCATGCTTGATATTGTTTTGGCTTTATGCTTAGTATTATTTTTTGTAGCATGACTTGTTATAAACAATTGAGATTGCTTAATGTGCCTTGGATGAATCATGCGTTGTTTTAGCATATTAAAGCATAGTATAGTGATATTCTCCTTTGATGCTTTATTTGGGTTGACTTGGCGCATGCTCACACCATGTTATAACTATCTAAAGTCACCATAGCCTTTATGATCCTTTAGTTTTCAACTTGTAGTATTACTTTATGCTTTGATCAATGATGTTTTGTCGCTCTGCATGATTATGGCCATTATTGCTCTCTTAGTTTGTCGCTCCTAGTCTTTTGCTAGCCTCCACAATCAAGTATGAGTTCCACTCATGCATCCAACTCCCTAAACCAAGTTATTCCAAAGAGTCCACCATACCTACCTACTAGCTTATGCTATTCCAAGTATATTCATGCTTTTGTTTACCTTCCAAATTAAACTTGTTATGAGAAAACTAGTGATTAAAGCTCTCACGAACTTGATGGCACACTTTACTTTTCTTGCCCTTAATAAACTTGAACCATTGTGTCGTCTATGTTGTACATGCTTGCACTTATTTGTCAGGAATTAGCAGAACCATGCTTTCATGGGGAACACTTTCAACATTGCACTTGGTACTTTGTACCTAGTTGATATCATGCTCTTTTGTATATGGATGTCGTCGGTGTGAAATGAAAGGGGAGCTTGTAAGTCCATGGAGTTATGTATATGTGTTAGAGAAACGCCTGGGCCGCTGGTCTAATCCATGCTGACATGGTGGAAACCTGCAACATAACCATAATGAGCTATCTATGAAGCATTCTTCTTATAAAAAAAGGAGTCCTGTTGAAAAAAAAAAGAGAAAAAAGAGAAAAAAAGGGATTATGAAAAGAGGAAAGAGAGAAAAAAAGCACCATATTCCCATGGTAAATAAGAAGATTGCTGAGATGCTCGTTGTCTGCTTGCCTTGTCATTTTGATATGGGGATTCATCCGTATCATTGAGCAAGGGGTACCCTGTTGGCGGTTCTCTATGATACACATGTACTTACGATGAAAGAACTTACCGGTGACTAAACTTGAGTAGCATGAGGAGCGGCCCTCGTATACAAGGGACATGAGATTTCTAACTTATACTTCGTCAAGCATGTACACCATAGTTTGTTCACTTTAACCTTAATCACTTCAAGATGCTTATGATAGGGGCAATGAGAGCTGAAAGCTATAAGTACCATAATTTTTGGAAGCTCTTTATGAGACTTGAATCCCTACTTCCTTTTACAAAAGGCTTTTATTCCACCATTATATTGAGTCTCAACCTTCTATCTTTATGCACCTACTTTGAGAGCAAAGTGGCCATTCTTAGTTCTATGTGCATTGTCCCAAGACTAGTTGATTGATGCATAACTTGTTATTGCTTGTTTTAAACTATTGTATCTAGTCACTCTTATGAACTTTGAAGGTGTCTTATGCATTTATATTTGCTACTCTATTGAGGGACAAGCTGAATACTATTATGCTATGTTTTCTTTATGTGAAACAAACAAACTTCTTGCAAAGCATTGTTATTCATGAATCTTTTGTTTGTGCCTTTTCATGTTGCATCATAGTTTGTTTGCTTATTGCTAGAACTTTGTCTTTCATGTTATGATTGAAGTACTATGATCCCAGCTTTGAATGTTTTGCAAATACTTTGATCAAGTCTTTGATGGTGCATGTCACCTCAAAAATTATTCTTTCTTTTTATCACTTACCTACTCGAGGACGAGCAGGAGTTAAGCATGGGGATGTTGATACATTGCAAATGTATCTATAATTTTTGATGTTCCATGCTTGGTTTTATCCACTTTCTTGTGTTTTGTTCCAACTTTGGAGTACTTTTCATATGATTTCTTGGACTAACCTATTAACAAGAGCCACGGTGCCAGTTGCCTGTTTTCTGCTGTTTTTGGTTCCAGGAAAGTCAGAAAATGAATATTCTCGGAATTGGACGGGACAAAAGGCAAAGTGCCTATTTTTCTGGAAGTCATCAGATGACAGAATACGAGACGGAGAAGGGCTGGAGGCCAGCCACACCACCTGGCCGCGCGGCCAGGCCTGGCCCACGCCAGGGGTGGTCTAGCCGACCCCAGCACCCCCTCGGCCTCTCCTTCCGCCTATATATTGCCCTCGGGACGAAAACCCTAAGTACCCGATCAAAAATCCACGAAAGAGTCTGTAGCCGCCGTCATCTCCACTAGATCGGGAGGGATCTGAAGCTCTTCCCGGGACCCTGCCGGAGAGGGGAATTCACTCTGGAGGCCTTCTTCATCACCATGCAAGCCTCCGATGTGATGCGTGAATAGTTCATCTTTGGACTACGGATCCATGTAGTAATTAGATGGCTGGTTCTCCTTCTTTGTGCTTTCATTTCTAGATCTTGTGAGCTCCGTTCATGATCAAGATCATCTATTTGTAATTCTGCATGTTGTGTTTGCGGGTATCCGATGGATATTGAGATGCTATTTCAGATTGATTATTGATTCTATCATGTCTTTGTTATTTGTGATCTTGCATGCTTTCCGTTGTTAGTAACTATCTTGGCCAAGTAGATGCTAGCAACTCCAAGAGTTAGTATTTATGCTCGATAGTGGGTTCATGCCTCTGGTAATCTGGGGAAGTGACAGAAATCTCTAAGGTACTAGATGTGCTATTGCTACTAGGGAGAAAACAACAATCCTTTGTTCATAGAACAATCGTATTGTTTACTTTACACGAAGTTCGTAAAGCAATAATCTGTTGCTTGCAACTTAATACTAGAGGGGGTTCGGATGATAACCTGAAGGTGGATTATTAGTCATAGATGCAGTTGGATGGCGGTCTATGTATAATGTTGTAATGCCCAATCGAATCTCAAAGGTCTCAAGATGATTAGTATATGCATGTATTGCTTTTTCGATGTTTTTCAATTGCCCCGCTGTAATTTGTTCACCCAACATGTTATCTATCTAAGGAGAGCCACCTCTAGTGAACTATGGATCCCGGTTCTTGTCTTTTACATACAATCTATAAACTGTTTACTGCTTTGTGTTTACTTTCTGCAAACTTTTACTCCTTTCCCTTCGATACATTTAATCCTTTGTTTTCCGCAAAACACGGTGAGATTGACAACCTCATCGCAAGTTGGGGACAAAGTTCTGTGGTTGTGTTGTGCAGGTCTCCACGTTGCTACTAGCACCGGTAGTGCGCCCTGCCAAGGCTCAGCTAGCAACACCTTTGGGGTGTTTCCTTGCTCCTACTGGTTCGATTAAACCTTGGTTTCATAACTGAGGGAAACTTGCTGATGTGCTCATCATACCTTCCTCTTGGGGTTCCCAACGAGCTCTACATCAACATCGCACCAGCATTTTCCTGACGCCGACACTGAGCCATCGGTGAACCATTGAATTATTGTTTATGTTCAGATTATTATACATCATTATTCCATCTATGATCATGATCCATATGATGTCTTGTGAGTAGTTCGTTTTGTTCTTGAGGACATGGGAGAAGTCATGTTGTTAGTAGTGGAGTTGTGTTGAGAAAGATTCAATAGTTTGATATTTAAGTTGTGGTGTAGTTCTTCTAGTGGTGTCATGTGAACGTCGACTACATGACACTTCACCTATATGGGCCTAGGGGAATGCATTGTGTATTTGGCTACTAATCGTAGGGGTTGCCGGAGTGACAGAAACCTGAACCCCCGTTAGGAAACCATTGCACAAGGGACGTAAGGGTCTTAGAGTTTAAAGATGTGGTTAGGTTTCTACCTTAATTACTTTCTTGTACTTACGAATGTTTGCAAGGGGTATAATCATAAGTAGAAGGTCGGTACATTAGCATAGGTTCACCCACACAACACTTAGCAAGCTAAAGAAGATTAATCAACTATATGAAGCGAAAGCACTTGATAGTCTTCCCATGTGTCCTCGAGAACATTTGGTCATCTTAAGTAATACAACCGGCTTGTCCTTTGCTGATAAAGGATTGGGCCACTTGCTGCATTTATTCCTACTGTCTTTTGTTTACTCGTACTTTGTTTACTTGCTTTATAAAAAAAAACCTAAAAATCCGTTTGCTAAGTATTTGCAGAGAATTCCTGATCCATACCACTAGCCAGCACCTTCTGCTCCTCGTTGGGTTCGACACTCTTACTTATCGAAAATACTGCGATACACCCCCTATACTTGTGGGTCATCACTACTGCAATGATGGTGGTGCGCACAATGATGGAGCTAGTTGTCACTGCAATGATGTTGGTCGACGCAATGATGATGGGCATCGTCGTGGTCATGCCCCCACTTCATTCGTCAATGTTACGTGTCAGATATGGAAGATACACGGCCATCCTGCAAGTGACTGCTGGTGGAGATACCAGGATGATGATGACAGTGATAGTGACAGTGAAGACAAGGGTGCCCGTGTTGCACCCTATGACATTGACACAAGCTGGTAGTCCAACACGGGTTCCGCGAACCACATCATGGCGGAGTTGAGCAAGATCCCCACCCATAAACAAGTACAAGGGGCGTGATCGTGTCTACGCAACCTATGGTAATTGTATGCACATTATTCATATTAGTCATTCAATTATGCACACTCCCACATGATTACTTGCATCTTAAAAATGTCTTAACGTTCCTAGTGCATCTAAAAATATTTTATTTGTCCATAAGCTTGCCTTTGACAATAAGGTGTTCCTTGAGTTTCACTCTTTTTTATAAAGGATTGGGCCACAAGGAAGATACTGTTTAAGGATCCCGTCATGGTGGTCTCTACCCCTAGTGCCTATCTCTACCGGGTTGTCCGTGCATACTTTCATTACAATAGAGCCATCACCCTCGACATAGCATTATCGTCTAGGGCATCCTTCATCATTTGTGGTGCAGCAAATCCTCTCAATGTCATTGCTTTCTAGGATGCATAAACTATCCTATTCGCATGAAATAAATCCATATGTATGCGCATCTTGTCAATTATATAGGAGCCATCATTTTCCATATCCTATTTATATGGGGTCTCCACGGTAATGCCCATGGATGATGGACTTGGGTTTTAGGGAAAAGAGCGTGTTGGTGGATTCGTCAACTAGCAAACAAGAGGGGGCACAATTTACCCAGGTTTAGGCCTCCGAAAGGAAAACCTTACTCTTGCTTATTTGTTCTTGATTATTGAATATGATTACAAGGTTGACGTAATGGCTATGGAGGTGTAGATCGGATCTTGCCTAGTGTAGATTGTGTATGAGTTCGAGGTGTCCTCCTCGGCGGCCCCTCCTAATCTTTATATGAGTCTAGGTCTTAGGTACCATGAACGGGTCAGTTACAGCCTAACGGTGAAACCTAGAATCTCCTAAGCTTGGGCTTGTTCTTGATCCACGCGCCTAGAATCTAGGCGCCCAAGACTCCACAACTGCCAGCTTGTCTTGAACTTCGTGGTCCTTAGCCAATCATCAAGTAGGCCTCTAGTTGGGCTAGACTTGGTATACTAACAATGGTTACCTGAAGATCTATACCCATGTCAGTAGCCCTCGAGTGACTAGTCGAGTCGTAGACTCGAGTAGAGACTCAAAGTTACAGGTTATGTATCATAAAGTTACAGCCGACAATCGCACAAGAAGAGATCAGTGACCCATGGATGCATCATGTCAAAGTCTCGCATGCTTTTAGATGTTTAGTAGAAATAGGGATGATGGTTTAATGCATCTAGTTCTCTTGACAGATCGAGACCAGTTAATTGCTCTCAGGCAAAAACAACGTTAACATACTCAAGCTCGAGTCCCTGGAATCGAACTTGATATATGTTGGGTAGTTCGAATCATGCCATAGAGGTCTTATTGAGTCAAATTCTAGCTTGAGTGGATACCCAACACGTCCATCAGGGTTTTTCCTCACACCGTAGGCATGGAAATTTTCCGGTAGAGCGCAATAGATGCGATTCCTAGGCTGGTAGTTTTGATCTACATGTCTTACCTTCATGTCATAGATGTGGCACCCTAACAAGTGCAAATATGATACATATTTAAGCATACAAATTATTCATATTGCCACTTATCACATGTTATATCTAGCTACAACTATGCCTATTATGCATGTTTACAAGTTCTCATTCATTTTCATATGGAATTTGCACAACTAATAGTTCTAGTAGAATTTTATTACTTTTTCCTTGTCATTGACTTGTGTGTAGGTGCTATGGATAATCATGGATAAATGGAGCCAAGAGGATTCAATATAGAGAAGTTACAAGCGCCAGACTTAGCCATATGAGATGTGGAAAAGCCATATTTCTCCATCATCTCGTATTTCTTATCCAAGACCATGTTGTTGTATCCCTCGTCCATATGAATCCAACGAGTCAAAGAACACCTCAATCGGAGTTTGTATGAAGAAATGACAGCCAAAACACTACAGACATTAGAGGATTTAACGACCACTGTACAGGCAGATCTTGCCCGTACCATACAGTTGTACCACCCTCCGATGGCTTTGTTTCGTCAAACGAAACAACATTTGTGAAGGCCCAATGGGCATATTCGGCCCTGAGCTCTGTCAGTTTGCAAAACTGACCTCCAGAATACCTATTTCAGGAGGGGAATAGCCGCTTCCATCATCATCCATCCATGCCTCAGGGGCGGAGCCCTGTCGCTCTGCCGCCTCCAAATCCGCCACACACAAGATGTCCACCACCACACCACTCAAGGGAAAGAGGATACTTGCATCTTGAAGGGCTACGCATCGATCTTCATCACCATCTTCATCAACATCATCTTCAACATCGATCCCCTTTGTTTACTTTGTTGTAATCCAATTTGTATTGTGGATTTGTACGTGTATTCAATTGTACCTTAATATATCATCCATACTACTGCCATGATGTTGATCCCTTCATGTACGAGTAGTTTCCTTGTTCTTAGGGAGAGATTGTGAAACCCTAGTATTATTATGCATTGAAATAAAGATGATCTATAACTTTGGTCTTTGATCTATTGATTTATGGTATTGTGTTAGATCTGTCTCTTTAGATGGTATGTGAAGTCAGCCATATATCATTCGCCTTCAGGACTAAAGATAGGGAGATACCCTTTAGATGTGTATGGGAGTATGTCCAGTTCAAAGTGGTGACAATAAACATTGGCTTATAACCCACACAGTCAAAGGGGGAATTAAGAGAGACTCACAAAGCTTATTACGATATCCATGGGGAAACCCTTAATTGTGGGTCTGAAATGGATCCTCATAGACTATTCCTTAGACCATGAGGCTATATCAATCATTGTCTCCCGAGAATGCTTAGATAACATCGAACATCACTTGGTAATATAGTGACAATAAAGGTGTGTTCAGGTATTCGGAGGAACCGTAGAGGCAATATATGCCAAGAGCGGGATTTGTCCGTCCACGTGACGGAAAGATACTCAAGGGCCCACTCGGAGAAGTTATATCCAATAGCTGCATAGCGTGTGATTTGATCACAGGGATATCACTTGTCAGAACGAGTCAAGTAGCATTGTTCGGTAACGAGATCAAACACGACATGTTGATTTCATTGATCAGATCTTGGGTAATGCGAGTGTCGAGAGACAAAGGGAATAAGACACAACTGTCTCGGTTCAAATGACGAAAGATCTTCGTGGAATGCACAGGGGTCACATGGCCATCCAGGTCCCTCTGTCGATCATTGGTCCGGGAGTGTCCCGACCATGTATGGAGGTTCCCGAACCATGGGGTATCACACTTAAGGGTTTGATTATGCTTAGAGAGTGTTTATAGGATCGGTAGAATCACCAAAGAAGAGTAGAGAGAAAATCGGAAGGGTTTCAGTAAGTCCGGAGGATGTCCGGAGTGGAGGTGGAAGGTGTTCTATAGCCATGGAGATTGAATAATATGTGAATGAATGTTAAATATTGATTTAATCATTTATTCATAATTATTTAATAAAAGAGAAAATCAATTAAATGGTCAAAGGGCTTAATGGGCCAATTCCTGGAGGGGAAAGGGCCCATTAGGAAAAGGCAAGGGGGTGGCCAGCTGGGCCAAGCCCCCCCCCCCCCCCCCGCCAGGGCCCCCTAGGGCCAGCCGATGGCTGCCCCCTCTCCCTCTCTTTTAGTCCCACCCCGGGACTTTGAGGGAGGTAGTACCTCCCCTCCCCTATATATAGTGGGGGTATTTGGCCAGATAAATACACACAATATTCAATAAAAGGTTTCCTCACTTTTTGGGGACACCTCCAATTGATACTCTCTCTCTCTCTCTCGCTCCCATGACTGTGGTCCCAAGTTCGGACTGCGCGAACGAGAGACATCTTCACCGTGGAGCACCGTCGCGCTGCGGGATTCGGATCCAGGAGCTCTACTTCCGCAAATGCTACTGGATCGAGGAAGCGGGAGTCATCGTCGGGCACCAAATGTGTGTAACTCCCCACGAGGTGTCACACTTGAGGCACTCAAGTCATTGGAGCCACAAGAGCGCAAGGACTTCATCACGGCCTTGAGGTCGGCTTCGGCTCGTCTATATCAACCATGCTCTCCTAAGCGTTGACAACGCTTTTCGGTCTTCAAGGGTAAGTTCACGAAAATCCCCTCCCGTTACTGCATTACTAATAGATAGGTCCTGGCAACATCAGGGGTTCAGGGGAGTAGGGTAAAAATTTATTGTTTTCACACTTGAAACCCCTACAATAACCTCTTCTTTTACCTTAATACTAGTAAGATCATCTAATTAAACATTCATAGTAGTCTTAGGAAAAGAAGTAGTACAAGGTGATACCTCGGAAGCCCTTGCCATGAGGCAATTGACGTTCTTGTTGGAAATGTTATCATTAAGAGAGTCGAAGAGTGAAGCAGTTGGTGTAGAGGTGGTGGCTATGGCTGCCACTTCCCTTGTGCTTATTCTTCCTCTTCGTCTTCACTCCCGGACGAATATTCCTCATGTACCACTAACACAATATTTGGTTGCTTTTTGTATGCAATTCTCTTTTTAGTGAAAGGCTTCTTGCGTGGAGCCTTTGACTTGTCTTTGAGAACGAGTCTACCACCATGATCTTGTCTATTTTTATAGGGGCATTTGACAACGAAATGGAAAAGGTCAACACAATTGTTACATGACCTTAGTTTTGGACCATTTTCCTTTCTTTCGCTTGAGCCATTTCTTTGTTCAAGTTTAGACTTTGCCTTGGCGGGATCTTTCCAAAAGTTCCTTGCATAGAATGCCATGTACTCACCATGAGTGAGTTTGACTTTCTCAGGACATCTCATGGCGATGATATCATCGTTTATTTCTTCTTCTTCAGGCTCAGCCACATTAACCTTCAAGGCAAGATTAACACCCTTTTGCATACCTATTTCCCAAGCATGAGCATCTTTAGCGTTCTTTGTCGCAACCTTGAATGCATCCATCTCTTGCATAACTTCATTGGAAGTCATGAGATGGTAGCTGTGTCTTCCTTGGAGACTCTTCAAATCAGTGGATTCGAATGGCATGAGAACACTCACATACTTCCTCTTGATCCAAGCATCATCAACATGGGAAGCACCATGATTTCTAAATGTAGTGGCGATAGACTTCAGTCTTTGCTACATGTCATCATGGTCCTCTCCATCCATCATGTAAAAACCTTCAATTTGATTGCTAAAATAATCATACCGATTTCTTCTCATGCTCTCTTTTCTAATGAACAACTCGGTGAGGGCATCCCAAGCTTCCTTTGTGGTGTTGAGGTGTTCAATGTGCGGCATGTCCTTGGGACCCACGCCAAGTTGGATCATGTGCAAAGCGGTGGCCTTGAGTTGATTGTCAACAAGTTCCGTTCTTGTCATATTGGTTGGATCTACAACATGGAGTCCAACCTCGATAATCTTCCACAACTCAATGGATGAACTTCACACATGAGAAAAATTGCCATTGATTAAACAAAGTTGTACTTAGTTTTGGTGGATCACCCCTATGTTTATATGAGGATGATGAATAGGTGGGTCGGGAGAGTATAGATGAGGAACCTCACTATAATCCTCCTTCCCACTTCCCTTTTTGGAATAGGATCCATTATCCTTGTTATCATCCCCAACCTCCACACCATTAGACTTAGCCAAAGAATTATCCTTTGATTTGGACGGTGAGTCCCCTAGAGGAGTGGGAGATGCGGGTTTAGTAGGTGGCATGAGCCACACTATCATTTCACGCATCTCTTGCATTTGGGTTGCCATGGTAGAAGTCAAGGAATTTTTCAATCCCTCGAGATCTTCCATGGTAACCAGAACACTAGCCAAAGCTTCACTCTCCGGTCTAGTACCCATACTCTATTAGAAAATAAGAGCCGAGGCTTTGATACCAATTAAAATGGATCGTATGGGCACTTAGAGGGGGGGGTGAATAGGTGCTACTCCAAATTTTAATTATTTTTCAAATTAGGCTTGACACAAAGGTAAATTATCTAGATATGCAACTATTGTGAATTTACCTATATGCCAACCTTGCTACTAAACGAGTAAAGAGGAGTGAGAGGAACCAAGTAACCGAGAGTGGAGCACGCGGAGACACAAGATTTGTTTTACCATAGTTCCTTCCTTTTTAGGGAAAGTACATCTGCATTGGAGGGGTGGGCGGTACTAAGGCCACCACGCCACAATAGGCCTCACCCTGTTCTCCGATAGTCACGCCACAACTGGCCTGATCCACCTTTCCACTATACGATATCATTCAAGGCGGGAATTGGGGCCTTCACAACGAGATTGGGGCACGCATCCACAACTGAATTGGAGGCTCCCGAGATGACAACAAGCTTCCACAACAAAGAAGTTTATCAAATAACGAAACCGAGATCTAGAAATTTAAATAAAACTCTAGATCAAAGGGGCCCTCAAGTGAATGAGATGGAATTGAAGATCTCTTCGGGTGATGATGTAGATCAAGTCCTTCTCCCTTGATCCTCCAAAGATCAAGGCCTTCATATGGATGAACGAGTAGATCTTGGGAATTTGGTGCTCACGAAGTATAGTGCTTTTTCGGAAGATTCGAAAGATCCGGGCTGAAGATGGGGAGGGGTATTTGTACCCCTCCGAGATTGTAGCCATTTGGAGTCGTCGAGGGCCGGATAGGTTGGTCGGGGGCAAATATCCGGCTAGGAGCAAATAATTTGGCCAATCATCCGTCCCCCTTCTAAGTGTCGCACATCTGGTCCTTAGCGAACATTCTTGGGGGGCAGATAATCCGGCCCATCGGGAGGGCGGATTATCTAGTCAAGGCACAAACTCGAGTCCTGACCAAATATCCGGGGGAATTCTCCCCCATCTAAGCGTCATTTGTCTGGTTCTTAGTCGATTTTGGGGAGGGGCGGATAATCCCTAGGCAAACATCCAGCCCAGTGCCAAATATGCGACCAATAATCCGCCTACCTATCTGAGCTTCGTGTGCCGGGTCCTTAGCCAAAAATTGCCAAGGGGCGGATAATCCGGCCCTAGCTAGGGGCGGATAATTCGGCCTGGCAAATATGATTCTGCTGCATTTGGGCAGGGGCTCTTGGTAATATTTTGGTGTGATGTTGACACAAGATAAACCTTTGGTACCTGCAGCACTCAACGCACAATTAAAATATCCTTGGCATTGTTATCTAACACACAAAACATTAGAGATCATGAAATGCTCTTTCATCAGGCCACTCATGTGCTTTCCATTCCTGTTTCGAGCGCTGCCCCCCGCCGCTGTTATGCTATGCGCCGCCGGCGTCGGCCGGGGCGGTTGGTGTTGACCCGTAGGAGGGCGGCCGAGTGCGAGCGGGAGCGCCGAAGCGGTTGGTCTTGTCCCGCTGCTGCTGCTGTTTGCCTGCTTGTCTGGTTGCCGCTTGCCTGCTGCCGCTGCTTGCTGCTTGTCTGCTTGCCACTTGTCGCATGACGGACACGACTGAGCACGGGCGGAGGACGGTGCGCGGCTGATGCGGGCACAGAGGTGATGTGCGCGTGCGGGATGGACGGCGGTGGTGGCATCGTCGGGATGGCCAGAATCGACCTCCGGCGACAGCGAGAATGGGAGGTAGTGTAGCTGAATATTTCCTCCCGCCAACCATTTTTCGCTTGCAGTTCACCGCATATCCGGCTTCTAAAACTGCAAATACAAAACACGGAAGCGCGCATTTACGGTGAACCACAAAAATATTGTGATGCGATAGGCTTACTGTATGTAGAATATCAATTTTTTGAGCTTCATGCCGCAAACTGGTTATTATGCGGGAGTCTCCCGATGCGCTCTCTAGCTTTGGAGCTCTACTTCCCGAAACCCTGCACATTTTTCCTATTTCTTCTATGCTTGATAAAGCCTTCGTACCACAAAGTGCCTTTTTACCATGTAACTTGTCCAGCAACCTCATCACTCGAGCAGCTCAACTGCATGGCCAAGGCTACCCATGCTCATGCCATAGGATTCTTGTTGGGCAGCTGTGAGTTCTTGGGAGCTGCGAGTACCAGTACCTGCACACCTTGAAAAGTGAAAACTCAAAGAGAGAAAAAGCACTCCCCCAAAAAGCTGCCCCCACCGTTTATAAAAAAATCGTCTCCGCTTATTCTTTTGTTTCCTTGCAACCCCTTTTATCCTCTCCCTAATACAAACCCACGCAAACACACAGGATTCACAGGAGCTGGCGAGCTGCAGCGGAGTCGCGGAGAGATAGAGAGAGAGAGAGCGAGAGAGAGAGACAGAGAGCGAGGGAGAGGGAGAGCGAGAGGTGCTGTGAAGAAATCCAGAGCTTAGAGGAAGGCAAGTTAAGGTGATTCCCAAGTCTGGGGCTCCTGGGGGGAAGGAGCTGGGGGGGGGGGGGGGGGGGGGGGGGGGATCCACAGAACCGGTGAAGAAATGAGGGGAACGGAGGATCCTCGATAGGTTGTTGAGCCGACATTTTTGATTATTTGAGCTGTGGAAGCTGTAGAAGTTTGGATCTTGAGGCCAACCCAGTGAAAATCCTCGGTTTCTCCGGTGCCTTCTTGCTGCATTGCCTCCTCCGCCAGATCCGAACTGGCGTGCCAGTAGAAATCGGATCCTTGCTCGCCAATCCTGTCGAATTCGTCCCAAAATTTCGGTTTCTTTAGCTGTCTTCGGATTCGGAGCCCCGTGCTTCAGATCTTTTCCAAAAATGTCCATTATTTTAGTCGGGGTCGATGTGGGAGTGGTGGCGACTACTTTATGAGCTGTCTCCTGCCATTTTCGGATTAGATTTACCAGTAATGGCAGATCTTGCCATGTAGCAGTAGGAGGTTCCTTCCTTCAGAGAGAGCGACAGTAACTGGCCGTAAGTTGTAATGTCTCTCAAGAGCATTGTGCGGGAGCTGAAGGAGATGCGGGACGGCATCGGGAGCATGTCGAGGCGTGGCGGCGTCTCCGACGGGCGCGTCGGGCACGGACGCGGCGGGTCGCGGCATTCCTGGCCCGGCCTGTGGCCGGACCCACAGCCTCAGCCGCAGCGGCAGAGCCAAGAGCCGCAGCAGCACGGGCAGTGGGCGAACCTGCCGCCGGAGCTGCTGCTGGACGTGATACAGAGGGTGGAGGCCAGCGAGGCCGCCTGGCCGGCGCGGCGCCAGGTGGTGGCGTGCGCCGCTGTCTGCCGGTCGTGGCGCGATATCACCAAGGATGTGGTGAAGACCCTCGAGGAGTGCGGCAGGATCACCTTCCCGATCTCCCTGAAGCAGGTATCTCCCGGCTCCCCACATCAATGCCATCTTCTACCCTGATCTGTTTGCTCTTCAAGCTGCGGAAGTTTAGATGCTTAACTTGATGGCTTTGCAGCCGGGGCCTCGTGAACATCCGGTGCAGTGCTTTGTGAGGAGGGACAGGGCGACGTCCACCTATCTCCTCTACCTGGGGCTCAGCCCATGTAAGTCAATCATGCCTGGTTGTTTAACCATAGGGTTCTATATTATTACCTCTCTTCCTGAATACGGAGTATAAGATGTTTTGGGAGTAGGATTTGTATTCTTCCAGTAGCACTTTTCTTGTTCTTGGACACCTAGCAAGAATGAAATCCCAGAATAAGCTGCTTCCTGGCGAGTTATGAGTTATGACCTATGTAAGGGGAGTTAATTGCATGATTTTACTATATTTAGTGGAATCTGTTTGAGCTACTTGGATGACATGGAAAGATGAATGGTTCGGTTTAGTAGGGGAATGACAATCTGGTTCTGTTGCTCTATATGTATCACCACTCCAAATTGAGGAAGAAGCCAACTGTAATTGGCTTGCATTATTTAGAACACTGTAATTAGTTAAACAGAGAGTATCATTTTTATCATAGTGATACTCCTTTCTTGCTACATAAAACTGAACTTGGGTTTACTCTTGGCTTAGCAAACGTAGCAGGGCCAGAAGCTGAACCCAACCCTTGATGGGGTACATTAATGTTTACCAGAATAGGCTAGACATCATGTACAGTCCACCGCAAGCTTGCTAGGCTATAGAGCAGGATGCATTCAGAAAGAGAATCTGCACCACATCCCCTTTAAGATCGATGCATTTACAGAGATTTAGATAGTCACGGATCTTATACCGAAGTTTAGTACTGCTCAGTTAATGCCACCAAAGTCGCTCACTAGTGTTCATTTCTATGTAATGCAGCTTTGCACGGGGAAAACGACAAGCTTTTGCTTGCAGCCCGCAAGATCAGACGTGCTGCACGGACTTCTTTTGTGATATCGCTGATCTCTGATGATTTTTCCCATTCCAGCAGCACCTATGTTGGCAAACTGAAGTAAGCAAGCTCTTATTTTGTTCGCTGAAGTTATATGATTGTTACTGCACTTTGCCTTTATAATCACACCATTCTTCTCCTGAACCAGACCAAACTTCCTTGGCACAAAGTTCACAATATTCGACAGCCAGCCTCCTTGTGATGCCGCGGTTTTGCCGAACAACAAACCAAGCAAAAGGCACTCGAAGCAAGTATCACCAAGGCTGGCACTAGGCAACTACAACGTTGCCACCGTGTCATACGAGCTCACGGTCCTGCGCAACCGAGGACCAAGGAGAATGCAGTGCACCATGCACTCGATACCAGCCACGTGTATTCAAGAAGGCGGGAAGGCCCCGACCCCTACCGGCATCATCCATTCGCTCGACGAACAAGCGCCCACCTTATCATCAACAACAAGCAAAGGGAAGGAACCGAGCATAGAATTCTCGTCGACAAGCCTCAGCGCTGACGTACCTGGACCGATACCTTCTTCTAGCGAAGCGCCCTTGCTCCTGAAGAACAAAGCCCCTCGCTGGCACGAGCAGCTGCAGTGCTGGTGCCTCAACTTCCGAGGGCGCGTCACCGTAGCGTCGGTCAAGAACTTCCAGCTCGTCGCCTCGGTGGATCCCTCCCTCGGAGTCCCTGTGGCGGAGCAGGAAAAGGTGATCCTCCAGTTCGGGAAGATCGGGAAAGACATATTCACGATGGATTACAGGTACCCTCTTTCGGCGTTCCAGGCTTTCGCCATCTGCCTGACTAGCTTCGACACCAAACCGGCGTGCGAATGACCACCAATCGGGAAACGGAGAAGGCATTAACCGGATCAATCGAAGACACTATCAGCCCCCCTTGGATGCTGTAAATTCTCAGATATTGGTTTTCTTGGGACGCTGCTGCTGCTGCCCCTGGGCGAATGCCAAATGGCTGTGTAGGTAGATTGGTAGTTTTGCCAGATCAAAGGAGGAGGGGGCAATGGTGTCTCCGTTATGTTGGCAAAGAATGCCAGGATTATTTGAGCCATCTGTTGTAACCAAACTGCTATGTATTATTATTGTTCGTGGGATGTTTAGCGGTGACGTATCACTGCCTTGTTGATGTTATGGAGATCGTTAGCCACTGCGTCCATGCTAAAGATTGCTAACGCTGGCAAACTCTTTTCTCCTGCTAGCTTCTGAGGTTGATGATCGCCATTTTCCTGTCCTGTCAAGGCTGTGATCTTATCAGGTGGGTATCCACTTATTTTCCACATTACGGGATCTGTTTTGAATCTTTCAAGGATTTCGCTGCAAATATGGCCCTTGAGAGGTTGTCGCCTCTGCGCGTAATGTCATGCTCCGATCATTTTCTTTTCTTCTAAGATACTTATAAGATGAGCATCGTGGCATGTTTCTCACCGTGGTTTTGATTGGTTCCCCGATATTCTAAGTATATCTGGCGTGTCTGCTTCTCTGGAACCTCTCATATACTCTTCGCTGTCCGGGGGACAGAGATCACTTTGGTGGATCTTCCGGCACGAGTAGTGTCATAAAAAAATATTTGGTCATACGTTAGAGTACGAGCTCGGCACGATCAACAGTTGTAGGAGGATTCGAGGGTTTATTTAGCCATCACGAGATACTCGAAGCGGATGGCCATTTTTCTTCTTATTTTCTCATGGCGAGGGCGGGGCGGAGTTGGCTTCTTGGATCGATCGATAGTCCTAGGCTCCCACGCCCCGCCGAGAAGCAGTTTCGTACTCTTCCCCGTCTCCGTCATTGTCAAGCTGCCTGCCTGGTGCGTTCGTCCTCGCTTGCGTTGCGTGCCCACTGGCGATCGAGCCGCTGAATCTTCCTCGCCTTCTAGAAGGCCCCGTACCGTACGGGCAGACGATTCGTTACTGCGCCGTGGGGCCCGTTCGAGTACGGGTGGGACCCGGCTAAGCTTCTGCCGTTTCGTTCCCCTCCGTGGTCATCCTTCGCGTCACGTCACATGGCGGCGCTTAACCCTTTGACCGTATCTACTGCTCCCTTCGATCTAAATTAATTGACTCAAATTTATCTAAATTCGGATGTATCTAGCATAAAACATGTCTATACATTCGAATCTAGATAAATCTGAGTCAACTAATTTGGGTCGAAGGGAGTACTACAATCTAGCCGTAGCCAGAGAAGTAGTGCTAGCTCTGACATTTTCACATGCGTCCTCGTTTCATCTGCTGCCCATTGCATGTGCATACTATGGTACAATTCGGGAATTTGAACGAAAATAATCCAAAAATAAACAAATTCACGAAATAAACTTCGGCCAGAAGAAATTCACGCCACTAACCCTTTTTCAACGCCGTGAATGGTGGCACCGTACCCTGAAGTGCAAAGCAACAGGTCGTGGCGCCGCACGGCTACCGTGTAGCTTCGTGGGGCCCGGCTTCGTAAGTGCGGTGTGGCGTCGCACTTTGAAGTACAACGCCACGACGGATGGCGCCGCACTTTAGGTCTAGTAGCAGCGGGCGCGGCCGTCCCAGCCCGACCCTCACTCACTTTCTTACCCAGCCAAGAACAGAGAAGGGCGGCGGCAATGGGGGTTGGGCTCCTCCCTCAAATCCCTCCCTCCAAGTGGCCAAATTGGAAGCTTCTCTCCGTGGATTTTGATCCCCCAAGTGCCTAGAGGTATTCTTCCCCCTTTTCTTTGTTTTCACCCATTAAATTCTTGGTTTGACCCATATCTTAAAAACCCTAGATTGTTATGCAAGATGGATGGTAGATTTTGGTATATGGTATTGTTGAATTGGCATAGGAGTTGGATATTATGTTAATGTTACCAATGAGTATGTATTGAGTATGTTGACCATGGTATTGTTGTTGTGATTATTTTAGGAATGTCAAGAATTATTCATGTTCACCATGTAGACAAGGATGCCTTTTTGAGAGGTAATATAGAACCGGACCCGGATGAGCTTGACTTGGTGTTTGAGCGTAGTCCCACCTACGCCGAGGTCTTGGAGCAAGTTAGGATTGAATTGAAATGGATGGACTCAAATGAGGTTGTTGATTTGGAGGAAGGCATAATGTGGGTTTGGGAATACACACCCGTTGGAAGACCATGCATATCTTCTCCGAGCCCTGTTGGGTTGCATACAAGGAGGTGGTGGCGGAATCGCTAGACAAAGCTCTTGAACTATTTTCCACCAAAAAGTTTGATAATAACTTGCACTTGGATTTGAACCGTCATGCCTCCCCGTTGGGTTCTAGGAGTCCTCCACCAATAAACCAAGAGGTATTGAGTGAACCTCCGTTGACCCAAATATTGAGCCCGATTTCGAAGAACCAAGATGAAGTGTTGGAAGAGCAAAATGATGATTATTGGCATGATGAGAATGAGGTTGAGCTCCACGACAACAATGTTGGAGATTTGGACAAATATATTACGCAAGAGAACATGGACCGTGACATCCCGTATACTCGATGCTATGCATTGGACTCGGATGATGATGGTCCCGAAGAAGAACTTGACGAGGAGGGGTTCACGGCTAGAGAGGCCGAAATCCACGATAACGTATTGGGGTGGGACCACATGGTATCTTTGTTCCGTGATGTTAGTCTCTTGGATGAAGCCACAATTGATGGCGAGAAGGGCATAGTGCTTGGACCAAGGTCAAGTTCTTACCAGGATGGTAATCAAGAGAATAATGGCTTTTCTCGCGGATCGAGGTTCAAGACCTTGTTGGAATTTAAGAAATGGATAAAGGACTTCTCGGTTATGCATCATCGTCCTTACACGGTGGTTTATTCGGACGTGAAGAAACGTTACATGGTTAAATGTGAGGAGGATGAATGTCCTTGGGTTGTGCGTGCAAGACCATTCAAGGGAGGTCCCAGTTGGCACATATATAGTTGTGTATCAACTCACATGTGCCGAGGACCGACGATGGATGGCAAGGATGTGAAGCACGAGCACCGACAACTCACCTCCGAGTTCATTGCTTATATGCTTTCCAATAACATCAAGTCATTTCCAATAATTACCATCAAGATGGTCCAAGAGCTTGTGAAAGCCCTCTTTCACTACAAGGTGAAGTACGGGAAGTCATGGAAGGCGAAGCAAGCCGCATTCAAGATGTTGTACAATGATTGGGAGGAATCTTATAATCGAATCCCTCGCTTGTTGTTAGCGATGGCCAATGCTAACCCGGACATGATTCATGTGATTGAACCTTATGAGAACAAGATAAGGATAATGAACGGAAGAACCGTTTGAGTATTTGGTCGTGCATTTTGGGGTTTCAAGCAATGTGTTTGGGCTTTTGAACATTGTAGGTCTGTTATATTCGTTGATGGAACCTTCTTGACCAGACAATACAAGGGCACTATCTTGATTGCAATAGCTAGTGATGCAAACAACCGGTTGGTTCCTTTGGGTTTTGCTTTGGTTAAGGCAGAAAACAATGACAATTGGGAGTGGTTCTTCCACATTTTGAAAACCAAGGTTTTACCCGCTCAAAGGGAATTATGTGTCATCTCGGATCATCATCAAGGAATTCTCAATGCGGTGATGCTTGACATCCCGGACATGCCCCATTGCACCATCGATGGTGCATGAGACATTTTGTTTCAAACTTTTATAGGGCATGAAAGAGCAAGGAATTGTCCGATGATCTACAAGATTGTTGTCTCGCTTTCATGGAGCACCATTTCTTAAACTTGTACAACAAATTATTCCATAACAAAGAACTCAATGCGGGGGCAAAGAGTTTCTCATTAGGAACATTGGAGATATGGGAAAGTGGACACGAGCTTTCGATGATGATGGCCGGAGGTACGGTCAAATGACAAGCAACATGGAAGAATGCTTCAACAAGTTGCTCAAAGGTGTCTACGCATTGCCCGTCACGACAATAGTCCAATATACATTCGACAAGTTGAATGAGTATTTTCTAAAATACTCAACTGAAATAGATAGGAAAATTGCGGGAGACTACAAGGACAAGCATAAATACAAGTTCCCACCAAAGGTTGACGATTGGATGCAATTTCAGTCATAGAAAGTGGACTACCAAGTTGTCACGGAATTTGATAATGATGAGCTAATTTACCAAGTTACGGAGCCAGAGGAACCACAACTGATGGTGTCCAACACGGAGGTCGAGCGTTCAAGGTCTCACTCAATACTTGTGAGTGCACTTGTGGCAGGCCATTGTTGCTTCATCTTGCTTGCTCACACTTGCTAACGGCAGCTCGAAGGCGACATTTGGATTGGAATAATCCTCTCACGGTGAGAGAGTTCGAATTCTCAACCGAGACTACTAAGAAGACATGGGCTCCTAGATTTCACTCATACCTGGACCAATCACAGTGGCCAGAGTGCCATGGAATCCAAGTATGGCCCGATCCGGAATGGAATGTCATTAAACATGGAAGACGCAAGACAAAGCGCTTTAGGAGTGACATGGACGGATGGGGAAGTGGTGGTGGCCGAGAAATGGGCAACAACCAATTCCAAGAGCCTTGTGAGAGAGGGCGGTGTGGAACATGCAATAGTGAAGACTTTCTACCTCCACCCACTGTCATAGACAAGAATAAACAAGTAAGGCATCCTTGCGAGGTGCGATAAGGGGCAAGATGGAAAACAAACATTCGACACAAATTACCATGAAGTTGACCAATGGAGCATACTCGGCTTGTCGCCCTTCTCTGACCATGTTGTTGTATTGTTCAGTTGCAAGCTCATCGAACATCAATGGCTCCTCCAAGATTTCTGAGCGGAATGCTCATGGGTATAACTCCACCTGCGTGTTGTCAAGAAAATAGGTGATGTAGTTGTTGAAAGCATCCTGACTAAACTCCCTTTCATGCGTTCCTTTTTCTTTCTTAGCCTCAATCACACACCTCTTGAATTTTTCAACGTGCTTCCTATGAAGTTTGTCCCAATCCTTCTCCTTCCTTTGCTTCTTCATGTCCAAGCTGCACAACAAGAAGTCGTAAAGCGTTATTTGTTGAAAGATATTACATCACAGGTGAAGGCGGTTGATATCTTACCCATGGAGCCCTATGTTCGTGTCCTTCCACTCAGGCGGGTTCACCTGAAATAACCCAAAATGGGTTATGACACGCTATGGCTGGTGATGCTCAACCACCCACATGCATACCATGGGGCAACACATTAGCCACAAACGGGCTTCTTCCGTGCACTTCAGGTTAAGCGCATAGTCGTCCGGGACACCAAAGTTTCCCTTGGACCGTATGGCTCCCAGGTCACCTGCAACATACCACACTCATGTCAAGTTCAAAGATTACACATTCATAATATAGAATTGACCGCACCCTGGGAAATTACCTGATCCATGGGTATCGTGTCAAACTCATTGGTGTACCTCCTGTAGGCCGCCACAGGGTCAGTTGGGGGGATCGGAGACCACATCCCACTTGTAAGCCACGTGGGGAGCAGGAGGTTGTTGTCATCATCAACATAAGGGTTGTAGCTCAACAATCTTGGCCGTCCAACTGGGAAGTATTCCCAACTCCACACCTAAAGAAGGAGAAAACAACCACCAATGCATCCATCGGTTGCACTCCTAAGACAGGCATCATCCAGCTGCACATGAAGTGATACACCATTTAGTAAGAAAAATATTTTTTGAGGTCATGCAAACATAGAAAACTTTGTAAACAAATGATTACCTGACGGTACAACCAAGCCAACACCGCTGAACCCCAACTGAACTTTGAGTCAAAAACTATGAGCACTTTAAGCCAATGCCACTGAGCATGATCCCCACTGCTGTCAGGAAAGAGAGTCCTAGTGATGATGTACCACACATACACACGAGCGTACGTCATGACCGTCTCCTCGTCAGCATCCTCGGGGCAGGTCTTGAAATTATGTCTAATCCAACTGAAAGTGGCCCCGGCAGCTACCCTCAGTGTTTCTCCCTTCTTGTTTACAACCTCGGGTGGATCCTTCCCTATAAGGCTGACCATCTGCTCCCGCCACCCGTCTGAATCTGTGCTCATACACAAAGGGTTTCCCTCTATTGGGAGTGCCAGGATTATGCTCATGTCCTGCAAGGTCACCGTAGTATCACCGGTCCTAAGGTGAAATGTGTGTGTCTCCGGTATCCACTGGTCGACAAGCGCGGTGATCGCGACAGGGTTGAACTTCGGTGTAGACCGAGTGACCATGTGAATAAAGGGGAGGATTCCTAGCTTCTCAATGTACAGAGTGTACCGCTCATCGTAAGGCATGTTCTTGGCCGGCGACACCTCGTGATACCTAAGTCGAAGAGGTACAAGCTCCTGCAAACATACAATCGACAAGGTTAGATTTACATCTCAATAAACCGGAACAATAGGAACTACCGTATGGGTTTTTTTAGTACCTCTCTCTTCTCCGACAACTTGTAGGAACGGTGTTAAACATCGTAGTGAGGATTGAGAAGAGTCATCCTACATGTTGCAAAAATATATAAACAATAAGGCCAATTATTCTCACATGAACATATATTCCACCTTACTATAACAATAAGGCCCATCATACTCTATGTATAGTTACAAAATGAAAAAAATTTCATAGTCTCACATGATCCTTAGAGTATAGTGAAACAAAAAAATCATCCTAATCTAGCTAGAGTTCTAGCATCCAAGAATATGAAAGGGAAATTGCAAGTATGAACAACTAACCTAACATGTACTCTACCTATAGTTTTACAAATGAACAATATGCTATTCCTAAACCTAAACATATAAGGAAACATGCCAAGGTCATATATCAACCTCAAAATCCAATAGAATCTAGGGTTTCAAAACCTATTTGCAAATAGAGGACAAATGATCGAAATGTATGGATAAAACTGAGAAGAATGAGAGGACAAACCTTAGGAAAGGGAGTGGGATGGAGATCCTTAGAGTAATCCCACGGATCTGGCCGATTTGAAGGGGCAAAATCAAAGGGGAGGACGAACCCTAGCCACCATGCCCTTCTGTGTTCGTGGCTGGGAGAAAATGGGGCGATGGTCGGGCTGCTTACTAGACCTAAAGTGCGGCGTCACACGCGGTGGTGTTGCACTTCACTGTGCGGCGCCATATCCCGTGGCGCCGCACTTACGAGACCGAGGCCCACGAAGCCACGCTGGCGGGCGTGCGGCGCCACGTCTGGCAGCGTTGCTCTTGAGGGTGTGGCACCACCGTTCACGGCGTTGCAAAAATGGTTATCCCGTGAAATTCTTCTGGCCAAAGTTTATGTCGTGAATTTGTTTATTTTTTAGGTTATTTTTATTCAAATTGCATAGAATTCCTCCTCTTCGTGAAGCACAATTCTGCTTCTCCGCCTGGAACATTCAAAGTTGAGACGAGGACGACTCCGAGTGAATCACGCGTGCACGAAACCCGGGCACAGCTAGAGGCTAGAGCGATCACCAACCAAGATAAAGAAAAAGTACGTACTACTCCCTTACTGTCTACTGGCAAACCCCCACACCAAAATACTCGAGAGACGCTGTGGTTAACGTTGCTACAGTACAGTGCTACGACGCAGAACAGCAAGCACAGGAAGAGCGCTCTAGGCTTTCCTCGGGCGGCGGCCGGACCCATGGAGACGGTGGAGGAGGAAGTGGAGGAGTACAGCTGGAGGGAGGTGCTGCTGCCGCGGCTCATCCCGGTGGTGCCGGACCCGGCGCCGGAGCTCGAGCGCGAGACCGGGGAGCGACGTCGCGGCAGGGACCTCCTCGTCGCCGTCGACTTCGGGCCCAACTCCAAGCACGCCTTCGACTGGGCGCTCGCGCACCTCGCGCGCATCGCCGACACAGTCCACCTCGTCCACGCCGTCTCTAGTTGAGTCCATCCGTGTCCTCATTCATCCTCCCCTGAACCCTACTACGGACAGTTCTCTGCACAGTTTACTCCTGTCGACGTCCCATGGGAAAAAAACACACTCAGGACTGGTAGATATTTTCCGAGGCAATTTAATTTGGTTCCCTAATCATCGTGGTCAATTGATAATCCGAATTTGTTTGATTGTGCCCAATACTGTCGTTGTCGATCGGTACATATTTTCCAACTTCTATTTGGCCAGTTACTGCGATAACATGGTTGGCAATTACAAGGAGAAGATCAGCAGATAGAACCAAACCATCTTTCGGTAGACCAGCTAACTTGTGGCCCCACCTAGGGGAATTGCAAATGAGCAAATCCAAGGGCGTTCCGTCAGATTCTGATTTGTGTGAGATCGTCCAAGCATCTGAAATTCTGAACATTATAAGCTGAACATGCAGGATACTTATGAGTACAGCTCCCCTTGAAATTTTGTTCTAAAACTGAAACTAGGCCTGAATGTGATGCTCAATTTGTGTAGGTGTGCATAATGATCTGGTATATGACAAAAGTCAGGAACTAATGGACAATTTGGCCATTGAAGCGTTCAAGGCGTCACTGGTATGCTCTGTTACCTCTGTGTGTGATTCTTTTCTTTTCTTCTTTGCGCAAAGGAACATTTTTTTTTGGAAAAGAGCATATATTAATATCTGAGGTTACCAATTACACCCAGCTTCTGCAACAACGCATTGCCCTAGCGGCCATACGGATGCACACAGCCAAAAAAAGAAAGAAAAATTACAAAAAGAAAGCAAAGTCCCACTACGGTTCCTCATTCATTGAAACATCAGTACTACCACCACCAAGACAGCACCAGAGGTCCATCTTCTCCAAAAACGACGCCTCCAAGAAGGGAACAGTGCACAAACACCGTCATCGCCCGATCAAAGATCTAGGTTTTCACCCCGAAGAAAGTCCACGCTCTCAAAACAATACCTTCAACAAGGTTATTGCTAGGCACAACCAATTAAGGCCAGACCCTAGGTTTTCATCCTGAAAGATAGGACCATGAGCTTCTCCTGTACTGTCGCCCCCGTTTGCATACCACTGTTTCAAGCCACGAGTCACCAAGCCAATTCTTCATCACCACCCGGTCTCGACCCACCATTGTCAGTCCTCAGATCTCAGCCTTCATGACATTTTCCGTCGGCACCATGAAACGAGAACATGCCCCATGATATTAACAGCTAACAGAGCTTCGAAACGCTACCTCTGAACCAAAACGGTCAGAACAACAACATGGGTGCGCATGAACGAATCCCACCCGATCCAGCGATCTCTCGGCATATACGCACGGTGGAGTTCGCCGGCGGAGCTTTCCGGAACACGACGCTTCAGCCAGATCAATGACGACAGGCAACCAACAGATCTTCACCATGGCGATGAGTTGGAACCCTAGGACCACCGCTTTTATTCAAGCCGAGCATAAGGAGAAGACGACAGATCAGAAAGTTGTCGCATAGCGACACCGGCGTGCTAGCCTGGCCCAGATCAGAAGCCGAACTCGCGGCCGCATCGGCGCTGTGTCCCAAGCCCCTCGCCCTCCACCTGCTCGCTCCAAGTCCCACCGCGCCGCCACGAGGACAGCGGATCTAGGAGGAACCCTAGACCCGCGGCCATAACACCAACACCCGCAACCGCTGAGGGAGGGGATTCCGGCTGTAGCCGCCACCTGGCCAGGAAGCGCCGTCCCGACCACCGCCGGGGCCCTGATGAAACGGCGCAGCCCCAGCCACCCCATCGATGAAGACCGCCGCAGCCACCACCCCTAGCACCTTAGGTACTAGGGGGCCGCCGCCACCGCGGCCGACGCAAAGGAACACTTATGTAATGGATTCGTTTGCGTGGTTCACGTATTGCCTTCCAAGCTTAAAATGCAGTGCTGCAAGCCAACAGTGATGCTATGAGCACCTTCCATTGAAAATTATGCAAATTATTTCTTGCGCAGTGTGCATATTTGTGAAATCCTATATGTTCTGTTTCTTTTCCATGGTTTGCATGACATATGTACCTTTGATCGGTAATTTTACAAGGTCCATACCAAGGCACGTATTGTTCAAGGGGATCCTGGCAAGGTTATTTGCCGAGAAGCAGAGCGATTGAAACCAGCAGCCGTCATTCTTGGAACACGTGGTAGAGGCCTTGTTCAGAGGTACCATAGTTCTGTTCCAATTGCAGCGACCTTTGATAACCCAAGGACCTGATAGTTAGCTTCGCAGTTCATTGTCTTGGTCAACTTTGTAAGTAGAAAGTATCTGGTCATTCGAAGTCATAATATTACTCCCTCCGACCCATATTAGTTGACTTGGATTTATCTAGATTCGGATGTATCTAGTACTAAAATATGTCTAGATACATCCGAATCTAGACAAATTCGAGTCAACTAATATGGTTCGGAGGGAGTACTATTATCCCATCATGATAAGGTTTGCATATAGGAGTTCATCAAAGGTGTACTGCCAAAGTTCTTTTTGTTGTTCTTGTTCCATTTACATGTCTTCTTTGGAATATTGGCATAATTAAATAGCACAATTGCATGTCATACTTGATTTGTGAGCATATAAGTTTCTCACATTCACCATATAAAAAGCAAGTCTACTTGTGTTCATATTTCAGTGTTTGGATCTTCTACTTTTCCAGTTTGTTGTGAAATTGAGAATGCTAAGCTCATGATCCAGTTAGTTATTTCAAGAATCAGGCCTGGTTGAACAGTAGAGAAAAAACAAAAAAGAGAAGCCTCTTTGGGGATTTTAGCTAGGTGTGCTTCACCCAATGTATGAAAACAACATCAACTAGAGTGCTCTTTCGGAGAATATGCTTGATTATTTGTTCTGAAATCACAACAGGCTCTAAGAAATGTTCTATGTTGTTTCTACCATTTGATGTATGATCATATTTTATTGCCACGCATGAATTGAGGATTCATTATCAAGTGCATCTGTAACTTTGCCTTTTTACTGTAGTGTGTTGCAGGGAAGTGTCAGTGAATATTGCTTCCACAACTGTAAAGCAGCACCAGTTATCATTGTTCCAGGCAAAGGTTAGTTCATGTTCTTGTTTCTTGGTAGTTCACAAGCATTGCGCAAAATAAAGACTGTTACCAGATGCAATTGCTTGTGTGTATGCCCATACTGACATGAATTTTGTTAGATGCACGTGGTCAATTCTAGCATCGTATAGTTGTGTGGATTATTTTGTACAATAGTTAGAAGGAAAATAATAAAGCCGTTTCTCAACAAGTTTGCCATCCTTGTCTTCCTCACAGCAAATCCTGCACTTGGAAAAAAGGGCTCATTTCTCTTTCCACACTGATGAGTGGCGACGATGAAAAAAATTCAAAGTTAAACACTAGTACGATGTTTCGTGATAGGAAAATACCCACTTAAACAATGGTTTACTGTAGTTTCATTGATCGAATCACAATGACGTCAAAGTTATCTTTGCATTCTCATGGCAAGACATATTTGATGGTTTCAGAGTGGTACTACTACATTTGAGTAGTACTCATGGAAATTCTGAAACAATATACCTTGCTGGAGGGTGATCAGTGTGCACTTATTCTTGTTCAGAAGTTATTGTCAGTGATGAGGGCCAGACGAATTATATCTTTTACTTTGAGTACAAGTAAGGTTTAATTATGTCTTTGCAGAAGCTGGTGAACAGTCTGTGCTTTAAGGGGTGGAGGACAAGTAGGAGACAGAGGTGCATTGGTTTGGTGTTGCAATTTCAATTTAATGTGATAAAGTGTGTGTATGTTGTTATGAATTTGTTTGTAGTAAGATTTTTTCTGAACAAGGTGGTGAGAAGGATAAAGTGTGTGTATATTGTTATGGGTTTGTGTGTAGTAAGATTTTTTTTCTGAACAAGCTAGTGAAAATATTGTAAGTGCTTTGTCTGTAATCTGAATCCACTGTGTAGCTTGGTATTGAAGGATTATAGACTGCTTATGCATTGGTACAGTAGCAAAAAAAATACTATGTAACTTCACACAAATGTATTTCTGTTTTCATTGCTGACAGAATACTGCATTAGTACAGTTGCCATGAATAAAGAATCTTCAGCCACAAGTATTGCTGTAGTTAAAACTCCAGGATTGACGATTAATCCTTCTCACATTTCCATTTTGAGGTTGTCTAGCAAACAGTCACCTGCAAGGGAAAGTAGCAGCTGGATTCAGGGAAAATGATCGACTGAAGTTGTAGTGGTACAAAACGGGCTCTTCTGTCTTAACAGTGCATTACATGCCAACAAAAACCCTTTGAAACGGTTTTATTCAAGTTTCATTGTGTTCATGAGTTCATGACACATGCATGCTTACTGTGCTTAACTAACTATACCTATGCGCGTATGCATCTTCCACTATACCCAGATTCGTACTAACTATGTATTCGTTGAGGTGCTTGTTTTTGGTGACAGCTCTGCGAGGACTACTACTCGGAACGGTAACCCGATACGTATTATACTCCGTATTTTCTTTCGCTAACTGACTGTATTTGTGTTCGTTTACATGAGAACCAGACCAAAGTAACCCTGCAAGCTTGGACTCACAGTAGCAGCTACTCACTTTGTACTGACTGGAACTGTGCATCAAACCCAGTGAACAAATTCTGGGAGCTAATGTCCCAAGCAGCAGCTCCATTCACCTGCAACAAAAATTCAGAAGAAGGGAGTTCAGAACGGCATGAACCATACACTCTGCCGACGGCGAAACTGATTTGCAGACACGTACGTCGAGGCATGACTCGACCGATGCGCCGGCGGATACCGACACCGGCGTGGCAGCGCTCTGTGCCAGCGGGTACTGGTTGCCGGCGAGCATCTGCAGCCCAAACCCAGCAGCCGGGGGGTGATGCATCTGCTGCATGGCGCTCATCGGGAGGCAGGACGGGTCGAGCTGCCCGTGCGACGGCAGCGTCATGGCAGGGTTCATCCGCCTGCCGCCGAAAAGGTCGTCCACGATGTTGAAGTTCACCACCGGGTTGGAGGCGGCGATCTTCATGGACAGGAACTGCACCCACGGGAAGCAACGACAGTAAGAAGCGGCAGCATCTGACGAACGCAGCAATCTCTGATGGACACTGACGAGAGAAGGCAGCGATCTCTGATCAAGACTGACGAGAGAAGCAGAAGAACAAGCGGCGTACCTCGACTTGCTTCTGCAGGGACTGCACGTAGTTGATGATCTCGTCGAGCATGCCGGCCTTGCCGGTGACCTTGTCGCAGCCGGGCACCAGCTCCTGCAGGTACCTCATCCGCTCGCTGATCCGCTCCCTCCTCACCCGTTCGGCGAGGCTGTGGCTGTCCGTGGCCTGCCCACGGCGTGCCCTGACGTGGATGTAGTCGGTCCGCTCGCCGGCTGTCGCCACCTCCGGCTTCTTCCTGGTGCACGGCCTGGGCCTCTCCGGCTTCCCTCTCCCTGCTCCCCCTGCATTCTGATCAGGATCGCACAGCTCCTGCTGCTTCCCCCTAGTCCTCTTGCAATCACCCTGGGACAGAGTCTTCTGCAAACACAACACGCTCGTGTCAGTCAAAGACAGGGGCAGTGCACAAGTACCGGAGTAAGCACTCAGCTGCTCGACACACGCACCCACACCGTACGCACACATAAAATCTTTTACCTTTGCGTCGGGATGCGCGTCTGGTTTTCTCTTCCTAGAGCCGCCACCGTCGCCGCTGCTGGCGCTGCCGCTGCAGGAGAAGGAGTTGCCGCCGTTGCTGGTCTTCTGTGCCGCGCCCAAGCCGGCGTAGCACGCGCTGCTCAGGTCCGGCCACTCCTGCTGCTGCAGGTACCCGAACGCGCCGCACAATGCGCGGTACCTGTCGTCGTCGACCATCACGTCGTCGAGCAAGCCCTGGAAATGGCTCTCCACGACGGACGTCTCCTGCTGGGCCCTCCGCGCCGCCGGACAGCCGCCAAGGAGGTGCGCCATTTATTAGCAGCTAGCGTGCCAAGATCGATCGAGGCGTAAGAAGAGGAAGATGCTAGGGACGGTGATTAATTTGGGACGAAGGTTTGGGGTTGATTCTTCTTGGTGTAGTGCAGCTAACTATAGGTACGTGTGTGAATGGTTCTTTGAAGACAAGCAAGCTAGCTAGGCGAGGCGGCGTAGGACTTGTGCCTGAAGTTTGCGTGTCCCTTTCTCCCCGTCCTCCTTTCCTTTGTGCGTCCTGCAAATTTTCCTAATCCATATATATAGAGCGAATGATAGGTGGATATGTAGGAGCATTTGTGTATATAATCGTACTTTTGCTGCGAGATTGGATTTGGCCCTTTAGGTGTGATCATGTGAGGTAGGGCTGGCTGGATAAAGGAGTGGAGGGTCCCTGTGTTTCAGCTGGCATATGCAGTGGCTAACAAGTCTCACTCAGCCCCTCAACTAGTGTACTTATTGGTAATTAGTTCTTTCCTACATTTGCCTGTTTTTAGGGATGGATGGGAATTAACATAGCTACTAATAAAATGTGCCTAAAGCTTTCCGTTTTTCTGGTTCATGGTTGTTCAATTGTGATGTCTATGCTGAACTTATTTAGGGCCTGTTTGGTTGCCAGCCATATTTTGCCAAGCCTAAGTTTGGCAAGTGTGGCTGAGAATTTGGGTGCCACAAAGTGTGGCAAAAATGTGACTATGACATATGGGCCAAAGCTATAATAAAGTGTGACAAAAGTTGGCAAAAATGTGACTATGACATATGGGCTATAGCTATAATAAAGTGTGGCAAAAACCAAACACTTGCAAACTGTCAAACTTTGGCTCGGCAAAATATGGCTAGGAACCAAACACCCCCTTAACACAATCTCCGTTCCAAAGTAGAAGAAGTTATGGCATATCTTAGTCCCACATTTTTTTTGACAATTTAGTCCCACATATATAAACGTGTTTTAGTGTGCATATTCACTCATTTTGGTCCGTATATAGTCCACATTAAAAGATCCAAAACATCTACTAATAATTTGGTAGAAGAAGAAAATAATCACTGAAAGAATAAAATTGACAAAACCAGGTTGGGCAAATGAGATTATCGCAATCACCTACTCCTTCCGTTCATAATATAAGTTATTTTATCATTTTTTTAAAGTGTATGTATCTAAACATTTTTTAGTGCGTAGATCAACTGAGGTGGGGCTTGCTGGATAAAGGAGTGGAGGGTCCCTGTGTTTCAACTGGCATATGCAGTGGCTAACAAGTCTCACTCAGCCCCTCAACTAGTGTACTTATTGGTAATTAGATCTTTTCTACACCAAATTGGTAAAAGATCCAAAACATCTACTCCCTCTGTCTCAAAATTAATGTCGAAAATTTGTCTAAATTTAGATGTATAGATTCAATTTTGAGACAGAGCAAAAATAATCATTTAAAGAATAAAATTGACAAAACCAGATTGGGCAAATGAGATTATCGCAATCACCTAGATGGCAGACCCAGGGAAATGAGTAATGACCAAGCGAGCGAGGGTCTCTCTTTGCATCTACTGAAACGAGAGGTGTCTTTCTGAATGTTGATCGAGGCTACAAAAGGGCGATTGGGGAGGTGACAACTGCAGAAATAAGCGCGGATTTAGGCCGGTCATAGTGGTGGTATCATACTACTAATATCATACATATGATACTAGTGTATGATACTATCTCTATAGTACATGGTATCATATAATAGTATCACGGTATACTATATTTAATGATTTGTAGAATCTTAATACAAAATTGTATACTAGATTTATTTGCATGAGGATTTTCTAGTTTTACGTGCTATGATACAATATTACGTATGATACTCTAACCATCTCTTTCTTTATTAACTAGAGGAAAACCCCGCGCGCTGCGGCGGGAATCTCTTTAACAATTGGTATTTTTTCACCATGATGTTTTTTAATTTATCCACAGTTTTTCAGAGGACAAAGGAAAAATTGGAAATCAGTTTCATACTACCATAAATTATGTAGCATATAAATATCAGTACAGATATCTAGGGCTTAACCGTTCTTTCCGGACCAACTATGGCATATACTTGCTAGATTCAATAACACAAACAGATGTATTTATGGCAAGACAAATTTAATATAAGACTGGTGGAAGTACTATTTTTATTGCTAATCCCTTCCACAAAGACAATAATTGATGAAATATCACTTAGTACAATCGTAGCATCTTCAGTTGGAAGGAGATGACAGCATGACACACCATTCGGTTATGAGTTCTGTTTCAAGAAAAAAGTAGTCTTTATAACTGAACATCCCTTTAGAGAATAGTTCAATAAAAATACAATCAAGCATAAAAAAGGAGGGATGGCAGAATTGGGATATCGTACCTAGAAGAGTGAATTTTATTGCATTAACACAAATTACACCATAGTAGAAAATATGAGTGGGTCGTATATAAAGTGAACATTTAAAATCAAGAAGAAAATGAATCATAATAGTCTAACCGGTATGAATGAGAAGACATGTACGGATAAATGGTATGCATCACAACGGATTTATGAGACTGAAACTGGTTGGGGCTGTCGTTAACATACTCTAAAGCCATTGGCAGTTGGTGTAGGCATCAAATTCCAGTGAGGACACAGCAACAGTCCAGAAGTTGAGACCAAGTGAGAAGCGAAGCAACATCTGATTAGCTCGTCAGATTCAGTGTGGTGCGAGCTTCGTGGGTGGCGATTCCTCATGATTTCTCGCTGTCATGTCTTCCGCCTGAGCGGAGGGACGAATCTTATCATCTCATGCTCATAGGCCTTGACTCTAGATCAAGGGGAAGCAGAGAGATAGAGATGTTCAGGTGGCGTTGTTCGAAGAAAGCAGAGAGACAATATGAAGCGACTGATGGGAGGGGAAAGGAGGGGACGGAGGAGGTAAATGATGTGGCTAATCAAACTTACCCACGGCTATAATTGATTCCCATGAGACAAAAAATGCATGGAGTGCCAACACACTGAATATTGTTTTGTCGAGACGTTAACTATTGGTGAGGCAAGTATGTGGCAGTGGGGGTGGATACAGCGATGTGGAGAGACATGAGATAATAACGCTTGCCATTGTACCACTAATTTTTTGTCTGAGCGAGTTTGTGCATATCACGATAGGAGATAGAAATGAATGGATAGATCTTTACAATCGAACGGCTATGAATGTGTGATGATGTGGCTAGTGTGCATGTTGAGATAGACAAACTTAAATGACTCTTAGTGGGGGTCTGTCAAAAACCTTGTACGAGAACTTGTATAGAGAAGGATTTCCCGCGGCGCAGCAGTTCTTCCATACCAACTTAGCTGCCCGATGCTCTTTCAAGCTTTCTCTCACTAACTTCGCCAACTGTCTTTCGCTCCAGATGGTCAATGTCTTCAGACGAGCCATCTGTCCTTGGGAAAAAAGGGGGAAGGGAGTCACCTGAGCTATGCGAAGGGAAGGAAGTCGTGGGCTGAGCTGGAGGTCACTTTTCCCGATCGCCTACTTTCTCTTCTCTTAAGTCTACAACAAGTGGGAGAGGCAGGATTCGAACCTACGTAAAAAACTTTCAACAGATTTACAGTCTGTCTACTTTATAAGAAGATATAGATTGTTGTGCCACATTAGATTTTTGCCAACATGACATGCATAATACTACTCCCTCCGGTCCGGTTTATTAGGCACACACGTAGTTTAAGAACAAGTTTGACCATTAATTTTGGTCAACAAATTTTACATAATATGTCACAAAAATTATATCATTGGATTCATCTTCAAAAGTACTTTCCAATGATATATTTTTTAGGACATATGTTACATATTTTATTGGTCAAAATTAATGGTCAAACTTGTTCTTAAACTACGTGCGTGCCTAATAAACCGGACCGGAGGGAGTACCTCTGTTTGGGATTATAGGTCCCGAGAACTTTTTTGTATTGTTTGAGATTATAAAGGGCTATCACTCTCGTCCAATACATGTTCTCTTTTTCCTCTCATTTCTCTCATGCATATAAGACTATTGATGCATGCGTAGAGTAATATGAGATATTATGGAATATCTTGGTATTAGCAACTTGGCCTTAAGAATAATAATCCAAAATAGAGTTAGTACTAGCTATGATACTCCCACTGTACCAATCTTGCAGCCCTATCTTCTCTCTGTGCATTGGCCTGGCCAGGGCCAGAACCCCCGCGCAGCACGCCACGCCCGCCACGTGCACGTACGCTGCATTAAGAGACGAGGTCACCGGATTAATGATAACAACCCCGTCCTTTGGCCATTACTGTCCGGAATCGCACTTTGCGCGGTCGCTAATACGATGATCAGTACACATGCACATCCGCTTAATTCGTCCGGCACTATCAGTCTTGTTCTGATACCGGTACTACTTACTATAGATGATTGATTAGACTTGCAATAGTGGAGTGGTTTTTGTCACTTTTTGGCGAGGCTGTTTTCGATTCCGCTCTTGTTTTTGCGGCCAGAGTATTCACAGCGTTTTTTTTGGAATATTGTGATATTTGTGTGAAACTGTTGGCGTTTATGTTTGGATGAAGTCCAATAGGGCGTCTGGCAACGACACCGTACAAACGCCAGTGGGGGCACGTTCTATTGGTACCGTCTGCCGAGCGGTGTTTTTTTTTTCATTTCCCTAACGCAAACAAATTTTTATCTAAAATTGCAACCATATTTTAATAAACATAATAACTAGTTTATATAACAACTTGAATAATATTCCATCTAGATTTAGACAAATGCTAGGTTTTTTAAGCGACACATGCTCAACAAGATTCAACTGAAAACATCTCATTCTTCACAAATTTAGATTATCATCTTCATCTTTTTCATGTTTGTATCATTGGCTTTCAGAAGATCAAACAACAATTATTGTAACCTCTTCCCTACTTCAGTTATTTTCCTTTTTCATCCCATTTCCCCCCTCCTCCAACGCCAGGTTCCTCTCATTTTCCACCTTTTCCAATTCAATCACAACTTGCTTCTCAAAGTTCTCCTTCAATCTTACAATGTTTTGCTCAAGCACACGATTCTCAGTGGCATCGATCCACTTCGTCACATATGCTAATAAACTGGTATATTTCTTAGAGCATCTCCAGCCCCCCCCCCCCCCATGTGGCGTCTGACATCAGCTGTTTTTTTGCGTTGTATGGGGGGTGTCGGCATTGTGTTGGGGCACATGTCTGGGTGCCTCGCCCAACGGCTCCCCCCAATACGGCCCCAAACGTTTTGATTCACAAATATAATCATATTTTTTGACAATTGTTTATCATAAATAAATAAAAATTCAACAAGTTCAATAAGGCAAGCTCGATAAGATAATTCTACGAGTTTTTAACCACATCAAACTAGGTGTTTCCTTTGAGCATCCACAGATGCTTTACTAGATCTCCTTCTAGTTGGCGATGAGTATTTGCATCCAGGATTTCCTAACGCATGGTGAGGAAAGAAACAAACTCGACTGGCACTTGGTGATTGGCTGTTTGAAGAAGACATTGTATGTGATATGGTTCACTGTCAATCCCTGAGTAGCACGCTCACTCTTAATGATCTTGTTGTCCATGATCACATAGGCATTCATTCCCTCCCACATTTGATCTTTCAACTAGGTAAGTGTGGGGTACCTGACAATAGAAAATCAAGCTTGGAGGACACCAAATGCTCGCTCGGCATCCTTCTTACACGCCTCTTGGCACTGAGAAAACCAAGATCTTTTCTCCATAATAGGGTTTGAGATTGTCTTCACAAATGTCAACCATCTTGGATAGATTCCATCTACTAGGTAGTATCCCTTGGTGTATTGGTGCCATTGATCTCATAGTTGCACGCTAGAGCAGGGCCTTCAACAAATTTGACAAACATATTCAAGCATTGCATCACATTGATGTCATTGTGAGATCCTGCCATATTGAAGAAAGTGTGAAAAATCCAAAGATCTCGATCTTCCATAGCCTCAAGTACCACACTTCATGATCCTTTATGAACTTTGTATATTAAGAAAATGGATAGTTGTTCCATGAATAGTGCATGCAATATGTTCTTCCAACCATCCTAGGAAATCCTCTCGCTATGTTTTGTGCCCTGATCCGAGTGGTGTATTATTCATTGGATGTTCTTAAGTAGGTTGGTCCAAACATGCGATGTCCTGTAGAACCCGTTGATGCACTCAATGGTTTTGGACTCAATCATTCGTATGTAATTGTCATGTGTATCAGCAGGAGCTCCATATGCAAGCATCATCAAAGTAACAATGAACTTCTGAATTGAGGAAAAACCCAGTGATGACCCACAAGTATAGGGGGTGTATCGCAGTATTTTCGATAAGTAAGAGTGTCGAACCCAACGAGGAGCAGAAGGTGCTGGCTAGTGGTATGGATCAGAAATTCTCTGCAAATACTTAGCAAACGGATTTTTAGAGGTTTTTGATAAAACAAGTAAACAAAGTACGAGTAAACAAAAGACGGTAGGACTGAATGCAGCAAGTGGCCCAATCCTTTATGCAGCAAGTGGCCCAATCCTTGCAAACATCCGTAAGTACAAGAAAGTAATTAAGGTAGAAACCTAACCACAGCTTTAAACTCTAAGACCCTTATGTCCCTTGTGCAATGGTTTCCTAACGGGGGTTCAGGTTTCTGTCACTCCAACAACCCCTACGATTAGTAGCCAAATACACAATGCATTCTCCTAGGCCCATATAGGTGAAGTGTCATGTAGTCGACGTTCACATGACACCACTAGAAGAAGTACACCACAACTTAAATATCAAACTATTGAATCTTTCTCAACACAACTCCACTACTAACAACATGACTTCTCCCATGTCCTCAAGAACAAAACGAACTGCTCACAAGATATCATATGGATCATGATCAGAGATGGAATAATGATGTATAACAATCTAAACATAAACAATAATTCAATGGTTCACTCAATAGCATCAACTACAAAGAGTAATCAACACCGGGAAAGTTTCCCCTATGAACTATGCAAGATTCAACTCAATTGTTACAGCAATATGGAGATGGTGATGATGGTGTTGATGGTGATGATGGTGGTGATGATGATGATCCCGATGAAGTCCAGCTTGATGGTGGTGTTGATGGCGACGATCTCCCCTCTCCGGGAAGGAATTCCCCCAGCAGAAATCTATCTATCGGAGAGATCTTTCTCTCTCGGTGTTTTCCGCCCCGCAGAGGCGGCAGAATCTTTTTGTGGTCGCTCCCTGAGTCTTAGGGTTTCGGGAGGATAATATACGCCAGAGGGGAGTGCCAGGGGTGGACCAGGACGGCCACACCACCTGGTGGCGCGGCCTAGGTTGGCCCACGCCAGGGGGTGGTGTGGGCCCCCTGTGGCCCATCTCCAGCCCCCCTTCTGGCTTCCTTCGTCTTCTAGAAAAATAGGATTTTCCGTATATTTTCCCGGATTTTCTGATCTTCACGAATTTTGCCTCCAAACAACACCTTTTTCATCAGAATCCTGACTGCAGCGGTCCATGCTCCAAAAGTCATCAATCATGCAAAAACAGATGAAATAATATAAGTATCACCTCTCAATACGAAATATATCAATGACTAACAATGAATTATGACATAGAATAGTGATGCAAAATGGACGTATCAACTCCCCCCAAGCTTAGACTTCGCTTGTCCCCAAGCGAAACTGAGCTCAATAAACATGACCTCGGGTTTATGGAGTGAAGAGTCGATAAAAGAATACGGACAAGAAGCATCACATTCATCAATACATAGATCATAATAGAAGACAACTCACTATCACATAACTCAACTTGCAATGAGTAAAGGAAACACAATAAAGATACATAAAGTGAATCATAATTGGTAATGGCAAACTTAGCTCTTGGTAGAAGAATAGTTGATAATTTGCTAAAGTTCACAAATAACTGGTTTTCGATGATAGCTTTCAAAGTAGTAAACATCAAGATAAGAGCAATGTGCAAAACAAGGAACATAAGAACCATGATTGAATAAATCATCATATGAATGAATGAAACACAACAACTCAAAATACTTGCTGAGATAGAAGGGAATAGGTTTACTGACTCAACTACAAAGTAAAAAGAAAGGCCCTTCGCAGAGGGAAGCAGGGATTGCAAGTCTCATAAAGAGCTCCCAAAAATTATGATACTTACTAGCTTTCAGCTCTCATTGCCGCTATCATAGGCATCTTTAGGTTATTAAGGTTAAAGTGATCAAATACGAGGATATGCATTGACAAGTTGTAAATTGAGAATCTCATGTTCCTTGAATACGAGGACCGCTTCTCATGCTACTGAAGTTTAGTCACCGTTAAGTTCTTGTCATCGTAAGCATATGTGTATCATAGAGAACCGCCAACGGGGTACCCCTTGCCCGATGATAAGGAAGAATCCCCATATCAAAATGACAAGGCAAGGAGACAACAAACATCTCAGCAATCTTCTTATTTACCATGGGAATATGGTGCTTTTTTCTCTCTTTCCTCTTTTCATAATCTTTTTTTTTCTTTTTCTCTTTTTCTCAATATCGGACTCTTTTTTTATAAGAAGAATGCTTCGTAGATGCTCGTTATGGTTACGCTGCAGGTTTCCACCATGTCAGCATGGATTAGACCAGCGTCCCAGGCGTTTCTCTAACACACATGCATAACTCCATGGACTTACAAGCTCCCCTTTCATTTCACACCGACGACATCCATAAACAAAAGAACATGATATCAACTAGGTACAAAGTACCAGTGCAATGTTGAAAGCGTTCCCCATGACATCATGGTTCTGCTAATTCACAACTCACAAAGCGCAAGCATATATGCAACATAGATGAGCACAATGGTTCAAGTTTATTAGATGCGAGAAAGTAAAGTGTGCCATCAAGTTCGTGAGAGCTTTAATCACTAATTTTCACATAACAAATTTAATTTGGGAGGTAGATAAAACAAGAATTTACTTGGAATAGCAATAATGCTAATAGGTAGGTGATACGTCCAAAACGTATCTACTTTCCCGAACACTTTTGCTATTGTTTCTCCTCTAAACTTGTGTGATTTGGATGCAACTAATACGGACTGACGCTATTTTCAGCAGAATTGCCTTGGTGTCTACTTTTTGTGCAAAAAATCAACTATCAGGAAAAATCCCGGAAAATATGCCAAAAATCCTATTTCACCCGAAGACTCCAGGAGCCAGAATACGAGACGGAGAAGAGCCCTAGGGTGGCCACACCACCTGGTGGCGTGGGCCAGGCCAGGCCGCGCCAGGGGATGGTGTGGGCCCCCCAGGCACCCCCACGGCCTCTCTCTTCGCCTATAAGGAGCCTTCTGACCTAAAAACTTCGTGGGGTTCGACGTTTTTCTAGAAGGAGTTCCGCTCCGCCGCCACCACCAGATTCCATGAAACAGCACCAGAAACTTCGTTCTGGCACCCTGTCGGGACAGGGAATTGGAGGAGATCATCGCCTTCATCATCACCATTGCTTATCCATCGACCATCCATGTTTCCCCCATCTATGAGTGAGTAATCCCCCGCTATAGGCTATGGGGATGGTAGGGATTGGATGAGATCGTTCATGTAATGGCATCAGATTATTAGGGCATGGTGCCTAGTATCTTTTATTAGTGCTTTATGACTTTGTTGCGACTTGTTGTGCTTAATGCTTGTCACTAGGGCCCGAGTGCCATGATTTCAGATCTGAACATGTTATTGATTCATTATGATAGTATTGTTTTTGGTCTTATCTGCAAGTTGTATACACACGTTGTTGTCCAGAACCTATGGCCCCGAAGTGACAGAAATCGGGATAACCGGATGGGAAAGGCTTTGATGTGAGGATCACATATGTTCACGGAGTGTTAATGTTTTGCTCCAGTGCTCTATTAAAAGGAGCACCTTAATTGCCAGTAGTTCCCTAGAGGTCCCACTGCAAACGGGCTGGCAGGACAAAAGATGTTGTGCAAGTTCTCATTGCGAGCACGTATGACTATATATGGAACACATGCCTAGGATTGTCTAGTACTTGGATGCTTTATCTTATTTATCTGCAATTGCCCTATGTTCTGATTGCTATGTGAATTGTCTTGTCCATGCAACGCCCGTCCATCTATCCCTATGCCTATCGCACTTGAATCCCACTATTTACTGCTTTTGTTACTACTGTCTTTGCTTTACTACTGCTGTTACTTTACTATTCCTACTACAAAACTGTTGCTACTGATAAACTGCTGTGAGCAAGATTGTTTCCAGGTGCAGATGAATGGACAACTCAGTTGTTAAGGCTTATAAATATCCTTTGGCTCCCCTTGTGTCGAATCAATAAATTGGGTTTCACTTCCCTTGAAAATACTGTGATACACCCCCTATACTTGTGGGTCATCAAGACTATTTTCTGGCACCGTTGCCGGGGAGCATAGCTTTATTTATCAAGTTCACTTGGATTCTCTTTTGTTCGCTGCTATCCATCCATCATGGGTAAGTCTCGTGATGGCAAGGTTCCTATTTTACCATCCACTACAAGAAGAGGTACGGTTCTGAACACCTCTGCTGCTTGATAAGAGTGGTTCATTAGGTCCTTTCCTAGATGCTACGATTGCTAGAACTATAGCTGGAAATACCGAAACTCCTAATGAAGACACTACCACACATGTTAGCTCACCTGAGTCTAGTGAGAGTTATTATACTGAAGAAGATTATGTTGAGATGACTGATGAGTTTATTGAAGAGTGTAAGAACACCCATGATAGGAGTGCTGCTAAGAGTCTCCTTGAGAGGCGTACTATTAGACCCAAATTATCTCTTGATGCTAAGTTTGCTGTTTCTCCCATAAACATTATAGATGAAGATTATGATTTCTCTCTCGATCTATCTTAAATAGCTATTGTCGAGAAAGAACCTTTTTGTGGGACTAAGAATGAAAGTGCGGTAGCACATATGAATGAACTTTCTACTATGAGTGGCTTGTTTTCTGATGATATTAAGATGCGTACTTACTTTGTTTCTAAGATTTTTCCTTTTTCATTGAAAGGAGAAGCTAAAACTTGGTTTAGTAATTTACCTCCTGGATCTATTGACAACCCTGAGTGCTTGATTAGTACTTTTCTGCAGAAATATCTTCCTCCCAGTGCTAGACATGCTATTTTGCAGGAACTTTTTGATTTTAAACAGGGAGAAAAAGAGGTATTGCCTAAATCTTGGGCAAGGTTTTGTGCTTTGATTCATGCACAGGCTAGAAATCCATTACCTAAGAATGATCTTCTTGATATATTTTATAATGGACTAACCGAGGAATCTAGGACATACCTAGATAGTTGTGCTGATTGTGTTTTCAGGAATAGGAATCCAAAGGAAGCTGAGGAATTAATGGCTAAAATAAGCAAGAATTATGAAGATTGGACTCCTCCTAAACAAGCTATACCTGAAGTAATTGTACCTATACCATCTATTCCTGTGCCTGTTCCAACATCAAAGAAGAGGGGAGTTATTGAATTAAATGATGAAGTGATGAAGGAAGCTAAGAAATGTCTTAAGGAGAAGGGAATTAAAGCTGCAGATGTTAAGAATTTACCTCCTATAGAAGAATTATGTAAGCCTATTCCCTACTCATCCACTATTGAGGTACACTCCCTCCAACACTTTGATGAAGGTGATATCCCTTACCTGAAACCTCCTGATCAATGCTTAGAAGAATTTGATATTTTTATTGTTAAGCAAGATAACTTTAATAAAAGGGTGCAAAATCATCTAATGGAAAACACTAGAGCTATTGTTGAGTTGAAAAATATTGTGGAAAGAATCTCTAATGATGTTAAAATGATTGTTAAACACTTTCAAATGGTTCAAACTCAAATAGATCAACTCGTTAAAGTGCAAAACGACTTGCTAGTAAATGCTGCTAAAGAAAAACATGCTTATGAAATTAGAACTAGAAGTGGAGCTGCTACCCAGGATCCTCTATATCCTGAGGGGCATCCCAAAAGGATTGAGCAGGATTCTCAACAAGCTGAAAATAGTAGTTCTACTCGTAAGAAAAGGAAAAATAAACATAAAACTGTTATAGAACCCTCTGAACCTGCTATAGATCCTAATAGTATATCTATCTCTGATGCTGAAACTGAAAGTGGGAATGAAGAAAATGAAGTTCCTAATGAAGAAAAAGTTGAAGAAGAACCTGAAAATCACACTAAGACTACTAAATACACTAAAGAAGATTTTATTGCTAAGAAACATGGTAGTGAAAGAGAACCTTGGGTCCAAAAACCTATGCCTTTCCCTGATAAGAAACACAAGTCAAAGGAAGATGAACACTATAATAAGTTTTGTGAGTGGATGAAGCCTTTATTCTTGCAAATTCCTTTGAATGATGCTATTAAATTGCCTCCTTACTCAAAGTATATGAAGGACATTGTCTCAAATAAAAGGAAGATCCCTAATGTAGAAATCTCTACTTTGCTTGCTAATTATTCTTTCAATGCTAAGGTTCCTAAGAAACTTGGAGACCCAGGGATTCCAACTATCCCTTGCTCTATTAAGAACATTTATGTTAGAACTGCTTTGTGTGATTTGGGAGCTGGAGTTAGTGTTATGCCTTTCTCTCTCTATAAGAGGCTTCAGCTTGAAAAATTGATACCAACTGATATATCTTTGCAAATGGCTGATAAATCTACCACTATTCCTGTGGGTATATGTGAGGATGTACCTGTTCAGGTGGCTCACAATTGCTTGATATTAACTGATTTTGTTGTGCTTGAAATGCCTGAAGATGATAATATGTCTATTATTCTTGGGAGACCTTTTCTTAATACTGCAGGAGCTGTTATTAATTGTAATCAAGGAAAGGTGACCTTCAATGTTAATGATAAGGAACATACTGTCTATTTCCCCAAGAAGATTGAAAGGACTTATGGCTTGAATTCAATTGAACATGTTGAAGGCATTCAAGTTGGAGAAATATATTGTCCCGTACCAAGAGAAAAATTTGAAACTATTATGATTGGGACCATTGCTATCAAGGTTGAGGTAACATAATCATTAGTGGAGTACAAAGTTTTATCTCATATGTAATTGTTTTGGTAGCAATACTTGATCAACCTTGTTAACAAAAGGATTCCATTGAACAAAACAATGTTTCCATTATGATTATCTCCGTTTATTTCTATCCTTTGCATTTTAGTTTTTGCTTTCGTTTAGTTTTATTTGTGTTGTTAGTTGCTTGCATGTTAGAACTTCTGTAGTTCTAGCCTTGTTTTGTCTTTGCATCATGCTTCCAAACAAAAAATCTGTCTGTCAGAAAAATCATTCTTCTATTTCTGAAAAATGCCCAAAAATAAAGTGTCTCGAAAAATTCTAGAAAATTCATATTAAATTTTTACGTGAAAAAAGGAGCAGAGGAGTACCTGGTAGGTACCAGGGGGGCCCACCAGGCAGGCACACCATGTGGTGGCACAGCCAGCCCTGGGTGGCGCCATGCCTTGGTGTGGGCCGCCCCTGGCCCCCCCACTAACTCTCTCCCCTGCCACTTTCTTCTCTCTCCCGAGTAAGCTCCAGTTCATAGCTCAAAATCGCGTTCTTTCTGTGCTTGCTCTCGATTTCTTCGATCTCCTTGCTCAGCCCATCTTTCTTGCTAAAATTTGGAGCAATTGTTCCTTGGTATGTGACTCGTCCCCTTGTCCAAGTAGATTTGTGTTTAGTGGATTGTATGTTGAGTATTTTGCTGCTGTAGGTGACTGGTTATGAGAGCTTGTAAGCTTGTTTGATGCTTAGAGATATAGTTTTGATGCATGTTTAGGCCTCTTGCAAGTCCCTATGAGTAGAATCCTTCATTACATTCACTTTGCAATCACTTGTGTAATAGGTGCTTAAATTTCAGAATAGAAGATGAGTGAACACCACCTAAACCAAGATGAGCTTTGGGTGCCTGGGGTCATGAAGGTCCGCCGGGAGGAGGAAGTTTTTCCCTCCATTTATCCATGCCCTGAGTTCATGAGAGCTGCAGGAATTCTACAAGATTTCCACACTTTGGTTTCTAATGCAGGGTTAGAGCACTTTTTGGAAGATGAACCTTGTCAATTTGTGAAGCTAACCATGTCTATGGTGCGGGATTTCCAATTTAGTCACTCTTTTCCTAACCCCATGGTCCATTACAAAATTTACAATATTGCTGTCAACCTTTCTCTTGATGATTTTTGTGCAGCTATTAAGGTACCTCAATGGGGATCATGTAGGAAGATTAAAGAGAGACCTGAACCACTCATGGATTTATATGCAGAAATTTTCCAAGGGAGTAGCTTCTCGAAGGAGAGTGGAAAAATCCGTAACATTCATCTTCCCTCCATTCGCTACTTTGCCTACTTTATTGCCAAGTGTGTTCTTGCTAGGAAAACTGCCAATAAGTTATCTTCGTTTGATTTAGCATTTATCTCTGCTGCTCTTAGACGAGATATGTCTTACAACTTGGGTGCTTTGATAGCTTTCCGTCTTGCTGCTAACCGTGAGAAAGGTGGAATTTGCGGAGGCCTCATTGCTTCTCGTTTGTTAGCATTGCATGGTTTAGTGCCTCATCATCTAGACCTACAGTATTTCCTCATGGGCTAGTTTGAGTGAGTTGTCTTATGAGATAACCTTTCTCAAAGCTGGTTGGAGAAAGAGCAAGTCCGAGCGTGTTGTTCTTTTGCCTGCACCTGTTTTTTTAACCTTGATAACAGGGAAGGATGGTCCCTCACTGAGGAGGAGCTTGACACGTACTTGGGAGAGCTCTCCCAACAGGAGCAGGACACTAGAAGGGAGGTCACGGATGATTCGGTCCAGCCCTCGAATGAGGGAGAATCTTCATATCAACAGCCCGCTTATGATTGGGGAGCTTCTTCTTCCTCTCATGGGCCCAGACCATTCTTACCAAGATCCGCCCGCTTGGAACCCCTATTCGTACATGGATTGATACCCACTTAGGCCAAAAGCCTAAGCTTGGGGGTAGGTATGCCGACACCGCACTCATCTCCCTATCATGTTGCGTCGGTACTTTGTATATTCATGTTTTCGTTCTCTTTTTTAGTTTTCGTTCTTCTTTGTTTTTGCTTTCTAGAAACACAAAAAGGCCAAAAATATTTTTGTTGTTTCTCTTTGGTTTGCTTCTTCTTTTGCCTTGGTTGGTTTTTCCCTTTTTGCTTTGTTTGAACTTTTCAAAAAACCCAAAAAGATTTTGCTTTGCTTGTTTTCCCTTTTGGTTCTTGTTTAAAAATTGAAAACACCAAAAATATTTGTCGTTCTTCTTAGGTTTTTGCGAGTTTGCTTCAGGGTTTGGCAGTCCTCAGTGGATATTGGTTTCATATTATTATTCAAGCCACACAAGTGAAGAGCAATAATGAGGATTAATGACAACTTGAGGCGTGGTAAGAGGCTGGTAACGAACTCTATTTGTTTTCATTTTTGTACATATACTCTTCACTGTGAGCATGCTTAGTCCGTTCATGTAGAGTGTATGTTCTCTTTGGATGCTTAGTAGTTCTTGCTTTCTTATGATTAGCTCCAGCTCGCTAATAGTTTGTAGCATGTCTTATGAATGTTTGCTTGCATTACTCTATTCATAAATTAGTATGACACCGTGGTATCCTCCTCTGAATGATTCATTTGACTGACTTGGCAATGCTCACACATGCACATGACTGTAATAATCAGCTAAGCCTTGATGAATTATTTTTCCTTGAGGATCTTGAATCACTTTCATGCCATGAGTAGTCCTGTTTTGTTGCAAGCATGATAATGATAGCTATTGCTCTCTCGTTTGTCGCTCCCTTACTATTGCTAGCCTTCATTTCCACTGAGTATGTTTTACTCAAGTTTCCAACTCCCTAAACCAAACATTTCCAAAGTGTCCACCATACCTACCCATTAGCATGATTTGCTACTTCCGTGCATATTCAATATGTCTTGTTTTCTTCCGAATAAAATGTTTGCTTGTTATGAGAAAGTTAGTTAGTAAAGCTCTCACAAACTTGATGGCACACTTTATTTTCTTGCACTTAATAAACCTAAACCATTGCATCCTTCTTTGTTGTGCATATGCTTGCGCTTTATGAGTTGAAGTTAGCAGAACCATGTATCATGGGGACCGCTTTCAACACTTCATATGTACTTTGTACCTAGTTGATATCATGTTCTTTTGCTTATGGATCCCGGCGGTGTGAAATAAAAGTTGAACTTGTAAGATCATGGAGTTTGTATGTATGTTAGAGAAACGCCTGGGCCGCTAGCCTAAGCCATGCCTAATCATGGTGGAAACTTGCAGCATAACCATAATGAGCATTCTATGAAGCATCCTCAATAAAAAACTATGCACATAGTAAATAAAAAGATCGCCGAGATGCTCATTGTCTGCTTGCCTTGTTATTTTGATTATGGGATAGCTCCCATGTCATGTGCAAGGGGTACCCCGTTGGTGGTTCTCTATGATACGTATATACTTACAATGACAAGAGCTTACTTGTGACTGAAGTTGAGTAGCATGAGGATCGGTCTTCGTAAGTAAGGGGCATGAGACTTCGATTTATAACTTGTCAAGCATATCCTCTTAGTTGTGTCACTTTCACCTTAACCACATTAAAGATGCTTATGATAGGGGCAATGAGAGCTCAAAGCTAATGAGTACCATACTTTCAGCATTTGAAAGCCTTTCAAATTATTCAAAACCATTTCTTCTACTTGTTGAGTCTCCACATATTCTTTGAGCACCTTCTTGAGAGCATAGCTGTCATTCTTTGTGTTTGTTCCGTTACTTGATTATTTGTGTTATGACTTTGATGCTTGTATTCTTGATATCTTTACTTCTAGTCATCACTTGAACTTCAGAGGTGCCTTGACATTCATAATCAAAGGCAAGCGAGATACCACTCTATCATACCTTTTTATGAGCATTGTAATGTTGCTTATGTTCATGCTTCATGCTACTTATTATTCTTGAGTTGGAATCTCTTCATAGCTTGCAAAGACTATTAAGTAGACTTAGTTGCATACTCTTTATTATGAATTGTCTAAGTAATTGATCACATTGCTGAGAATATTTACATCATATGAAGCAAATGTGTTCGTGAAAGTTCTTTTATCGCACTCAGTTTTCAACTGGATTGCCCGAGGACAAGCAATACGCTAAGCTTGGGGGAGAGTTGATACGTCCAAAACGTATCTACTTTCCTGAACACTTTTGCTATTGTTTCTCCTCTAAACTTGTGTGATTTGGATGCAACTAATACAGACTGACGCTGTTTTCAGCAGAATTGCCTTGGTGTCTACTTTTTCTGGAGAAAATCAACTATCAGGAAAAATCCCGGAAAATATGCCAAAAATCCTATTTCACCCGAAGACTCCAGGAGCCATAATATGAGACGGAGAAGAGCCCTGGGGTGGCCACACCACCTGGTGGCGCGGGCTAGGCCAGGCTACGCCAGGGGTGGTGTGGGCCCCCCAGGCACCCCCTCGGCCTCTCTCTTCACCTATAAGGAGCCTTTTGACCTAAAAACTTCGTGGGGTTCGACATTTTTCTAGAAGGAGTTCCGCTCCGCCGTCACCACTAGATTCCACGAAACAGCACCAGAAACTCTGTTCTGGCAGCCTGCCGGGACAGGGGATTGGAGGAGATCATCGCCTTCATCATCACCATTGCTTCTCCATCGACCATCCATGTTTCCCCCATCTATGAGTGAGTAATCCCCCGCTGTAGGCTATGGGGATGGTAGAGATTGGATGAGATCGTTCATGTAATGGCATCAGATTGTTAGGGCATGGTGCCTAGTATCTTTTATTAGTGCTTTATGACTTTGTTGCGACTTGTTGTGCTTAATGCTTGTCACTAGGGCCCGAGTGCCATGATTTTAGATCTGAACATGTTATTGATTCATTATGATAGTATTGTTTTTGGTCTTATCTGCAAGTTGTATACACACGTTGTTGTCCGGCACCTATGGCCCCGAAGTGACAGAAATCGGGATAACTGGATGGGAAAGGCTTTGATGTGAGGATCACATGTGTTCACGGAGTGTTAATGCTTTGCTCCGGTGCTCTATTAAAAGGAGCACCTTAATTGCCAGTAGTTCCCTAGAGGCCCCGCTGCAAACGGGTTGGCAGGACAAAAGATGTTGTGCAAGTTCTCATTGTGAGCACGGATGACTATATATGGAACACATGCCTAGGATTGTCTAGTACTTGGATGCTTTATCTTATTTATTTGCAATTGCCCTATGTTCTGATTGCTATGTGAATTGTCTTGTCCATGCAACGCCCGTCCATCCATCCCTATGCCTACCGCACTCGAATCCCACTGTTTACTGCTTTTGTTACTACTATCTTTGCTTTACTACTTCTGTTACTTTACTATTCCTACTACAAAACTGTTGCTACTGATAAACTGCTGTGAGCAAGATTGTTTCTAGGTGAAGCTGAATTGACAACTTAGTTCTTAAGGCTTATAAATATTCTTTGGCTCCCCTTGTGTCGAATCAATAAATTGGGTTTCACTTCCCTCGAAAATACTGCGATACACCCCCTATACTTGTGGGTCATTAGTAGGTATGGTGGATACAAATGTCAAAGGTTTTGGTTTAAGGATTTAATGCACAAGAAGAATTCCCTCTCAGTACAGGTTTTTGGCTAGCAAGGTTGGGTAGCAAGTACAAGAGTTGAAGGAAACAAACAAACATACAATGATAAAGACAAACATGCAATCTTCCTTGGAAGCACAAAAGATCTAAACTAGAGAATACTAGACTTATGAGCAAATCAAGAAAGAAAGATGATGATTTTTTTCTTTAGAGTACTTTTATCTTTTTCATTCAACTCTCAAAACTAGTGTGCTACTGACCGAGCCAGGTTTGCCAAAACCAACTAAATTAACTCAATGATCCCAAAGTGCTACCAATACTAACAACAAGATCAATCATATAACCACGAATTGAAAACTAATATAAGCTATGCAAAAGAGTAAATGATAGAACTTCTCATTAATATTCCATAACATCAACTCACACCAAGGGATACATATCTAACGAGAGAGGGGACACTTCCATAATGCAAACCATCCTACATAATAACTTCTCTATTCATGATATGACTCTACTAATAAGGTAAAGAGATAGAAGACAGTGATGTGATACCGCGACACTCCCCCAAGCTTGGAACAAACCAAGGGGATGCCAAACCTGATGACGAATTACTCCTTCGGTGGTGGTGGTATCCTGTTGATGAGCTCTTTGATCAATTTCCCCAAGTCCTCAATCTCGAAGGTGAGGGTACGAATCAACTCCGAGTTATGCTTGATGCGGTGCATGATCATGTCAGATTGTGGATCCTAGCTCTTGTGATTCTTTTTCTGTTCTTCCCTCTTGGAGTCTTCTTTTTCTGCATGTTTATGGATGTATGGAAGGGACTCTTGGTGCTTGGAGAAGGTGTCCTTGGGGCCAAACAGTGACGCGGAGGTTTCCCTCCAGTTAACATCCGTGCAGTCCTTCTGATCCTGGCAGGGTTCGCCACCACTCCAATGCTTGCAACGGTAGTGCCAGTGTGCTTTGCCTCCTCTTCACCTTCACTCTTGATCTCCTTCTCCTTCCCGGGGTCTTGGAGGTCTTCTTCCATAGGATCCTTCCCTATATCCTTAGCGGACACCATTGTGCTTCTAAACCTCAAAGAATATGTCCTGGCAGAAACAGATCGAAACAAAAACACGACGAAAACACGATATACGAACCTCGAGGGATCCAGGGGATTATATATTACAAAGTTTCATATCAAAAGGAAGGTACTGGGAGAAAACGAGTCGGAGGCGGAGTCCGTGGTGGACTCACCACCTGGTGGCGCGGCCAGGGGAGGGCCAGCGCCACAGGGTGGTGTGAGCCACCCTGGCTCCGTTTCCGTCCCTCTTTCGCTTCGTAGCTTTCCTTATTGTCTAAAAACTGCAAATATATAGTTAGATAGTATTTTCGCGGAACTTTTCTTACCAGAACTGTTACCTATTTGAAAGCGGACTCTACATGTCTCTGAATTTGGTATCTAGTAGATTTTTCCGGAGTCACCACTTGAATAACATCAATATCTCATCTTCATACACTTACTACTTGAGTCATAAAACCCTTCTCTTCCTTATTACACCATTATCTTCACTACCTAGAAATTTCTTTCACACAAAACTCCACACAGTTCTCATTAGCAACATTAGTATATATGAAGTGATAAAACCTTTTGAGTCCAACTTCAACTGAAAACCATCAAAACATAAGCTACTGTATCAACTCCTTTCGAAAACCCAAAAAGAATTCAAAAAGGAAATCAAATAAAGAAGCAAATGCAAGAGTGGCAAAATCTGTCAAAACAGACCAGCAGGTAAAGATTAATTTTTTCGAAAATCTTCTATTGCTCAAATAAAAAAGTTCAAAACTAACTAAAGTTAAATAACAATCTGGGGCAGAAGCACAAAAAATTACAGCTCAATCAGACACACAAAGATCTCTCACGATTTTTTACGGTGAAGCACAAAAATCTGTTTCGGGACAGCAACTTCCCCAAATACTACTTCTCTCTGATTAAAGGTTGATCTTGACACAAAAACCAAACAAAACGGATATGGAGAGGTTATTGCCAAAGTAATAACTTCCAAGACTCAAAAAAACAAAAACAAAGTGAAAGCAAAAGCAAATTGGGTTGTCTCCCCAAAAGCTCTGTCATTATAGCCATTAAGATGGGCATGATACTTTTGAAGATGCTCACATAAGAGTATGAATTGAGGTGAAAGAGAGCATTAAGATGCAAAAATCCACACATTTAAGTCTAACTCACTTCCTATGCAAAGGAATTTTGTAAACAAACAAATTGTTGAAACCAGAGGCTACTTGCATAAGAAGGCAAAAGAAGCGCAACATAAAAACTTTCAGCATAAAACGAGGAAACTTGATATTATTGAGATGCATAAGAACACCTTTCCCTCTTTCATAGTAACTTTTAGTATCATGCATAAACTTAACAATATAACTATCACAAGGGCCATCATAGCAATGATCACTTATTCTAACAGAACACATAGGAATACTAGCTCTCATAACACTACTTTGTGAAACAATATTAGAGGTATCCTTACAAAGGATAGTGTGTCCCTCTTCTTCATATTTAGTAACAAAGTATTTCACATTTACTATTATAGGTTCATCAACCATTTGTTTATCAGGTTCAACAACTTTATTTGCACTTTCATTAACCATACTAGCTATCATAAAATGTTCCTTTATATTAACTGGGAAAGGCATTTTCTCAATGTAAGGTTTAGGTAAGACATGATTAGCAGTATAAACTTCAGTATTTCTTACAGGAACACTCTTAGCAACAACTTTATAAGGTTCATGATACTTATTCCACTTCTTTTTAGGCACTTCAATGTAGGAAGCAAAAGCCTTAAAATAAGAAGCAATAGCTTGAGAGTCTAGACCATAAGCATTTTTAATATTTTGAAAGTCATCAGTTCCCATAAAAGATTCAATGCATTCATAATCATAATTTATACTTGACTTTCTACCTTTGTCATTCTCTCAAGCTTCAGCATTGTCTTGAATACGGTCCAGAAGATCCCATTTAGCTTCTTCTTCCATGTGAGTGAATGATCCAGCACAAGAAGCATCCAATAAATCTTTATCATGAAGAGAAAGCCTTACATAAAAGTTATTGATAATGATATTGTTGGGGAGCTCATGAATGGGACATTTGAGCATTAGTAACTTCAATCTCCCCCAAGCTTGAGCTGTACTCTCTCCATCAAGAGGCCAAAAGATGTATATTTGATTCTGATCTTTATGAATCTCACTAGGAGGATAAAATTTTGAATAAAAGAAAGGTATTATTTCCTACCATTCCAGAGCTTGACCATTCTTCACCAGCTTATACCATTCTTCAGCTCTTCCTTTCAGTGATAATGAGAATAACTTCTTCTTAACTTGATCTGTAGTAATACCTGCACACTTGAACAACCTGTATAATTCGTGTATAAAGAGTAAATGATCACCGGGATGGACAGTTCCATCCCCAACATAATAGTTATCCATAACACGATCAATAATTCTTGTAGGTATTTTGAAAGCATCAATTTCAGCAGGTGGTCGTTTATCTACTACCTTAGAAGTGGTAGTAGCATTACCGAATAAGAAACTCAGCGAATTATCTATAACGAAAATAAAGCAACTTACAGAAGTAAACAATACTCACAGTAGAAGTTTCCTTTACCAGTTCCACTCTCCAATAGCGCTTCACTCCCCGGCAACGGCGCCAGAAAATAGTCTTGATGACCCACAAGTATAGGGGGTGTATCGCAGTATTTTCGATAAGTAAGAGTGTCGAACCCAACGAGGAGCAGAAGGTGCTGGCTAGTGGTATGGATCGGGAATTCTGCAAATACTTAGCAAACAGATTTTAGGGTTTTTTGATAAAACAAGTAAACAAAGTACGAGTAAACAAAAGACAGTAGGAATGAATGCAGCAAGTGGCCCAATCCTTTATGCAGCAAAGGACAAGCTAGTTGTATTACTTAAGATGACCAAACGTTCTCGAGGACACATGGGAAGACTGCCAAGTGCTTTCGCTTCATTTAGTTGATTAATCTTTTTTAGCTTGCTAAGTGTTATGTGGGTGAACCTGTGCTAATGTACCGACCTTCCTAGGACTAATACATACTTGTGATTATACCCCTTGCAAACATCCGTAAGTACAATAAAGTAATTAAGGTAGAAACCTAACCACAGCTTTAAACTCTAAGACCCTTACATCCCTTGTGCAATGGTTTCCTAACGGGGGTTCAGGTTTCTGTCACTCCGACAACCCCTACGATTAGTAGCCAAATACACAATGCATTCCCCTTGGCCCATATAGGTGAAGTGTCATGTAGTCGACGTTCACATGACACCACTAGAAGAAGTACACCACAACTTAAATATCGAACTATTGAGTCTTTCTCAACACAACTCCACTACTAACAACATGACTTCTCCCATGTCCTCAAGAACAAAACGAACTGCTCACAAGACATCATATGGATCATGATCAGAGATGGAATAATGATGTATAACAATCAGAACATAAACAATAATTCAATGGTTCACTCAATATCATCAACTACAAAGAGTAATCAACACCAGGAAAGTTTCCCCTACGAACTATGCAAGATTCAACTCAATTGTTACAGCAATATGGAGATGGTGATGAGGGTGCTGATGGTGATGATGGTGGTGATTATGATGATGATGATCCCGACGAAGTCCAGCTTGATGGTGGTGTTGATGGCGACGATCTCCCCTCTCCGGGAAGGAATTCCCCCAGCAGAAATCTATCTGCCGGAGAGATCCTTCTCTCTCGGTGTTTTCCGTCCCGCAGAGGCGGCGGAATCTTTCCGTGGTTGCTCCCCGAGGCTTAGGGTTTCGGGAGGATAATATACGCCAGAGGGGAGTGCCAGGGGTGGACCAGGGCGGCCACACCACCTGGTGGCGCGGCCTAGGCTGGCCCGCGCCAGGGGGTGGTGTAGCCCCCCTGTGGCCCATCTCCAGCCCCCCTTCTGGCTTCCTTCGTCTTCTGGAAAAATAGGATTTTCCGTATATTTTCCCGGATTTTCTGATCTTCGTGAATTTTGCCTCCAAACAACACCTTTTTCATCAGAATCCTAACTACAGCGGTCCATGCTCCAAAAGTCATCAACCATGCAAAAACAGATGAAATAACATAAGTATCACCTCTCAATACGAAATATATCAATGAATAACAGTGAATTATGACATAGAATAGTGATGCAAAATGGACGTATCACCCAGCACTCTGGCACAGTCTTTCGTGCACACGGGTCGTCAAACTTCCCGACACCAACCACCTGTAGGGTTACAAGTAGGCTACACTAGCGTAAATCAAAAATTTCTACCGCGTCAACTAGGAATACTGTTGTCATTGATCACGGGATTACCACAAGACGCGCAGTTGCGGAACTTGATGAAGCACATCGGGGCAGTGTAGATGTTTTACGTCTCCTCCTTGTCCTCGTCCCATGAGCAGCTCCCCTTTGCGCGACTCGTCCAGGTGCTACAGCTGCAGCACCTCCGAGGTATCCACACGTTCGGGGTGGTGCGTCACACGGCAGACTGCTAGGTCTGCACGTGCAACACAGGCGGAAGAGGAGTGGCGGCTGGGTGGAATGCTCAACCCTATTCAGCTCGCCTCACTCTCTCTTATATAGACATCCCTGGTGGACTTCTACATTAGCAGCCCATTAGTAACCTAAGCCTAGTCTAATTCGGATCCAATCCTCATTAGGCTTCCATCCTCTAAAGTGTGTGACCCTATAGGTTCATACACGTATAGACATGACACGAGTACACTTACTCCGTCAATAGTTGGTAGCGGCCTCTAACAAGACGTGTCAACTCCTAAACGCATATAAAGATCATTCGGATGAACCATCACAAGGTTGAGTACATGTCTTTTTCTTTGCCCTACGATATTTGGTATAGCTCCAAGCTGACCTCTCTTTCTCGATACTATGATTTGGAATCCCTTTACTAGGTTAACTCTTAACCATATGTAGCACGGCCATGCATTTCTGGATCCGATCACTCGAGGGGCCCAGAGATATCTCACCCAAGAAGAGAGGGACAAATTCCATCTTGATTGACCAATGTCTTGTAGCATGTATCAGGACAAACCCGAAAGCTACCTTTATAACTACGTAGTTACGGAGCAGTGTTTGATAGCCCCAAAGTAGGTCGATCCACATCTCAAGTACATGCGGCAATCTCAGGTCTAAGGACAAAAACGTACACGATGTGTAGAGAGAGCTGCAAGTATTATTGCTAGTCTCTAGTTGGGTCAGTCCAACCCCATGTTCATAACATGTGTCCACATCATTGGTTTGACATCTCCATGTCTATGACTTGCGAAACATAGTCATCAACCAATCGATATGCTAGTATAATATTCGTGTGTGTCCTCACATGAACTCTGACTAGGGACAACTATTAGATAACCATACAAGTAAAGAGTTTCACAAACAATTCACATAATTGTCAATCAATACAAGTTGCCTGATATATGAATATACAAGGAACATTATAATAACTCATGGATACATATGAAATACAATCATCTTTATGATTGCCTCTAGGGCATATTTCCTTCACCACCAGCTTCATGAACAAGTTTCTTTTCATATTGAAACACAGCTGGAATGTCACTTCGCCATGGGTTTGATCGTTAGTAAATTAGTAGGCGTACAATATGCAGTCTCTGCCTCGACACGCTCTAGCTTCGATCCTCCACGTCGGGTTATGCATCCCGGTCTTGCAAACCTAGCTATGACTGGATGGACGTCTCTCCGTCATTCTAGCTCAGCATGTTGGACGGCTGTGGTGCCCCAGTGGTACGCGTCGTCTCCACACGACAACGAGAGCGAAAACCAAAGTGGGAGGACTACAAGTCATTGCTCTTTAGACACCGGCGAACTATCGGCGCGTCAAAAAAGGGAGACAACAGCAACGATTTGGCTTCGATTCACGAGGTGGGAGAAAAATGAGCCCAAACGAGCTAGGGAGGGGTGAATGGCTGAGTCACTACCATGTGGTACCTGTCTGTCGATATCAGAAGTAGTGCATGTGCCTGCAGTACCACGCCGGTCCTTATCGATTGGAGCCGACGTGGGAGTGCCGAACAATATATTGTACCGATTGAGGGTGTCGCCGGGAGCTCATTCCATGGTCGGCGCCCCAATAGCCTTGAGAGGCCTGTTGAGGGCGCCGGTGAAGATGCTCGAAAGTACATAGAAGATTCATCCTGGTCTTATACACAACAGGATAAGTGTATAACCTATTAGTTGGTGGGGGAATAGCCAAGCTACATGCTTAGAGCATCTCCACTCGGGTTCCAGCAGGCCATTCCCAGGGCGTATTTTTAGTCCGGACGCCAAAAATTGGCCCAGCCGCGTTTCCAGGACGCCGGTTTTGTCCGAATTTAGACCAAAATACATCCGGCTTTCCCAGGCCGAACCCGTGGCTCTAGGAACGCGCTGGGAACGCCAGACATAGCGATTTCGGCGGGAAAAAAAGATCTCGGCGTGTGGACCCACCCAGTCAGCGACCGAAGGCTGTCCGTCGTCATCCTTTCGCCTCGGCTCCCACGAAGGACCGCCGGATGAACCGCTGGGCATTAACTGTCCGTCTCATCGACCACGCGTCGACGTAATGGCGAGCCACCGCCGCCTCGGCTTCCTACCATTTCCCCTTTTTTCCGCCACACCGCTACACCCCTCCCACCTTTGCCGCCCTCACTCAGCCTATAAAATCCGGCCACCGGACGGCTCACGGCGCACACTCTCCACCCCCTGCTCCAACTCCGGTGAACAGTAGAGCTCGGCGAAAACACTCTCCACCCCCTCTCCAACCCATGGCGGAAAGGTTCCCATGCGATCCCGCGCCGGCCAACGGCTTTGGCCGGCGCACTCTACATCCGTGGGAGGCGCGGATGCTGTACGACGCCGGTTACATGGCGTTGCCGGATTTCCGCTGCCCACCCGGCTGGAAGCTCAGCGCCGGAGGCATACCGATACCGCCGATGCTGGAGGACAACCAAATGGTCGAGGTGATCCAGGAGGCCATTGCGGCGATGGAGGACCCGGAGCTCGCTGAAGACCCCGGCAACCTGGTCCACTGGGAGCAGTTCTTCACCGAGCGGTGGCTGCGGGAGCTCGCCGCCCATGAGGGGTCGCCCGACACGTCGCCGAAGCGCCACAACTCGGCCAGTCGCCATCGGTGGTGGAGTGCGCCGGACACATGCTCGCATGTCCTCGAGCACATCCACGCTAGCAACAACCCCCGCCTCGGTTTCCCGTGCTCTTCGGCGCTAGCACCTCGCCGCGGGAGCCGCCCTACGGCGAACTGGCTGCCCATGAGGATGGGCAGCCTCACCTCCTCTTCCTCCGCGCTGCGTTCGTCCGAGACGACGCCGGTGCAGTCGCCATAGAGCAGCGACGAGTTCTTACGGCCTCCCAAACGTGAGGCCGCCACGCCCAGGCACTTGCCGTCGAGGACATGCGCGCGGGGCATCGTCATCAACGAGCCCCGCGCGGCGACGCCACCGACATGCCGGCTCCACCTGCGGCAGCCGAAGCCGGAGCCCGCGGACTGGGCCGTGCCTGTCGACGAGGACTCCTTCGCCAAAAAGATGGCGATCGAGCGCTCTCTGCACGACGCCACGCCTCCGCAGGCTGTGTCTATCGACGAGCCGAACATCCTCGCCTGGTACAGGGCGAACTGAGAACAAGAGGAGGCACTCCACGTCCAGCGCCTGCAGGAGCAGGCCGAGCGCCAGGCTAGCCAGCCTATCAGGGCGTGCCTCTTGTCGTCCTCGACGACATCGGCCCTTCCTACAAGCCGTAGAGGTGCGGCGACGCAAGCCAAGGAAGCTCGCGCCCTCCGCACGGCGGCGACGACGACGACGACAATGACGGCACGACAAACCCGGACTACACCAGCTTCTACCGCAACTTGGGCATGTAGACGGTGTCCACCGGCACCGGCATCGGCATCGGCATCTGCTTCGGCTTCGGCCTTTTTTAGTTTTTTTTTAAAGTTTTTTTAGCCTAGTTGAAGTCAGAATTCGGGTGCCCACCCGAATTCGACGTAATATGTACGAACCAGCCATCTATTAATGAAATCCGCTTATATTTGCCCAAATTTGACGAGTTTTGCTGAATTTTGTTTAAACCAAAAAATTCAGCCTAGAAACACGCGAGTAGAAAATCGGCTATTAACAGGCCGAAACCTTCCTCTATCCAGCGCTACGAGTGAAGATGCTCTTACGCTTGCTCCCGCGTGGTTGCATCGAGAACCCTCGCGAGATCGATGGAGTGGCACGGCCACGGCACCACGCAGTAACCACGACTACGTGCTTGATCTAGCCCCATACATACGTTACATGATGCAATGCAATGCAACGCCCCATCATCGCAGGCACCTGTCGGCCCCTTGCTGCAGTCCCGCACTGCTCCGCAACACTGCAAACAAACAGCGCCCGATCGGCGCATGCAGCGCACGCAAACGTACTTGGCGAACGGGGTTCCTGTTCGGGGGAAAGGGCTCTCCTCCTCTTGCGGGCAGACACGGGCACAGTCAGAGTCAGGTCGATCGGGCAGATGCGGCCATGCGAGTGTGTGTGCAGGTGAGCAACCCTGAACCTCCTCTATCTGAGGCGATATCGATCCGCTCCGCCCCGGTCGTATCAATTGCAGGTCGATGCATGCATGGATGGATGGATCATGGATGGGCTCGGGCTAGGCCCACTGCGGTGCGTGGTGGGGGTTGTGTGTATGCGTGTGGCTTGTCCTGTATTTGTCGCTGCCGGCGGGAGGCGGGGCAGAGGGGATCTCTGCCGGTGCGCCCAACAGGGCCCCTGAAAACCATTGCCCAGCAGACACCCCCACATGCCCAGTCGGCCCACCTCCTTGTCCCGTGTGGCGCGCCTTCCCCATCCTCCTCCGCATCATCAACTAATTCCATCGTGTAACTAAAAGGAGCTAAACATATCGATCGGGCCATCTTGGAGCATGGACACGCTGAAGAAAGTTTAACAGGAGATGGAAGAACTAGCTGGAGCATTAACTGGAAAAGAGAGAGGAGCATTAATTAGCCAGGGGAGATACATTGCATGGCTCCACCATCCTGTATGTTTAAACGTCGAGTCTGTGTCACCAACAAACTCTTGTTAGCCTATCAATAGCTCAAAAAGTGACCAAAGATGTGGGATTGCTGTCATAGATCCAGCATGCAGCACTATATCCCCCTTACTCTCTATCTCTCCCCCCCAAGACTCGATCTGATTGAAACAGACTGGATTACTGCAGTGCACACTACAGCTCTGGTGGCTTCTCAGACTATCATCATCGATCCTCCACTGCTTAGTGGTGCAGATCACCTTACCTTCATAATTGTGGACGCTGAATATTTACTTTTTGTCCTCATATGCAGCCTCTATTTGGCAGCACGTCAATCTTTGCTTTGGTTCTATCTGACTAGGATGAATGTACTAAGGTTGATGTAAATCGGAGTAAAACCACCATTTATGCCAACATGCACTGCTATGGACTTTGGAGGACATCAGTGCGCTCGAGGAAATGCATATTCTTGCCTATTGAACTGAAATTAGACAGGCGATAAACTACAACTCCGCAACAACTAATTGATATCGATGAATATGAATATCATTTATTATTATTGCATAAGTAAGATACTACTAAATACATATTATACAAATAAGTAGTCACATTAAGTCATTATCGTGAGCTTAGATCGCTCGCTCCATTCTTTAACTACGCCACCACGGTTTTCTCAAGTCATGTGTAGCCTCACATGATGTCTCTACATTGAAATCTATGTATGTTTTGTCATTACACTTAGCAAAATTGAACACATTTTTTATTTCTTTATAACTTATTCGATAAATATATCATTATAATCAATACATACTTCTATTACACTTAGCAAAATTTATCACATTTTTTACTTCGTTATAACTTATTCTATCAATATACTATTAACACTAACATATGCCCCTGTTACACTTAACAAAATTAATTACATTTTTTACTTATTTATAACTCATTTTGTGCACACAGGGTCATAATTAGTCTATTTCCTTTTTGCACTTAGCAAAATTAACCACACTATCTGTTTTTTATATCTCACTCATCAAACTTTACGACCGTAGGTCATATATCATCATATTGTAAGCAAAGTTTGCTAGATAACAATATCGTTGAATATAAAATAAGATAATTTCTTTATACAATTCAACGTCTATCACTACAAATGCAAACCTTGAATTGCATTTTGCAAGCACGATTATTATATTTATTCAATTTATATCGATGCATTTCACTTAATATCCCTTTGTTAACGCAACCCTCTTGGATCCGAGAGAAAACATAAAGGAAAATATCATATGCTTCCACTGATTAGTCTATGCCACTTAGACTTGTACTTTGTGTATTAGTATGTGTTAGCGATCACTTAAACATTCTTAAATATCTTTGCTGGGAGGGATTTATAGGATATATATACTCTGACAAATATTTTAGTAGAAGTTTCTAGCCTATGTGTAACAAATACTAGTTAATTTCAGAGATGTCTACAATGATTTATTCTCAAATAGTTGCCAATACTTATTTACATTTTTACGGTAAAATAACTACCTGGTTTTCTCTCTAAAGAACAAGCGGAAATCAAATTTGACTTACGGGTGCAAATAAATCCATTGTTTAAAAACGTATTTTAAAATGTAAAAAAGATAGGGAAAACTATTCGCAAGTACAACCGGTCATTCTATGTCCGCACACCAGTTTTCGGAGCATTTTTTGTGTCCCATGTAAAAAAGATAAATTTTGATGGTCCAACCTGACTATTAACGGATGTATTTTTTTCTCTTTTTTACACAAGCCACATAAATAATATTTTCTCTCGAAAACTTGTGTGCAAATAGAGTGCGTGGATAACCACGTAATTTTTTTTCAGAATTTTTTGATATTTTAAATTTTACTTTTGATGGATTTTTTACAATAGGCTTATATGTCCCCGTGAGCCAAAACAACACATCCAACAAGTGTCTTCCTCGTTCAGCCAATGCATGCATACTCTATATGTTGCAATAGTATCGCCAGCACGGTAATTTGTGCATCTGTTTTTCCCCTTGGTTTGGTATGAACACAACCTGCATAAAACTGTGCAACTTAGCCCGCTTAACACTTCAAGATTTTCACTCTCACATATTTATTTGGAAACTAAATTACTTATCTCATCGGATGTGATAGACGCACAAAATTTTCATATTGGCTGTGCTTACGAGTTACTAGCACGATAAATTCAAATATCTTATGTATATATTTGCCATTTGTTTTTCAGTTTCTACATATTACTCACGGAGGGCACCGGTCAAAATCGGCACATGTTTAGACTAGTTTCCAGTAGTGCTGTTTTTGTTGCTGAGTTTGTTTTTTCCTGGTTCGGTTCCCCTCCGAACCTTTAACTTTTCCTAATCTTAATCAATGAAAAGCTGTGCTGTCAGCCAGCATTTTCGTCAATACATATATATATTAGGAAAGCCTAGGTGGGCTCTTGTCGTCATGGCCTAAGCCTGACCTTGATTGTGAACGACTATGTCAAATCAGTACAACCTGCACTGAAAGAACATACAAGGAGTAACAATAATCAATCAATAAGGTGAAGCAGCTAGCATCTGGTCCTTATCAAGCTTGTTGGCCTCCAGGAGCTAGGGCCCCAGAATGATGGATAGGTACCCTGAGAGAAGAACAGATATCTGGTAGGTATCCTTTTCGGGTGGTTCACTCTTCCATTCCCTTGTGTCGGATGCCTTCCGTCTTTACACAGCTGTGAAGATAAGGGCGACGAGGCACAATGTCACAGAGCGTGGGAACATGAAGTCAAGCTACTGGAAAGGAAAATGGATTTGGCAATGCATGTCTGAAGGTGGACGAAACTAGCGTTTCGGTTCAAATAGCCCACCACGCATGCATATGGGCTCCGTTCAGAATTTCCAGCACAGATACAACCCTAGATAAACGTTAAGGGAATTTCATGAGAATTGAAAAACTTAAATTGCTGGCGGTACGTCCAAATGATTGCGTTGGGGAATAAAGAGGAAGAAGTCATCTTATTGCATTATTGGAATCTAGCGTGCGTGGTTCAGAGTCTGAAAACTAGTGATGTTGAGATGTTCTTTTAATGCTAGAAACTTCCCTAATAACTCGTATATCTCTTTTTTTTGTAAAGGCCTAACTAATGTATAGTACTACTACTAACTAGTCCCTCCTCATGAATACCATGATGCATCTCCTACGTACCCAACCACACATAACAGGCTACCCATCCATCCATGTCTTCGTCTCTGACATCGACTACCGCTTTCCTATTAGTAGGACCATTATTATGATTTCTGAGACAAATCCATGGTCATTTTCACATGTACTATCTGCAGGTCATTCTCAGCTGTGTAGACGTACCAGGTATTGTAAGCATCAGCAAGAAAATCGTCCATCGCAAAAAACAAAAGAAAGAGAACTCTTTCTCCGTGCGGTGTCGGCAGAGCCATTGCTTGCACACACAGGCCACTGAAAAACCTTATCCTGCACCCACACACCTCAACCCTCCCGTCCATCAGAAGTTCCCATTTTTACTTACTGAACCGAACCAAGTGCCCGCCAGGACAGAACGTGTCGCCACTCTCGAACACTCACGCCTCCATCAGCGCTAGCTAGCCAGTCCCCCGGTTAATTCGCCGGACCATCATCGGCAGCAGGCACGCAGCCACCGTTGCCGAACACGAAAGCGAGAGTGTCCGCCGCGCGCACGGCAGGGAAAAGGATGTCTGTTCGGGCTGGCACATACGGTGCGCTGAACTTGGCCTGCCACCGAGAGAGGAGTGGTGGAGGGAAAGGGAGGCATCAGCAGCAGGCAACCAACCCACCGTGGGATTAATTTACACGAGTTTCTGTCTTGTCAATCGTTCTGCGCTCCAGCTATCAGGGAGCACAGCAGCCAGGCGGGCGGGCGGGCGGGCCGCGGGCGCGCGCGAGAATTATTGCAGAATCTTGACCCTCGCACGCGGACTAGACTAACAGGCCAGGGTCAAAAAAGAGGCAGAGGACTGGTTGATGCGGTTCTGCAGTGTGCACCACTCTGAACTCTGAAAATTTCTCTCAACTCTGCATTCCGTTTTACTCTGGAACTCTGGATCGAGAGGCTCCAGTCAAGTTTCGGCAGCTGCATCACGGCAAGATTGAAGAAACGTAGGAAAAAAGCAGTGCAGACCGTGAGGCTGGCTAATTACGGGTGTGGCTGTGCAATTACAGTACTGAACACTGACGAAACCACCACTAATCTGCCCACTATGTGGTACACAGCTGCAAGTTGCAGCTTTCGGAACGGAGGCTCATATGGTCCTATCGTTACACTGCAACGAGCTGGGGCAGGGCAGCTGGAGGCTCGGAACCGGAGGGGCAGGCGGTCAAGGGGCACAGGCGCAGGTATCCCTGGTGCCAGGATGGAGGCGATGAGTTGATCATGATTCATGATGGTGCCTGCCCGCCTTTCCACTCAAGGAACACCACCGTACGCTGCACCTGGGCAGAGGAACAAGACACATCCATCCATGATCATGAATCCGTGATCAGTCCGCCCATCCATCCGTCCATCACCTGGGATGGGCATCATCAGTGGGGAATGATCGAGCGCGCCACCACGATATGAATGGGTCTGAAAGTGAGAAGGGGAACATTCAGGAAAGGAGATGTAGGACGAAACCAAAGTTCAGAGGCTGCAGTGACGGCCACCGGTTCCAGCACACATACATGCATGCACGTACCAGGTTCAGAGGATAGGAGAGCGTGGTGAGTTGATGAACTACTACACTACACCTGTTCTGCTGCCGTGAGCCAAGTCATGGTGAGTGAAACTGACATGGGTGTGAGCTTCCGTTTTTCTTTTTTCCTTTTCATCAACAATCGACCGATCGTGCAGTGACATGAAAAGGAACAGATATGCCATCTTTCGAGCACTGCCTACGGAGGAATCCAGAGCATCTGGACGCTCAACCACTGGAGGTAACAAAGGCAAATGCGGAACTGCAAAAGAGATCGCATGATTGAACATTTTGTATGATGGTGATGCAAGCTAAAAATGCGGCATGACGCCTCCAGCTCACAGATGGTAACCTGTATGTACGTGTGTATGTATCATTGAACAACGCTACTAGAAAAGTTGCAAATTAACCACGGCCATGCTCGGCATGGAAAATAAATGGATACTTCACTGAATTTCCGTACTACTACTCATAACACAATTAAATCATTTTTTTGAAACGAGACAAATTATTTACCATTTTTATTGATTAAAAAGAGGTTATAGAGCGGAAATCCACTTTTGATCTCAGGTGCATATGATCATGCTAGCTGAATGTTTTCTAAAAAATTGTCACAAAATTCGGACAAAACATTTGACGCGTACATCTTGACATCCTATATGCTCAAAAAGCGTTTCGTGAAAAATCGATATGTTTTGTGTCCTGTATGAAAAAGACAAAAGAAATGTCTAGTTGTCCGCATATTCCCTGCGCCAAATTTTGTCTTTTTTACACACGACATAAAACATATCGGTTTTCCGTGAAACGACCTTGTGAGCACGTAGAATGTCAAGATGTACGCGCCAAATGTTTTGTTAATTTTTTTAACATTTTAACCTGCGTTTAAAATTCAATTCAAAAACTATGAGGAGATGCTCCCGGGAACCAAAACGCCTGATCCGTTATAGAGGTCTTACAATCCAAGTCTTGGACAAAATCAAATCCAAAAAAGAAGAAAATACGGCATGAGCATCTTCGGCAGCGGCGCTAAAATAGCGCAAAGCTAAAATAACTGATTTTTTACCGCGCGCGCTGTATCCTCCTCCAGTAGAGGCTGTATAATTTCGCGCGCTGGAAACAAATACCGTGGCGCTACATTCTGCGCAATCTGGCGCGGGAGTTTTGGTGCTTCTTCTCGCGCGCGCGCTTTCGCTGGATACGCGCGGCAATATGCAACCGCTGTGAAATTTCCCTCCCGCGCCGCCAGCTCTCCCGCGCCCCCTTCCCCCTTCCGCGCGGCCGTCGGCGCAACTCCGGCGATGGACGGCTCCTCCAGCACCCCTCCAACCCCTCCCCACTCTATCCCTCCCACTGATGGTGCCGGCGTCGGCGCAATCCAGCCGTCGACCGCGCCAAACCCTAGCGCCGCCGTCGCGGGGTCGGCCGCCACTCGCGCCCTCTTCATGCCACCGCGGACCGGCGCCGGCGCAGCTTTGGTTCCCCCCGTGCCACTTCCGCCGCGGGTCAAAAGCGCGGGTGCAAAGCGCGGCGCGGTGACGGCAACGGCGGCGGCGGAGCCCAAGCGCAAGGCCCCGAGGAACAGCGCCACGGCTCGCCAGACAAGCTCATCCCAAGCTCCTCCCACATCCTCCGCTCCGCCTCCACCACCGGCTCCTCGACGATCGACGCCAACCGCGGCCACCGGCGCCGCGCGCAACGTGCTCGATGAAATGGCGACAAGGTAAAATCTCTTTTTTTGTTGTTTTTTGACATGGATGAAATGTTTACTAGTAGGATTGTGACATGTGTGTAAATTGTAGTGTTGATGACAGATAGTTTCTTGGAGACTATGGAGGTTGGCGGTTCATCTTTTGCACATGAAAACTATGTGCATGAGGAGGTGGAAGAGGAGTACGTGGAGGTGGATGAGGAAGGCGAGGGCATGGTGGAAGCTCCGACTAGTAGGAAGGCAAACTACACCGTAGATGAGGATGTGTTGCTTTGCAAGACTTGGTTAAAGATTGGCATGAATCCATCGATTGGCACTGACCAAACTAGAGACACATATTGAATAAGAATGAAGGAGTACTTTGATGCCAACACTGGTGTAGTTCATCGCACAAGCCACTCTCTTCGGTTTCGTTGGTCAGTCATCAACACCGATTGTTCAAGGTGGGCAAGTGCGCAAAAGACGGTTGATGATATCAACCCAAGTGGCACCAACGATAGTGATAGAGTAAGTTGTTCTATTGTGTTCTACTATTTTGTTCACATGTGCATATCTATGTTTTCTTTACTCATCTATTCTACTTAATTCACAATGTAGAATTCCATGAGTCAAGGCTTCTTCCAAGATGAGGGGAAGAAGGACAAGAAGGGCAAGAAGCTCCTCGGAAAGACATTTACATTGCACCATTGCTATGAAGTGCTCAAGAATGAGGAGAAGTGGACAAACCGTGGTAAAGTGGACGTGCCAACAATGTTGGCGCGACAAGCAACCGCGGAGGCAACCATCATTGATTATGATGTATCAAGTGGTGGCGAGGATAGGAAGAGAAGCTCTACTCCTCACTCGGTTGCGAACACAAGAAGGCCGGAGCTTGGACGGAGGAAAGCCAAAGAGATGAGGGGAAAGAAGTCCAGGGATGATGACATAGCAATAGCTATGGAGAACATGGACAAATCAAGAAAGGAGTACAATGAGGACAAGAAGGAGGCCGAGGCGCGGCACGTGGCGTTGGGGGAGAGATTGGTGGCCGCCGAGGAGAGGAGGATGGCAATGGAGGAGAAGAAGCTTGCCAATGAGGAGCATCAACGCCTATTGGACAACGAGAGGAAGCTCTTTTTCATGGACACCTCTAACATGGATGAAAGACAAAAAGAGTACATCAACCTTGCTCGCGACGAAGTGTTAGACAAAAAAAGAAAGTTGGCAAACCTCACGAAGGCCCAAAATGAAGGAATGAGTGTCCCAGGAGGCTTTGGAAGCATGGGAGGCTATGGAGCACCACCGGGAGGCTATGGATTCATGGGACAAGCACCGATGGGGTATGGAGGCATGGGTGGCTTTGGAGTCATGGGAGCACAATCGGGAGGCTTTGGAGCCATGGGAGTACAACCCGGAGGCTTTGGAGTCATGGGAGCACAACCGGGAGGATTTGGAGGCATGTGGCTTGGAAGCATGGGTGGGGTGAGTGGGCAATCCGCCATGGGTGGCATGGGTGGGATGAGTGGGCTTGGCGCCATGGGAGGCATGGGAGCACCGCCGGGAGGATTCATGGCTTCTTTGGTTGATCCATCTCCGTCTACCAATGAAGCACATGGAGATTCAACTCCCAACACCATCGTGCAAGACTCCGAAGAAGATGGAGATGGAATGGATCATGTTGACAAGTGAGGTGAACTTTGTCAATGTGTTTGAACTATGCTATTTGTCCATCGTGTTTGAACTTTGTCCATCGTGGTTGAACTTTGTGCATGAGATGAACTATGTCATTTGTGTTTGTTTAAACTATGCTATTTGTTGAGCCATTTGTGCTTGATTATTTTGTGTTTGTTTGATCTAGTTGGATGTATGCATATGTTGGATTGTTGTTTGCGCTGGTCGAGCGCGCGCTACTATGCAGCGCCTGGTGAAGTGCTGCTTGCGCGCTGCATTTTCCAGCGCCATTTTGGAGCTTCCAGCGAAGGGCACACAGGCTCCGCGCGCTGCATGCGGATACGGCGCACTGGTTCGGCGTTTTACAGCGCGCAGATATAGCGTCGCTGCTGGATATGCTCTAACACCTCCAGCTCAGTCACATATGGAAATCTGCGCGCATTTTCTCCAGCAGTTTGAGCGCCCAACGGCTATCCCGACCATCCATTGCTTCAAGATTAGTGAGTCGTTTTTTGCAAATAAAGGCCCTCAACTTGGACGAATTTTTACCGGGAAGTCCTGCCAGTTTTATCTGCCCAAATTGATGTATTGTGTTTTATCAAGTTCTTCAGGATTGTTTAAAATGATCTGGCAAATCATATGTGAAGTATTGTGTATTCTTGCATGATATTTAGAACGAAAATAGGCACAAACTATAAAGTTCATCACAAGCGTCTACAAGGATCTAGCTTGTGATTACAAAACTCCTCACACTTCTTTACAAGGTTTGGGTACGCGTTTTTACAAAGTTCTTCGCATGAATCAACTAAATTAAAAAAAGCCATTCATACATGAACTGGATTTGAACAACAAATCCCAAAAAAAGGAAAAGAATAAAGGAAAGGAAGGGCCTTGGGTCCACGCTCGTCCAGATTGGGGCGGAGGGAGGAGAGAGGATGGGGCGGCTGCCAGCCACCGCCAGTGTAGCAGGCCTCCACATGCACCACGAGACAGGATATCGTCGTGTTCTTTGTCGTGGGGCGGAGCAGCGCATGCCTGGGGGTGGTACGGGATGGGACGTGGTGGGCGACAGAGCTAGGGAGGGGCGCCGGAGCCGTGTGCGGGGATGAGGCGGAGGCGGCGGTGGGTCAGCGCGGGGACGGGTCATGGGAGGAGGAGGCAGGATTCTAGCAGGATCCCAGGGCCAAACATGCGCCATACCTGAAAAGGGATCATATGAGCACCTAGAGGGGGGGGGCGAATATGTGCTACTTCAAATTTTAGTTCTTTTTTAATTTAGACTTGACACAAAGGTAAATTCTCTAGATATGTAACTATGATGAATTTACCTATATGACAAACTAGCAACTAAATAAGATAAACGAGTAAAGAGTGGTAAAAGGATAGAGGTAACCGAGAGTGGAGCATCTGGAGACACGTGATTTAGTTACGACAAGTTCCTTTGTATTGAGGGAAAGTACATCTGCGTTGAAGGGGTGGGCGGTATTAATACCACCACGCCACAAAGGTCTCACCCTATTCTCCGGTAAATCTTGCCGCAAGTGGCTTGATCCACTCTTCCAATATCGGTACCCTTCGAGGCGTGAACTGACGCCTTTACAACGAGCTTGAGGCACACATCCACATCTGAATTAGAAGCTTCCAAGTAGGACAACAAGCTGTCACAACAAATCAAGTTTAGCAATGGTGAAAACGAGATCTAGGATTTCCAAAGAAACTCTAGATGCAAGGGGCCCTCGAGTGAATGAGGGGGAAATTCAGATCGCTCTAGTGATGATGTAGATCAAGGCCTTCTCCTTCGATTCTCCAAAGATCAATACCTTCGCATGGTTGAATGAGAATATCTTGTGAATTTGGTGGCTCATGAAATACTGTACTTGTGTGCGGAATCGAGCAGCCCTAGGTTGAAGATGGGGAGGGGTATTTGTACCCCCTCCTGAATTGTAGCCGTTTGGAGTTATAGGGTAGCCAGATAATCTGGCCTACGCAAAAATTTAGCCCAAACCTCCGCCCCCTCTCTACAAGCCGTTGATGGCTCAATGCACGGCCCCCAGAAAAGTGTTGATGGCTCGTGGTTGATGTAGAGCTCGTTGGGAACCCCAAGAGGAAGGTATGATGAGCACAACAGCAAGTTTCCCTCAGTTATGAAACCAAAGTTTAATCGAACCAGTAGGAGCAAGGAAACACCCCAAAGGTGTTACTAGCTGAGCTTTGGCAGGGCGCACTACCGGTGCTAGTAGCAACATGGAGACCTGCACAACACAACCATAGAACTTTGTCCCCAACTTGCAATGAGGTTGTCAATCTCACCGTGTTTTGCGGAAAACAAAGGATTAAACGTATCGAATGAAAAGAAGTAAAAGTTTGCAGAAAGTAAACACAAAGAAGTAAACAGTTGTAGATTGTATGTAAAGAAAAGGACCGGGATCTATAGTTCACTAGAGGTGGCTCTCCTTAAGATAGATAACATGATGGGTGAACAAATTACAGCGGGGCAATTGACAAACACTGAGAAAGCAATACATGCATATACTAATCATCTTGACTCCTCTGAGACTTGATTGGGCATTACAACATAATACATATACCGCCATCCAACTGCATCTATGACTAATAATCCACCTTCAGGTTATCATCCGAACCCCCTCCAGTATTAAGTTGCAAGCAACAGATTATTGCTTTACGAACTGCGTGTAAAGTAAACAATACGATTGTTCTATGAACAAAGGATTGTTGTTTTCTCCCTAGTAGCAATAGCACATCTAGTACCTTAGAGATTTCTGTCACTTCCCCAGATTACCAGAGGCATGAACCCACTATCGAGCATAAATACTAACTCTTAGAGTTGCTAGCATCTACTTGGCCAAGATAGCTACTAACAACGGAAAGCATGCAAGATCTCAAATAACAAAGACATGATAGAATCAATAATCAATCTGAAATAGCATCTCAATATCCATCGGATCTCCGCAAACACAACATATATGAATTACAAATAGATGATATTGATCATGAACGGAGCTCACAAGATCTAAACATGAAAGCACAAAGGAGGAGAAACCAGCCATCTAGCTACTACATGGATCTGTAGTCCAAGGATGAACTACTCACGCATCACATCGGAGGCTTGCATGGTGATGAAGAAGGCCTCCAGGGTGAATTCCCCTCTCCAGCAGGGTGCCAAGAAGAGCTTCAGATCCGTCCCAATTTAGGGATTGAGATGGCAGCGGCTACAGACTCTTTCGTGGATTTTTGATCGGGTACTTAGGGTTTTCGTCCTAAGGGCAATATATAGGCGGAAGGAGAGGCCGAGGGGGTGCCTGGGCTGGCCACACCACCCCCTGGCGCGGGCCAGGCCTAGCCGCGCGGCCAGGTGGTGTGGCCGCCCTCTGGCCCTTCTCTGTCTCGTATTCTGGCACTTGATCACTTCCGGAAAAATAGGCACTTTGGCTTTTGTCCCGTCCAATTCCGAGAATATTCATTTTCTGACTTTCCTAGAACCAAAAACAGCAAAAAATAGGCAACTGACACTATGGCTCTTGTTAATAGGTTAGTCCAAGAAATCATATGAAAAGTACTCCAAAGTTGGAACAAAACACAAGAAAGTGGATAAAACCAAGCATGGAACATCAAAAATTATAGATACATTTGCAATGTATCAACATCCCCAAGCTTAACTCCTGCTCGTCCTCGAGTAGGTAAGTGATAAAAAGAAAGAATAATTTTTTAGGTGACATGCACCATCAAAGACTTGATTAAAGTATTTGCAAAACATTCAAAGCTGGGATCAAAGTACTTCAATCATAACATGAAAGACAAAGTTCTAGCAATAAGCAAAGAAACTATGATGCAACATGAAAATGCACAAACAAAAGATTCATGAATAACGATGCTTTGCAAGACGTTTGTTTGTTTCACATAAAGAAAACATAGCATAATAGTATTCAGCTTGTCCCTCAATAGAGTAGCAAATATAAATGCATAGGACACCTTCAAAGTTCATAAGAGTGACTAGATACAATAGTTAAAACAAGCAATATGAAAGTATGCACCAATCAACTAGTCTTGGGACAATGCACATAGAACTAAGAATGGCCACTATGCTCTCAAAGTAAGTGCATAAAGATAGAAGGTGGAGACTAAATATAATGGTGGAAGAAAGGCCTTTTGTAAAAGGAAGTAGGGATTCAAGTCTCATAAAGAGCTTCCAAAAATTATGGTACTTATAGCTTTCAGCTCTCATTGCCCCTATCATAAGCATCTTGAAGTGATTAAGGTTAAAGTGAACAAACTATGGTGTACATGCTTGATGAAGTATAAGCCAGAAATCTCATGTCCCTTGTATACAAGGGCCGCTCCTCATGCTACTCAAGTTTTGTCACCGGTAAGTTCTTGTCATCGTAAGTACATGTGTATCATTGAGAACTGCCAAGGGGGTACCCCTTGCCCGATGATACGGAAGAATCCCCATATAAAAATAACAAGGCAAGCAGAAAACGAGCATCTCAACATTCTTCTTATTTACCATAAGAATATGGTGCTTTTTTCTCTCTTTCCTCTTTTCATAGTATCTTTTTTTTCTCTTTTTCTCTTTTTTCTCAATATAGGACTCTTTTTTTATAAGAAGAATGCTTCATAGACAACTCATTATGGTTACGCTGCAGGTTTCCACCATGTCAGCATGGATTAGACCAGCGGCCCAGGCGTTTCTCTAACACATATACATAACTCCATGGACTTACAAGCTCCCCTTTCATTTCACACCGACGACATCCATATACAAAAGAGCATGATATCAACTAGGTACAAGTACCAAGTGCAATGTTGAAAGCGTTCCCCATGAAAGCATGGTTCTGCTAATTCTCAACAAATAAGTGCAAGCATATACAACATAGAAGACACAATGGTTCAAGTTTATTAAGGGCAAGTAAAGTAAAGTGTGCCATCAGGTTCGTGAGAGCTTTAATCACTAGTTTTCTCATAACAAGTTTAATTTGGAAGGTAAACAAAAGCATGAATATACTTGGAATAGCATAAGCTAGTAGGTAGGTATGGTGGACTCTTTGGAATAACTTGGTTTAGGGAGTTGATGCACGAGTGGAACTCATACTTTGTTGTGGAGGCTAGCAAAAGACTGGGAGCGACAAACTAAGAGAGCAATAATGGCCATAATCATGCAGAGCGACAAAACATTATTGATCAAAGCATAAAGTGATACTACAAGTTGAAAACTAAAGGATCATACAGGATATGGTGACTTGAGATAGTCATAACATGGTGTGAGCATGTGCCAAGTCAACCCAAAGAAAGCATCAAAAGAGAATACCACTATACTATGCTTTAATATACTAAAACAACGCATGATTCATCCAAGGCACATTAAGCAATCTCAATTGTTTATAACAAGTCATGCTACAACAAAGAATACTAAGCATAAAGCCAAAACAATATCAAGCATGGCATGACAAAGCATAGGCCACAGTCAAAAACAAGCTCTTTTTACCACATAAGCATGAACTTTCCTACTCTTTTCCAAACCAAACCAAACTATTTGCAAACCAATGTATGAAATAGGGGGTCCAACCAATTTATTCAGAAAACTAAGCAAACCAAAGCAAATGAAAAACCAAAACGAAAACGAAAAAGAAGACGCTCCAAGAAAAACACAACCGTGCATGAAACAATAAAAATGAAGCATTTGGAAGAAACCTGAAATTTTTATTGATGAAGAAGGGGATGCCTTGGGCATCCCCAAGCTTTGACGCCTGTACTTCTTGGATATTTCTTGGGGTGACACGCGTGGCATCCCCAAGCTTGAGCTTTAGTCCATCCTTCATCTCATTACTCATTCCTTCCATACACCTGAAATTTTTCCTTCATACAGAACTTCACACAATCTTTATTAGCAACATTAGTGCACTTAAGATAAATAAGTCTTAAGGTTCAGTTTTAACACCAAATAAACTTCCATTAGAACACTAGATACTATAGCACTTTTATCAAAAATCTCAATTCCCCAAAAGAACTCAAGAAGGGACCAACAAGAAGCAAATGCAGAAAATGGCAGAAATCTGTCAAAATAGACCAGTAGGTAAAGACAAATTTTTTCGAAGACCTTCTGATGCTCAAATCAAAAAGTGTTGAACTAACGAAAGTTAGATAACAACCTGGGGCAGAAGCACAAACAATTACAGCTCAATCCGACATACATAGATCTCTCAAGAATTTTTACGGTGAAGCACAAAAATCTGTTTTGGTACAGCAACTTTCCCAATCATTACTTCTCTCTCATTAGAAGTTACTCTTGGCACAAAAAGCAAATAAAAAGGATAAGGAGAGGTTATTACAGAGGTAATAACTTCCAATACTCATCTAAAACTCTTGGGTTATCTCCCAACAAGTACTTTTCTTTAACGCCTTTAAGTTAGGCATAAGAAGCAAAGAAAGAATCAAGTGTTCTCAAATAAAGAAGCATTAAAACCAACTTTCTTGCCCTTACCTCCCTTACTTTATTCTTAACCTTGGGGAAAATATGATTGTTTGGTGGAGAATAAAGGTGCATGATCCCCTTTCCCACATCTATTATTGCTCCAACGAGTTCTAATAGGGACCTTCCAAGTGTAATTTGTCTTTTTCCTGCATATTCAATAACAAGATAATCAATAGAAATCGTTTTCCCAAGGATCTTTGTAAACACTCCTTCAGCTATTCCAAGAGGTAATATGGTAGTATTATTAGTAAGAGATATTTATTTTTCTCCTTCAATGAGCCCCCAAGTATTCAGAGATTTATAAATATCTTTGGGCATAAGGCAAAATTCAGACATGATATCACAACGAGCTTGAAAATTTTCAGTGTTCATCTCAATCTTTACTGTAGGGAACCACTTTGATGGTTCAGAGTTTTTTGGAACATAATCTTGATGCTCTCTAAGCGTATTATAGCAACTCTCTAATCTAGTAATGCTAGCCTCAAGAGTGTCCAACCTAGCAAATATTTTTGCGAAAGAAGTATCAGTTTGGCTAGGCAAGTTGTAAGTGAGGATCAATTTCTTTATATCATTAATAGCATCATCCTCATTAAAATGGAGGAAATCTCCTCCCACAACAGCATCCAAAGCATATCTATAGAAAAGAGCAATTCCAAGGTAAAAACTGCTAAGGAACAAGCTTTGGGTCATTTTAGGCTCAGTTTTTTCATGTAGATCGGAGATTCTAGACCAAGCTTCCTTAAAACTTTCCTCAATTCCTTGTTTAAAAGTGAAAATCATATCCTCGGGTGACATAGTGATTGAAGCAAGGCTAGACATAGTGACAACTTAGGATATGAACTAATTTTTTTGTGTTTTTGAAATAAGAAAGCAAACAAGTAAAACTAATTTTGTTTTTTTGAAGAACAAAACAAGCAAACAAAGCAAAAAGAAAACTAAGCAAAACAAAAGCAACAAAGTAAAGAGATTGGTTATGAGGGACTCCCCTTGTGAAGATGTCCTTGACTCCCCGGCAACGGCGCCAGAAAAATGCTTGATGGCTCAATGCACGGCGGCCAGAAAAGTGTTGATGGCTCGTGGTTGATGTAGAGCTCGTTGGGAACCCCAAGAGGAAGGTATGATGAGCACAACAGTAAGTTTCCCTCAATTATGAAACCAAAGTTTAATCGAACCAGTAGGAGCAAGGAAACACCCCAAAGGTGTTACTAGCTGAGCTTTGGCAGGGCGCACTACCGGTGCTAGTAGCAACGTGGAGACCTGCACAACACAACCACATAACTTTGTCCCCAACTAGCAATGAGGTTGTCAATCTCACCGTGTTTTGCGAAAAACAAAGGATTAAACATATCGAATGGAAAGAAGTAAAAGTTTGCAGAAAGTAAACACAAAGAAGTAAACAGTTGTAGATTGTATGTAAAGAAAAGGACCGGGATCCATAGTTCACTAGAGGTGGCTCTCCTTAAGATAGATAATATGCTGGGTGAACAAATTATAGCGAGGCAATTGACAAACACCGAGAAAGCAATACATGCATATACTAATCATCTTGACTCCTCTGAGACTTGATTGGGCATTACAACATAATACATATACCGCCATCCAACTGCATCTATGACTAATAATCCACCTTCAGGTTATCATCTGAACCCCCTCCAGTATTAAGTTGCAAGCAACAGATTATTGCTTTACGAACTGCGTGTAAAGTAAACAATACGATTGTTCTATGAACAAAGGATTGTTGTTTTCTCCCTAGTAGCAACAACACATCTAGTACCTTAGAGATTTCTGTCACTTCCCCAGATTACCAGAGGCATGAACCCACTATCGAGCATAAATACTAACTCTTGGAGTTACTAGCATCTACTTGGCCAAGATAGCTACTAACAACGGAAAGCATGCAAGATCTCAAATAACAAAGACATGATAGAATCAATAATCAATCTGAAATAGCATCTCAATATCCATCGAATCCCCGCAAACACAACATGTATGAATTACAAATAGATGATCTTGATCATGAACGGAGCTCACAAGATCTAAACATGAAAGCACAAAGGAGGAGAAACCAGCCATCTAGCTACTACATGGATCCGTAGTCCAAGGATGAACTACTCACGTATCACATCGGAGGCTTGCATGGTGATGAAGAAGGCCTCCAGGGTGAATTCCCCTCTCCGGCAGGGTGCCGGAAAGAGCTTCAGATCCCTCCTGATTTAGGGATGGAGATGACGACGGCTACAGACTCTTTCGTGGATTTTTGATCGGGTACTTAGGATTTTCGTCCCGAGGGCAATATATAGGCGGAAGGAGAGGCCGAGGGGGTGCCTGGGCTGGCCACACCACCCCCTGGCGTGGGCCAGGCCTGGCCGCGCGGCCAGGTGGTGTGGCCGCCCTCTGGCCCTTCCCCGTCTCATATTCTGGCACTTGATCACTTCCGGAAAAATAGGCACTTTGGCTTTTGTCCCGTCCAATTCTGAGAATATTCATTTTCTGACTTTCTTGGAACCAAAAACAACAGAAAACAGGCAGCTGGCACTATGGCTCTTGTTAATAGGTTAGTCCAAGAAATCATATGAAAAGTACTCCAAAGTTGGAACAAAACACAAGAAAGTTGATAAAACCAAGCATAGAACATAAAAAATTATAGATACATTTGCAATGTATCAGCCGTGCCTCTTGCCCTTAGCGAAATTCCTAGGTGGCGGATAATCCGGCCCACTAGGAGGTATGGATTATCCTTCCTGGACAAAATCTCTAGCCCTGGCTGAAAATCCGGGCCAAATATGTGCCCCCTATCTGAGAGCCGCGTTGTCTGGTCCTTAGTCGATTATGGGGAGGGGCGGATTTTCCGGGTCTAGCTAGAGATTGATTATCCGGCCTAGGCAAACATCTAGCCCAGAGCGAAAAATCTGGCCAAATATCTGCCCCCTATATGAGAGACGCGCTCCTCGTCCTTAGCCAAAATCGCTAGGTGGCGGATTATCCGGCCTAGCAACCTTGATCGTGCTGAATTGAGTAGGGGCTCTTTTCCACTCTTTTTGAAAGGATGTTGCTGACACATGTAAATGGTCTTCTGTATCTGTAACACTCAACACACAATTAGGCTATCCATGGTATTGTTATCTAACACACAAAACACTAGGGATTAAGAAATGCTCTTTCAATACCGCCTGCCCCCGGTTGCATCAGCTGCATGTGCCCTTGGACGACCGACGGCGAGAAGACGGTCCACCATTGAACTCCGGCGATCCGGATCAGTTGCTTGCAGTTGCGGAAGAATCAGACTGGGGAGATGTGAGGTGGAGATAGATATTAGGGCTGATTATTCCGCAAAACATTTAATCCCGAGATCCACCATATCTGGCAACCCACCTCTGGTGCAAAGAGGAGGCCTCCGTCGCCATGCCCGGTGCCGCCGCCCTGGTGCCCAAGTGATGTAGGCAGAGCCACCATCGTTGCCACGGGAAGACTAGAGGCCAAAAGATGCAGGAGTGTGGCCCTCATGAGCTCGCCCAGTCGTCGCTACCGTACGCCTGCCGCCGACCTGCCTCAGGCCGCTGTCGTCATGCACCACCGCGGCTGCTAGGATGACAGCGGGCATCACAGCTACCACTCCTTCGCACGACCAACATGAACCCCGCTGCCGCCACGTTCTGTGGGCTTTGCCCGACGACAGCAGAGGTAGGGGAGGGAGTGAGGAGAGGGGGGGTCTAGCAGCGCGACAGGGGAGGCCCCGGTGTGGCATAGAGGACCATTTTGACAAATCAAACCTTTTTTTACAAAATTTTAGCCTTAAATGAAGCTTTAAAAAAATAGCTAGGTCTAACCCATTTCGTACCTCGACATGTTCGGGTGGTACCATTAAGTGTGGTACTTCCAGAGGCTTCGGCGGTAATGTTCCACGTGATATCTTTCCAGCAGTAGGATTAGACGTGGTACCTCCAAAATAACACCGGTGGTAGCATGCCTACCGTCAGGGTTGTTTGGTGGTACCAAAAAAGTTTATATCTGGCTAAAATTTTAGAAAAAAATTCATTTCCGTACCGAAGTTTTGGAATATGTTAGATTTCAGAAATACAAAGAGCCAATTTTTTTGCCACAAAAATATGTGGAAAGTCCTTTTGACTTGAGCTCCCTACATATTAAAAAATTAAAATCTATATTTACAAGTTTAAAAAAATTGTGAAATAAAATCTTAAAAGTAGTTAATGATGTATTCCATAAACATACATAATCGCAATTCGATCTGTATTCGGAGCTAGACAAAAATGAGAAAGTTCGGATTTTTTTAGATTTGAAATCACTATACTCTCTACAATTTTATCATTTTTGTGTAGCTTAAAATACACATTATTTACATTATTTCCAACTGATATTTTGCACGTTTTTGGTATACATCACTGGATACATCTCAATTTATTTTCAGAATTTTTTGAAACTCGGAAATATGATTCTTGATTTTTTTTAAGGAATCACTGGTGCCCATCTGCACCAAATCTCCACTCAAAAATATGCCACTATATATACCTTCTTACTTTTTACATTTTACACACAGCAACAAGCATAACAGCCTCAATCTGCAAGATGCATAGCTGCTAACCAATATCTACTGAAAGGCATGAGGATGAAAAAAAATCATCTCAACAAGCATTTCATTCGGGCAATACAACTGCTACTATCTATCTATGCCCAAGAAAGAAAGAAAGAACGGTTAGCGTTCTAACATGTACAAGGATTACCAAATTGATCTACCTTCCCAGTTTTCAAAACAGCGTCACGGACCGAGGTTTTGAGAAAATGTTCAACTTTCTTTGGAAAAAACGAGATGATTTTGGTATTTGTTGTTTGTGAACTGGGCTCTCTGCAGGAGGATCCTCTACCGCTTCTGCCACAGCCACCTCTTGCGAACATGAATTGCTGACTTGGTCGCTTTGCCTCATGTCCCTGAGAAGATTTAGTAGCTTGAATGAACAAGTCTTCGCTTCATCGATTCCGTTGACTGACAAGTCCACAAGGGCAGGGATTACACCCTCCTTCATCACATGTGAACAGTCCTCTGCACTACGTGAACATATTGCTAGAAGGATTATCACTGCAAGTTCTCGTTCTTTAGGGCTTCCGGTGTCCAGATATTCTGCAATTGAACCGAGACATTGGTCCGTTCTGGTAATAAGCACCATAGCTTCTTCCACATCGCATAGGTTCCGCAAAATCTTCAAACAGCACTCGACGAAGCTTCCTTCAGTCAAAATGGGAACCAGCTTTGGTATTATTCCCAGTGAAATTAGGTGCGACTTCACATCAGCATCGGATGACAGATCGCAGATAATCTTCAAAGGAAGTTCAAGCCCCGCGATATCTGCAGATGCCAATAATGTGAAAACTGGAGGGATTACCACAGAGGCCATCTGACGGGATTGTCGATGATTCAGGTGTTTAACCAGTTCATAAAGTACCAACAATGCTTCAGTTTTTAACTCGGAATTCATAAAGGATGTGATGAGGTGGAATGCTTCTTCATTCATGGATGGAATCTTCTTAATTCTGCAACTCAAACAAAAGTGTCTTTTAGAATGCTATCATGATGCCTTAGGCAGGAAAAGAACTAATAACCCAATAGCAACCAACTAGAAGGATAGATAAATCTAATAATAATGGAATCTGAATATAAATTAGTGAAAGGAAGATGCGGATTAGTCAGAGAAGGTTCCCTTACCTGCTATTGGAAAGGAACGCAAGAAAAAAATGTAATCCAGCTTGTTGAGCTTGCATACTGTAGCTGCTGCTACCATTTCTCAGAAATTCGAGAAATGCTTCTACAAATCCATTGGACATCATAGTGTATGAAACCTCGTCGTCATTGTCAAGAATGTTCTTCAGATCCTTAATGGAGCTGCCTTGTATTTCTAGTGGGAGCTTGGACAGCTCGCAAAAAAAAGTGAGGAACATGCCCTGGTTGAAGTTTTGGAATGACCGATACTTCTGATAGTCCGCACTCCAAGAGAACTGAGAAAACCTATCCTTCGGCTCCTCCATGTCTTTCACATGGGAGTAATCTGAGATATAACTGGCATCAGAAAACGAGGTTGATGAATTGTCAGTCACAAAATTCCTGGCATCTCCAGCAATTAGAGGTACTGAAACATTGTGCAAGCTTGACATAGAGTAACCATCCAATTGCTCTGGCACATAACTGTAGGCATCTTTGCTTGGAAGAAAATCTGAAATTGTGAAACCATGCTCTTTGCACCAATTGCATATGAGATCCCTCATGCAGGTATTTGGAATCATCGTGAAGTTCTCTAACTTTATCTGTGTCCTGGGACAAGTATCGTATCCCTCACTGAACCATTTTTCAATATATTCTCTTTCATAAGTCTGTCCAGATGTTATTATGACAGGATCATGCATTAGCTTTGTTGAAATTGGGCAACAGAACTCTGTAGGTGGTGTGGTTTCTCCAGACATACTACTCTGATACTCATTTCTCTGGAAGTATGTCGGTGTGTAGCATTTTCCAGGAGTACTGCCATCGCTAGCAAGACTTAAACTTGGACTAGACTGATTTTCAGATTGCAAATTTTCAGTACGCTCGCCAGTGTTCTTTCCATACTTTTTAACGAGATACAGAAAAAACTTAAGAACCTGTTCCTTTTTGGGATCAGTACCGCTAATCTTATCAAGCAGTTTCTTGATTGATCTTCTTTCAATTAAGATGGATTTAGGAGATGTCAGGTTTAATTTTGAAGCTGCCTCCACAAATGTCTGAAGTTCAAGTTCTTCAGTTGCATCAGACTGCCGAAGCATCTCTAAAATGGCTTTGCCTGCCTCTTCTTCCAGTGGATCAATAACAAATTGCACGTCTCGAAGATCATTATGGACCTCAGCAATCTGTGGTACATAGAAAATTGGTAAACAATCAATCAAAGCAAAAAATATGGTGAAGATGCTACCATACAAATGCCTTGTATGATAAGAACTATTACAGATCTCAATTTACCCTATAATTTTCCCACAAATTATCAATCAAAGCAAAATAATTTTCCCTCAAACTATCAATAGTCAAGATGATGTCATAAGAATGCCTGAAATTGTATGATAAGAAATATCGACAGGGCTTATGGATATCAATTTATCCTATAATTTTCCCACATAATATTTGCTTAAAATTTGCATATTCTAATTGATTTCACTTACTTAAGGCCCTTTAACCAATTACTTTAAATTACCCCTTTCTAAAGAATATGTTGAATTATACTATAGGTTTTCAGAACCTAGAAAAACTGATTGCTGGTGACCTATAAAGACTAACAACTTACTGTACATGAGAGAAGCTGACCATGTACTTCTGTAATCAATAAATCATATCATAAGATGAGTTGATGGCACAAGAAAATAGAGTAAAAACATCAAACAAAATTAACTAACCTGATTAGCTAATGCTGTTGGGACCATATTCTGAATCAGGAACAGGCTCCGTTTAAGTGAGTCTCTGACTCTTTCGCACCGCGATAAAATTGCCTCTCCAGTAATAGCCTGAAACATAAATATCCAAAATCATCGAATGATCACAACAGGATATCTGGAAATCAATAATAAAGTTAGGGTATTAGAATCTTAAATTTCCCATCAAGGTAGGAATAACATACCAAGTAGAGCTTACTACATTCGATACAGTGCTGAGTTATGAGTTTTCCTTTCTCCACTATATTGTATAGGTTGCATAATTCCTGTATTCCTGCTTTACATCCTGGTCGAGCTGCCTCAATTGATGGAAGAATGGAGGAGACTTTATCTAGCATCATTGTCAGCTCACTGCACAATGAGCTGTGAACCTAACAAAGAAAAACAATTCATTAAGAAACATAAATAACAATTTTGACGCAAGACAACGAAATCGAAAGGACAATGAATGACACTGTTGTATGACTAAGATGACACGTGAAAAACAGCATGATTTCCTCACCACATGCAAAAAGGTTTTCCTCCTGCATGACAGTGGCATACGACCAAATGTTTCATGTTTGAATAAAAAGTAAAATGGTTGTAAGGATGGAGAGGTAATTCAGTATTCCACCTTTGGGCAAGAATTACGGCGCGACAAACCCATGTTCTCCATCCACAAAGAGTGACTGTCAATCTTAATCTCAAGGGTCTTGAACTGTCCAAAACATAAAGATAATAATGTAATGAAAATGTTAGGAAACAAGTCAGGGAACTCCAACCATATCATGAAACTGAAGAATGCTGAGTTGTTAAGATCGGATAAAATTCTGTCTGTGAATGCATTTTTACCAACCTGACAAAGGAAATAATATTTCAGTCGACAAAAATGTCAAATTCATACGATATGGTGGTGGCTTGTTGCATCAAGGGAAAATCACTTGTTTTTTTCTTTGATACTAGGTATCACCGCGCATTTTCTGAATATTTTATCCTTGCCATATTTTCAGGAAGTTTTTGCACAATACTTTTCTAGCGGCTATGCATTATTGCAATTTGTAAATATAGGGCGCTTGTGCTATAGTCAACTATGGAAGCAAATTCCCAACACAGGATCAACCACATAAGTAAATCACATTTATGTTAGTTGTTTATCATCAAGAAACCAGGATAGCTATATCATTAGCAACAGATAGGATATGGCCCTAACCCAAATCCCAGTCTGCCAACATAGGCAAAAGGTCAAATGAGTGGTCAGAATACGGCTTGAACTGCCACCATTATTGAAAGTCAACAAATTGGTCCACAACCAGTCTTTTGTTCTTTCAACAACCATCGGACAAGAATAAAATTAAATAAAAGGTGTTTTGAGTTGATTATAGACTATTACTCTATCTGGACCATTTCCTTCTTTTTTGTTGTGCTTCTTTTAATCTGGTCGGTTGTGTACTCTAGCCTTCGGGCTGTTTTTCTCTGTCTATTTAATGACATGCAGTTCTCCTGCATGGTTCAAAAAAAAATGATATGGTGGTGGCTTGTTGCATCAAAAGGAAAATCACTAGTGTTTTTTCTTTGATATAATACTATGTATCACTGTGCATTTTCTGAATACTTTATCCTTGCCATATTTTCAGGAAATTTTGTCACAATACTTTTCCAGATCAAAGCAAACTTCCCCTACAGGATCAACTTCATGGAAAAATCACATTTTTGTATAATCAAGAAACCAAGATAGTATATCCTTAGCAACGGATATGATGTCCCTAACCCAACTCCCCGTCTCCCAGCATATGCAAAAAGTCAATCGGTTGGTCAAAATACAGCTTGAACTGCCACCATTATTGAAAGTCAACAAATTGGTCTGCAGCCGGTCTTTTATTTTCCTTCAACAACCATCGGACAAAATAAGATAAAAATAAAAGGTGTCGTGTTTTGAGTTGATTATAGACAATTAAAAATAAAAGGTGTCGTGTTTTGAGTTGATTATAGACTATTATTATTCTATTTGGACCAGTTCATATCTCCACCCCATACAACTGGTTGAGTAAAATAAAATAGAAGGTGTTTTGAGTTGATTTCGGACTATTACTCTATCTGGACGATTTCATATCGATCTCCACCCAAGCCATGCAGATGGTTGAAGAAATCAAATCGCAGGGTGAACGCAAGAAGGACAACGATAGAAGTTGTATTCTAAGTGCCAATTGGTGCCTGACAAACTTGCAGTCGTATCAGCCGAGCATACATCCACCTTGCAGGTGCTAAAGCTTGCCGCAAGAATCATAGGCACAGAAAAAAAAGGAGATTTTTTTTGTTCAGGTTTACAGGATCCACCGATCAGTTGCTCTACACGATGCTGTTACTGCATCATGCCAATATGATAGGTGTTGCCCTATGAGGCATAAACCCCAGCCTCACAGTCACCGACCATTTACACAAGGGGAAAGCGCGGAAAGGGGAAGAGATAGAGATACATACAAAATTAGCCTCTTTCTGTATCAAGGTGTGGACCAAACGAAACAAGGAAACAAGGATGGGGTTTCTGTTTTCCAGCCAGCAAACGATTGCTAACTCGGTGACAAGTACAGAGAGTATTTAACTGTTGGTGGAAATCAGGAAATGGCACCGATCCTCCAGATAATTAGGAGGGGGGAACCGAAAAACAATAGAGGGATAGAGAGGACTGCAATCAAGCATCAGCATAAACAGGTGGAATCAAGTTGGAAGGAAGAGAAGGCAACCAACCTGGTCGCAACTCCCTGCGCCTGTCGGGAGGAATCAAGCTGCCCGCCTGGACGGGGAAGAAAGAAAACCTGCTTGTCTTTGCCCCCTCGAAGTGGAACCAAGGGGATAAACCTTCCTGCGACACAAGGGCGAACGAATCAGCCAGACGAAGCAAAAGGGGTTCGGCGAGCGGAGGCAGGGGAGGAACCACCAGGCTAACCTCGGCAGCTCGCACAAGAACGCCCCGCTCTGTCTCACCGGACCATGGACGGGTAGATGGGTGGATGGAGGAGGGAGGGATCCTGTGAGGACGCGAGGGGGTGGGGAAGAATTGGAGGAGGGTTGTGGAAGGGTTCTCTGTGTCGGACCAGTCTACTCTGGTCTATAGAGACGGATAAAGGCGGCGCTGGGAGAGGTAGGGAGAATGGGGGGAGGAAGGAGAGCCGAGAAAGGAATCGTGGAAATGATGGGAGAGACACGCACACCACCACCACCAGCAGCTGCTGCACCGCGCGCGCGCGCGCACTCGCGCTAGCAGTATTCTTCTCCCCGGCTGGCTGGTGTCAACTTTTCCTCCCCCTGACCCGCCCGCGCCCCGGTCGCCGTCTCCTCGTCCATAGCGGTTCGCGGGGCCCACCCGGGATGGCGCCACCATCTGGCTATCTCCATCGGCACGGTAGCGGGACAATGATTGTTGGTGGCTGCGCGCTGCCACCACCTTCCACCGAGCCACGAGGCCGCAGGGCGGACACGTACGACACGAATCTCGTATCGTGTGTGCGCGCGCGCGCACTGGCCACGCACGGTGCACCGGCCCGGCCCGCGGGCAGGGGTCCCAGAAACAAAAACCCGGCGACCGCGACGCAGCTCTGCGGACCACCTACGTACTACGGCGGTTGGCCACCCGCCACGCTCCGCGCCGCACGCGGCCAGGGCCATGCACGCGAGCTGCATGCTGATGATTGTCAGGGGATGTTAGGCTACGCGTTGAAACTGAAAAGAAGCTGGTTGGGGAGGAAGATTCTGTTTCCTTCGATGGCTAGCTGCCGAAAGACTAAACTTATCCGAAACCTGACCAGGAATGTTCACACGGAGTCTTTGCTTAAGGATTAACTTCGCACACGGAAGCATGCAAGCAAGAAGACTATCCAGTCGTCTCTTTGGGCAAATTTGGAGGAACGACCAGGTTTTCGGCTTAACCAAAGACCTCTCCATGCATGCTGATCGGCTTCTACAAATGTCCAGCTTCCGAAGTAACTTAAAGGAGTATTCCTATGTAGGGTCAAGAACCCCTAGACACAATGTGTTTTTGTTTTCTAAAACGTCTTATATTTCGTAACAGAGGGAGTAGAAACTAATTTACATGACACCTCGTCGCAAATAGAAAGAAAAGGTGTCTACACCTAATTAAGTAGAGTGAGTCTATTACGGCCATGTCGATGATGCTTGTCGTCTCGTCTAACCGCCACATTCATACATATGTCGACTTAGACATAAGAAAGTCTCATAACACGATTGACATATAGCATTACACATTGATGCACCGGTTCACCCCATGCCCCTGTTTGTCTACACTTGGCCTTCCCCGAGACCGTTTTGCGCCGATGCATGGATTGTAGCTTTCCTAGAGCGGTATGCGACATAGTATCAACCCCGGGCATCCCTCTTCTGGTTAAGAGTAATTTCGCCTTTGCGTCCATTGGTCTCTGATAGGTGGGGCGCCATGTTGATTGGTGCCGAGAAGGACTTGAGCACATCTATAGAGAAAAGAGAACCGTAATTTTTCAGGGGCATTCCTCATATATCTTGTCTTTGGTTCCAGGTAGCATCAACTATGGGAGGTATCTAATGCACCTAAGCTTGTGATGCAACCGGTGCACTGGCATGGAAAACACATATCAACAGTTCTCAAAAAATTAAAATTAAATTACCATAGAAACATCAATTAGAAAGTTAGAGAGGGATCTAGAGAGAGAAGTGATTATCCTCTAAAAAACACGCTACTCTTCAATATCATGTTGATAGTGAAACCAAGTAGCACAATAGTTCTTAGCGGGTAGTATTAGAGAGAGCATCGGGATCTACTTAATGGAATTTTAGTAAAGTGATTGATCCAAGGGATCAATAACATTAATTATTCTCCAGTACAAGTAGAGAATGTGCATATATGCATCTTAATGCTAGAAGATAACACATATGGCACCTAATCATGCCAAACAAGATTCTCAGGTGCACACTCCAAAGAGGCACCACAAGCATGATATCACATTGGCAGAGCACTATGGCACAATCTAGCCTAATAAATAACTTACCAACAGAGATAAATCCGGCAATACAGATAATAAGAAGAACATCATCAGGCAGTGCTTAACTTCTGCATCTCAGTGGAAATTCACCTAAGTGAATTAAGTACAGAAATTAGATAGTGACACTAAATTTCTAGGACATGACTTAGTCCATTGCAGAAACTGAAGGGTTCACAGCATAGAAAACCAAAAAAAATCTACTACAAGAATGACAAATACAGCAGGATCTAATCTAGTAGATGCTAGTATCGAGTAAGAGTATAACCAAAAAACTAACCCTCAAAGACCGAAAGTCTTTTACAAAAACTATTTTCATTACTGATATAGTCGATCACTTGCCGATCTCAAGATCGAGTTGAAGAACGCCGCAACCCAGCAGCGTATATGTCCTCGGGCACAAGTCCAACTCCCGACAACCTCCACGTCTCCACTCCAGTAGAGCATCGAAGGAGTAGATAAATCTTACTCCGAGAATCCAATAAAATATGTACCTCGCTAATCCGAGGTCATGGGGAAAATGCTAGACGGGAAAGGGAACCTTCACGAGCAGGTGGTGTAAATGGATAGGAGGCATGGGACTCCTTTTATAAGAGAGGGGCAGCCCAAGGGGGCTTGTCTGCCGGCCATGGTGGTGCCCCCACCTCTCCCCTCATTCATGTGGGTGGACTCTCCACTCACATCAAGTCCTCTTCCACTCACATGCATTTAATTCCCACTCAATTAAATGCATTTCTCTATTAAATAAAACACTTTTTATTTATTTTATTCATATTTTTAATTACTTTAATTAACAAACATTCACATAAAACCCTTGCATTGTTTCAATATTACACCTAAAAACATTTTCCGCAATTTGACCCGAAACAATTCCGGTGATCATTGAAACAGTTTCAGTTCTAACAAAATTATTCTCGGATATGTTTTATCTACCACTTAGTGTCGGAATACCTTAAGTATGTCACCCTACGGTTTATGAATAATACAGACATGATAGATACACTTCTCATACCAATAATCAGAAGCGGGACCCAGAGATCCGTACTGACTATTGCACATTCAACGATAACTCTTGTGATCGTGTGAACCATCAATGTCGTATCCAATTCCTTTTGTCTTGCGATACTTTACTTGTCCGATATACGATCATAGGTATCTACCATACCCTAGTTCAATCTCGTTACCGACAATTACTCTTTACTCGTTTCGTGATACAACATCCTTGTGACCTAGTCACGTGCTTGCAAGCAGTGTTGATGTGATATCACCTAGAGGGCCCAGAGTATATATCTCCGTCATTAGGATGGACAAATCCCACTCTTGATCCATTATCATCTAGATAACACTTTAGGAATACCAGAACCCATCTTTATAGTCACCCTATTACAGTGTGACATTTGATGTTATCAAGGCATTCTTTCGGTGTTAGTGATTGACATGATCTCGTGGTCTATGGAGTAGGGATACTTCGTATGTGTTTGATGTAGCAATGTAAACTTAATGACTAGATCATATTTCTAGATCTACTTTGGGTGTATGTTCATCATATCATTCTTCTAATGGTATGATCCCTTTATTAACAACATCCAATGTTCATGATCAGAAAACCTTGATCATCTGTTAATCAACGAGCTAGTATATATGAGAGGCATACTAGGAACTTTGGTTTGTTTATTAAACACACATGTATTGATGTTTCCGATTAATGCAATTGTAGCAGGAGAAATAAACATTATCATAAACATGGAATAAGATAATAACCATTTTTATTATTGTCTCTCAAGCATATTCCCTTTAGAAACATCTAGAGAAATTATGTAATAAAAAACACCATATATCTCAAGTATCTGTGGCAATAACCACATGCTCCCTTGTCCACGAATAAGTGTACTTGTAGCTATTGTCTTAAGTCAAAAAAAATAACTTTGACTAACTTTGTAGAAAAATGTAGCAACATACAAGACATAAAATTGGTAAATTATGAAACTACATTTCAAAACAGATCCAATGATACTAAATGAGTGTCGTGAATGTTTATACACGTTCCTATAAAGTTTGTCAAAATTTATAAAATTTTACTTAAACAAAATCTAGAAGTACACTTATTTGTGGACGGAGGGAGTAAGCAACTAAGATATTGAGATCATCTTTAAACATCACACTAAACCTAAGATCATTTTTCACTTAACTGACAAAACTGAACTTAAAATTGAGTTAGAGTTGCATATCTTTAATACACTAAGCACAACACAATCACATGTATGAATTCATCAATAAGACGAATTAGAACTACACTACAAACCTAGAACTATAAAATACTAGTTAAACATGATCAACTACAAGAACTAGTAGCAGTAAACACTAGGCGGAGAGGATGTACATATATAGAAAGAGAAGAGTGTGTGTGTACCTGGCGAGGAAGCCGTGGTAGGGAGCCTATCTCAACCATGCAATAGTCGAAGCCAAATAAGATAACGAGCATGCGATGACAACGACACAGGGAATACCCGGGGGCATCTTGACCGGCGTCGAGCCACACCTGTGGCGAAATAGATGTATGGGCGTTCTCCAATGCTAGGGACTCACCGAGTAAAAGAGAGCATGGAATCACAACCACCAGCTGAAACCCTAGGTTTCAGTAGGTTTGGGTAATGAATGCATATTTGCAGCATTTTTACCTTATTTTTTTGCATAGGTAGTGATATGATTTTGGTATTTTACCGCACTCGTCTGCACATTTTATGCTTGTTTTTAATAGGATCCAAGAATCAAAGGTGTTTACAGATAAAAGAATTAAAGCTATCGAGGCTATTAAAGCCTTCCATACAATTTCTCATGCACCTAGGAGAGAGAGCAAGGAGAATACAATCCACAGCAGGCAAACAGAGGCTTTAATGAGCATTGGTACATGTGGAGCCTGTCCATACCACCCGCTCGTATCGTGTGTTAGCGGCTTCACCTCGTCAAATACTTCCGCCCCATGCAGACGGATCTGAGATCCAACATTCAGAGACACCAGAGTTCATAGAAAGCTCACATCCGGAAGGGATCTAGAGGGGTGATGAGTCCAAAATTGAAGCATATTTAAGTATACAAATTATTCATATTGTCACTCATTACACGCTATATCTAGCTACAACTATGCCTATTATCTATGATTACTAGTTCTCATTCATTTTCACATGGACTTTGCACAACTAGTCGTTTTATTAGGATTTTATTACTTTTTCTTGTCTTTGACTTGTGTGTAGGTGTTGTGTTGGATTATGGATAAATCAAGGCAAAAGAAACCAAGAAGATGCAATATGGAGGAGCCGTAGGTACCAGACTTAGCCATTTGAGAGGTGGAAAAAGTGGAATTTTCCATAAACTACAAATGAAGATCCAAGGCCATGTTGTTGTATCCCTCGTCCATATGATTCCAACGAGCCGAAGAATACACAAATCAGAGTTTATATGAAGAAATAGAGGCCAAAATACGAAAGCACACTCAAGGTTTAATGACCACTGGTACGGGTGGGTACGGTCGTACTGTCCGCCCGTACCACGGGTCCAGATGCATGGAAACAGCTATTCTGGACGCGTTTCTTTATAGAATCCGTCCCTATTTGTTCCTAGACCTTCCTTAGGTCATAAGGAACGTATTGGGGACTATTGGGGGCTCTCCTAGGCCTATATAAAGAGGCAAGGAGCCAAGGGAGAAGGACCCCCTGTCCACATACCTCCCCAGCAGAGCCCTGCCACCTTGGAAACTCCATAGCCGCCGCCTCCATAAGATCTCCACCATCACCATTGCTCAAGAGGAGAAGGAGACTTGGATCTTGAAGGCCTCAACACCGATCTACATCACCATCATCATCACTAGCGTCTCCAACACCGATCTCCTTCATCTACTTTGTTGAAATCTAAACCCTAGTGTGGATCTTCACTTGTATTCGATTGTACTCTCATATCTCATCCATATTATTGCCATGATGTTGATTGCATTTATATGTGAGTAGTTCCTTTGTTCTTTGGGAGATGGAGAAACCCTAACATTATTATGAAATGAAATAAAGATGATCTATTACTTGTGTCCATGATCTATTGATCGATGATGTGTGTTTGATCTCTCTCTTTAGATGGTATGTGTAGTCGGCCACATATCATTGGCCTTAGGGTCTAAAGAAAAGGGTGAAATCCTTTGGACATGTTTGGAAGGATGCCTAGAGCTATTTGTGACTAGAAGCACTGGCTTATAACCTGCACAGTCAAAAGAGGAATAAAGAGAGATTCACTAAGCTAATTACGATATGCATGGGGAGACTCTTATTTCGGTGGTTTGTATGGCTGACTGCTCTCAGACATCGTGATGGTTATTTAGAGATGACCTTATTCCTTGGCTCAACAAAGTGACTGCCTGTGAGCCTTGCGGTGAACATCTTATTACGGAGCTCTCTTCACACATGTCATGACATGAGAAATATGTCATCCTAATTATGAGTAATTGTCCCATGATAGTGGCGTATCCTACACTCCCCGAGATCTCCTTAACCATATTGTCACCACCACAACCACACTCACATCTTCTCATTTACTTCAGCATTTTACTTTGTTCTTGTTTACTTTAGCACTTATTAGAACACACTCTTTATACACCATTACTTTAAATAGAGATAACCTACAAGTACTCTCTAGTGAATAGTAACGAGTGGCATAAAGACCTATACCAATAGCTATCTATGGGTTCGATACTCTTATTTTGAAACTAACTAGAATTGATCAGTGCACTCGCAGTTATCAAGCTTTTTCTGGCACCGTTGCCGGGGAGCTAAGCGCTTTTGGTCTTTGTTCTTAGTTGCTAATTTATTGTTGTTGTACTAAAGTTGTTTATGAGTTTCAAGTTATTTATGTTTAATGATTTTTATCTTTTTTCTTTTACCACTATAAAAAAAGTTTCCATCCGCAACGACTTGGCCCGTCGGTCGTCATAGAAGGCGCGTCTTCTGCGACAAATTTCTCAGCTCGACCATGGCCGATGGAAAACTTTTTTTGTGGTTTCGTGGCCCTCTACTACGACAAAACCGCTAAAAACATGGAGGAAGCTCGGCCTGCGCGTGGCAGAAGCAAGATTTTTGGTTCCTGACGTGATGTTGACTAACCAAAGTCTTTTGAGGCGTGTGGGTCCACACGTTAGTGTCTCTAGCGGACCATACTTTTTGATCGCGCTTTCCTGATTTGCACTCAATAACGTTGCTCGATGCGTCTGTCTTTTAGTCAAGCTGTTGGGTCCCACATGTCAGCCTCCCATTAGAAGAATCGTGCGTATGATGGAAATTTTTTCCTTCACTCACGCTACCCTTTTCCGAACTTGATAGCGTTGCTCGATACATCTACCATTTAATTAGGCTGATAGGACCCACATGTCATCCTCTTATTAGAATAAACTTTTGTACGATGGAATTTGTTTCTTTGCTCATGCTACCTTGTTCCGAACTTGATAGCACCACTCGATGCATCTACCGTTCAGTCACACAGTTGGATCCCCCATGTGAGCCTCTCATTAGAAGAAACATGTGTATGCTAGATTTTTTGCCCTCGAACGCGTCTTCATGTTTCGAAATTGATAGCGTTCCTTGCTGCATCGATCGTTTATTAAGGCTGGTGGGTCCCTTATGTCAGCCTCTCACTAGAAGAATCGTGTGTGTGATGGAATTTTTTTCTTCGCTTACGCCTCCCTGTTTTGAACTTAGCAACGTAGCTTGATGCAACATTTGTATAAGGTCTCTGTTGGATCCCACATGTCAGCGCCTCTGTAAATGCATGGTGTGTATGATTAACTTTTTTCAGCCGCGTCCATTGTTTTGACCTTGGCAATGTTGCTGGGTCCCAGATGCTAGCCTTCTTTGTGTAAGAAACGTGTGTATGCTGGAAATAGTGTAAAATAATGACAAAGATTATATATATCGATAAACCTAGGATTCCAACTCAAGACTTCAACAAATAGCAACTGCGTGTGCTTCCACTACGCCAGAACCATCTATGCCACTCCTTGAAAAGATTATGTTTAGAAATGTTGAAATTACTTAAAATAAAAAGGTAGCGATCCTAATGAATTGCCATAAAAAATGCTACATGGTCTGTATAAATACAACTTGGGTAGGCGAAGCTTGTCCTATACTTTATTAGAATGTCACAGAAAATGCTAAATTAAGATGATTTTGGGCAATAGAAAAAATTACTTGGGTCCAAACTTGTGAACCAATAGGCTTATTATTGTGGGCTCCTTAGCAAAACGTCTTTAGTGTGGTTCATGCTTAAACCACAAAGTAACAATATGTTGAGGGTTGGCGGCCCACAAGCGACTTGAACCCGGAACGATAAATTAGCGAGGTTTTGGACCAGAGTTGGGTAGAATATACTATTTTTTACTGAGCTCCTCACTGAAAATTTAATGTACTCAATATGTCGGGGATCGGTAGTCCACCTGACCCAATAGGTTAAATTTGCAAGGTTTTGGGCCAGTGTTGGGTCGAATGTGCAATCTTTTCGTTAGGTCCTTAGTGAAAATTCAATATAGTTGGTAACTAAAAAATATATCTGAGGTTTGGTAGCTCTGCTCACCACAAAAGGCTAATTAAGGGAATAATTTTTTTTAAACAACATTATGGGAATTTTTTTTGTTCAAAGTGGTGTTGAAATATTCGTTTTCATAGGTTGAGTAGTAAAAATACATTGTACTGAAGGTCGATGGACCACCTGACCTGGCTGTACCTATGCCGGATCCAAAAGAATGAAGTTGGAAAGGGAGAAAATGGACCAATATTGCGCCTTATTAAGATTTTTATGTAGTGAAGGACTTGGGCAGCACAAGATTTGAACATGGAAAGTACTGGAGGGAGTTTGAATAATTGTCATAAAATCATGTCATATCAAGTCTTAGAGGGCGCAATCATATTTTCATCAAAGGTTATATTTTGAGATGGTTTGGGTGGCTTTGAATCTACCTAAGTTTCCAATCGATTTGAAGTACTCAAAACCATGTAATAATGCCATATATACTATATGCGATAGAGAGACGGTGACATTGAATAATAATTGCATTTCTTATTCTGCTATTCTGAATATTTGGATTTCTTGCTTATCTTAGTTAGTTGTTGTAAGTTTCAAAAGAGGTACCGATCATTCAGTTATATGAAAAATGAGGGACTCTTTGGATCACATGGACACATGCATGAGAAAAAACGTTGGCAGCACCACTTTTTATTGATATAGAGGCATGTCCACTCGAATCCTATAGGATTAGATACCTATAGGATTTTGGATCAAGTGGTGTTTGATTGCACATGAAAACCAAAGGAATTGTACAAAGAGGTTAGAGTGGATGGAAATTTTCCTCCAAATTAGAGTGCAAAGGAATCCTTTGAAGGAATTCCTAAGGATCATTTATAAAAATCCTAACGATCCAAATCCTACAAAAATCCTACACAATTCCTCTGAATCCCAAGGCAATCCGAAAACAAAAAGATTGGTGTCCTACAAAAATCCTATGTGATTCCTACTATCCGAGGAGGGCCTGAAAGCACAAACAAATCAAGAAACCCGGCTTTATTGTGTTGCGCTCACATTTGAGATGCTGGTTAATACCTTTCATATTCCGACGATGAACGAGCTTACTAGTGCAGGGACACCGTCATACACTATATATTTGGAAGACGTATTACTAGTACTAATTCATTACTGGCAATGGTTCATTTATTTTTGTAGGACATAAATGGTGTGCTCATTCAGTGATATGAAAGGTAAAACATAAAGAAGGTAGTTAAAGAACAACTTCATTGAATCACTCACAATGTATCATGGAACTAGAATTACTTTCCAATATGGGATCCTAGCAGTAGGTACAGCCTTGACTTGCGACCGCAAAAATGAGGCCACCATGTTCAATGGCATCATAGTATTGTCGTCTTCCATGACCTGAATGGTCCAGACATCTCCAAACTTTGCTACTGACTTCCAGGCAGGCGATTTCACTGTCGAACAAGGCGAGGATCTTGTAGTTTGTGTAACCCTCAGCTTCTGTGGGCACTCTGTAGATTATGATCTTCAACAGGTCAAGATATCCATCCCACGACTTTTGGTACTTTTCTCCATACCTACAGATTGGCCAAAAAAAACTTTTGAAATATGCATGAGTACGGAAATGAGTACAGTAACTGTGGGAACCCTGGCTGGCTAGTAGCATTACCTATTATAGTATGGATATGAGATGACCTCAATGCCACAAGTATCCGTCGATGGAAGGTTGATTACTCGAAAGGTGTAGATGTTTGCTAGGCACCAGTCCCCGCTCTAGTACATGTCGGCGAGCTAATCTCCGTTCATGCCAACCTAGAATTCTTTGTGCATGAAGGGAAGGATGGCGGTGCGCCGAGGATAGTCGAGGCGCACCACGTCGTACACCGTGCCATGCAGACGATGTACCCTTGCATCGTCATAGTGCTCGTCGAACCAATGAGCAGGTTGAGGAATTAGTAGGCAGGGTTCATTCCAATGGTGCAAAGTCCATTTAGTACCTTTGTTGTTCCCGATACGATCATACAGCAGCTTGCAGCATATGGCTATCCTGACAGTGCTGGAAATGTCTAGACGCTGAATGATGAGCTCGACATCGTCCGTGCTGAATTGATCCCACTTGCATCGCCCGCTGATCTTCGAATCGGCCATCATGGCCAGATGCAAGTGCGATTGGGGTTTTCTGGAGGAGGAGGGAGAGCGTTACGCAAGGAATGGGTGAGAAGAGAGAGCGTGGGGGAGATCGTGAGCAAACTGGGGACTAGGGAAGAAGATGGAGAGGCAAAAAACGAGAGGGAGGATATTTTACTTATTTGCTCTATCTAGTCTAACAACAGCATTGAGGACACCGCCACCTAGACTTTACCGTATGTTAGACTATAACACCACACAACTAGTAATTTGCCAATACTCCTGCTACGTATCAGAGGTGCGGCATTGTCTAGTCACATCAGTTTGACTAGAGGGTTTTTCTTTTTACAGCTTTCATTTTAATATACTGTAGTATTTTCAACAAAAAATAGGTGGACGAACTACTACTAGTAGTAGCCGCGACATGGACACTTGTACTTTCATCTTGTTTTCCTACATGCATAAGTCGTAGCACATGACCGAAAATATATACACCGGATATAATGCATAGTACGGGTGTGTTCGTGGTAATTTTGGCATGTTGCATGTGTTCATATATGTTATTGTACAAGGTACATAGAATTACACGTGTCCAACATGTAACCGCGCAACAAAATTAGAGACGTGTAATACATGCATGGACACCAGATACACCAGAATTCTCTCAATTCAGGTAGCGTGCATGACTTTGTGTGGCTCTGAATCACTAATAGGTGGGCCCTATTTAGGTCGGCCCCACTTGCCAGTGAGAATATGCATGCATCATGCGCTCGGAGCCACTATAGACGTCCATGGTGGAAATTACAATTTGCAATTAGTTGCACCTACAACAAGCTGTTGCATGTCGCACTTCCAAGTTTTCAGAAAATGTAAAATAAATCATGAACATAAATCATATTTATATAGTTCATCTATAAATTTCCATCCCAAAATATTAATAGTACATGGTCTGGCCACCATAAAATGAACAAATGAACACAAGATATTGTTCGCTTAGGTTTTTTCTTTTTACATAGGTCACATAAGATCATATTATGAGACCAAATATTGTAGATACACAAGATACGAGACAACCAATGTTCCTGATTTATTTCATATTTTTTGAGAACTCGAAAGTGCAACAAATAATAAAGGGATGCGGGTGCAACAAGTTGCAGAATATTCAACCCACACTGACTAAAACTATGGCTTGCATACAAAAGGAGTTTGATCAAATCGCAGGACTTGCACTTACATTACAGCGAAATGTGTGTTAAATTACAGCAAGTTAACGGCTGAGGCCATGTGATACAAATCATGCAAAGGAAATAATGCAAGGTACGCAAATCCCTATTCCATATGATCACTACATTCAACCCCTCTTCCTTGAACTATTAATTATGCAGGTTTCAATCCTTCGCATTGGCCAAGCTTGGGACGAACCACAACGGAGTCTTTCGCCAATTCCAGCTAATGTTGGTTGAAAAACTAACATTAGCGTCTTGAGAATTCATACTGAAGCGGCATATTTCAGGACAAGATTAAATCCACCGAGGATAACTGCATGTGGCGAGGTGTATACATAGTTGCTCCTCGTTAGATCTCTAGGGTTAATGTATGCCGCGCCAATAGAATAGTAACCGGATACTTCAATCCAAGGAAGATAGAAAATGCTCCAAGGTCTAAAGCCCTCCACCATTGCCTTAGTGGAAGTAACCTACTAGTGTCAATCGAGAATACATGGAAGCAAAACCCAGTAGAATAGGTATGAATAGTGCGGCCATGATGATAAGAAACATTTTTAGTGACATGATAACCACCATAAGTAGTGTCATACCGCCTATCACTAACGCCCACAATATTGATCAAAATAAGGCTACCACCATCTTGAGATCTTGCTAACCACCACAGATCATGACCGTACTCACGATTATCATCAAAATCAGGTGGCCTCGAAAGACGCATAGGACCTTGCAACGAAAGCACATTCAGAGGTCAGATGAGAAAAATTTGAATGATGAAGCTTAAAAATTTAAGGATGGAAATTTTACCCCATGCCAGAGGATCCCACGCATATACATTTCCAATCTGAGTTACGGCATAGACAACTCCCTTGTGGATAATTGCATCGCGGTAGCTAAACATGACGAACTGGTTCTCAAGAACATCCACATACCATGAGGACCATCAAGGAAGAAAATTACCGTGTCTAAGATGGCCAGGAAAGAGAAATCCTGAGAGTTCCTAGTAGCTATGGAAACTCGGAAAATGGCTATCTTCAGTAGATTAGTAGGCTGACCAGCCGCCACAATCTTAAGTACCTCGGGGATGGCCTGAAAATAGAAGATTGCTGGTAGAGGAATCCGGCGACGAGTGAACACATTCAGAAGATCCCAGTTCCAGGTGAGGCCAATAGTGGCGATCCAATCTACATGCGTGCCTTCCCACTTCTTATCCTCACAGTTTAGCATCACAACATTAGAGGAGGACCTGTCCAGCGGTGTCAGCTTGCACAAGGTCCACCTGAACTTCTTCTGTGGTTCTGCTTGATCCTGCCGCAATAGTAGCTGCCCTTGTAGAAGTGCTTGTTGCGATTGTCGTGGTAGAAGACATTGTACTCACACGGTAGATCAATTGGGTGAGAGTGAGAACACATGGGAGATAAAAAAGATGAGATTTCGCCAGAGATGCACTATGTGCTGTTGAGTAAAAATAATGTTTACTACAGACGATGAGGCTCGTGACGGTGGTGTTGTCGCATCTGGCTGAGATTTCTTCAAGGGGGCCATCAGAAAACACCCTAGAAGTGTCACTGTCATCGATCGATTGGGCCATCACGAGGAAGAGCTCGAGCAGGTGGGGGACGATGGCATTTGGTTTTGATTGGGGTTTTGGAGGAGAGAGCGAGCGATAGATGGCAGGGTGAGACGGAAAATAGTCTATCAAACTGGGCACCGGAGCTGATCCTAAAGTAGCATGGCAGCGTTGGTGCGTGCCTGTATTGGTGTGTGAGTGGGAATGGCCATCGCCGAGACACTGAGGTGAAGTGAGGATGGAGATCGAGGCTAAGAGAAATACGGAATTAAATAAAACCAAGCATGCCTTCTTTATCTCTGCTAAATCTATTGTGCCTATCGAACTGGGCTACAGAGATGATCTGAAAGTAGCATGGCGGTGTTGGCGTGTGCTAAGGTGGGCGAGTGGGGATCAGGGAGAAGACGGAGAAGAAGAGGATGGAGAGAAAAGTAAAATAGAATGAATCGATTGAAATCGTACCAACTTTACCGAGCATGGTTTTTATCTCTTCTCTCTGTTTCCTGGTGCCTATCGATCTGTATTGTCTAGTAGTACAACATAGCTAGCCTAGCACGGTATGGATCTGTATTGTCCTATCGAATGAATGGTCATGGCAGAGAGATGGTTTGGAGTATACTCGGAGCCCCCCTTGCCGAACGTAATAATCCTTGGATCTTCTACATTTTATCATCGTGTGTAGGCATATTTGGAACAAGTATTGTACTATTGCTACTAATAAACACAAAAAGGTTCCAGCGGTAATTAAGGAACCAAACCTTGAATAGTCTCGAACTCTTGTAGTACAACAGCAAAAATGCTCACAAAATGGGCTACCAGCACCATCTCTACACCCACACGCTGCCACCTCAAATCAGCTTGCTTGCCACACCGCCAATTTACTCTGTCCTATCGGCCTCTACGCCCTGTTCCCGATCCCCAAATCTACCATCTTTCTATTCAATGAAGAAAAAAGTCAACCAACTCTCAAAAAAACAACCATCGACCAAAAGAAAATCCTTTAATCTAATCATTCCCATTCATTTTGAACGGACGGTCGCAATTGCTCGAGAGCCACGTGAGTAGTCGTCTGAGCTACTGGTTGTAGCTCCACGAAATCATGGGCCTCGAAGCGGCATAAGAATTTATTATAAGTCAGTGATGTCAGAAGATCGACAATACATTACCAAATCAACAAGTCAGTGGTTTTATTCGTCTGACCAGTGAGAGACGACACGAGTGGTGAACAGCTTATGAAGCGAAGTGGAAATGGTACCTTTAAGGCATACAATATGTAGTATACTATAGTACACCTCTGTTCTAATTTAGGATGGTCACATAGTGCTAAATAACTTAGACTGGTAACTTGCACATGTTACTACCTTCATAGTGCGTAATAACATATGTGTAGTGTCATACAAGGCCTAATTAATTAGATTGTAGAATCAAACTAGTCTTGGTATGTGTGATGTTATGGTAACTAGCTAAGTTACTACCTCCATATCTTTTTTTATTAATTAACTCTGAAAAGACATTTAATTCCCTAGTATATCGCACTTACTTGTAGTTCAAGTTTGACCTAATTTTATTAAATTGTTAAGATGCAAAATCTTATCAAGAATTTGAACCATTTATTAAAACTCTCGGTGGTTTCTGATATATTAATTTACTTCCCAATGGGTACCTCCAAAAGCTTTTCTTAAAACATTCAAAGCAACCTACAATTTATTTTTAGTTCAAATTTGACCTAATTTTGAAAATGTACATAAAGTCATTCAAGTGGCGGAGTTAGCTAGGAAATTTGAAAACTCATAAAACATATGAATCATTAGTATAACATGTTGGTCCACTATACATATGTCTAAAAACTTGGCTTGTGGCATTCATATCCATATTGTTCAGACTGTCTTTACGGAAAGGAACAATCTTGTCATCAGTCAGAAAATTAAGAATATTCTTTCCTGATAGTTGGAAACTCACACTGACGACATTGTTTACTACAAGAAGATGCACCCGTATACCTCTGAAAAGACAATTAATTCAAGAGCAGTCTATCACGCTTACTTGTAGCTCAATTTTGACCTAATTTTGTTAAATCAAGATGCAAAATCTTAGCAAGAATTTTAACCTATTGTCAAAACTCTTGATGGTGGTTTCTGATATATTAAATGACCCCCAAAAGGTTACCTCCAAGAGATTTTTCATAAAACTTTTAACGCAACCTACAATTTACTTGTAGTTCAAATTTGACATAATTTCGATAAATCGACATAAAGTCATTCAAGTGGGCAGAATTAGCTAGGACGAAGTTTGAAAACTCATGAAACATGGAAATCATAAGTACAACATGTCGTTCCACTATATATGTCTGAAAACTTAGCCTATGGCATTTAGATACATATTCTTTGTACTTTCTTTACAGAACAGAACAATCTCGTCATCACTCGGCAAAATTGAGAATGTTCTTTCCTCTAGCATTTTTTACTACAACATGATGCACCCATCTACCTCTGGAAAGACAATTAATTAAGAACAATCTATCGCGCTTACTTGTAGCTCAAGTTTGACCTAATTTTGTTAGAAATTCATACTGCAAAATCATAGCAAGAAGTTGAACTATTGTCAAAACTCCCGATGGTTTCTGATATATTAATTGAACCCTCATGGATAGCTCCAAAAGCGTTTTTCATAAAACTCTCAATGCACCTCGATTTATATACTTGTAGTTCAAATTTGACCTAATTTCGATAAATTCACATAAAGTCATTCAAGTGGGTAGAGTTAGCTAGGAAGTATGAAAACTCATAAAACATGGGAATCGTAAGTACAACATGTCGGTCCACTATATATGTCTGAAAGCTTGGCTTGTGGCATTCAGATCCATATCCTTCGGACTTTCTTTGAAAGGAACAATCTCGTCACCACTCGGAAAATTGAAAATGTTCTTTCCTAATAGTTGGAAACTCACGCCGGCGACATTGTTTACTACAAGAAGATGCACCTATCTACCTCCAAAAAGACAATTAATTAAATGTCAATCTATCGCGCTCACTTGTAGATCAAGTTTGACCTAATTTCGTTAAATTGTCAATATGCAAAATCTTAATTAGCAAGAAGTTAAAAACCTATTGTCAAAACTCTCGGTCGTTTCTGATATATTAATTTAACCCCCGATGGTTACCTCCAAAAATATCATAAAACTTTCAACGCAACCTACAATTTATTTGTAGTTCAAATTTCACATAAATTCGATAAATCAACATAAAGTCACATTCAAGTGGGCAGAGTTAGCTAGGAAGAAGTTTGAAAACTCATAAAACATAGGAATCATAAGTATAACATGTTGGTCCACTATATATGTCTGAAAGCTAGGCTTGTGGCATTCAGATCCATATCCTTCATACTTTCTTTACGGACAAGAACAATCTCGTCATCACTCGGAAAATTGAGAATCTTCTTTCCTGATAGTTGGAAACTCACACCGGCGATGTTGTTTACTTAAAGAAGATGCACCCATATCTACCTACGAAAAGAGAATTAATTCAAGATTAATCTATCGCGCTGCTTACTTATAGCTCAAGTTTGACATAATTTTGTTAAATTGTCAAGATGCAAACTCTTACCAAGAAGTTAAACGTGTAGTCAAAATTCTTGGCGGTTTTTGATATATTAGTTTACCCCTCGATAGGTACCTCCAAAAGCTTTTTCCTAAAACTTTCAACGCAACCTACAATTTAGTTGTAGTTCAAATTTGACCTAATTTCGATAAATCGGCATAAAGTCATTTAAGTGGGCAGAGTTAGCTAGGGAATTTGAAAACTCATAAAACATAGGAATCGTAAGTAAAACACGTTGGTCCACTTAATATGTATGGAAGCTGGGCTTGTGGCATTGAGATCCATATTGTTTAGACTTTTCTTTACAGAAAAAATAATCTCGTAATCACTCGGGAAAAGAGAATATTTTCCGGGATAGTTGGAAACTCACATCGACGACATTTTTTACTTCAAGAAGATGCACCCATATACCTAGAAAAAGACATTTAATTCAAGAGAAATATATCACGCTTACTAGTAGCTCAAGTTTGACCCAACTTCGTTAAATCGGCAAGATGCAAAATCTTAGCAAGAAGTTGAACATGTTGTCAAAACTCTCGATGGCGGTTCATGATATATTAAATGACCACCCGATGGTTACCTCCAAAAAAAACGTAAATCTTTCAACGCAACCTACAATTTACTTATAGTTAAAATTTTACCAAACTTCGATAAATCGACATAAAGTCACATTCAAGTGGGAAGAGTTAGCTAGGAAGAAGTTTGAAAACTCATAAAACATGGGAATCATAGGTACAACATGATGGTCCGCTATATATGTCTGAAAGCTTGGATCTTGGCATTCAGATTCATATCATTTGCACTTCCTTTACGAAAAGGAACAATCTCATCATCACTCACAAAATTAAGAATGTTCTTTCCTGTCAACACCCGGATTTTTAATCCTAGATGCCTGTTATGCCATACCTCGCAATCCCAGGATTACCATTTTTGCGAGACATAACAGATTGGATATCACAGTACATCATCCATTACAAACCATACATAAGGTCTTACACCAATAAGGATCTCATGATCCAGTCTTAATACAACAAGAAGCGGAATAAAAGATAAGCATAGCGGTGGGGTCCATCTTCAGGGGCACAGGTAATGCTGACGAAGGCAGATAGTCCTAGTTATCATAGCCGTCCTGCTGGCCATCATCTTGGTAGTCTCCTTCATAGTCTGGCCATGAGAATAGCCAGGGACAAAAGCCATGAGTACTCTTTAAGTACTCGCAAACTACCACTAACAAGTAGCACAATTCTAAGTTAAAGAGCTAAATCTAAGTTTAACTATAAAGTTAAGTTTGAAACCTAAGCTGAGTTCAGAAGCAAAGAAAGATAAAATAAAGTTCTAGAATCACTTAAGTTGGGAAGCTATTGTCATAATCACAACCCTGTTGTGTTCAAGTCAAGATTCATCATTCTTTTCATATTTTGAAAACATCTGACAACGAAACAGTATGGCCATTCCAACTATCCATAACCGCGGACGCGGCTATTTGAATAGTTTGACACTCTGCAGAGGTGGTACACTTTCACCACAAGATTCGATACATCCATCAGGGATAACCCTGAATCATCATACTTAGTATGCAGATAATCAAACATAACCTTCCCTTTACACACCCTAGTATAAGCACCACTCCTATGAGCATGGCCTCCCAACCATGACCATCTGTCATCTTGGGCACTACATAGGTGGACAACATTGAGAGGTAGCCTTAGCTCAGACCTCTCCCGTGAGGGAAATAATACTAATGCATATAAACTTCCGGCTAAGCCTTACCCAATTCAGGTAATGTGGTTGTACGGTAAATTTGGAATGGTATCGCATCCGAATCCAACCATCAGTTTTATAAGAGAGTTAAGGCTCATGCCTCAACATTTTCACCATCATAAACCATTTGTGTTTCTCAACACATGTCAAAACATCTCAATAGAATGACTCATCATTCTAAGGTTTTCACAATTCATTTTCACCAAGTGTTCCCATCTAAAGTGACTCAAGTTTTTATCTACTCTAAACTACTAAGTTAAGAGTGTTCACTAAGGTGTGATGATGGGATCAATCTCATGCCATAGAATGACATCTAAAGTTATCTAACTAGGTCAAATTTTATACTCTTTATGCTACCTTCAAAAACTAGTAAAGAACTTTGATAAAGTAAAGGAAGTAAAGCTTGGAAAATAATACTTGGGGTAAGTAATAGTCGAAGTGGTATAACCAAAGCATGCCTAAAGCATCTTTGCCCAAGTCATCTAGCTTAATTCTAGCTTGCTAACAATAGCTTGCAAGTGTTAGCTTGCATTTTTAATGGTGGCTTGCCTTGTGAAGTGAAGTGGTTGAAGTTTTCTTCTTCTTCTTCTTCTTCTTCTTCGTCTTGGTAGAACTCCTCCTCCTCGAAAGCTTGGTCGGTACTATCGTCTATAAATACATATGGAGTACATAATCACCAAACAATACTTAATTAGTCTAAGTAGAACTCTAAGACATATAGTTGATGATCTATTATCATCACAAACATCACAAGTTTTATTAACTAGTTTCCTTCTTGTTATTTGTGAAAAGTAATTTCTACTCATTGAAAAATAACTAAGATTTTATATTCACCACTTAAAATATGGGATCATGTGGACACATGTCCTCACCACATATTCTAACATGCAGGAATGTGATTTAAAGGTTGGATCACAATTACTTTGGTTTAAGTTCATTATTTAATGATTTAAAGTGACTACAAAATTCCTATATAGCATTATTTTGGTACTAGTCCAAAGTCACTGGATGTAAACCTTAATATTATTACATATTCAGATAGATATAGTGAAATGTGATTTTTGAGAGTTGGAATCAACTCAAAATCTATCATGGTTGAATTTTTAAAAATGTTGCAAGGTGCAAATGCTTCTATCTTGTTATTTTTACTAGAAGAGATCTCTAACTCTAATTGAATTAAATCCAACGGGCTTGGGTATATCTTTTCAGTAGCTTTTTAACAAAATTGGAATCATTCCATTTGGATTTATAAATCTCTCTGAATTGAATTTCAAACTAGTGGACAGAACTAGATTTAAACTAAAAATAAAAATCCTAATTAAAACTAACTGGGTTGCGCGGGAAAACTAATGGGCCGACCCAGTGCCACTACACGGCGCGGGGCTCAGCTAACAGGGGGGGTCCACCGATCAGTGGCTTATAACGCGCGAAGCGGTACAGGGCGATATGGGTCGTTGGATTAGAATGAGGATCAACGACTGGGGATCGTTGTTGACGACGAACTGGTCGCCGGCGAACTCTAACCCTAGCGGCTCGGTGGGGGTGCTCAGGGGGCGTACCAGGGCTCCAGCAACGACGACGAGGTGGGCAAATGGACTGGTGGTCGACGGCGAGCTCAGGGACGGCCGAGGCAGCTCCAGGGGTGGTTGCAATCAGCGGCGCCCTTCTCCTCCAGAGGCGGCCTACTCCGGTGCAATTCCGGCGAACGGCTGCTCGCCTTGCTCCAGCTAGAGGTGGGGAACAGTCAGTAAGGTGAGGGGAGGTGAGTGGTGTGCCGAAATGGGATGGGGGTGGCCTCTATTTATAGGACGACGATGCGACCGAGAGGGGTGGGCGAGCGGCTCCGACGAGGGCTGCACAGCGTGCTAGCGGCGTGGCTCGAGGTAGGGGGCGGTCGTTGGTCTCCTGGCGGTGCTCTATGTGATCAATGCGGGACTAGGGGCGGTGGTATGCGGTCGGGCGGTGCTGGCGCTCTGAGCGGCAGAGACGGCGGTGTCCACGGCGAGCGGTGGCTGTGGTGCGTTGGCCGGCGAACGGGCATGTTCGGCGTGCTCCCTGGGTCGTGGCAAAGCGGTGGACGTGGGCTGCGGTCGAGGGGCGGTGTGTACACGCATGTCGGGCGTGACGCTCTGGCGCGTGCTCGGCATGGTGCAGACAGGCAGTGCGCGGTACGTTGGCAGTGGTCCATGGCTTGGCCTAGCTCGGGGAGGGGATAGAGAGTGGCGGTGAGGTGAGGGCTAGCTCGTAGACATGGTGAGAGAGAGGGGGAGATGGTCTGCTACGGCGATGGCATGACCGACCGGCCAGCATGTGCTCGGCTTGGCATGGCCATGCTGCTAGGGGGTAGGATATGGGGTTTAAATGGCATGGTTAGATCACTTGGGGACAGAGGGAGGGTTTTGAGGAAAATTGGGTGCAAAACCCTGTTGCAAATAGTGTGCTATGTTTAGAGTTTAAACCTTGCCTGCCAAGTGTTTGATGAAATGGCCGCAAGAACTTTATTTTTGAATTTTGAAAATATTTTTGGTGGGTGTGCTAGTACTAAGCTTGAGACTCTGTGGGTGCTTGGGTTTTGAATTTTGAGCTTATTTGAGTGGTTTTTGAAATAGTGGGATCTTCCCATATGAAATAGATTCAATTTTCAACTGCCATTTAAATTTAGTGTTTGAATGTTTTTGGCAGATCACAAAGGGGGCCTTGGTACAACATTATGTGTACTAGCAAGGGGTATAAATATCCAAAATTGTTTCTATAGGTTTTGAGTACTAGGAATAACCAAAGTAGGCATGGTAGTTAATTTGGCACAAATGACCATTTGATTCATTTGTTCATTTTGATTTGTTTTTCTTTGGGAATGATCTAGATGATGTTTATTTCACCTAAGAATCATTTTACAAGCAATGGATCCCTTAATCATGGCAATTTAAATCAACTCCTATTTTAAATGCACACACATATGAATGCTTTAATAATTTTAATTGGAAAAGTTTTTGTTAACCCTAATTTGATGATTTGTATCTTAATAACCTTGGATTAAAATTTTGGGATGTTACAAACCTTCCCCCTTAAACAAAATCTCGTCCCGAGATTTACAAGAAAACTAGAAACTAAAGAGATATGGGAACTCTGTCCTAATGTAATCTTCTCGCTCCCAAGTGGCTTCTTCTTCGGTATGGTTGCTCCACTGAATCTTGAGAAACTTGATACTCCTGGTCCTGGTGGTTCTGTAGGCTTCCTCTAAGATACGGATGGGCACTTCACGATAGGTCAGGTCATTGTTGATCTCCACAGCTCTGTGATAGATGTTCTTGAAAACTTCAGTCTTCTTCGGCACTTCCAAGCATTTGCGAACTAACGAGATATGGAACACATTGTGGATGGCTGACATCTCTTTAGGTAGTTCCAGTTGATACGATACTTCTCCTCGGCGGTTCAGAATCTTGACGGGCCCGATATACCTGGGGGCTAACTTTCCTTTCAGACTAAAGCGCTGAGTTCCTTTCAATGGCGAAACCTTGAGATATACAAAATCTCCGACATTGAAAGTCAGGTCTCTCCTTCTCTTGTCAGCGTAACTCTTCTATCTGGATTGGGCGGTCTTGAGGTGCTCATGGACTTTGTGCACTTTCTCTTCCACTTCCCGGAGAATGTCGGGTGCAAAGATCTGACTCTCTCCTACTTGCGACCAATTCAAAGGGGTACGACACTTCCTTCCGTATAGGAACTTAAATGGTGCCATATGCAAACTAGCTTGATAATTGTTGTTATATGAGAATTCTGCGAAAGGCAGGCAGTCTTCCCATTTTGATCCATATTCCAACACACAAGCTCTTAACATATCCTCTAGGATCTAGTTGACTCTCTCAGTCTGTCCATCAGTTTGCGGGTGATAAGCGGTGCTGAAGCTCAACTTGGTACCTAATCCTTCCTGGACTTTCTGCCAAAATCTCGAGGTAAACTAGGTTCCTCGATCTGGTACTATGGTCTTGGGGGTTCCATGCGGACTAACAAGCCTAGAAATATACAACTCTGCTAGCTTCGAACTCTGGTAGGTTGTCTTGACAGGTATAAAGTGAGCTACCTTGGACAGTCTATCAACTATGACCTAGATTGAGTCATTTCCCCTACTAGAAGTAGGTAAACCGGTGATAAAGTCTATTCCTACGGAATCCCATTTCCATTCCGGAATCTGCAATGGTTGCAACAGTCCTGTAGGCCTCTAGTGCTCTGCTTTGAATCTTTGACAGATGTCACACTTGGCGATGTAGCTTTCGATTTCTCTCTTGATCTTGTGCCACCAAAATTGCTCTTTCAAATCCTGATACATCTTCGTTCCTCCGGGGTGGATAGAATAAATATTATCATGAGCTTCCTTCATGATAACTTGCTTCAGCTCTGAATCTGCTGGCACACAGATACGTCCTTTGTACCACAGAACTCCTACGTCTTCGGTAAATCCAGGTACCTTTCCTGTACCAATACGACGTTTGATTCTGTCGATACTTTCATTTGCCTTCTAGGCTTCCTTGATTTGGCTAATCAAAGTGGGTTGAAGTTCAATGCTAGTTAAGAATCCTTTGCTAACTAATTCAGTTCTGAACTGCTCCAACTCATACAAACTTGGCTGTTTCTCCTTGATCATGGTGTTTAGCCTACACGGCAATCTGCTAAGAGCATCCGCTACCACATTGGCTTTGCCGAGGTGATAGTGAATGCCAAGGTCATAATCCTTGATTAACTCTATCCATCTCCTTTGCCGCATGTTCAGCTCCTTCTGAGTGAAAATATATTTTAAGCTCTTATGATCTGAGTAAATCTCACAGCGATTACCCATCAGATAATGACGCCATGTCTTTAATGCCAACACTACGGCTACTAATTCAAGATCATGGGTCGGATAGTTCTGCTCATGCTGCTTCAGTTGTCGAGACAGATACGCGATGACTTTGCCTTTCATCAACACACATCCGAGACCAATCTTGGATGCATCACAATATACATCAAACGGCTTCTTGATGTCTGGCATGATCAATATTGGGTTGATATCAATCTCTTCTTCAGCTCCTGGAAACTGGCTTCACACTTGTCAGTCCATTCAAACTTCTTGTCCTTCTTCAACAATGGGTCATGGGTCTGGCGATGCTCGAGAATCCTTCTACGAACTTGCGGTAGTATCCTGCTAATCCGAGAAATGCACGAACTTGGGTCTGAGTGGTTGGGGCTTCCCATTCTTTTAGATCTTTGATCTTGGCGGGATCAACAGAGACTCCTCCGGCAAACACAATATGTCCTAGGAATCCTACTTCTTTCAACCAAAACTCACACTTGCTGAACTTGGCATATAACTGATGCTCTCTCAGGGTTTCTAGGATGATTCTCAGATGTTGGTCATGCTCTTCTTCTGACTTGGAGTAGATAAGGATGTCGTCGATAAACACAACTACAAACTTATCTAGGAAATTCATAAAGATCTTATTCATGAGATTCATGAAATAAGCAGGGGCATTGGTTAATCCAAAAGACATAACTGTATACTCGTATAAACCATAGCGAGTAGTAAAGGCGGTCTTTGGAATATCCGTTGCACGAATCTTAAGTTGGTGATAACCAGTCCTAAGATCAATCTTTGAGAATACCTGGGCTCCAGTCAACTGATCAAATAGATCCTCTATCTTTGGCAAGGGGTACTTATTCTTGATGGTGACGTCATTCAACTTTTTGTAATCTGTGCACAAACGATTGCCTCCATCTTTCTTGTCGACGAATAACACTGGTGATCTCCATGGCGATGCGCTTGGTTGAATCAAGCCTTTTTCTAACATGGCATCCAACTGTTTCTTCAGTTCCACTAACTCTGAGGGGTTCATGCTATAGGGTCTCTGGGCTAGGGGTCCGGTTCCGGGGATTAGTTCGATAATGAACTCAATATCCCTATCTGGGGGCATACCCGGCAATTCATCTGGGAATACGTCGGGGTATTCACAGACTACTCTAACTTGGTCAATGGTGGGCAGGGCTACACTCTTGTTGCACTTGAATTAATGGGGTAAGGTTTCAGATATATGTTCTACGTTGACTCTAGAGCTACTGGTCATGGTGATGGCTTTCTTAGCAAAGTCTATCAATCCTTTATGCCTTGACATCCAGTCCATACCTAGTACTACTTCCAATCCTTTGGTTACAAGTACAATTAGGTTAGCATAAAAATCTATCCCATGTATTCTGATAGGCACAGCTTTGCAAATTTTTCTAGCTTTGGTTGTTGAACCAGGGATTTGAACTATCATGACATGCTTCAGGTTGGTTGGGTGAATCTTACTAGTGCATGCAAATTCTTTAGTGACAAATGAATGCGATGCTCCCGAATCAAACAACACTCTTGCTAAAACCGAGTTGACAGAAAACATACCCAGCACTACATCTGGCGCCTCTTGGGCTTCTTCTGCGTTCATGTGGAAGAGATGACCATTGCGGTTGTGAGGGTTCCCTGGGGCAAATCTTCTCCCTGGTTGAACACGACGCTGCTGTTGAGCTGGGGCATTCACATTGGCAGTGACTGCAGTCTTCTTGGGACACTCATTGGAATAGTGACCCTTTACTCCACACTTGAAACAAGTGATCTGGGACTTGTCTTTTGCTGCAATAGGTACAACATTACTGCCAATTCTGGGTGCAGTGTTGTTTTTGTTGTTGTTGCTCTTGGGAGGTGCACGGTTGAAGTTGTTGGCATTGCCGGAGTTGTGATTGTTTCCTCCGGATTTCACATTGCCTCCGCTACGGTTGGGGTAGCTTGGGCAAGACATTGGGGTTCAATTGTTTCTAGGTGCATATCCTGGTGAAGGGTTGGGACGGTACTTCTGGTGGCTGCTGGATCCAGATTGCTGCATCATACGACGTTTGCGGTTGTCGTTTGCCTGGTTAATCTTACCTTCCATCTGAATGGCAGAGTCGACTAACTCTTCGAGATCCTGGAAACGGATGTTGACGAGGACAATTTGCATCTCATCATGCAGTCCTTTCAAGAATCTCTCCTTCTTCTTGGCCTCCATGTTGATCTCATCAGGTGCATATCTAGCAAGTGACAGGAATCTGTCACGGTATTCCACCACAGTCATTCTGCCTTGCTTCAATTCTCTGAACTCATCCCTCATTCGGGTGACTAGACCCTGCGGCACGTGGGTGCGGCTAAACTTGACTTTGAAGGCTTCCCATGCCATAACTTGACCATGGTTCATCAGGCGGATACTGTTCCACCAAGCTCTTGCATCTCCTGCCAGATAGTGGGTGGCTAAGAGAACTTTCTCGTTGTCATCAACTCTGGCTACCTCCAAGTTATTCTCCATCGTCTGCAACCAGTCATCAGCATCTAATGGGTTTTCGGACGTGCTAAAGATTGGGGGATTTGTATTTTGGAAGTTCTTCAGCTTGGATCCTTGATGATCGTGATTTCCGTGCCCTTGGTTGTTGAGAGCCATCTGGGCGATCTGCTGCAATGTTGCTAAGTTGGCTTGGCGTTCTGCCCTGCTTGCTTCTCAATCTGCGATTAGATTCTGCAAGATCTGCAGCATTGGGTCTTGCGACGAGCTGCTCCCTCCTTGGTTTCCACGAGTCATCTGAAGATTGACGTAGATACAGGGGTAAGAGGGAAAGTTCTAAGGTTCATGGTTTTGGTTTCAAGCTAATACTTTGAGTTAGACTCAGGTTTTTCAACTAACTCCATTTCATTCATGCAAGCAACACACGATACAAACACACACCACAACAATCAAAGGAAAACAGATGGTTTGAAGAACCATTCTGCAAGCTACGATAGAGTGGGACCGATACATCTCATGCTACGACAGTGCTCTAGTGCATCTACTCATCGACGATGAAGTCAGAGTCCTCATCGTCAGTGTAGAAGTCCACGGCATCCTCCTCCAGAAAGTCGTCATCATTGCTGAGGTAAGAATCCATGTCTCCCTGGATGTCTTCACCCTCTTCTTCTTCCTCCTTGGCTGCAAGCTGAGCTTCCTGCTCCTTGACGGTCTTCTCGAGGTCGGCCACCTTCTTGCGAAGACGGGCGATGGTGCGATCCTTCTTTGCACGCTAGCGACAAAGAGACTGACGATCCTTGACTAGCAGTGAGAAAGTATGGGCCTTCTGGTCGGCAATGGCATGGTTCTGGTTGGCTAACTCCCTAGCATTGTCCAACTCCTTCTGACGATCGTACAACAGGAAGTCGAGGTTCTCCACTTGGCGCTTCAGTACTAGATGACTTGGCATCTCCATCGGCATTCCCATGAAGTCACTCCTTGCATAGTGAGCAAAACGGGTTCCTTGGATCTGGTTGACACTGAGGGCACATAGACGTGCGAGAGCTTCATGCATTGCCCTGGCTAATCCATCTAGCCAGTTGTTCTCTCTCATGGAGAACTAGATTCTCCCAGACGTTGGTGCTTTGATGCTTTCTCTAAGATCAGCAGTGACTAGCCACTGTAAGTCTCCTGCTGGGGGTCCTAGAAGTTGAGCTCCAAGAAACTCCGGATGTGGGTGTCCCAGTAACTCCGATAGTGAATCCAGATCCCTCTCGGAGATTAGTTGACCTCTGTTTCCCAACTGGTAGAACTTGCTGAACTGAGACTCCATCTACAAGAATTTAGGATGAGGAAGTTAGTGAAGTGATCAAGTGTGTCAATATTTTTAAGTGGTAATGTAAGAATTTTTAGGCATATGAATTTTTGAGAGAAATAATGAATTCCCAAGGATAAGAGAGGAAATAGTTTTTCATAAATACTCACTTTGGTTTTAAAACTAAGTTTTTGTTTTGGACGTCCATTCTAACTAGGGTCTCCTATGGTCAGGATGGCTCTGATACCAACTTGTCAACACCCAGATTTTTAATCCCATATGCCTGTTATGCCATACCTCGCAATCCCAGGATTACCATTTTTGCGAGACATAATAGATTGGATATCACAGTACATCATCTATTACAAACCATACATAAGGTCTTACACCAATAAGGATCTCATGATCCAGTCTCAATACAACAAGCAGCGGAATAAAAGATAAGCGTAGCGGTGGGGTCCATCTTCAGGGGCACAAGCAATCCTGATGAAGGCAGATAGTCCTAGTTATCATAGCCATCCTGCTGGCCATCATCTTGGTAGTCTCCTTCATAGTCTGGCCATGTGAATAACCAGGGACAAAAGCCATGAGTACACTTTAAGTACTCGCAAACTACCATTAACAAGTAGCACAGTTCTAAGTTAAAGAGCTAAATCTAAGTTTAACTATAAAGTTAAGTTTGAAACCTAAGCTGAGTTCAGAAGCAAAGAAAGATAAAATAAAGTTCTAGAATCACATAAGTTGGGAATCTATATTCATAATCACAACCCTGTTGTGTTCAAGTCAAGATTCATCATTCATTTCATATTTTGAAAACATCTGACAACGAAACAATATGGCCATTCCAACTGTCCATAACTGCGGACGCGGCTATTCGAATAGTTTGACACTCTGCAGAGGTGGTACACTTTCACCACAAGATTCGATACATCCGTCAGGGATAACCCTGAATCATCATACTTAGTATGCAGTTAATCAAACATAACCTTCCCTTTACACACCCTAGTATAAGCACCTCTCCTATGAGCATGGCCTCCCAACCATGACCATCTGTCATCTTGGGCACTGCATAGGTGGACAATATTGAGAGGTAGCATTAGCTCAGACCTCTCCCGCGAGGGTACTAATACTAATGCATATAAACTTCCGACTAAGCCTTACTCAATTTAGGTAATGTGGTTGTACGGTAAATTTGGAATGGTATCGCATCCGAATCCAACCATCAGTTTTATAAGAGGGTTAAGGCTCATGCCTGAACATTTTCACCATCATAAACCATTTGTGTTTCTCAACACATGTCAAAACATCTCAATAGAATGACTCATCATTCTAAGGTTTTCACAATTCATTTTCACCAACTGTTCCCATCTAAAGTGACTCAAGTTTTTATCTACTCTAAACTACTAAGTTAAGAGTGTTCACTAAGGTGTGATGATGCGATCAATATCATGCCATAGAATGACATCTAAAGTTATCTAACTAGGTCAAGTTTTATACTCTTTATGCTACCTTCAAAAACCAGTAAAGAACTTTGATAAAGTAAAGGAAGTAAAGCTTGGAAAATAATACTTGGGGTAAGTAATAGTCAAAGTGGTATAACCAAAGCATGCCTAAAGTATCTTTGCCCAAGTCATCTAGCTTAATTCTAGCTTGCTAACAATAGCTTGCAAGTGTTATCTTGCATTGTTAATGGTGGCTTGCCTTGTGAAGTGAAGTGGTTGAAGTTTTCTTCTTCTTCTTCTTCTTCTTCTTGGTAGAACTCCTCCTCCTCGAAAGCTTGGTCGATACTATCGTCTATAAATACATACGGAGTACACAATCACCAAAAAAATACTTAACTAGTCTAAGTATCACTCTAAGACATATAGTTGATGATCTATTATCATCACAAACATCACAAGTTTTATTAACTATTTTCCTTCTTGTTATTTAAGAAAAGTAATTTCTACTCATTGAAAAATAACTAAGATTTTATATTCACCACTTAAAATATGGGATCATGTGGACACATGTCCTCACCACATATTATAACATGTGGGAATGTGATTTAAAGGTTGGATCACAATTACTTTGGTTTAAGTTCATTATTTAATGATTTAAAGTGACTAGAAATGCCTATATAGCATTATTTTGGTACTAGTCCAAAGTCACTGCATGTAAACCTTAATATTATTACATATTCAGATAGATATAGTGAAATGTGATTTTTGAGAGTTGGAATCAACTCAAAAGCTATCATGGTTGAATTTTGAAAAATGTTGCAAGGTGCAAATGCTTCTGTCTTGTTATTTTTACTAGGGGAGATCTCTAACTCTAATTGTATTAAATCCAACGGGCTTGGTTAGATCTTTTCAGTAGCTTTCTAAAAAAATTGGAATCATTCCATTTGGATTTATAAATCTCTCTGAATTGAATTTCAAACTAGTGGACATAACTAGGTTTAAACTAAAAAGAAAATCCTAATTCAAACTAACTGGGTTGCGCGGGAAAACTAATGGGCCGACATAGTGCCACTACGCGGTGCGGGGCTTAGCTGACAGGGGGGTCCACCTGTCAGTGGCTTATAACGCGCGAAGCAGTACAGGGTGATATGGGTCGTTGGATTAGAACGAGGATCAACGGCTGGGGATCGTCGTCGACGACGAACTGGTCGCCAGCGAACTCTAACCCTAACGGCTCGGTGGGGGTTCTCAAGGGGTGTACCAGGTCTCCAGCAACGACGGCGAGGCGGGCAAACGGACTGGTGGTCGACGGGGAGCTCAGGGACGGTCGAGGCAGCTCCGGGGGTGGTCGCAATTAGCGACGCCCTTCTCCTCCAGAGGCGGCCTGCTTCGGTGCAATTCCGGCGAACGGCTGCTCGCCTTGCTCCGGCTAGAGGTGGGGAACGGTCAGTGAGGTGAGGGGAGGTGAGTGGTGTGCCGAAATGGGATGGGGGTGGCCTCTATTTATAGGACGACGACGCGACCGAGATGGATGGGCGAGCGGGTCTGGCGAGGGCTGCACAGCGTGCTAGCGGCGTGGCTCGAGGTAGGGGGCGGTCGCTGGTCTCCTGGTGGTGCTCTAAGTGATCAATGCAGGACTAGGGGCGGTGGTATGCGGTCGGGCGGTGCTGGCGCTCTGAGCGGCTGAGAGAGCGGTGTCCACGGTGAGCGGTGGCTGTGGTGCGTTGGGCGGCGAACGGGCATGTCCGGCGTGCTCCCTGGGTCGTGGCGAAGCGGTGGACGTGGGCTGCGGTCGAGGGGCGGCGTGTACACGCGTGTCAGGCGCGACGCTCTGGCGCATGCTCGACATGGTGCAGACAGGCAGTGCGCGGCGCGTTGGCAGTGGTCCACGGCTTGGCCTGGCTCGGGGATGGGATAGAGAGTGGTGGTGAGGTGAGGGCTAGCTCGTAGACATGGTGAGAGAGGGGGAGATGGTCTGCTGCGGCGATGGCATGACCGGTCGGCCAGCATGTGCTCGGCTTGGCATGGCCATGCTGCTAGGGGACAGGAGATGGGGTTTAAATGGCATGGTTAGATCACTTGGGGCCAAAGGGAGGTTTTTGAGGAAAATTGGGTGCAAAACCCTATTGCAAATAGTGAGCTATGTTTAGAGTTTAAACCTTGCCTGCCAAGTGTTTGATGAAATGGCCGCAAGAACTTTGTTTTTGAATTTTGAAAATATTTTTGGTGGGTGTGCTAGTACTAAGCTTGAGACTCTGTGGGTGCTTGGGTTTTGAATTTTGAGCTTATTTGAGTGGTTTTTGAAATAGTGGGATCTTCCCATATGAAATAGATTCAATTTTCAACTGCCATTTAAATTTAGTGTTTGAATGTTTTTGGCAGATCACAAAGTGGGCCTTGGTACAACATTATGTGTAATAGCAAGGGGTGAAAAGATCCAAAATTGTTTCTGTTAGGTTTTGAGTACTAGGAATAGCCAAAGTAGGCATGGTAGTTAATTTGGCACAAATGACCATTTTATTCTTTTGTTCATTTTGAATTGTTTTTCTTTGGGAATTGTTTGGGAATGATCTAGATGATGTTTATTTCACCTAAGAATCATTTTACAAGAAATGGATCACTTAATGATGGCAATTCAAATCAACTCCTATTTTAAATGCACACACATATGAATGCTTTAATAATTTTAATTGGAAAAGTTTTTGTTAACCCTAATTTTGATGATTTGGATCTTAATAACCTTGGATTAAAGTTTTGGGATGTTACATTTCCTGATAGTTGGAAACTCACACCGACAGGACTGTTTACTACAAGAAGATGCATCCATCTACCTTCGAAGCGACATTTAATTCAAGATAATTCTATCGCGCTTATAGCTCAAGTTTGACCTAATTTTGTCAAATTGTCAAGATGCAAAATCTTAATTAGCAAGATGTTAAACCTGTTGTCAAAACTCCCGGTGGTTTCTGATATATTAATTGACCCCCCGATGGGTACCTCCAAAAGTTTTTTCGTAAATATTTAAAAACGACCTACAATTTAGTTGTAGTTCAAATTTCACCCAATTTTGATAAATCGGCTTGACGTCATTCAAGAAGATGCACCCATCTACCTCCAAAAAGACCTTTAATTCAAGATCAATCTACCGCGCTTACTTGTAGCTCAAGTTTAAGCTAATTTCGTTAAATTGACAATATGCAAAATCTTAGCAAGAAGTTGAACCTATTGTCCAAACTCTCGGTGGTTTCTGTTGTATTAATTGTGACCCCTCGATGGGTACCTCCAAAAGCTTTTTCGTAAAACTTTCAAAGAAACCTACAATTTACTTGTAGTTTCTAATTTGACCTAATTTCGATAAATTGACATAAAGTCATTCAAATGGGCAGAGTTAGCTAGGAAGTTTGAAAACTCATAGAACATGGGAATCATTGGTACAACATGTTGGTCCAGTATATATGTCTGTAAACTTGGATTGTGGCATTTAGATCATTCTTCGGACTTTTCTTTACAGAAAATAACAACCTCGCTCGTCATCACTCGAAAAATTGAGAATTGAATGTTCTTTCCTAATAGTTGGAAACTCACACCGACGATACTGTTTACTACAAGAAAATGCACCCATCTACCTCTGAAAAGACATTTATTTGAAGAGAAATCTATTGTGCTTACTTGTAGCTCAAGTTTGACATAATTTGGTTAAGTTGTCAAGATGAAAAATTTAGCAAGAAGTTAAACCTGTTGTCAAAACTCTCGGTGGTTTCTAATATATTAGTTGACCCCCCTGATGGATACCTCCAAAATCTTTTTTGTAAATCTTTAAAAGCAACCTATAATTTAATTGTAGTTCAAATTTGACCTAATTTCGATAAATTGGCATGAAGTCATTCAAGTGGGCGGTGTTAGCTAGGGAGCTTGAAAACTCATAAAACATGGGAATCGTAAGTAAAACACGTTGGTGCACTTTATATGTCTGGAAGCTTGGCTTGTGGCATTGAGATCCGTATCCTTCGGACTTTCTTTATGGAAAAGAACAATCTTATCATCACTCGGAAAAATTGAGAATTTTCTTTCCTCATAGTTGTAAAATCATAACAATGACATTGTTTACTACAAGATGCACCCATCTACCTCCGAAAAGACATTTAATTCAAGAGCGATCAATCGCGCTTACTTGTAGCTCAAGTTTGACCTAATTTTGTTAGATCGGCAAGAAGTCACTAAAGTGTGCGAAGTTAGCTAGGAAGCTTGAAAATTCCTAGTTCTAAAAACTTGGGTATTACGTATAAGAAACCATGGTCCAGTTTGTGTGATAATTGGGGTAGTTGCATTTTATTTTAACTATGGTAGGTCTGGTAGGAGCGAGGTGCTTGAGTTAACATGGTCTTTGGAAGTACAAGTTACATCAAGGACCTCATAAAAATGTAAATTGCATCCAAGTCCATGCATTTAGCACAAGGACTCTAAAACTAAGCAATGATGTAACATCTCACTTTCAGCAATCCTGATTTGGGGTCTAGAATGCAAAAATCAGGGGAAGAAATTTTTTTTCATGTTAAGTGATGCAGTGTTTGCTTGCTTGTTTTGTCTATGCTTATGCATATGAATGTGTAGTTGATGATAAACTCCTGTACCTTCCCCCCAGTTTACAAAAACTATTTGACAAAACTGTCTTGGCTTATTTAAGATATTCTCAAATGTTCTTGCAATTCAAAAATTGAGCCAAAATGCCTTTGCAACCCAAACCATTTAGTAGCTTCTATTGACAAAATTATGGAGTTCTATAAGATATAATCTCCTTGTGTTTTCAAGACAGAACCTTCAACTACTCTTACCTCTAGGTTTTTCCAAAACCTTTTATAAATCTTTTAATTTATGTTCTTGGTAGAAGTACCAAGTAATCTTAACTTCTTCAAAACTCCAACCTTTCAAAATACCAATCCTTTACCACAAGCTAGGATTGATGGTAACACTAGCAGTAGTTTGTTCTGCTAGTAAGATGAATTGTATTGATCTTATGTTTGACTTGTTTGCCTAGGAATTAGAGTGACATACCCTAGGATCTCATCCTCTAGTATCTAACTAATCTAAGATTACCCATCCTAAGCAAGTACCCAAGATTGATCTAATCGCTAGACCCTAGGGTGAACCCTTAACCCCCTTAATCAGATCATTTCAACACTAAGCCTTTCTAGAAGTTTCCAAGTCAATGAAGACCAACCCCAAGCATGAATCTTTTCTACTCAATCAACACTTCAACATCATCCACTTGATGATGATCTGGAACCTTGAATCCTCTCCAAACCATCCCCACTTATATTCTAGTCAAAAACCCTAAATCTGCCAAAAATGACTAAGTCTGGAAAACTGTTATCAGTATCTCATGTTTGAGCCTCTCTCTCTTTCCCAACCCTTGTGCATTTTTGGAAATGCACTTGAACCATTTTGTAGAACATATTAAAGGATTCCAAGGCCTAGTCTTTCCCTTGGCTAGATCATCCTTTAACCCACTTGTTCTTGATGGTTTTGTAGGCAACAAAATACTCTTTCTGCAAAATCTTATCAACAAGCCTACTTTGATAGAAGCTCACATCTCCATGTAGTCCATGATCCAATGGGAGATTTGAGCTCCTAAATCCAATAAGGATTTGATAGTAGAAAATTAATAGTGCCCAAGATCCTTTATTCCATGCTTTTATCTAAAATCAAGTTGGATTCTCAAAAAACAAAGGTTGCAAATGATAGATACAATATGTTGACATCATCTACCTTGGAAATATAAATTTAGCAAATGTTTTCTATAATTAACTTGGCCCAAAAACTAGTTATTTATTTTATTTGACAAAACTCCAAAACTCCCTCTATAAAAGCAATTTTGGTTTTATCCAAAACACTTCTTCAACTTTAAGCATATTTGAGTCCTAAATATTTTTGAAGAGTTTTAATAATTCTTTTTTGCCTATTTTCTTAAATGGCAAAAATGGAAGATTAAATGTTTTAAATACTTTTCCTTCCCAATAAATCTTAATAAAATTCTCCAAAGTGTGAAGTCATATCTAGAACTACCCCACACCAAAAACACAGCATGTCCATCTCAAAAATCTCAAACCAAACCCTGAAAACCATTTCAGCACTCTCTGGAGAATTAATATAGAAGGGATCTAAACTCAACTGAAAAATCCCAATTAATTACAGAACAAGTATCTTGACAATACCCATCTCCTAGTACCCAAAAACCACCTTTCCAGGATCAACACTCAAGTATTACACCATGATCATCAAATGTGGCAAATTTGATCGTAACACAAAATCACTACCAAATACCTTCCAACCTCCATCAACTCTCACCAAAACTTGCCACACACTTCTACCCCAGCACCAGGACACTCTCTCTGGTCATAGCACGTAGCACCCTCTGCCCTTAGTCCTTTACCTCTTGGAGAGAGAGACTAAGAAGGAGAGAGAGAAGCCACTTGTTGCGAATCTTGTAAAATAATTGGCAACAACAGCCACCATCCCTTACTCCACTCCCTGCTCGACCACAATACCCTACCACACCCTCCACCACCCCTGAGAACCAATACCCTACTACGTCCCTTCTCCCTTGCCCTCCATGGTCATGGTTCACCATGCACCACTAATGTCTACACGTGCATAGATCGTTTGTAGCTAGTTTCGAAGTATAGATATCGATCTCACAGGGCGCCCAAAGGTAAGTGTTTATGGTGAAGTCACTATCACACCCAAAGTTGTCACAGGTCTTCGAGTGAATTGACTGCAAGTGTAAAAATGAGAATGAGATTTGGATTAAATTGGATGTATTTAAATAAAACTAAAATGTAAACTTTAGAAATAAAAAGCATAAAAGTAAAGAACGATTTAGTTGTTTGTTGTTTTCTACAGATGGTGAAAAAGGCATGGGAGATATAGTTCATGGTGATAGTGACTATGCCAGATGGACGAGTCATGAATGTAACAATTGTAATCTTATAAATATATGTGTAGGTGAGCAACCCATAATTAGCTGAAACTCCTCTTGGTAGATCATCCCAACTTCAATAATCCTACTAATCTGTTACCAAAACCATGGTCAAACACTAGATGATTAAGACCCTTCAGGTCGCTTAGGATCGGACTAATGCAATAAGAATGGTGGTTCCTCGTTATCCTCGAGTCTACTAGTTTTCCATTGATATCCTCGTGTCACTTGGGGGTCGCCGGTCTGCTAGCGAACAAGATCCAATCCATGTAGAACAAAGTATCATGTTGTCTGGGCCCTTAATTGGACAACAAGCATTAGGCATCCCACATATAGTCAAGCACACATAATATAGTAATTAAAATCAATCACAAATTAATGGAAAATATATGAAGGCACATAACATCTCACTAATCCCTTGCATCTCCCACGCCCAAGGAACTTACTCACACATGAGAGAAGAAAGCATCATTGATATGATTAAATAAAGGGAGTTCTTCTCGATATTACCGTGGAGATCCACAATAAGAATAGAAAAGTAATCCAACACAATTCAAGATGGGAAGAAACAATATCAAACCCTAGTCTTGAAAGGTGAAGATCTCTCTCTCTCAAGTACAAGTAATGGCTATGGGGGTGTGTTGGCTAGGAGGTCGAAGATCATGGAGCGAGATGAAGAACGTCTCCTACTTCTCCAAATCTCTTCTTTCTCTCTTCTGGATGGTGTGGAGGCTATTGTGTTGTGTTTTCGTCCCTGGTCCCTTCACGAAAGTTGTTCCTTTTGATAAGACAGAGGCAGCGGCAGCTATACGACGGGAACTATACGGCCGAAAAATATTCCTGCCATATAGTTGCTCGTTAAAGCCTCTGTATGCTTCCCTCGATTTCTTCCAAAGAGTGAATTGCTTGTTTTCGCCTAAATATTGTGTTTTTCTAGTTAAAACCCTCTGTTGATGTTCAGAACCTGAAACACACATTAAAAACCAAGTTTTCTTTGCTACTGAAGTATTACCGTTAGGTAAAGCTAGAAAACGATCAAATCCGGGAGAAAACCATCAAAAATGTGTCGAATCTCACGACTATCAACTCCCCCAATCTTATATGTTGCTCGCCCTCAAGTGACAAGGAAATAAAGAAGGATAGAAGAGATTCGAGACTGAAATAAAAGAACTTACAAGCTCGAATCGGTGTTAAATTATTTTCTTCACAATCCCTGCAATCTTAAACATGATCATACAAGTATTTACAAGATTGCACTGAGTCCACTTCCTAACCACGTATATCTTGCTAATCATATGCCCGAGCAAGTGTCAAAAGTTTAGCTAGGAAAGTGAGACAAATTCTTTTGGTATCTCTCTTTGTTGAGAGATGAAAAAAATTCTCTTGTTTCTTTAATCAATTAAGAGTTCTCAAGTTGGCACCAAAATATTCAATTTAAGAACAGCTCATCTATTCCCATGTCAAAATTTCAAGACTCTCAATGCACCTTTTTTCCTTCCTTTGCCTTTCAAAAACTTCAGCTCTTTCATAGAGAAATCATGCCATTGTTCTTAACATGTTATTTGGGACTGTGTTGTGCACTCATGACCATGCCAATGAATATGTTGAGCAATAATGGGTCAAAGGAGTACTACAACTTCACTTGGAACGTGAAACCACGAGGAAACTAAAATTTTACCCGTCATAGTATTGCTGCTACAGACATTTACATAACTCAATAGCCGAACTCAAGTGGTTTCCCACATTTAGATCGTTCGTTGGCCAGCAGAGTTAATAGTTCCCCATGGAGCATGACACTGTTGTAATGACATGCGTAAAGCAATATCTTACGGTAATTATTAGAAAAATCTACTACTTCGAAGCATCTATTTTATCAAACAATTTCAAGAATACTATTGAGTCTATTTATATTAAGCTCAAACGAGATGGAGTAGTTGTAAAATCAAATTATTTGGGCTAAACATGGACTCAAGTCATCTTTTGGATGCTTTTTCTTGTTGTAAAAACATAGAAAATATTTTAACCAAGTTCATTACTCATTGTTTCAAAGCTAAAAAGGAGACACTAATAAAGGAATAGAACTTTTAGGATAACAAGCTAAGTGGGGAGTGACTCCAGTGCAAGCGAGTAAATAATTGTAGGATGAATTTAAGGTTATAGAAAAAGTGATGAAAGGAATGTGATACCTCCTCTTGCTTGCTTTGTTCTCGTATTTAGTCGAACCCCCTCTGTATTTCCATATTGCCAAATCACCTAAAATTGAGCAATCTTCGAAAGAAACAAAGAAATGAACTTGCAATAAAAGTTACAACTATTTTTTTGTATTTTTGTTTTTGGAATGCAAACTGAAAGTAAACATAAAATTTCAAAAAAGTAAAATAAATCAAAAGAAAAAATAAAAATATGAATGCAAGGTTTGGAGGTTTTCAAACCTCCCCCAAGCTTAGGCTATTGCCAGGCTCAGTTGTTGCCGTCATTCGGCGGCTGGTGAGGATACTGCTGGTAGTAATCAGGGAAGTGGGTTATGAAGTGACTGAAGTTGTGATTCAAGGCACTCACATCTTCATTCACTCCTTGACGTGTGTTGTCAATCTCCCCGACGTGCTGGTTGAGCTGCTGGAATTCTTGATAGGGGACATAGTTGTACCCCTACTGCGGCTGGTTGGGCCAAGGGTCCCAGGCTCCCCCTTGCTGTTGCTGCTGCTATCCCTCCCAAGCAGGGTTGTGTCCTTGATCATCCTCATGCTCCTGCTCATCCTCATCCTGCTGCTCTCCTTCTTCATCTTCCTCTTGATCTGGCCAGAGTTTAGCCATGATCTCCATCACTTGGTCCTTGGTGAGTGTAACACCCCAAAAACATTAATCAAGATTATCAAGTTCTAATCACTCAAGTTTAGGGTTAACAGAAACTTTTATTATTAAATCTAATATGAGTGTTTGTGTGAATTGCATTAGTGTATGAATGAGTGCAATTGCCATGTTTGATTGCTAGAAATGATAAATAATGGTTTAAAGATGAATACTACATCATCTAGGCCAATTACAAACAAAATCCAAAGAAAGGAAATTCAAAATGAATCATATGATCAAATGGTCATTTTGACCAAAATTAACCACTAGACCACTTTGGGTGTTTCTAGTAAAAGATTTCTAATATAAACTTTCTCAATTATTTTCACCCCTTGCTAGACCAAGTAAAAGTGAACCCAAGCCCACTTTACAAACAAACAGAAACAATTTCCAAATCTATCTAAAGGACAATTCAAAATTGAATCAAGTTCATATGCATAGATCACCATTTTCCAAAAACCACTCAAACCAATTCCACATGACTTTTCCAAGCAACCATAGACACTCAAGCATGTGAGAAACACACTCACAAAAATTTAGCCAAAAATTCAAACCTTAACTTCATGCGGCCATTTGGTCGAGCACCTAGCAGACATAGAAAACACCTACCTAACTTCTACTGTTCTGTGCAGTGATCACTTGCCACTAGCCCCTCATTTCACTCCCTGGTCTCCCTTAGTTCCTAGTAGCGTAGCAGACCAGCTCCTCCTCTGCCGTTTGCACCAGTGCCATGCCGCCCGAAGTCACCTTGCCGGTCGACCAAGAACAACTCACCACAGCCATCGCCGCCCTCTCCCATGATGCCCAGGAGACAGGCGACCGTCCACCGCCACCCTCTGTCCACCCCTCGACCGCAGACACGCCATGGACCACCCACAAGCGTCGTGCCCATTTCTTTGCCAGCCATGCTGAGAGCACACCAGAGCGCCACAGCCGACACATGCACACACGCACATACGCCGCACCGCACCCTCACCGCGTGTGCCCGCACTCATCGTGACCCTAGCTACCTCCCAGACATGCCCGTTCACCGCCGCATGGACCATAGCCACTGTGCGCCGTCTCAAACGCCGCCGTTTCGGCCCAGAGCACCGACCGTCCCCGACCGTTCTCAACCGCCCCTTTCCACGCCATCACTCGCATGACGACCACCCTGAAGCACCGCATCGACCCCTACCCTCAGCCATGCATATAGCCCCTGCATCAACGTCGCCGATGAGCCCGAGCCATCCCGCTCTGTCCCTCTCGCCGGTGTATAAATAGAGGCTGCCCTAGCTCCAATTCACCACACCATTCCACTCCCCTCTCTCTCTCAGACACCTCCCACACCTCTCCCTGGAGCAAGGTGTGTACCAGTCCTCCGGAATTTAGCCAGAGTCCGCTGCTGCAGAGGAGGAAGGAGCCCGTTGATTGCGACCACCCGAGGAGCCGCCGTGACCACCATTCGAACCGCCATCATCTCCAACGTCGTTCACCCCATCGCCAAGTCTAGCTGGAGCCCTGGTGAGCCCCCACGTACCCCACCGTATCCATTAGGGTTCAGTCTCGCCAGAGCTGTTCGTCGTAGACGATGCATGTTAGCCGTTAGATCCTAGTCTAATCGCACAGTTAGAATGAGTCACTGACACGTGGGACCATCCTGTCAGCAGCCCGCTGCGCTAACGCAGTGCAGCTGGGCCGGCCCATTTAGTTTCCCACGCAGAGCCCGTCGATTCAAATAGATTTTTCCCATTTTAGTTAAATCTAGATTCTATCAGTAGATTAAAAAATCAATTCAAAGAGATTCACTGAACCAAATTGCATGATTCCAATTTTGTTAGAAAGGTATTCAAAATATCTATCCAAGCCCATTGGATTCAAACCATTTTAAATTATAGATCACCTATAGTAAAAATAACAAAGCAGAGACTTTTCCACATTCAAGCATTTTTCAAAAATCAACCATAAATGCTTTTGAGTTGATTCCAACTTTCAAAAATCACATTTAACAAGATCTATCTGAATATGTAAACATATTTAGGTTTACATGCAGTGACATTGGACTAGTACCAAAAGAATGATATATAGGCATTTCTAGTCACTTTAATTTTATTAAATAGTAATATTAAACTTTATAAAATGTGACCACCACTTTAAATCACATTACCAAGTATTAGAATATGTGGTGATGACATGTGTCAACATGATCCCATATTTTAATTGGAGAATATTAAATCTTAAGTATTTTCAATAAGTAGAAATTACTTTTCCAATAGATAAATAAGACTAGGTCTTTATTTCATGTGATGATTGTGATGATGCTAGATCATCTAGTGTGAGCCTTTGTGTGCTAAATAGAAGTAGTTAAGTATTGTTTGGTGATTGTGTACCTCGTATTCATTTATAGACGCTAGTACCGACCCGGGATACGAGGAGGATGAGTACTACCAAGAAGAAGAAGAGAACTTCAACCACCGCACTACTCAAGGCAAGCTAGAACTATGCAAGTAATCCTTGCAAGATAACCTATGCAAGATGCATTAGGCATGCTTGGTTATGCAACCTTGATTATACCAATCCCAAGTTTTACTTGCAAGCTTTATTCTTTTACTTTTACCAAAGTTCTTTACCTTTAGTTAGTGATTTGTGAGTATTGGAAAAAAAGTATAGATACCATAAAGAGTATAAAACTAGGCCTAACTAGTTATACTTAGATGTCATCAAAAGGCATAAACTAGAGCTGGATAGTTACACTTGATTAGCACCCCTCATTAGTGAATACCCTCAACTTTAGTGGCTAGTGCTAAGCATAAAAGTTGATCACTTTAGATGGGAATACTTGGTGAAAATGATTATGAAAACCTTGGAATGATGATTCATTCTATTGAAATGTTTTGACATGTGTTATGGACACAAAATGATTTGATGATGAAAATGTTGAGGCATGAGCCTTAGCCCTTTATAAAAACTGATGGTTGGGTTCGGATGCGATACCATTCCAATTTTACCGTACAACCACAATACCCGAATTGTGTAGGGCTTAACTAGAAGTTTATATGCCTTAGTATGGGTTCCCTCGCGGAAAGAGGTTGAGCTGAGGCTACCTCGTGAATGTGAATGTCCACCTATGCAGTGCCTAGGATGGCAGATGGCCATGGCTGGGAGGCCAAGCTCATAGGGGAGGTGCCTATACTAGAGTGTGTAATTGAAAGGTTATGATTGATTATCCGCATACTAAGTATGATGATTCAGGGTTATCCCTGACGGATGTATCGAATTTTGTGGTGAAAGTGTACCACCTCTGCAGAGTGTCAAACTATTCCAATAGCCGCGCCCGTGTTTATGAACAGTTGGAGTGGCCATACTGTTCTGTTGTCAGATGTTTTCAAAATGACTTGTGACTTGAACTATGACTTAGACTTGACCACAATAGGGTTGTGGACATGAAAACTAGGTTCCCACTTAGGTGATGTAGAAAATTAAATTAGTTTTGTTTACTTCTAAACTCCGTATGAAATAAACCTGGCTTTTTGCAAATAAACCTAGACTTTAAGATTCCTACTAGAACTATCTTACATGTTAGTGATAGTTTGTGAGTACTTAAAAAGTACTCATGGCTTTGTCCCTGGCTATTCCTGTGCCCAGACTATGAGGAGGGCTACCAGGAAGATGGACAACAGGAGGTCTATGACAACTAGGATCATCTCCCATCGTCAGCTTTTCCTGTGACCCTGAAGATGGTGCCCCTACTACGTTTACTTTCTACTGCTTTGATTGTATTAAGACTGGATCATGAGATCCTTTATTTGTAAGACCTTTATTATGGTTTGTAATGGATGATGTACTGTGGTACCAATTCTGTTATGTCTCGCAAAAATGGTAATCCTAGGATTGTGATGTATGGCATAATAGGCATCTGGGATTAAAAATCCGGGTGTTGACAGTGAGGATCCAAGTGTCCTTCTACACAACCGAGAAGGCTTGGGGACAGGGCAATGGAGCCTGCTCACCCTGTGCATCACCAAGATAACCAAATTGATATTATCAGAGCCTCTGGTTAGCTTGGTGAACACCAAGGAAGCCACAAGCAGTCAAATACTTGACATCCATAAGTTTGGAGCCGTCAACATATTGCATAATAGGTAATATAATATTTAATGCATGGGCAAGTTGGGTTACCAATCCACCAATGCGAATATCACCTTTTGTCTTATTGCTTTGGTGGCGAAAGTGCTGGATGAGTAGAGCTGCAGGATTGGGGCTTTGCGGTGTAGTGGGAAAGACAGCCTTGGTGATCATTGCCATGTCCGCATTGGCCATGGAACCGGTATCACCTCTCCCCAATAGTGTGTTGGCGAAGAACAAGGCGTAGTAGCGAATTGTTGGGTTCTGAATGGTGGACATCTTCTTCTGGTATAATTCGGTGCCACCATTAACAGAAATAGCCTCCCAAGTTTCTCCACATGTGACGCTATAGAGGTTAGTAACAGTTGACTCCCCAACACGAGGGAAGCCAAAATCATCACAAAATTGTTCAAAGGATATTTCATAGGTCTATCGTTTCATGGTGAAGCTTACCATGCATGCATTACCTTTCTCCCTGTGGTCGTCGTAGAAGGAGGCAAGGAACTTATAGGTAAGATCGGCATAGGAGTCGTGGCTTGTGTAGCCAAGCACTATTAGCCCGGCCTTGTTACACATGAGATCGAAGTCCGCCTTCAACCCCGCCGCGGTAAGAAAGCTGTGGTCGGCCTAGCGTGTGGGCAGCACCCTCCTAAATGAAACTGTGGCCAACTTGGGTTTGCGCTCGGCTTGGGACCCCGAGCTCTCGCCACCTTGGCGCTTGCTCTTGCGAAAAATATTACCGATTTTGTTCATCTTGATGCACTGAAAAATTTCACCATAAATCCTTAGGCATATAGTTTCTACATGATATACGAACGATTTCTACGTGGAAAAATTCAATACTAACGTGAGAAATCAATAGGTAGAGCTAGACAAGCTTGAGTTCATCCACTAGATCAATGTGAGAGTTTCAACCATGGAAATCTGAAAATAAAGCATGGATAGGGAGAGAAACATACCGATCTATTGATTCCCCCACTCAAACAAATGAAATCCACGAAGAATCAACAGTTCTAGGGTGGTTTTGAGAGGTTTGGAGAGAGAATATGAGAGAAATAATGAGAAGGAGAAGAAACCTAGCCACTCGGCCCGATTTTGTGGTCGCGCCGAACTATACGGTCGGAACTATACGTGCAGGATATGCTGTTCAGCCCGTATAGTTGCGGCGGCACCACCAACTAGGGTTCTTTATGTGGAACACAGCTATACGGCTGGATCATAATGATCCCGTCATATAGTTGGTCGTTAAAATGTCTATATCCTCGAGATAAATTCTTGAAAATGGGCATCGATATCTATACGAACGGAACTATACGGCCAAATTTTTTATTCCCGCCATATAGTTGGTCGTTAAATAGTCAGTACCTTCAGGAATAAATTGTAGGGAGGCATCCGTATCTATACTACTAGAACTATACGGCCAATTTTTTTATTCCCATCGTATAGTTGGTCGTTAAATTCTCTGTGCCCACGCAAGAAAATTGTTGATGGCAAAGATATCTATATGACTGGAACCATACGGCCCGAATTTTTATTCTCGCCGTATAGTTGGTCATTAAACCATCAGTAGTCATCAAAAAATTTCTGTTTCTTTGAGAATACCTTCTTATCTAGAAACTTAACAAAATACCTTATTTTTGACAGAAAAATTCACAGTAGAAACTGTCGACCAACATTAGCATGTAAAGAGAAGAATTTTAACCTTTGTAGATAAAACTCAAACATTTGTTTTTATACTTATTCTACATTTGTTCAATCAACGTTTCTGCTAACTCCATCTTCACGGGCACGCTTCCACAAGAATGTCTATGAAAAAGTTGTAGAGATGTGATTAAATTTTTATTCTTTATTTTATTTTATTGATGTGATGGGTTGACTCCCATTAAGCATTTTATTAAGAATTGTTGAATAACTCAACCCCTTCTCTGTTCTCGAATTCTTACCTTGTGTTGCCCCTTATCAAAGACACTTACCACATGAACTCGTTTTGCTGGTGGAATATATCTTTCTCCCGCTTCTAGCTTCTTTGGAAAATACCGGATGATTTCAGCATCATAAACATTGAAGATTATTTTTCCTTCAGCACAATCAACTGATGCTCCTACAGTACTAAGGAAAGGTCTTCCAAGTATTATAGATATTTTTTCATCCTCTGGCATTTCAAGAATAATAAAATCAGTGGGAATAACATTTCATCTATTCTAAGTAGAACATCCTCAATCATACCAATGGGTTGTTTAGTGGACATGTCAGCCATCTAAAGTGATAGTAGTAGGGGAATACTCCCCTAATCCTAACCTTTTATAGAGGGAGTATGTCATTACACTAACTCCAACAGCTAAATCACACAAGGCATTGTGAATATTAGTCTTGCCTATTGAGCATGAAATAGTTGGTACTCCGAGATCTCCTAATTTAGACAATAGGTTCCCATTAGCAGGATAACTAGTCACCATGACAATGGTTTCAGTTATTTCTTTCTTTCAGTAAGAATATCATGGAGAAATTTAGAATAGGTAGGAACTTTAACTACATCCGCAAATGGAATTTCTAGACAAAGGTTACCAAGTGCTTTTTTAAAAGAATCACAGATTACCTGATCTGGTGCTTTCTTTTTTCGATCTAGATAAGGAAGATTTTTCTCACCTTTCTTATTCTTGTCTTTTACCTTTTGTGGGGGATGTGGCTCTTTTGTTGCTTTCTTTTGTTGTTGCTTATCGTTTTTCTTCTTCTCTACTACAATAAATTAATCTTCATTGCTCACTTCTTTTTCTTCTCTTGGATCAACCGTCTCTGCATTAGAGTCATAACGGTCATCCCGTTTATCATCTTTGCCCTCCTTGGTTTGATCTTGTGTTTCTTGAGCAGTTTCATCTTGAGGATCCACCAGTGTATCATTTTCTTGACTTGCTTCAAGCAAGGATTTTTTCCTTCCGCTCTCTTTCAACTTCATATTCTGGTGGTCCTAATGGTCATGTAACAACTGCACCTCTTCTTGTAACAACATTAGTAGAAACATGAATATCTATATCATCTTGAAGAAAAATTTGATAACCATATGCTATTTGTTCACACTGGGTTTCAATCATACTAAGATACTTGTGAAATAATTTTATTTCTTGGCCAATCTCATCATAATTGTCTGTGAGTTCCAATAAAATCTTTTTATGTTTTTGAAAGTGCTTATGCAGGTTATTATGAGATTTTGCTTGTCGATGTTTTAATTCTTGAAAACCTTTTCTAGTTTCATCTTCTTCAGCAAAAACTTGTAACAAGTCTAGTTTGTTTTCCTTAACAAGTTCAGAAGGTATAACTTTTTCTTTCATTGTTTTGCGTACTTCAGGCATAAGATTAGTAGTTATCCGAAGTATCCCTTTTTCCAGCTTAGTGCCAAAATCAGGATTATATAAAGAATCATTCTTAGCCCTAGTAGACTTCAATTCTAAACATTCTTCAATAGTTAAAGTATTTATCGATCCTCCCTCTGAGAAGTCAAGAAACTCTCTACATTGAGTATTAAGACTGTGGTAAAATAAATGGCAAATAGTTGATTTAGAATAGCCATGGTTAGGAACACTATTGATCATTCCAAAGAATCTATCCCAGGCTTGTGGGTAGTTTTCTCCCACGTTCTGACTAAAGTTTCCTATATTCTTTCTTAGTTCAGTTACCTTTTTAAAAGGATTAAACTTGTTTATGAATTTGACAATGCAGTTTTCCCAACATTTAATGTAATGGCGAGGGAGAGAATATAACCAGTCTAGAGCCTTACCTTTAAGAGTCCAACGAAATAATTTTAGCTGAGAGAAATCCCTTGGCAAACCTTTTGGTCCAAGTGACATTACCACATCGTCGAACTCTCTAAGATGTCTTCCTAGGTCTTCATCTTCCCTTCCACTAAAAGCTTTTTCCTGCAAAATTTTAATAATTCCACCATCAAATCGATATTCTCTAACTCTAGGGTTAGGGAATTCTATTGGTTGCTTAATAAACTTGGAGCACTGTACTCTCTGAGAGTTTTCTCAGGTTTCTTGGGAGTTGTCCTGTAAATAGACATGATATCCATTATATCACTCAAGTTTTCAACTTCAACTTTATTCGAGCTTAAAAGTTTTTCAATAATTTCCTCGTGTCTCTGAGCAGTCATGCGATCAATATAATCTGGTGAATAGGTCCTACCAGAGCATGTAGACCCTTTGTCTCCTAGGGAGACCATTTTTGTAGTAGTAACACCTGAAATTTCAAGAGACAATCACTTAGTGCTTAGCTCCCTGGCAACAGCGCTAGAAAATAGCTTGATGTATGCAAGTGCACATATTATTTGTAGCTAGTTTCGAAGTATAGATATGAATCCCACAGGGAGCTGATATGTTGCAAACATATCTATAATTTTTGATGTTCCATGCTTGTTTTATATCTACTTTCTTCTATTTTGTTCGCACATTGGAGTATTTTTACACATTTTCTGGAACTAACCTATTAACAAGATGCCATAGTCCCAGTTGCCTGTTTTTTGCTGTTTTGGGTTTCATAAAAGCTAGAAAAGAAATATTCTCGGAATTGGACCAGACAAAAGCCAAAGTCGATATTTTTTACCGAAAGACTCACGGAGCCAGAAGACAAGACGGAGAGGGTCTAGGGGCTGGCCACACCATGTGGTGGCGCGGATCCCCTTGGCCACACCACCAGGTGGTGTGGGACCCTGGTCCATCCTCTGACATCGCCCTTTCTCCTATAAGAATCCTCTGATGCAAAAACCCTAAAGAATCCAGCCTCTAGCCACGAAAAGTTCCGCAGTGCCGCCACCACCGAAGAGGAGATTCGGGGGACAGAAAGTCTCTTTTCTGGCACACTCCGGGACGGGGAAGTGCCCCCGGAGCCATCTCCATCGATCTCCACCATCTCCATCTCCGTTGCTGATTCCCATGATGAGGAGGGAGTAGTTCTTCCTCGAGGCTAAGGGTACTACCGGTAGCTATGTGTTCATCTCTCTCTCTATGCATGATCTTATCGAGATCATGAGATTTGTAATCAAGTAGATCTACTTTGCTACTCAAGTGCTTTAATAGATCTCCAGCTCTCCCCATGTGTGTCAAAGTGACAACATGCACACCATGGTGGCACTTACGCTAGAGATTACAAATACTTGTTATGAGTTATATTTGGAGTTGGATGTCTCTATGAAATTGTGGTGTTTGTTGGAACCATCTAGTGCTCAAGGTGACAATGTGGGGTTACCTAGATGGGGAAAGCGGTCTTTGAGGTGTGCTGTTATAGCCCTACCATGGATTAGAGTGTCCAACCGGAGAGTAGTTCAGAGTAGTATCATAAAGAGAAGATATTTATATGAGAGTGTTCACTAGTGAAACTATGATCCCTAGACCTTGTTTCTAAGCATTGAAACACCGTTTGCAACTAGATCTGTTACATGTTTGCTTGCTTCCATCTTTTTTTCCTTTAGTCTTTTCCTCCCATTAAGCTATTTTCTGGCACCATTGTATTATATCCATACCACTTGTATTTCACTATCTCTTCACCGAACTAGTGCACCTATACACCTGACAAGTGTATTGGGTGTGTTAGGGACACAAGAGACTTCTTGTATCTTGATTGCAGGGTTGCTTGAGAGGGATACCTTTGAAAACTTCCTCCCTGAGTTTGATAAACCTTGGGTGATCCACTTAAGGGAAACTTGATGCTGTTCTACAAACCTCTGCACTTGGAGGCCCAACAACTGTCTACAAGAATAGAAGTGCGTAGACATCAAGCTATTTTTCTGGTGCCGTTGCCAGGGAGGTAAGGTAAAAGGTACTCACATCCTCCAATGTGAGTGCTCGAAGTTATTCCTTTAGATTCTGCAATTTTGTCTTTTTGTTTCTTGTTTTCACTAGTTAGGCTTAATGGAAAACAACAACAAAATTAGAGAGCTTTATAGTATTTATCTTGAGTTAGGACATGAAGTGTTTGAAGAGAAAATTAAAAAACCTATGGAACTTTATGTATTTAAATGAGAATGAGATTTGGATTAAATTGGATGTATTTAAATAAAACTAAAATGTAAACTTTAGAAATAAAAGCATAAAAGTAAAGAACGATTCGGTTGTTTGTTGTTTTCTACTGATGGTGAAAAGGCGTGGGGAGATACAGTTCATGGTGATAGTGACAATGCCAGATGGACGAGTGATGAATGTAACAATTATAATCTTATAAATATATGTGTAGGCGAGCAACCCATAATTAGCCGGAACTCCTCTTGGTAGATTTCATCCCAACTTTAATAATCCTACTAGTCTGTTACCAAAACCATGGTCAGACACTAGATGGTTAAGACCCTTCAGGTCACTTAGCGATTAAGCTCCTTGGATCGGACTAATGCAATAAGCACGGTGGTTCCTTGTTATCCTCGAGTCTACTAGTTTTCCATTGATATCCCCGTGTCACTTAGGGGTCGCAAGGTCTGCTAGTGAACAAGATCCTATCCATGTAGACCAAAGTAGCATGTTGTCTGGGCCCTTAATTGGACAACAAGCATTAGGCATCCCATAGATAGTCAAGCACACATAATATAATAATTAAAATCAATCACAAACTAATGGAAAATATATGAAGGCACATCACATCTCACCAATCCCTTACATCTCCCACGCCCAAGGAACTTACTCACACATGAGAGAAGAAAGCATCATCGATATGATTAAATAAAGGAAGTTCTTCTTGATATTACTGTGGAGATCCACAATAAGAATAGAAAAGTAATCCAACACAATTCAAGATGGGAAGAGACAATCTTAAACCCTAGTCTTGCAAGGTGAAGATCTCTCTCTCTCTCTCTGAAGTACAAGTAATGGCTATGGGGGTGTGTTGGCTAGGAGGTCGAAGATCATGGAGTAAGATGAAGAACGTCTCCTCCTTCTTCTCTGGATCTCTTCTTTCTCCCTTCTGGATGGTGTGGCGGCTGCTGTGTTGTCACTACTAGGAAAACAGCTATAGGTAGCCAAGATATTCTGTGGCGCATATCCAAAACCATGTGCCACAAACAAGTATCAGTGGCGCATTAGGAAAAATGCGCCACAAAAACTAAATACATCTGTGGCGCATTTCAGAATCCACGCGCCACAGAAGTTAGGTGGGACCCGCCAACCGGGGTGGGGCGATCCACTTTCTGTGGCGCATAATGACATATGTGCCAAAGAAGAGACAAGGTCTGTGGCGCATATTTCCTTATGCGCCATAGAAAGTGGAGGCGGGCCCCGCCACAAAATCTATTTGACCCACTTTCTGTGGCGCATGTGTTGATATGCGCCACCTATATGTTCGATTTCTGTGGTGCATATCCACACATGCGGCACTAAAACCTGACCTGGGTCCCACCACTTTAACCTGCACCACCTTGTTCTGTGGCGCATATTGCTCTATGGGCCACAGAACTTTGAACATCTATGGCGCATTTCTGCCATATGCACCACAGATGAGGGCGTCCACATCCATGTGAAAAAGGTGGCAAGATCCCACCCTATCTATCCACCACCACCCATTTCACATCTCTTCTTCCTTTCTACCTCCTCCCAGCTCGTCTTCCTTCTCCCTTCCACCCCATTTTGCCCATAGTTTCTCCATTTTTTTGTAACTAAACCTACTTTAGTCCATATATTGGTAAGTGGAAGCCTCCCTCCAACTTGTAGATCTAAAAGTTCCTTACTTTTCTCTCTCACATCTCTATTTGTTTACTAATTTCCTCTCCACCAACTTGTATATATATTTGTCCACACTCTCTCATCACGCGGTCTCGTCTCGCTATTATTGAGTCTACTAGGTGCGTACTTGGCCATGAACATGTAGGTGAAGCTTGTCGCGCGGGCGATGTGTGTGAGATGCATGGGAAGATGATGATTGTGTGGTGCATGAATGTTTACATTGGAAGGAAGTTTTTTGTTGCTTGCTTGTTGTTGTCCCGGCCGGTGTGGTGCATGGATGTTTGCTGAAATGTTGATTCATTTCCATTTTGGAAATTTTTTGCAATACCCATATGTCCTAATTTTAGGAAAGGTCATCCAAAATTTTTCCGGCTAGCATTCATGCATGTGTGTGTGAATATGGTGTGGTTCTAACCTATACTCTCTATTGTGACCGCTCAGGCAACCATGGTCCTCACGACGAGCGAAGGTCGAATTGCTAGGTACAAGAAAGACACGAAGGAGGACATGATTCTGAACAACAAGACCATGATAATATGTCCATGTCGAACATGCAAACTCCAGCGCTAGATCGACCCTAATTATGGACAATTGGAGGGTCATCTATTCAGGCGCGGTTTCATGCGCGACCTCAATGAGGCGCCGACAGGACATGGTGGTCACGAAGACATGGGCGGGCGAGAAGACGAACAGTCTACCGGGCATGATCATCATGACGAAGGAGATGCCGGCAAGCATGATCAGCATGAAGAAGGAGATGGCAACGGGCATGATCATCATGAAGAAGGAGAACAAGCAAACACACAAACGCTGCTAACTTCAGCCTTGCAGGACCCTCATGTTCAAGAACTGCTCCTCAAGGAGATGAGCAACGACAAAGCTATAGCCAGAGAGAAAGCCAAGCTGGCCCAAATGGAGGTAGACGGGATGACTCCATTGTATCCTGGGTATCGCCCCGAGGATACACGTTTGATTGTAACGCTCAAGGCTCTGGAGATGAAGGCCGAACACAAATGGACCGATGTGAGCTTCAACGCGAACATGGAATACTGGCACGACTGACTTCCTAAGGGGAACACATTGCCAACAAGTATCGAGGAGGCCAAGAAAATCGTGTGCCCTCTCGACCTACCACACATTAAATACCACACATGCATCAATGATTGTGCACTTTATCGGAACGAGTACGTGAATAGAACCACATGTCCGGTGTGTGGCCAAGGACGGTACAAGAGAGGGAACAAGAAAGTTCCTCGAAAAGTGGTATGGTACTTTCCTATCACCCCCGTCTACAGCGATATTTCGTAGATCCTAAGGAAGCAAAGCTCATGGAATGGCACGCAGAAAGGGAGAAACCCGAAGATGATCAAGAGAAGGGAAAGATCCTGACACACCCTTCAGACGCTACCTAGTGGAATGCATTAGACATTGAGTTCGAAGAGTTCGGGGGCAATGCAAAGAACGTCAGGCTGGGTATGAGCACCAATGGACTCAATCCTTTTGGAAACCAGAGTAGCACGGATAGCACCTGGCCCGTGTTTGTATGGCTGTACAACCTCCCCCCGTGGCTATGCACGAAGGAAAGGTACATACACATGAGCATTCTTATTCAGGGGCTGAAACAACCAGGTATCGATATGCATTTGTATCTCGGGCTGTTGAGAGAGGAGTTAGCTAGCTTGTGGGAGACGTTGGCCCACACGTGGGACGGCTACACTAAAGAATATTTCCATCTGAGAGCCGCGTTGCTCACGACGGTGCAGGACTATCCTGGTTACGCATATGTATCGGCCCAGGTGAACCACGGACACAATGCATGTGTCAAGTGCATGGATGAGACACCGCATCTCCGGCTACCAAGGGATCTCGGGTCTTTGAAAACCGTGTTCCAAGGTACTCGAAAGTGGCTCCGCATGGATCACCCGTGGAGAAAATGCGGTGACCTATTCAATGGTAAGGACGAGCTCGAAGGAGCCCCGTGTTCGAGGAGCGGCGAAGAAATTGAGGAGCTTTTGAATAATTGGGTAGATTGCCCTGCGCCTGGAAAAATACGACCGAGGACAAAGACGCTGCTAGGTGTATGGAAAGCAAGGTCTGTTTTCTGGGATCTTCCATACTGGAAGGTCCTCCACACTCCCCATAGCCTAGATGTAATGCACATCACGAAGAACGTTACCGAGAGTCTGATTGGCACTCTAGTGAACATGCCGGAGAGGACCAAGGATGGGTTGAAAGCAAAAGGACCTTAAATTGCGTGGCATCAAGAAAGATCTTCAGTACCCTGATAGTGATGATGATGATGATGATGATCAGACAGAAGGGACTCAAGGTCACCACAAAAGAGTTAAGAAGAATGAGGCAGTGCTTCTTGCTGCCTGCCTCACTTTGAGTCTGGAGGAGCTCGAGCAGTTTTTCAGGTGCCTCCTAGGAGTCAAAGTTCCTCACGGTTACTCGGGGAAGATAAGCAGATATCTGGATGTGGAAAAGAAGAGGTTTAGTGGTATGAAGTCTCATGACTGTCACGTGCTGATGACGCATATACTCCCTGTTGCGATCCGCGGGATAATGGACGAGCATGTCCGTGAGACGCTGTTTGGCCTCTATAACTTTTTCGACATCATATCTAGGAAGTCGACAGGCTACAGGAAGAGATCGTGATGATAGTATGCGAGCTTGAGATTTACTTCCCGCTCGCATTCTTCGACATCATGGTGCATCTGCTTCTACATGTCGTGGATGACATCATCCAGCTCGGGCCGACATTCCTGCACAACATGATGCCGTTTGAAAGGCTAAATGGTGTCATCAAAGGATTCGTTCGCAACAGGTCCCATCCAGATGGCAGCATAGCCAAGGGCTTTCTGATCTACGAGTGCATCTCCTTCTGCCAGAATTATCTAAACACCGAGAACGAGGATGTTGGAATACCCACCAAGAAGCACCTCGGCAGGCTCAGTGGATATGGTCACCGCGACGGCTGCCGCTCACTGCATGTCCGCATTGATGGTCGACGCACCGACTTTGACAGGGCACATCGACTCGCACTACAACACATTGAAGTGGTCGGCCCTTGGGTGGAAGAGCACAAAAGCTTAATCAAGCAGGAGTACGTCGACCAGAGCCGACCGAGGAAGAAGGGAGATGTAACCAGAGAGCACAACTCCAGCTTCACGGGTTGGTTCAAAAAAAGGCAAATGAACAATCCCCCACAGACGCCTTCTACGGAAGATCAAAAACTCATATTCTCCTTGTCTCAGGGCCCAGGGCACAACCTAAGGACCTATCATTCATACCACATAAACAGTTACAGATTCTACATCGAGGAAAAGGACAAGAATACTGAATATCAAAACTCAGGAGTAACTATGTTATCCTTCACCCATGACGAGACTACTGTCATGGAAAGATTCTATGGAAGGATCGAGGAGATATGGGAGCTCGACTAATGTGGAGAGATTGTACCGATGTTCTGTGTTTGATGGGCCAAGAACATGGAAAAAGAAGGCCGGTATTTCACCACAATGGTTATACCAGATGCCAAATCGATGAAGAATGCCTCCACAAAAATGAGCCTTGGGTACTCGCTAGCCAAGTTGATCAATGTTTTTTTATTACCGACCCATCAAAGCCCAACCGTGTTGTAGTTAGGAGGGGCAAGTGGAGCATCATCGGAATGGAAGGAGCCGCCAACGAGCAAAACTTCGACAAAAACAGCGACCCGAAGATCAAAGAGGAATTCGACAAGTACTTCGACATGCCTACTACTACTAAAGTAAGAAGGAAGACCACACTACCTACTAAAGGTTGTCCATTCACAAGAAGAAATCTCAAAGTGCACGGGCTAAAGTATTCAACGGCAACGAAAAAGGGCAAGAAGATTGTGAAGAGGCGCTAGCTCGACACATCACATGACGACATGTGACCTTTTTTGTGTATTAATTCATATGTGTGCTCGCAAATATATATTAGTTAGAGACTAAACATATATCGTGATATTCATGTGGGTATATAAATTCACATGTGTTTGTGACAAGAACAATATATACATATAATTCAGGGAGGTTTTTTTATAAATATGCATGTGTATGTGCTTGGTTTTAAATATATTTATAACATATAATTTTTAAATAAAGAAAAAATATTGATTTGAATAAATATGCATGTGTATGTGCTTGGTTTTAAATATATTTGTAACATATAATTGTTAAATAAAGAAAAAATATTGACCCAACCAGGATTGAACCTGGCTGCCACAGGTCTGTGAATATGCATCATAACCGCTAGGCTAGTGTGTGTTTACTATCCAAGTACAGCCTCGCGGCGGTTATTTGGCTAAGTGCCAAGGTTCTGTGGCGTATTTCTCTGGAAACTTCTGTGGTGCATTCCAGAGAAATGCGCCATAGAACTTTGACACTTAGCCAAATAACCGGCTCGCCCCTTTCCCCTTTTCCCCTTCCACTTTCTTTTCCCCAACCGTGCCCGATGAACCCTGCTAGCTCTCGCACCCGCCCCCACTAGAGCCCGTGGAGGAGAGCCTCCCCCACCGCCGGAGCCCGTGGAGGAGAGCCGCCCCATCGCTGGAGCCCGTGGAGGAGGAGCCCGTCTGGAGCGTACAGGAGGAGGAGCCCGTCCGCAACTCGTAGGAGGAGCCCGTCCGCAACGCGTAGGAGGAGCATCCACCTCGCCGTCCACCGTCCACTAGATAGCTTCCACCTCGTCGTCCGCCATCCACCGTCCCTAGGTAATCGCCAATTCCCATGGATGCATCCTTCCCCTGGCTCTCTGTGCTCTAGGAACCCTAGGTAATCCACCATCCGCCGTCCATCGTCCCTAGGTAATCGCAATACGGTCGTTCTCCATCTCCGTGTGGTGTCTTATTGAGTAATAAATGGTGTGCAAAATCAATTGTAGTACGAAATTTCTAATAATGATGAAGCTGCTATAGAAAAAAGAAAATAGTTAGTATACCAACTACTGCTATTTACCTTGTTTCCTCTGCACCAAAGTTCGACAAGCATTTCTGTATGACATGATTACCATTAAGGTCATTGACAAGATGCATAAAGCCTAGTTGTAGGGCAGAAATAATATGCACTATATGCTTCTTTGTATTAACATTCTCTATCAATTTCTTTATTGCCCTTGTCCTGAAACAAAATCACAACAACCAAATCATCACCCATCATTTGCATGTAGTTAGTAACAACGGTTTTATATTGCAATGTAAGCATCATAACACACATGTTGTAGTACTGCGTGTGTACTACTATACCTGTCCAAACTCAAATGGCAACATTCTCAGATCACATTTAGGACAGTTTGTTAGCGACTCCAGTTACTTCTCATGTCAGGATCAAAATGCACTCAATTGATCAGTTTTGAGAAGAGAAGAGAATCACCCATGCGTGTTCAGGGAGATTCTCTGCAGCTTCACAGGGTCCTCTATCAGCACAACAATGATCCTTAGCCTCTGATCCTCATCACACACATCCATAAGCTTCTATATGAGATAGTTGGCAAAGGAGTTGGTCATGAGCTCTGCAATGTGGTCGATGATTCCTTCAAAGATGACATCCACGTGATGCTTCCCCTCCTCAAACTTCTGCTGCAAGAACCTGTAGCCGTTCTAGTCCTTGGCCATGAAGTAGATGTAGCCCTTCACTCCCACCATGTTCTCGTACCTGAGCATCCTAGGACTCTCCATCTCCGGCGCCCTGTTGTTGACATGATGCAAAAATCTCCTCTCCTTGGTACGGTTCAGAAAAGGAACATTCTTCTTGCACTATGTGCTCAAATATCACTAACCTCTAATAGAAATGTAATGCCTTATGGGAATTAAGCTAATGTCTAGTAATATAGCTACCTGACTATTTACTGTAATTAAAGTTAGTAGAATTAACGAATACGAGTGCCATTTTTTACTCTTACACTATGTGCTTAAATATCAGTAACCTCTACTAGAAATCTAATAACTGATGGGAATGGAGTCAATGTCAGATCACATAGAGTGGTTGTCTATGCCCAGTCTCATTCTCTTACTGGGTTTTACTCCGTAGTATGTTGAAGTTGAAATTATTGAGCAGTGTATATACATAGTTTTTGTCCTCAACTAGAAACTCTGCAAGCTGCATGCAAACCTGCTAGCAAATTAGTAGTACATTGTTCTAGGAAAGCATTGTAAGAATTGAGTCAGCAGAACATTGCTGTTCTAGGAAACCATGTCAAATCCACTAGAGAGGTATTGGCTGTCTCAGCAGAACATAATGTAAGCATTGAGTCAATGAGAAAAGAGAGCAGTCAGTGCACCAAGAAGATACGCATGTTGTTGTAACCATTTATAGCTTTGTGGAATTTTATAACCATTTATAAACTGTTGTTGGGAATGATATGTCTCGAGTGTATATCTGTATACTTGTATTTGTTATACTTGCTGCTTTTAAAGTTGCTATATACTTGCTGATGGTACCTAGAGTGTATATCTGTTATACATGTAGCTGATCGTACCTGTTATATATATAGTAAATGTGGATGATGGATGATGGATACTGGGGTCAATGCATGGGGCTGTCAATATGGGGATGGGGTGTTTTTTTCTTATAGGGATATATTTCTTCAATTGAGTTGCCCATTTCTCCCGAAGTGTGGATTCACTTCTGTTTCGGTTGAAAAATGGGCACTCCTAGGTCAAAAAAATAGCAAAGGTCATGCCAAAATTTTCGGCCGAGATTTGTGCTAACTTTTTGCCTCTTTTTAATAGAGTGCAAACATGTCGAAAAAAAATGAGGCCAGCCCTTCTAAGCCCATGAGCATCGAAGAGCAAGCTAGACATGCCAACGAGTCATTATGGCGGGGGTCACAACAGGAGGAGGAGGAGATGTGGATGACACCACCACTGGAGGAGGAGGCGACCACCACCAGAGCTACTGGGGGCAATGAGGGAGGAGATCCTGATTATGAGGGGGGCGAAGACGACTACGATGGAACTAGTGAAGGTGGCGGCAAAGAGGATGACACCACCGATGGCGGCGCCTGCACCGATGGCGGTAAGCACACGGATGGCGGTAGCGGCAACCCGACCGCTTCTCAGAAGAAGAAGAAGAAGAAGAAGAAGAAGAAGAAGGAAAAGAAGGATCTGAAGGTGCCAGTGCTCGCCACCGTCTGCGATGAGTTCACTGAAGTCATAGAAAGTAGACTACCCATTGCGCCAAAGGCGTTTTCCAAAGGGTACAACCTGCAACTCGGGTGCATCGTCCGGGAAAGCATGTCGATCAGCACGAAGTACATCAGACATGCTGACAATGCAGCTTTGGTCGATAACCTCCTTAAGAATCTTCACAAGCGATATAGATTCCTAGAGCGGTTTAGAAACCTGGAGAGAAAGAACCCGGTGAACAAACTAGCCCTTACGAAGATGAGCAACGCCTTGAGCAGCTGGAAAACCCATGTAAAGAATAGCATTGACAAAGGTGAAAGCTGGGAGGTTATTAGTAAGAAAAATCCGATGCTCGATGAAGAGGAGTTTAAGATATTCAAGGCGGATATAGCTACCGCTGACGCTATACATTGGACTAACTAGGGCAGGACTATGCGGGAACAGAACATAGGTAACCGCCACCTTGGAAGCGGCGGTTACAGGGGGAAACATGCCATTTGGGACAAGGAGGACGCCGATCTTGAACGCTTGGGTAAAGACAACCCTTGGCTTAAAATCACGGACTCACAGCTTAGGAAATTTGTCCGGGCCCGCTACTACCTGGACAAGGAAACATGGGAGTTCATCACCGACGATCCGGAGGTGAAGGAATTCGAGAAGAAGCTGGTAAGGAATTTATCGCCGATCTCAAGTCTATTGCATTCTAATTAAAATAATGAAGCCAAGAATCTAAATGGGTTCACCTTTCCTTATCTCCGTAGGAGGATGAACTGAACGCTCTTGCCAAAGAGTCGTCCTAGGATTCGACGGAGCCATGGGACACGGTTTTCAATAGGGCAACGAATGCTTACAAGAAGAGGGACAAGGGGTTGCCGCCGTCCTCAGCTGGTCGTGTGTCCGGCTTTGGTATGAGCATGAAGTTCAAGGAGTACTACAAAGAGGACGCCAAGAAAAGAAGGGAGAGGAAGAACCAGTCGGCGGCTAAGGATAAAGCCGTTGTTGAAGAGCTGAAGATGAAGGTACAGACACTGGAGGAGAATGCAGTGGACAAGAAAACATTGGACAAGTTAGTGGAAGAGAAGCTCCGCGCGATGACCCCCCTGAGTTTTTCGAGGGGCTTACTGCTTGGAACGCGGGAGGTCGACAAGGGCCGATACATCTTCCCAACTTAAGCGGTAGCAACTCGGGCATCAACGTTAACGTGTCGCCGGACCTGGTGACCTCGCCGGCCGTCAACGTCAGACACAGCCGCTCGTTTTGGTCACACCGACGCCCCCTCCCGCCAAAGATACCAATAAGGCACAACCGACGGCGGTGGTGCTTCATGAGGCACCCGAGCGGGAGAATGTAGATGATGATAGGTTGGCCGCCGGCATCGGCCATGTCTCTACATTAGCCGAGCTCCACGCCATCATGAAGGTAACTAATTAGTTAGTGCACGTCATCTACTTTATGCATTTGTTTCATGTACTGCCATCCCATGATGCCCAACAACATGTTTTGCCTCAGGACACTTCTTGCGTACTCCTGCTTAAATATGTTGGCGGTGAGTTGAAGGATGTTGCCAAGGGCACTCTCATACAACCAGCTAGCCGCACGATGCACAACAATCCAATAGATGATGACGTGATGAGGGTCAAGTTGGCTCGGGTGTTGCCAGGGTGCAACGACATGGACCCCCTTTCAACCTCAAGGAGCCGACGAACACAAGACCCTTGGAGAATGCTACAACTGGCCCTTGACATGGCCAAAGACCCATATTCGTCTTGCGGGGGGGGGGGGGGAGCACCGGCGCCACCTGTCGATCGATTACCCGGCCACCACCTCAGAAGCCAGCAGCCGCCATCGTCGCCACCACCAGCCGTCACCAGCAACTCTTGGCAGCGTGTGTACCACCCCATGGAAAAGACGTTGTGCCGCAACTGCCGTCGCCCCCGCTACCACCACCACATAATGGCACCCATGGAGATGATGATGAATTGGTCAATGTTGACGACTTCATCAACACCGGTGCCGACAAAGGATTGTATATGCCTTCTGTGGATGAAGAACCCTTCCTAGCTCGCGACCATCAAGCTAGTCGGCCCAATACATGCACGCAGCGCCTGGTCTTCCATGGTTTTTCTCAAGAGACGCCCCTGGCCGCCAATACACCACAAGAGAAACCAGGATTGGTTTTTAGCCCCAACACACTCCGAAAGGCGGCCGATGAGCATATGGCAGTGGAGGACACTGTTGTGAAGAAGAAGCTCAAGAAGAGAGGTAATAATAATAATAAGAAGAAGGGTGCGAGCCAGCCTCTTCCGAAGAGGATCCGGGCTCAGGACGCCATCGTCGTACCATCCACACAATATGGCTTACCCCGAGTGCATGTAGCTGGTGATCCAATATTGACTCCGGATATGCTCCACATCGTGGTTGGACCCATGTAAACTTTGCACGAGGGTGTCAAGACACTAGAGGGCATCCTTCTTAAAGACAAAGATCCAAATTACCTGGTTTTCACGGCCAAGGTCCCATTGGACGTGGGCTTTGTCGATGAATCCTCGGCAAATCTATTCTTCATAGAGTACGAGGACATCTTCAAGCTGTTTCTCTCGAAACGGTTAGACTATAACTTGGTCTGCCTATACGCGCTCAATCTGGCGATCAAGATCAAGAGAGAGTACCCTAGAAGTCGCGATAGTGGATCCCTACTACATGCGGGACAACCAGTTGGTCAAAGGATCAGAGACATGGACCAAAGCGACGGCGTACCTCGAGAAGTTCATGGTGGACAACAAGAGGAAGGACACACTTCTTTTGCCTTTCTTTCCCGAGTAAGTACACACTCGCTCATCGCCACCGTAACTTGTGCATTTCTTATAGATTTCTTCCTTTGCTCTTTTTCCACCTTTCCGTTCCAATTGTGTTGCGCAGAGACAAATACTGCACACTCATCGTCCTTGCCCCGAGGTATTCGCTAGCCACGTATTTCGACTCGGGGAGTTTGACGAAGAAGAAAGACTACACCAGAATAAGGGGTGTTCTCAATGAGGCTCTCGAGGGCTACGCCAAGAAGGGATGCACCTTCATAAATATGGGGGAATGTATCAAGGTTGGCAAACACGTGTTCCAGCACGTGCTCGAGTTCCCCTACGTCAAGCAGCCGGCTACTGGTAGCGCCAAGGAGGCCTTCTACGTCCTCAATCACCTTAAAGGCTATGTTTGGGATTGCCAGAACCTAACGTTGCCATCTAGTCTCCGAGGATGGGACGAAACTTTGGCGCGAAGCGACGATGATGATCTTAGCGAAGACTTCCATCGCATTCAGCAGAAGTTGTCGCAAATCATCATTGAAGATGTCAACACAAGGGGGGGGGGGGGGTACAACAAGCCAGAGGGTTGAGTAAGAGGGAGATCGAAGAACACCTCTGTAATCAGGGTGACACAAGGACGTGGATGACGAAAGAGGGCTATCTACCGTTCCCGAAGCTGAGCGAGAAGAAGAAGTCTTCATGATCGATGTGTGCCTCTAGCATGATCCAGTGTGTGTATATTCTCGATGGACGCCTGTTGTAGTGTGTGTGTCATAAACTTTACTATATTGTGGTCGAAATGGTCATTGTTGTTGTTAGACTTAAACTATCTTGTGGTCGTGTTGTCGTTGAACTTATTAATTCTATGATGATCGCGAGATGCTATATTTTAGGTTTATGGATTCTTTGTTTTATATTTTGTGAACATATATATATGGATGTGAACCCTTTATTAATTCTTTTCGTTGCATTTTTACTAATATGCCCTGTCATCTATAGATATGGCGACGAGGTGGTATGTGGTGTACATGGGTAGGGTTCCAGGAGTCTACGAGGAGTGGGAGGATTGTCACAAACAAGTGAACAAGTTTAGCGACAACATCTACAAAGGATACACGACTAGAGAGGAGGCGGTAGCCAAGTGGAGGAACCACCTGTGGAAGAAGAACCAAATGAAGATATTGGTCGGGCTCATTCTCTTGCTCACCATCATCACAGTTGTATTCTATTTGATCCTAATGTAGGCGGCGGTGACCACTTCATATTTGTAATGTGAGATGATATAAACTTTGTATTCGGTAATTGTGTAAAAATTCGGCACTTGACACTATATATGTATCTCGATCAGGCTCTAAGTGTGATGGCATTATACTTGTGTTTGTATTATATGTCGGTTTTCATCTACTACTTGTGCAATGTACTGTTTATACTAATCTGGATAAATACTATATAAATCCTGTATAAACACCTGATTATACACCAGGAACATATTTTACTTTGAATACATGTAATATAGTCAGTGGCGCATATAAAATATATTTGTGGCGCTTACACTTACTGTGGCGGATATGAAGAAATGCGTCACTGAACATATTCATGTGGCGCATATGAAGAAATGCGCCACAGAAGTCTGAGACTTCTGTGGCGCATAACTATATGCGCCACAAGAAGCAGATATCAGTGGGGAGGTAACAGTGGCGACTAAGATATGCGCCACAGAAGATGGGTTTCCATGCGCCATAGAAGAGCTATTTCCTAGTAGTGTGTGTTTTTGTCTGTAACACTCCAAATCTTTAACCAAGGTTATCAAGTTCCTAATCACCCAATTTAGGGTTAACAAAAACTTTTATTAAGAGGGAAGCATAAGAAGGCATGTGTGTTTGCATTAGTGTAGAATTGAGTGTTTATGCCATGCTTGATTGTTCTAAATTTTGTGAAATGGTATAAATATGAATGCCACATCATCTAGACCATTTACAAACAAAATCCAAAGATAAAGAAATCAAATAAGAATAAATAAAGCAAATGGTCATTTTTACCATTTTAAACCACTAGGCCACTTGAGGTGTTCCTAGGAGAAGATTTCTAACAGAAACATTTCTATCTTCCCCCCTTGCTAGACCAAGTAAACATGTCTCAATGCCCACTTTACAAACTTACAAAAACATCTAGCAAAGCCATTTAATGGACATTTGAAAATTGAATCAAATGTATGTGTTAAGATCACACTTTTTCAAAAACACATCAAATGAATTCACCTTGACCTATCCAAGCAAACCTAGTCTCTAAAGCTTAAGGAAAGTTCACCCAAAAAGTTTGAATAAAAAATTCAAAAATATATTTCATGCGGCCATTTCATCACACTTGGTAGGCACAGAATAAACACTAGCCTAGCTGCACTGTTTGGTATAGTGAGCATTGACCATTTTGTCTCCAATTTAACCCCCTGTCCCCTCTAAGCCTAACCCAGCCCTAGACCAGCTCCCCCCTTCGTCGCTGGCACAGTGGAGCACCGCCCATTCTTTGTTGTCGTGGGCCGACAGTGGGCAGCACACCAGGAGCCACGTCAGCCTCGCCAAAGATGCGCACCAGACACGCGAGCTCCTACCGTCACCCCCTGTCCACCCCACGGTCGAAGCCCAGCCCTGGACCGCACTAGTGCTGCTGCGCACCGCCTCTCTGCGCCGTGTCTAGAGTGCGCTAGTGCGCCACGCCCGACCAGCTCGCACACGCTGCACCTTGACCTCCCCTTGCGTGCACAGACCCGCCATGATAGCAGCACCCCGGCAGACACCCCCGTTCACCGCCGCGTGACCCACAGCAGCCGCACGCAGCCACAAACACCTCTGCCTCCGTCCAGATCGGCGCACGCGCCTGACCAAACCCAGCCGCCCCACGCCTCGCCTTTAAGCTAGCAACGAGCGCCAGGAGACACCGCACCGTCCACCTACCCCAGCCATGCCCTTAGCTCTTTGTGCCGCCCTCGCTGGAGACGCCAGCCCGCACTGCTCGGTCCCCTCGTTGAGCTATAAAAGGGGGCCACCCCAGCCTCCATTCCTCACACCACTCGACTCCCCACTCACCACTGAGCCTCTCACACCCCTTCCCAGAGCAAGGTGAGAACCACCGTGCCGGAATGGCACTGGAGTCCGCGGTTGCCGGAGGAGAAGGGCGCCGTCGATTGCGAACACCCCAAGCCTCGCCGTGACCGTGCCTCGCTTCACCATCGTCTACCACGCCATTTTCCCCTGTCACCGACCCTAGCTGGAGCCCAGGTGAGCCCCGCTAGACCCCCACCGACACGCTAGGTCTAGTTCCTCACCGGAGCTGTTCGTCGTCGATGATGACTCTCGGCCGTTAGATTAGAAGTTGATCGCACGACTCAGATTCACCCATACCGTTTCGCTTAGTTAGTTTTGCTGACCAGTGGGTCCATGCTGCCATCAGCCCGCTGCGCCGCGGAGTTCCACAGGGCCGGCCCGTTAACTTTCCCGCGCTGGCCCAAAAATTCAAATAAGTGATTTTACAATTTAGTTGAAATCATATTCTCTCCACTTATTCAAAATTCAATTCAGAGAGTTTCACTTAACCAAATGGCATGATTCAATTTTTTTAGAAAGATAATTCAAATATCCATCCAAGCCCGTTGGATTTAAATCATTTGGAGTTAGAGATAATCTATAGCAAAAATAACAAAACAGAGACTTTTGCAACTTCAAACATTTTTCAAAAATCAACCATAATAGCTTTTGAGTTGATTCCAACTCTCAAAAATCACATTTGACAATACCTATCTGAATATGTAATCATATTTAGGTTTGCATGCAGTGACTTTGGACTAGTACCAAAATAATGCTATATAGGCATTTCTAGTCACTTTAAATCATTTAAATAGTAATCTTAAACTTTATAAAATGTGACCAACCCTTTAAATCACATTCCCATGTATTTGAATATGTGGTGATGCATGTGTCCACATGATCCCATATTTTAATTGGAGAATATTAAATCTTAATTATTTTCAATGAGTAGAAATTACTTTTCTCAAATAAAATAATTGAAACTAGTGCTTTAATGCATGTGATGATTGTGATGATGCTAGATCATCAGGTATGTGCCTTAGTGTGCTAAATAGACTTAGTTAAGTATTGTTTGGTGATTGTGTACCCCGTATTCCTTTATAGACGATAGTGCCGACCAAGGATACGAGGAGGAGGAGTTCTACCCCGAAGAAGATGAAGAAAACTTCAATCACTGCACCAATCAAGGAAAGCTATTATTAGCAAGCTAGAACTAAGCAAGTTAACACTTGCCCCTTTTGATAACTTAAGCAATTGCATTAGACATGCTTGGTTATACCTTTTGAGTTATACCCATGCCAAGTTTTACTTGCAAGCTTTACCTTTTGCTTTACCAATGTTCTTTACTTTTAGTTAATGCTTTGTGAGGTTTTGGAAAGATAGTATAGATAGCATAAAGAGTATAAAACTAGTCCTATACTAGATGCCATTCTATGGCATGAGATTGAGTTTAGCATCCCTCATTAGTGAACACTCTTAACTTAGTGGCTAGTGCTAAGCATAAAACTTGATCACTTTAGATGGGAATACTTGGTGAAAATGATTATGAAAACCTTGGAATGATGAGTCATTCTATTGAAATGTTTTGACATGTGTTGAGAACACAAATGGATTTTGATGGTGAAAATGTTGAGGCATGAGCCTTAGCCCTTTATAAAAAACTAATGGTTGGGTTCGGATGCGATACCATTCTAATTTTACCGTACAACCACAATACCTGAATGTGGTAAGGCTTAGCCAGAAGTTTATATGCATTAGTATGGGTTACCTCGCGGAGGAGGTTTGAGCTGAGGCTACCTCTTGATGGTGTCCACCTATGCAGTGCCCAGGATGGCAGATGGCCATGGCTGGGAGGCCAAGCTCATAGGAGAGGTGCTTATACTAGAGTGTGTAAAGGAAAGGTTATGATTGAGTATCCGCATACTAAGTATGATGATTCAGGGTTATCCCTGATGGATGTATCGAATTTTGTGGTGAAAGTGTACCACCTCTATAGAGTGTCAAACTATTCGAATAGCCGTGTCCGCGGTCATGGACAGTTGGAGTGGCCATACTGTTCCATCGTCAGATGTTTTCAAATGACTTGTGAAATGAAGTATAATTTTGACTTGACCAGAACAGGGTTGTGACTATGAAAACTAAGTTCCCACCTAGGTGATTTGGAACATTATTTTAGCTTTCTTTACTTCTGCACTCATCTTAGATTAAATTTTGCATTTGCAAATAAACTTAGAGCTTAGCATTCCTCCTAGAACTACCTTACTTGTTAGTGATACTTTGCGAGTACTTAATGAGTACTCGTGGCTATGTCCCTGGCTTTTTCCGTGGCGCGGGCTAGGCCTGGCCGCTCCAGGGCCTGGTGTGGTGGCCCCAGGCACCCCCTCGGTCTCCCTCTTCGCCTATAAGAGGCCTTCTGACCTAAAAACTCTGGGGGGGTTCGACGTTTTTCCACGAAAAGTTCCGCTGCACCGCCGCCACCAAAGGGGAAATTCGGGGGGACATAAAGTCTCTGTTCCGGCACCCTGCCATGACGGGGAAGTGCCCCCGGAGCCATCTCCATCGATCCCCACCATCATCTTCATCGACCATCCATGTTTCTTCCATCTATGAGTGAGTAATCCCCCGCTGTAGGCTATGGGGATGGTAGGGATTGGATGAGATCGTTCATGTAATGGCATCAGATTGTTAGGGCATAGTGCCTAGTATCTCTATTAGTGCTTTATGACTTTGTTGCAACTTTGTTGTGCTTAATGCTTGTCACTAGGGACCGAGTGCCATGATTTCAGATCTGAACTTATTATTGATTCATTATGATAGTATTGTTTATGGTCTTATCTACAAGTTGTATACACACATCGTTGTCCGGAACCTATGGTCCCGAAGTGACAGAAATCGGGGTAGCCGGAAGGAAAAGGCTTTGATGTGAGGATCACATGTGTTCACGGAGTGTTAATGCTTTGCTCCGGTGCTCTATTAAAAGGAGCACCTTAATTGCCAGTAGTTCCTTAGAGGTCCCGCTGCAAACGGGCTGGCAGGACAAAACATGTTGTGCAAGTTCTCATTGCGAGCACGTATGACTATATATGGAACACATGCCTATGATTGTCTAGTACTTGGGTGCTTTATCTTATTTATCTGCATTTGCCCTATGTTCTGATTGCTATGTGAATTGTCTTGTCCATGCAATGCCTGTCCATCCATCCCTATGCCTACCGCACTCGAATCCCACTGTTTACTACTTTTGTTACTACTGTCTTTGCTTTGCTACTACTGTTACTTTACTATTCCTACTACAAACTGTTGTGAGCAAGATTGTTTCCAGGTGCAGCTGAATTGACAACTCAGTTGTTAAGACTGATAAGTATTCTTTGGCTCCCCTTGTGTCGAATCAATAAATTGGGTTTCACTTCCCTCGAAAATACTATGATACACCCCCTATACTTGTGGGTTATCAAGACTATTTTCTGGCGCCATTGCCGGGGTGCATAGCTTTATTTATCAAGTTCACTTGGATTTACTATTGTTCAAGCTAAGTTTGTTTCTGCCTTGTTTGCTTCTTCCTTTATTGAAAATACAAAAAAATTAGTTCCTACTCTAGTTGTTATTTTCGTTGGTCTATTATTGTCTTGCTTTATCATGCTTGATGTCAATGGTTGGTTTCTTTTAAACTGAATCTTATTGGCAAGGTGGGTTCACGGAAGATCAAAAATATTATTATAAGGAACACCGCTTGTCACAAAAAGGGAAACACTTATGGGAACAAATTGATAGATTGTATACCATTGCTAGGAACATGTGCTCTACTTATAATGTTACTTATTGCTGTGATGAGTCTTGTTGCAGAAAGAGGTATAAACACCTCCCTTTTCAATGTGAATATAGTGATAATGATACCATATCTTCCTATGCTAAAGGAATTTATGACTTTTATGATGCGGAATAAATTGAAGAATTTATTGCTTGGAAGGGTGCTTTTGAACTTGCTAGTTTGCTTGAAAATATTGATGATTCACCTTACAAATATGAGGTGTATGGTATGGTTAAATTTTGCTTTGATAATTACAAGGATGAAAATGACTATATCCTTGAATATTTTAATAGATGCTTTCCACAAATGGAAGAGACTAATGCCTTGCAGGATCCTATGGAAGAAGAAATTGATGAACCTGAAATCTCATTAGATGAAAAAGAGGAGGAGAGTGATGAACAAAAGGAGGAAGAATGGATTAGCTACCCATGCCTACCTTCTAATGAGAGTAACTCTTTATCCCTTACATTATTTGATTGTCCCCCTTGCTTACTAAAGGAGAATGAATGTTATGTTCCTGAGGTTTCTCTTGATAGTGTTTATAATAAAGCTCTAGTGCTTGTAGATCATGAAGAGCATGATTTATGTGATAGTTATATTGTTGAGTTTATTCATGAGGCTACTGAAAATTATTATGAGAGAGGAAAATATGGTTGTAGAAGTTTTCATTGTATAGAAACACCTCTCTATGTGCTGAAAGTTTTGAAGTCACTCTTGTTTTATCTTCCTATGCCTGTCACTTTGTTCTTTGCGAATTTATTTGCATACATTATTCCTATGCATAGGAAGTGGGTTAGACTTAAATGTTTTTTGAATGCTTCTTGATGCTCTCTTTTACTTCAACTCATATTTCTTATGAGAGCATCCTCTCAAACTTTTATGCCTGAAGATGATAATATGTCTATTATTCTTGGGAGACCTTTTCTTAAATACTGCCGAAGCTATTATTAATTGTAATCAAGGGAAGGTGACCTTCAATGAACACATTGTCTATTTCCTCAAGAATATTGAAAGGACTTATGGTTTGAATTAAATTGAACATGTTGATGGCATTCAAGTTGGAGAAATATATTGTCCCATACGAAGAGAAAAATTTGAAACTAATATGATTGGGACCATTGCTATCAAGGCTGAGGTAACATAATCATTAGTGGGATACAAAGTTTTGTCTCATATGGAATTGTTTTGGTAACAAGACCTGATCAACCATGTTAACAAAAGGATTTCATTGAACAAAGCAATGTTTTCACTATGATTATTTCTGTTTACTTCTATTATATCAATTCTAGTATTTGCTTATGCCTAACTTAAAGGCATTAAACAAAAGTACTTGTTGGGAGATAACCCAAGAGTTTTAGTTGAGTCTTGGAAGTTATTACCTCTGTAATAACCTCTCCTTATCCTTTTTATTTTCTTTTTGTGCCAAGAGTAACCTCTAATGAGAGAGAAGTAATGATTGGGAAAGTTGCTGTCCCGAAACAGATTTCTGTGCTTCACCGTAAAAATTCCTGAGAGAGCTCTGTACGTCTGATTGAGCTGTAATTGTTTGTGCTTCTGCCCCAGGTTGTTAGCTAACTTTCTTTAGTCCAACACTTTTTATTTGAGCAACAGAAGGTCTTCGAAAAAATTCGTCTTTACCTGCTGGTCTGTTTTGACAGATTTCTGCCATTTTCTGCATTTGCTTCTTGTTAGTTCCTTCTTGAGTTCCTTTGGGGAATTGAGCTTTTTGAGGGAAGTGCTACCATAGCTAGTGTTCTAGTGGAAGTTTATTTGGTGTTAGAACTGAACCTTGAGACTTATTTATCTTAAGTGCACTAATGTTGCTAATAAGATTGTGTGAAGTTTTGTATGAAGGAAAAATTCCAGGTGTATGGAAGGAATGAGTAATGAGATGGAGGATGGACTAAAGCTCAAGCTTGGGGATGCCACGCGTGTCACCCCAAGAAATATCCAAGAAGTACAAGCGTCAAATCTTGGGGATGCCCAAGGCATCCCCTTCTTCATCAATATAAATCTCAGGTTTCTTTCAAACACTTCATTTTTATCGTTTCATGCACAATTGTGTTGTTCTTGGAGCGTCTTCTTTTTCATTTTCGTTTTGGTTTTTAGTTTGCATGGTTTGCTTAGTTTGCTGAATAAATTGGTTGGACCTCCCCTTTCATATATTGGTGTTCAAATAGTTTGGTTTGGTTTGGTTTGGAAAAGAGTAAGAAAGCTCATGCTTAAGTGGTAAAGAGAGCTTGTTTTTGACTCTGGCCTATGCTTTGTCATGCCATGCTTGATATTGTTTTGGCTTTATGCTTAGTATCCTTTGCTGTAGCATGACTTGTTATAAACAATTGAGGTTGCTTAATGTGCCTTGGATGAATCATGCGTTGTTTTAGCATATTAAAGCATAGTATAGTGGTATTCTCCTTTGATGCTTTATTTGGGTTGACTTGGGACATGCTCACACCATGTTATGACTATCTCAAGTCACCATAGCCTTTATGATCCTTTAGTTTTCAACTTGTAGTATCACGTTATGCTTTGATCATCGATGTTTTGTCGCTCTGCATGATTATGGCCATTACTGCTCTCTCGTTTGTCGCTCCCTTACTGTTGCTAGCCTTCACTTTCACTGAGTATGTTTTACTCATGTTTCCAACTCCCTAAAACCAAATATTCACAAAGTGTCCACCTTACCTACCCATTAGCATCATTTGCTACTTCCGTGCATATTCAATATGCCTTGTTTTATTCCGAATAAAATGTTTGCTTGTTATGAGAAAGTTAGTCAGTAAAGCTCTCACGAACTTGATGGCACACTTTATTTTCTTGCACTTAATAAACCTGAACCATTGCGTCCTTCTTTGTTGCGTATATGCTTGCGCTTTATGAGTTGAAGTTAGCAGAACCATGAATCATGGGGACCGCTTTCAACATTTCATTGTTACTTGTACCTAGTTGATATCATGTTCTTTTGCTTATGGATCCCGACGGTGTGAAATAAAAGTGGAACTTGTAAGATCATGGAGTTTGTATGTATGTTAGAGAAACGCCTGGGCCGCTAGCCTAAGCCATGCCTAATCATGGTGGAAACTTGCAGCATAACCGTAATGAGCATTCTATGAAGCATCCTCGATAAAAATCTATGCACATAGTAAATAAAAAGATCGCTGAGATGCTCATTGTCTGCTTGCCTTGTTATTTTGACTATGGGATAGATCCCGTGTCATGTGCAAGGGGTACCCCGTTGGCGGTTCTCTATGATACGTATATACTTACAATGACAAGAGCTTACTTGTGACTGAAGTTGAGTAGCATGAGGATAGGTCTTCGTAAGTAAGGGGCATGAGACTTCGATTTATAACTTGTCAAGCATATCCTCTTAGTTGTGTCACTTTAACCTTAATCACATTAAAGATGCTTATGATAGGGGCAATGAGAGCTCAAAGCTAATGAGTACCATACTTTCAGCATTTGGAAGCCTTTCAAACTTCTCAAAAACTTTTTCATTTCCTTGTTGAGTCTCCACACATTCTATGAGCACTTTCTTGAGAGCATAGTGGCCATTCTTAGTTCTATGTGCATTGTCCCAAGACTTGTTGATTGATCCATCCCTTGATATTGCTTGTTTTAAAATATTTGTATCTAGTCACTCTTGTGAACTTTGAAGGTGTCCTATGCATTTATGTTTGCTACTCTTTGAGGGACAAGCTGAATGCCATTATGCTATATTTTCTTTATGTGAAAAAAACAAACGTCTTGCAAAGCATTGTTATTCATGAATCTTTTGTTTGTACCTTTTCATGTTGCATCATAGTTTCTTTGCTTATTGCTAGAACTTTGTCTTTCATGTTATGATTGAAGTACTATGATCCCAGCTTTGAATGTTTTATGAATACTTTGATCAAGTCTTTGATGGTGCATGTCACCTCAAAAATTATTCTTTCTTTTTATCACTTACCTACTCGAGGACGAGCAGGAGTTAAGCTTGGGGATGTTAATACATTGGAAATGTATCTATAATTTTTGATGCTGCATGCTTGGTTTTATCCACTTTCTTGTGTTTTGTCCACACTTTGGAGTACTTTTCATATGATTTCTTGGACTAACCTATTAACAAGAGCCAAAGTGCCAGCTGCTTGTTTTCTGCTATTTTTAGTTCCAGGAAAGTCATAAAATGAATATCCTCGGAATTGGACGGGACAAAAGCCAAAGTGCCTATTTTTCCAGAAGACTCCAGGAGCCAGAATACAAGACGGAGGAGGGCCAGGGGCTGGCCACACCCCCCAGGCGCGGGCTAGGCCTGGCCGCTCCAGGGCCTGGTGTGGTGGCCCCAGGCACCCCCTCGGTCTCCCTCTTCGCCTATAAGAGGCCTTTTGACATAAAAACTCCCGGGGGGGGGGGGGTTCGACGTTTTTCCACGAAAAGTTCCGCTGCACCGCCGCCACCAAAGGGGAGATTCGGGGGATAGAAAGTCTCTGTTCCGGCACTCTGCCGTGACGGGGAAGTGCCCCCGGAGCCATCTCCATCGATCCCCACCATCATCTTCATCGACCATCCATGTTTCTTCCATCTATGAGTGAGTAATCCCCCGCTGTAGGCTATGGGGATGGTAGGGATTGGATGAGATCGTTCATGTAATGGCATCAGATTGTTAGGGCATAGTGCCTAGTATCTCTATTAGTGCTTTATGACTTTGTTGCAACTTTGTTGTGCTTAATGCTTGTCACTAGGGACCGAGTGCCATGATTTCAGATCTGAACTTATTATTGATTCATTATGATAGTATTGTTTATGGTCTTATCTACAAGTTGTATACACACATCGTTGTCCGGAACCTATGGTCCCGAAGTGACAGAAATCGGGGTAGCCGGAAGGAAAAGGCTTTGATGTGAGGATCACATGTGTTCACGGAGTGTTAATGCTTTGCTCCGGTGCTCTATTAAAAGGAGCACCTTAATTGCCAGTAGTTCCTTAGAGGTCCCGCTGCAAACGGGCTGGCAGGACAAAACATGTTGTGCAAGTTCTCATTGCGAGCACGTATGACTATATATGGAACACATGCCTATGATTGTCTAGTACTTGGGTGCTTTATCTTATTTATCTGCATTTGCCCTATGTTCTGATTGCTATGTGAATTGTCTTGTCCATGCAATGCCTATCCATCCATCCCTATGCCTACCGCACTCGAATCCCACTGTTTACTACTTTTGTTACTACTGTCTTTGCTTTGCTACTACTGTTACTTTACTATTCCTACTACAAACTGTTGTGAGCAAGATTGTTTCCAGGTGCAGCTGAATTGACAACTCAGTTGTTAAGACTGATAAGTATTCTTTGGCTCCCCTTGTGTCGAATCAATAAATTGGGTTTCACTTCCCTCGAAAATACTACGATACACCCCCTATACTTGTGGGTCATCAAGACTATTTTCTGGCGCCATTGCCGGGGTGCATAGCTTTATTTATCAAGTTCACTTGGATTTACTATTGTTCAAGCTAAGTTTGTTTCTGCCTTGTTTTCTTCTTCCTTTATTGAAAATACAAAAAAATTAGTTCCTACTCTAGTTGTTATTTTCGTTGGTCTATTATTGTCTTGCTTTATCATGCTTGATGTCAATGGTTGGTTTCTTTTAAACTGAATCTTATTGGCAAGGTGGGTTCACGGAAGATCAAAAATATTATTATAAGGAACACCGCTTGTCACAAAAAGGGAAACACTTATGGGAACAAATTGATAGATTGTATACCATTGCTAGGAACATGTGCTCTACTTATAATGTTACTTATTGCTGTGATGAGTCTTGTTGCAGAAAGAGGTATAAACACCTCCCTTTTCAATGTGAATATAGTGATAATGATACCATATCTTCCTATGCTAAAGGAATTTATGACTTTTATGATGCGGAATAAATTGAAGAATTTATTGCTTGGAAGGGTGCTTTTGAACTTGCTAGTTTGCTTGAAAATATTGATGATTCACCTTACAAATATGAGGTGTATGGTATGGTTAAATTTTGCTTTGATAATTACAAGGATGAAAATGACTATATCCTTGAATATTTTAATAGATGCTTTCCACAAATGGAAGAGACTAATGCCTTGCAGGATCCTATGGAAGAAGAAATTGATGAACCTGAAATCTCATTAGATGAAAAAGAGGAGGAGAGTGATGAACAAAAGGAGGAAGAATGGATTAGCTACCCATGCCTACCTTCTAATGAGAGTAACTCTTTATCCCTTACATTATTTGATTGTCCCCCTTGCTTACTAAAGGAGAATGAATGTTATGTTCCTGAGGTTTCTCTTGATAGTGTTTATAATAAAGCTCTAGTGCTTGTAGATCATGAAGAGCATGATTTATGTGATAGTTATATTGTTGAGTTTATTCATGAGGCTACTGAAAATTATTATGAGAGAGGAAAATATGGTTGTAGAAGTTTTCATTGTATAGAAACACCTCTCTATGTGCTGAAAGTTTTGAAGTCACTCTTGTTTTATCTTCCTATGCCTGTCACTTTGTTCTTTGCGAATTTATTTGCATACATTATTCCTATGCATAGGAAGTGGGTTAGACTTAAATGTGTTTTGAATGCTTCTTGATGCTCTCTTTTACTTCAACTCATATTTCTTATGAGAGCATCCTCTCAAACTTTTATGCCTGAAGATGATAATATGTCTATTATTCTTGGGAGACCTTTTCTTAAATACTGCCGAAGCTATTATTAATTGTAATCAAGGGAAGGTGACCTTCAATGAACACATTGTCTATTTCCTCAAGAATATTGAAAGGACTTATGGTTTGAATTAAATTGAACATGTTGATGGCATTCAAGTTGGAGAAATATATTGTCCCATACGAAGAGAAAAATTTGAAACTAATATGATTGGGACCATTGCTATCAAGGCTGAGGTAACATAATCATTAGTGGGATACAAAGTTTTGTCTCATATGGAATTGTTTTGGTAACAAGACCTGATCAACCATGTTAACAAAAGGATTTCATTGAACAAAGCAATGTTTTCACTATGATTATTTCTGTTTACTTCTATTATATCAATTCTAGTATTTGCTTATGCCTAACTTAAAGGCATTAAACAAAAGTACTTGTTGGGAGATAACCCAAGAGTTTTAGTTGAGTCTTGGAAGTTATTACCTCTGTAATAACCTCTCCTTATCCTTTTTATTTTCTTTTTGTGCCAAGAGTAACCTCTAATGAGAGAGAAGTAATGATTGGGAAAGTTGCTGTCCCGAAACAGATTTCTGTGCTTCACCGTAAAAATTCCTGAGAGAGCTCTGTACGTCTGATTGAGCTGTAATTGTTTGTGCTTCTGCCCCAGGTTGTTAGCTAACTTTCTTTAGTCCAACACTTTTTATTTGAGCAACAGAAGGTCTTCGAAAAAATTCGTCTTTACCTGCTGGTCTGTTTTGACAGATTTCTGCCATTTTCTGCATTTGCTTCTTGTTAGTTCCTTCTTGAGTTCCTTTGGGGAATTGAGCTTTTTGAGGGAAGTGCTACCATAGCTAGTGTTCTAGTGGAAGTTTATTTGGTGTTAGAACTGAACCTTGAGACTTATTTATCTTAAGTGCACTAATGTTGCTAATAAGATTGTGTGAAGTTTTGTATGAAGGAAAAATTCCAGGTGTATGGAAGGAATGAGTAATGAGATGGAGGATGGACTAAAGCTCAAGCTTGGGGATGCCACGCGTGTCACCCCAAGAAATATCCAAGAAGTACAAGCGTCAAATCTTGGGGATGCCCAAGGCATCCCCTTCTTCATCAATATAAATCTCAGGTTTCTTTCAAACACTTCATTTTTATCGTTTCATGCACAATTGTGTTGTTCTTGGAGCGTCTTCTTTTTCATTTTCGTTTTGGTTTTTAGTTTGCATGGTTTGCTTAGTTTGCTGAATAAATTGGTTGGACCTCCCCTTTCATATATTGGTGTTCAAATAGTTTGGTTTGGTTTGGTTTGGAAAAGAGTAAGAAAGCTCATGCTTAAGTGGTAAAGAGAGCTTGTTTTTGACTCTGGCCTATGCTTTGTCATGCCATGCTTGATATTGTTTTGGCTTTATGCTTAGTATCCTTTGCTGTAGCATGACTTGTTATAAACAATTGAGGTTGCTTAATGTGCCTTGGATGAATCATGCGTTGTTTTAGCATATTAAAGCATAGTATAGTGGTATTCTCCTTTGATGCTTTATTTGGGTTGACTTGGGACATGCTCACACCATGTTATGACTATCTCAAGTCACCATAGCCTTTATGATCCTTTAGTTTTCAACTTGTAGTATCACGTTATGCTTTGATCATCGATGTTTTGTCGCTCTGCATGATTATGGCCATTACTGCTCTCTCGTTTGTCGCTCCCTTACTGTTGCTAGCCTTCACTTTCACTGAGTATGTTTTACTCATGTTTCCAACTCCCTAAAACCAAATATTCACAAAGTGTCCACCTTACCTACCCATTAGCATCATTTGCTACTTCCGTGCATATTCAATATGCCTTGTTTTATTCCGAATAAAATGTTTGCTTGTTATGAGAAAGTTAGTCAGTAAAGCTCTCACGAACTTGATGGCACACTTTATTTTCTTGCACTTAATAAACCTGAACCATTGCGTCCTTCTTTGTTGCGTATATGCTTGCGCTTTATGAGTTGAAGTTAGCAGAACCATGAATCATGGGGACCGCTTTCAACATTTCATTGTTACTTGTACCTAGTTGATATCATGTTCTTTTGCTTATGGATCCCGACGGTGTGAAATAAAAGTGGAACTTGTAAGATCATGGAGTTTGTATGTATGTTAGAGAAACGCCTGGGCCGCTAGCCTAAGCCATGCCTAATCATGGTGGAAACTTGCAGCATAACCGTAATGAGCATTCTATGAAGCATCCTCGATAAAAATCTATGCACATAGTAAATAAAAAGATCGCTGAGATGCTCATTGTCTGCTTGCCTTGTTATTTTGACTATGGGATAGATCCCGTGTCATGTGCAAGGGGTACCCCGTTGGCGGTTCTCTATGATACGTATATACTTACAATGACAAGAGCTTACTTGTGACTGAAGTTGAGTAGCATGAGGATAGGTCTTCGTAAGTAAGGGGCATGAGACTTCGATTTATAACTTGTCAAGCATATCCTCTTAGTTGTGTCACTTTAACCTTAATCACATTAAAGATGCTTATGATAGGGGCAATGAGAGCTCAAAGCTAATGAGTACCATACTTTCAGCATTTGGAAGCCTTTCAAACTTCTCAAAAACTTTTTCATTTCCTTGTTGAGTCTCCACACATTCTATGAGCACTTTCTTGAGAGCATAGTGGCCATTCTTAGTTCTATGTGCATTGTCCCAAGACTTGTTGATTGATCCATCCCTTGATATTGCTTGTTTTAAAATATTTGTATCTAGTCACTCTTGTGAACTTTGAAGGTGTCCTATGCATTTATGTTTGCTACTCTTTGAGGGACAAGCTGAATGCCATTATGCTATATTTTCTTTATGTGAAAAAAACAAACGTCTTGCAAAGCATTGTTATTCATGAATCTTTTGTTTGTACCTTTTCATGTTGCATCATAGTTTCTTTGCTTATTGCTAGAACTTTGTCTTTCATGTTATGATTGAAGTACTATGATCCCAGCTTTGAATGTTTTATGAATACTTTGATCAAGTCTTTGATGGTGCATGTCACCTCAAAAATTATTCTTTCTTTTTATCACTTACCTACTCGAGGACGAGCAGGAGTTAAGCTTGGGGATGTTAATACATTGGAAATGTATCTATAATTTTTGATGCTGCATGCTTGGTTTTATCCACTTTCTTGTGTTTTGTCCACACTTTGGAGTACTTTTCATATGATTTCTTGGACTAACCTATTAACAAGAGCCAAAGTGCCAGCTGCTTGTTTTCTGCTATTTTTAGTTCCAGGAAAGTCATAAAATGAATATCCTCGGAATTGGACGGGACAAAAGCCAAAGTGCCTATTTTTCCAGAAGACTCCAGGAGCCAGAATACAAGACGGAGGAGGGCCAGGGGCTGGCCACACCCCCCAGGCGCGGGCTAGGCCTGGCCGCTCCAGGGCCTGGTGTGGTGGCCCCAGGCACCCCCTCGGTCTCCCTCTTCGCCTATAAGAGGCCTTTTGACATAAAAACTCCCGGGGGGGGGGGGTTCGACGTTTTTCCACGAAAAGTTCCGCTGCACCGCCGCCACCAAAGGGGAGATTCGGGGGATAGAAAGTCTCTGTTCCGGCACTCTGCCGTGACGGGGAAGTGCCCCCGGAGCCATCTCCATCGATCCCCACCATCATCTTCATCGACCATCCATGTTTCTTCCATCTATGAGTGAGTAATCCCCCGCTGTAGGCTATGGGGATGGTAGGGATTGGATGAGATCGTTCATGTAATGGCATCAGATTGTTAGGGCATAGTGCCTAGTATCTCTATTAGTGCTTTATGACTTTGTTGCAACTTTGTTGTGCTTAATGCTTGTCACTAGGGACCGAGTGCCATGATTTCAGATCTGAACTTATTATTGATTCATTATGATAGTATTGTTTATGGTCTTATCTACAAGTTGTATACACACATCGTTGTCCGGAACCTATGGTCCCGAAGTGACAGAAATCGGGGTAGCCGGAAGGAAAAGGCTTTGATGTGAGGATCACATGTGTTCACGGAGTGTTAATGCTTTGCTCCGGTGCTCTATTAAAAGGAGCACCTTAATTGCCAGTAGTTCCTTAGAGGTCCCGCTGCAAACGGGCTGGCAGGACAAAACATGTTGTGCAAGTTCTCATTGCGAGCACGTATGACTATATATGGAACACATGCCTATGATTGTCTAGTACTTGGGTGCTTTATCTTATTTATCTGCATTTGCCCTATGTTCTGATTGCTATGTGAATTGTCTTGTCCATGCAATGCCTGTCCATCCATCCCTATGCCTACCGCACTCGAATCCCACTGTTTACTACTTTTGTTACTACTGTCTTTGCTTTGCTACTACTGTTACTTTACTATTCCTACTACAAACTGTTGTGTGCAATATTGTTTCCAGGTGCAGTTGAATTGACAACTCAGTTGTTAAGACTGATAAGTATTCTTTGGCTCCCCTTGTGTCGAATCAATAAATTGGGTTTCACTTCCCTCGAAAATACTGCGATACACCCCCTATACTTGTGTGTCATCACTCAACTCATGGATTTTCTAGGAGGAGATCTACAATGGCTAATAGTTGCAGAGCTTCAAGGCAAGATGGAGGCACCCCTTTCTGAGAAGATTCCATTCATCGTGGGAGAGAACAACTGGCTAGATGGATTAGCCAGCGCTATGGATGAAGCTCTTGCCCGTCTGTGTGGGAAAAACATCAACTTGATACAGGGAACTTGCTTTGCTCATTACGCAAGGCGTGATTCTATGGGAATGCCATTGGAGATGCCAAGTCACCCGGAAATGAAGCGCCAAGTGGAGAATCTTGACTTCCTACTGTATGATAGACAGAAGGAATTGGACAATGCTCGAGCCTTCGCCAACCACAACCTTGCCATTGCCGCCATCAAGGACCAGACTTTCACCATGCTAGTCAAGGATCGCCAATCCCTTCGTCATCAATGCGAGAAGAAGGATTGCACCATCGCTCGTCTTTGCAAGAAGGTGGCCAAGCTCGACAAGACCATCCAGGAGCAAGAAGTCTAGCTGGCAGCAAAAGAAGAAGAGGAAGAAGGTGAAGACATCCAGGGAGATATTCGCTCCTACCTCAGTGATGACAATGACTACCTGGAGGATGATGCCATGGATTTCTACACCGATGATGATGACTCCGACTTCATTGAGGATGAGTAGATGCACTTGATCACTACCGTAGGATGGAGTTGTATCAGTCCCACTGTATCTTAGTTTGCAGAATGGTTCTTAAAACCATCGGTTTGCCTTGTGTGTTGTGGTGTGTGTTGTATTGTGTGCTTGAATTAATGAATGAATGAGAAGAAGTTAGTTGCAAAACCTAAGTTCAAACTCAAAGTTTTAGCTTTTAAAACAAAACCATGAATCTTAGAACTTTCCTTCTTATCCCTTTATCTACCTAAATCTTCAGATGACTCGTGGAAACCCCGGAGGAAGCAGCTCATTGTAGGACCTGATGATGCAGATTCTGCAGATGCTAGTTTCAGACCATGAAGCTAGTAGAGCAGAGCGCCAAGCCAACCTAGCCACCCTGCAAGAGATAGCTCAGATGGCCCACAATAATCAAGGCCAAGGAAATCAGGATCATCATGGATCCAAGCTTAAGAATTTTCAGAATACCAATCCCCCTATCTTCAATAAATCTGAGGATCACTTAGATGCTGATGATTGGTTGCAAACCATGGAGAATAATCTGGAAGTCGTAGGAGTTGATGCCAACGAGAAGGTACTGTTTGCCACCCACTATCTGGCAGGAGATGCAAGAGCCTGGTGGAATAGCACTCGTACCATGAACCACGGTCAAGTTATGACGTGGGAAGCTTTCAAGATCAAGTTCAGCCGCACCCATGTGCCCCAAGGATTAGTCACCAGAATGAGAGATGAGTTCAGAGAAGTGAAGCAAGGCAGGATGACGGTAGTTGAATAGCGTGAGAAATTTCTGTCTCTTGCTAGATATGCCCCTGATGAGATCAACACTGAAGCCAAGAAGAAAGAAAGGTTCCTGAATGGATTGCATGATGAGATGTAGACTGTGTTAGTCAACATCCGTTTTGAAGACCTAGAAGAGTTAGTAGACTCTGCCATCCAGATGGAAGGGAAGATAAACCAAGCCAATGACAACCGCAAGCGCAAAATGATGCACCAGACTGGGTCCCACAATACCTAGAAGTATCGCCCTAACCCGTCTGCAGGATATGCCCCAAGAAACAACCGACCGCCCGATGTCTCGTCCAAGCTACCCCAATCGTAGCGGAGGAAACGTGAAGTCTAGAGGAAACCACAACAACAACCTCGACAACTCCAACAACTTCAACCGTGCACCGCCAAAGTCCAACAACAACAACAACAATACTTCCCTAAGGACTGGAAGCAATGTCATGCCTGTTGTAGCTAAAGACAAGTCCCAGATTATTTGCTTTGAATGTGGAGTCAAGGGTCACTACTCTAACGAGTGTCCCAAGAAGCTTGCAGCCACCACCAATGTGAATGCCCCAACTCAGCAGCATCACCGTGTTCAGTCTGGAAGAAGATTTGCCCCAGGAAACTCTCTCAACCACAACGGCCATCTGTTCCACATGAATGCTGAAGAAGCCCAGGAAGTGCCAAACGTCGTGTTGGGTATGTTTTCTGTTAACTCAGTATTAGCAAGAGTGCTGTTTGATTCTGGAGCATCACAATCCTTTGTTACAAAAGAATTTGCATGCACTAGTAAGATTCAACCAACAAAATTGAAGCATGTTATGATAGTTCAAATACCAGGTTCAACCACCAAAGCTAGAAAAATTTGCAAGGCTGTACCTATCAGAATCCATGGAATAGATTTTTATGCCAATCTAATAGTACTTGGAACCAAAGGTTTGGGAGTAGTACTAGGAATGGATTGGATTTCGAAACATAAGGGATTGATCGACTGTGCCAAGAATGCCATAACCATGACCAGTAGCTCTGGAGTATCGGTATGGCATGTATTTGAGACCTTGCCCCATCAATTCAAATGCAACAAGAGTCTAGCCCTACCCACCATAGACCAAGTTAGAGTAGTCTGTGAATACACCGACGTATTCCCAGATGAATTGCCCGGTATGCCCCTAGATCGGGATATCGAGTTCATTATTGAACTAATTCCTGGAACTGGACCCATAGCTCAGAGACCTTATAGCATGAACCCATCTGAACTAGTGGAGCTGAAGAAGCAACTAGATGCTATGCTGGAGAAAGGTCTGATTCAACCAAGCACATCGCTATGGAGATCACCTGTTCTATTTGTGGACAAGAAAGATGGATGTAACCGTTTGTGCACAGATTACCAGAAACTGAATGATGTCACCATCAAGAACAAGTACCCACTGCCCAAGATAGAGGATCTATTTGATCAGTTGACTGGTGCCAGAGTGTTCTCTAACATTGACCTTAGAATTGGTTATCATCAATTCAAGATTCATGCAATAGATATTCCAAAGACCGCCTTTACCACCAGATATGGATTGTATGAGTATACGGCCATGTATTTTGGATTAACCAATGCCCCCTCTTATTTCATGAATCTCATGAATAAGATTTTTATGAACTTTCTAGATAACTTTGTCATTGTGTTTATCGATGATATTCTAATCTATTCCAGGTCAGAAGAAGACCATGAGCAACACCTGAGAACCATCCTTCAAACCCTCAGAGAGCATCAGTTGTATGCCAAGTTCAGCAAATGTGAATTCTGCTTGAAAGAAGTAGGATTCCTTAGACATATTGTGTCGGCATGAGGAGTCGCTGTTGATCCCACCAAGATCAAAGATGTTGAAGAATAGGAAGCCCCAACCACTCAAACCCAAGTCCGTGCATTTCTCGGATTAGCGGGATATTACCGCAAGTTGGTAGCAGGATTTTCGAGCATCGCAATACCGATGACCCAATTGTTGAAGAAAGATAAGAAGTTTCAATGGACCGACAAATGTGAAGCAAGTTTCCAAGAACCCAATAAGAGATTGATTTCAGCCCCAATTCTGATTGTGCCAGATATCAAGAAGCCTTTGATGTGTATTGTGATGCATCCAAGATTGGTCTCAGATGTGTGTTGATGCAAGAAGGCAAAGTCATCGCATATTTGTCCCGACAACTGAAGCAGCATGAGCAAAACTACCCTACCCATGATCTTGAACTAGCAGCTGTAGTTTTAGCTTTGAAGACATGGCGTCATTACCTGATGGGTAATCACTGTGAGATTTATTCAGATCACAAGAGCTTGAAGTATATTTTCACCCAGAAGGAGCTGAATATGAGGCACATGAGATGGATAGAGTTAATCAAGGATTATGACCTTGACATTCACTATCACCCCGGCAAAGCCAATATGGTAGTTGATGCTCTTAGCAGATTGCCGTGTATATTAAACACCATGATCAAAGAAGCCCAACCAAGTTTGCATGAGGAGTTGGAGCAGCTTAGAACTGAGCTAGTTAGCAAAGGATTTTTAGCTAGCATTGAACTTCAACCCACTTTGATTAGTCAAATCAAGGAAGCCCGGAAAGGAAATGCAAGTATCAACGGAATCAAACGTCATATTAGTACAGGAAAGGTACCTGGATTCACCGAAGATGAAGAAGGAGTTTTGTGGTACAAAGGACGTATCTGTGTGCCAGCAGATTCGGAGCTGAAGCAAGTTATCATGCAAGAAGCTCATGATACTCTTTATTCTATCCACTCCGGAGGAACGAAGATGTATCAAGATTTGAAGGAGCAATTTTGGTGGCACAAGATGAAGAGAGAAATCGGAAGCTACATAGCCAAGTATGATATCTGCCAGAGAGTCAAAGCAGAACATCAGAGACCCGTATGACTGTTGCAACCATTGCAGATTCTGGAATGGAAATGGGATTCCGTCGGAATGGACTTTATCATTGGTTTGCCTACTTCTAGTAGGGGAAATGACTCAATCTGGGTCATAATTGATAGACTGTCTAAGGTAGCCCATTTTATACCTGTCAAGACAACCTACTAGAGTTCAAAGCTAGCAGAGTTTTACATTGCTAGAATTGTCAGTTTGCATGGAACCCCCAAGACCATAGTATCAGATCGAGGAACCCAATTTACCTCGAGATTTTGGCAGAAAGTCCAGGAAGGATTAGGGATCAAGTTGAATTTCAGCATAGCTTATCACCCATAGGCCGACGGACAAACTGAAAGAGTCAACAAAATCTTAGAAGATATGTTGTGAGCTTGTGTGTTAGAGTATGGATCAAAATGGAAAGATTGTCTGCCTTTCGCAGAATTCTCATACAACTACAGTTACCAAGCCAGTTTGCAAATGGCCCCATTTGAGTTCTTATATGGAAGAAAGTGTCGTACCCCTTTGAATTGGTGGCAAGTAGGAGAGAGTCAGATTTTCGGACCCGACATCCTACGACAAGCCGAAGAGAAGGTTCACAAAATACGTGAGCACCTCAAGACTGCCCAATCCAGACAGAAGAGTTATGCAGACAAGAGACGTAGAGACCTGACTTTCAATATCGGAGATTTTGTGTATCTCAAGGTTTCGCCGTTGAAAGGAGTGCAATGTTTTCAGCTGAAAGGAATGTTAGCCCCCAGATATATTGGACCCTTCAAGATTCTGAATCGCCGAGGAGAAGTATCTTATCAACTGGAACTGTCAGACGAGATGTCAGCCATCCATAACGTGTTCCATATCTCGTTACTTCGCAAATGCTTAGAAGTGTCGGAGAAGACCAAAGTTTTCAAGAACATCAATCACCGAGCCATTGATATCAACAAGGGTCTGACCTATCGCGAAGTGCCCATCTGTATCTTGGAAGAAACCTTCAGAACCACCAGAACCACCAGAACCCGGAGTATCAAGTTTCTCAAGATCCAATGGAGCAACCATACCAAAGAAGAAGCTACCTGGGAGCGAGAAGATTACATTAGGACTGAGTTTCCAAATCTCTTTAGTTCCCAGTTCTTCTTAAATCTCGGGATGATATTTTGTTTAAGGAGGGAAGGTTTGTAACACCCCAAATCTTTAATCAAAGTTATCAAGTTCCTAATCACCCAATTTAGGGTTAACAAAAACTTTTATTAAGAAGAAAGCATAAGAATGCATGTGTGTTTGCATTAGTGTAGAATGGAGTGTTTATGCCATGCTTGATTGTTCTAAATATTGTGAAATGGTCTAAAGGTGAATGCCACATCATCTAGACCATTTACAAAGAAAATCCAAAGAGAAAGAAATCAAATAAGAATTAATAAAGCAAATGGTCATTTTCAGGCCACTTTAGGTGTTCCTAGGAGAAGATTTCTAACAAAAACATTTCTATCTTTCCCCTCTTTCTAGACCAAGTAAAGATGTCTCAAGGCCTACTTTACAAACTTACAAAAACATCTAGCAAATCCATTTAATGGACATTTGAAAATTGAATCAAGTGTATGTGTTAAGATCACACTTTTTCAAAAACACATCAAACGAATTCACCTTGACCTATCCAAGCAAACCTAGTCTCTCAAGCTTAAGGCAAGTTCACCCAAAAAGTTTGAATCCAATATTCAAAAATATTTTTTGTGCGGCCATTTCATCAAACACTTGGGAGGCATAGAATAAACACTAGACTAGCTGCACTGTTTGGTATAGTGAGCATCGACCATTTGGTCTCCAATTTCACCCCCTGTCCCCTCTAAGCCTAACCCAGCCCTAGACCAGCTCCCCCTTCGCCGTTGGCACAGTGGAGCACCGCCTGTTCTTGGTCGTCGCCGGCCGATAGTGGGCAGCACGCCAGGAGCCACGCCAGCATCGCCAAAGATGTGCACCAGACACGCGGGCTCCTACCGCCACCCCTATCCACCCTACGGTCGAAGCCCAGCCCTAGACCACACTAGCACCACCGTGCACCGCCTCTCTGCGCTGTGTCCAGAGCGCACCGCGCCTGACAAGCTCGCACGCGCCACGCCTTGACCTCCCCTCGCGTGCACAAACCCGCCATGATAGCAGCACCCCGGCAGACACTCCCGTCCGCCGCCACGCGACTCGCAGCAGCCACACGCCGCTGCCTCCGTCCAGAGCGCCGCACGCGCCCGACAAAACCCAGCCGCCCCACGCCTCGCCTTTAAGCTAGCAACGACCGCCAGGAGACACTGCACCGTCCACCTACCCCAGCCATGTCCTTAGCTCTCTGTGCCGCCCTCGCCGGAGACGCCAGCCCGCACCGCTCGGTCCCCTCGTCAAGCTAGGAAAGGAGGCCACCCCAGCCTCCATTCCTCACACCACTCGACTTCCCACTCACCACTGAGCCTCCCACACCCCTTCCTGGAGCAAGGCGAGCACCACCGTGCCGGAAAGGCACCGGAGTCCGCCGCTGCTGGAGGAGAAGGGCACCGTCGATTGTGACCACCCAAAGCCTCGCCATGACCATGCCTCGCTTCACTATTGTCTACCACGCCATTTGCCCCCGTCACCGACCCTAGCTGGAGCCCAGGCGAGCCCCGCCAGACCCCCACCGACGCGCTAGGTCTAGTTCCTCGCTGGAGCTATTCGTCGTCGACGATGACTCTCGGCTGTTAGATAAGAAGTTGACGATGACTCGTCGACGATGACTTGCGGGAGAAGCCCAAGCGAGGGTACCAAAATCTCCTAGACAACTTGTAATACGGCAATTACTCAATATTCAGGCGACTTTAACTCCATTGTTTTCCTGACATCCGATGCAATCCCCAGAGTTCTCTTTTTCGTGAAACCCTAAGTCCTTCACCATGGACATTGCCGAGGTTACCCCTCGTCAGTACCCCTTCGCTCCTCCTAGTCCACTGACTGTCGGACCCCTTCTCTCCTCCTGCGTGCCAGCGCCGCGAGCTGGACCGGCTCGTGCGTTGAATCGCTAGGAATAGCCAGATCCGGCCCAGTAAACCCCTATCCACCTTTTCTTTTAATTATCTTTTCCTGGATCTTGTATTTGCCGTTTTATTTAAATAAAATTCTCTGTGTGCATGCATGTTTTCTCAAACATGTAGAGCAAGATTTGAGCAATATTAGTTTTCAGAGTTTTTCTAATAAATTAGTTAATGCAATCTACCCTACTCACTGATTAATTATTTTTCAGAAAATTTTACACACCCAAATGGAGTGAATCCACTTCCCTCTAGTAGGTTTTGAAGTTTCCCATCTTTTGGCATTGGTCTCATGCCAAGTGGACCTATAGTATTCCTTTAAGAAAAATAAATAAAAATTCATAATTTACTTTAGAAATTCTTATTAGCCAAACCATGAAATTTCTATACCTAATTCCAACTCTAATTGATGAGGTATATCAATACCTATGAAAACCTAAGAGCTCAACATTTATTGAGCCATTGTTGAATTATGGTGAATTAAACTATTCTGCTTAGGGTTGTTTCACCAATTAAATCACTTATATAGATCTATAACTCCAAAAATTGTGAATCCAATTTTTATAGAAAGGTATTTAAAATAGCTACCATGTGTCTTTCGATTCATATCAAAATGTTCTGTAGAATAAATCTAGTGAAAAGATAAGCTGCTTGCAGAATTGACTTTGGATATTTCCCAAGGGCATTCTGTTTATTATTTTGAAATGATTCCAACTCTCAAAAATCACAAATTCAAAGTTCTACAAAACAATCTGAGGAAAATTTTTATCGAGCTCCAGATCTGTTGTAATGATTTATTTCGTAAAACAAGAGTTTATTTCACTAGAAAATTCATAGCTAATTAAAGAAAAGTGCAAATACTGAAACCACTTTTGGTGGCTTTGATATTTCAATACCTATCTGATGATATCATTTTTGAACATTGATATCATACATACCCAAGCCTTAGTTCAAAACCCCTTCATTCAGTGGTATTTGAAAAACAAATCATAAAAGAAATGACACAAATGCAACCAAAGTAATTCCAATTGCTTTGATCTCGAAATATGAATACATACTGAATAGTTGATACTTCTGAATTGTTTGTATTGTATTTATGATTGTATGTCTTGTGTTGAGTGTGGCTTTGTCTACTTGCATGTGTGCTCCTCAATAGTGATTGTTGCGGTTTGTATCAAAGACTAGATGGAAGATATTATGATTATTATTATGGTATTCTAAGAAGAAGCCCAGGTACATATTGCCATATTGCTAGTCACAAGCAAGCCATCTTCTTTCTCATAAGCCTTGTCCTATTGTTTTACTTATGCATGTTTTACCTATAGTTTTTGAAAAGTTCATTGTTTTACTATGTGATGATCTATATCTAGTAGTGGCTTCGCTCCTCCAAACATTACATATTTGTACTACTTAGTACAGCCCCCTTGATGACACCTACTTGTCCCTCGTATGGTAGACGGTGTATAACACCATACCCCTTTGGAGACCCCGCTTTAGCCGAAGCAAAACTATATGATGGGAAGACCCCGAAAAAGTATTACAAAAATGTTTTATGGTAAAACCTTGGTGAGGTTTGACCTACCAAGAGAAGTTTGATAAAGTAAAAAGGTCTGGATTTACAAAATGATGAAAGAAATAGGAGAAAAAATGTTTAAAAAAATGCACCCGGTTCTTTGTAGTTTGCTAGAACAATTAACCTATGCAACCACATTACTCTGGAATGGGATAGGGCTGGACTTGAAGTTTATCTACTCTGGTATGGGATGCCTCAGAACTACGTATAAGGGATCATCTCCCTCGAATGTCAGGCTTCCCTTACAAAAAGGGTCAACTGTGGACACAATGACCTTGGGGAGGTGTGAACCGCCTTCAGGAGCGGCTGGATGATATTATGAGCCTCTCATTGAATGTGTAGGTCCCAAGATGAAGGAATTCACTTCGGTTGACTTTTGAATGGTACCGCGCATCCTAGTGTTGAGAGGAACAACTCATAGGGTAGGGCCTATGCCAGAGTGGCATCCGGAGAGTCTTAATCGGTTACTCGACCCACGATTAGTAGGTGATCAGGGCAAGGTACCCGGATGGTGTGAGTAAAGTGTAGAACCTCTACAGAGTGTAAATCTATTCAAATAGCCATGTCCATGGTCATGGATGGTTGGAAAGGGTGCTATAGAGCGGTGCTGGTTTTGATTTCAAAAAGGATTTTCGGAAAAGCAAAGGCTTTGGAAATGTTTTGACCATGGGATGGTCGGAAAGGAAGGAAAGGAGTTTGATAATGGGATGACCGGAAGGAAGAAAACAAATGGGTGACCCATCCTAGTGTTTTCCAAAACTTTCAAGAGACTTTCAAAATGTTTTACAAAAGTTTTTCAACAAAGATATGTAGATGCTATATCTACAAGAGAAACTATTTTAGAAAAGAACCTCTCATGGAGCTTCCTACTACCACAACCATATTGCATATCCTTTTATTGTTATTATCTTAAGGTAGTCTATGAGTACATTCAAAGTACTCACTAGTATTATCCCTGGCTATTAACTTGGTCAGATTTCGAGAAGAAGATGACATCGATGACTATGCGGGCTAGGACGTTCTCCTAGTCAACTGCTTGTAGGTTAAGCATGGCTTAGGATCGACACTTTCATAAAGTTCCAATGATGATGATTGATGTAGACATAATGGAAGTTGAGGTATGAATTGTATCTACTTAACTAATGGATGTTTACTTTGATACTTGTCAGTTATGTGCCATAGCAGACTGATCACGGGATCATGGTGATATGCATAACAGGGATTCTCGAAGGATTAATTCGAGGGTCCCACAAATGAAGTGTGTTTTGAGTTTTGCGCATACTAGCGTTCATCGTGCTAACGACTATCAATAGAATCTTCTAGATGCTAAAAATGGAAAAGAAGATCCAACGGTTAGGAATGTTTGGATTTGCCAGTCTTGATCCAGCGGTGAATGTACAAAGTTTCCGTACACTATATAGTGGTATGGTATTGTAAGAGATAAGACAAGATAAAGATAAGATAAGAAGTACTATGAATGGCCAATTTTTTGAATAACCTTCCCTCCCGATATTGGGGAAGCAAGTGAAAATTTCAAAAACCGGAAAAGTTTGAATTTTTTTGCCACCAAGGACCAAAGTGGTTTCTTTCCTATGTACTCCTCCTACTCCACACCAACGCAGTTGCCGAACACGCCAGAGACACAGAGCCGCTGTATCAAGGCACACGTGCGTAGCGCCACGCTGTGGACAAGGGAGAGATCAGTCGGACTGATGCGCGAGGGGAAATGGGAGGAGAGATGGAGGATGGATGGTCAGAGGCAGCGAAGAAGAGAGAAAACACATAATTTGTTTTGCATTGATAGGTCCTGGAATTTACTACTAGTAGAGTGTACACTCTAAGGCCGCAATAGTACCTCATTTCAGGAACCCGTCATAAATTTGCTCTAACATCGAACTTCCTTCAAATCTGCTTTGCTGCTGCCCTCTTACCCTACCTACGTTTTATTATCTCAAAATGTACAACACGTGGATAGATGTGAGCATATGTCTAAGCAAAGAAATATACTAGTGTACTATATGATTTTTCCATAATAATTAGGGCATCCACACAATGTGTACAAAAGCACACCTTAAGGCTTAGTATGTGGCATCCTCTAAGGTTCACCTTATACATTGTGGAGAAAATAAAGTTATCTTTAAGCCTAAGGTGCACCTCAAGCTTGTGAGTTGCCCATAGAGAATATAAAAATCATTTCCCCTCTCTCCTTATTTCATGTGATCGTTCTCAAAAGAGTTTCAAAAATTTCAATATGCAAAATCTTAGCTAGAAGTCGAACTAGTCATCAAAATTCTCGGTGGTTCTCATATATTAATTGACCGCCCGATGGGTACCTCCAAAATATTTTTAATAAAACTTTCAAAGCAACCTACAATTTATTACTTGTCGTTCAGATTCGACCTTATTTTGATACATCTACATAAAGTCAATCAAGTGGGCGGAGTTAGATAGGAAGCTTGAAACCTCTTGAAATATGGGAATCGCAAGTACAACATGCTATTGATCTACTATATATGTCTGGAAACTTGTCTTGTGGCATTTAGATCCAATATTCTTCACACTTTCTTTACGGAAAAGAACGGTCTCGTCATCTCTTAGAACATTGAGAATGTTCTTTCCTGGTAGTTGCACACTCACACCGATGACACTTCTTACTACAAGAAGATGCTCCCATCTACCTCTAAAATGACATTTAATTCAAGAGAAATCTATCACTTACTTGTAGCTCAAGTTTGACCTAATTTCATTAAACTATCAAGATGCAAAATCTTAGCAAGAAGTTGAACCTGTCGCCAAAACTCTTGGTGATTTCTGATATATTAATTCACCCCCCCGATAGGTACCTCCAAGAGATTTTTCGTAAAACTTTCAAAGCAACCTACATTTTACTTGTAGTAGTTCAAATTTGACCTAATTTCGATAAATCGGGATAAACTCATTCAAGTGGGCAAAGTTACCTAGGAAGTTTGAGAACTCATAAAATATGGGAAATCGTAAGTACAGCATGTTGGTCCACTATGTATGTCTGAAAATTTGTCTTGTGGCATTCATATCCATATTCTTCGGACTTTCTTTATCAGAAAGAACAATCTCGTCATCACTCGGAAAATTGAGAATGTTCATTCCTAAGAAAGTTAGAAGCTCACACTGACGGCTTTGTTTACTACAAGAAGATGCACCTATCTATCTCTGAAAAGACATTTAATTCAAGAGCAATCTATCACGCTTGTAGCTCAAGTTTCACCTAATTTCGTGAAACTTTCAAGATGCAAAATCTTAGCAAGAAGTTGAACCTATAAGCAAAACTCTTGGTGGCCTCTCATATATTAATTGTGACCCTCAGTAACATGCAAAAGCTTTTTTGTAAAATTTTCAAAGCAAGACCTACAATTTTTATTGTAGTTTCAAATTTGACCTAATTTCGATGAGTTGACATAAAGTCATTCAAGTGGATGGAGTTATCTAGGAAGTTTGGAAATTCATAAAACATGGGAATCATCAGTACAACATGTTGTTCCACTATATATGTCTATAAACTAGGCTTGTGGCATTCAGATCTACATTCTTTGGACTTTTCTTTACGAAAAAGAACAATCTCGTCATCACTCGGAAATTTGAGAATGTTCTTTCCTGATAGTTGGACACTCACACTGAGCACATTGTTTAATGCAAGAAGATGCACCCATATACCTCTGAAAAGACATTTAATTCAAGAACAATGTATCACGCTTACTTATAGCTCAATTTTGACCTAATTTCATTAAACTATCAAGATGCAAAATCTTAGCAAGAAGTTGAACATATCGCCAAAACTCTGGGTGGTTTATGATATATTAATTGACCCCCCAATGGGTACATCCAAAAGATTTTCCATAAAACTTTCAAAGCAACCTACAATTTACTTGTAGTTTTAAATTTGACCTAATTTCGATAAATTGGCATAAAGTCATTCAAGTTGGCGGGGTTATCTAGGAAGTTTGAAAACTCATAAAACATGGGTATCATTAATACAACATGTTGGTCCACTATATATGTCTGAAAACTTGGCTTGTGGTATTCAGATCTAATATTCTTTGGACTTTTCTTTATGGAAAAGAACAACTTTTCTCGACATCACTCGGAAAATTGAGAATTGAATGTTCTTTCCAGACAGTTGGAATCTCACACTGAAGACACTATTTACTATAATAAAATGTACCCATCTACCTCTTAAAAGACATTTATTTCAAGAGCAATCTATCACGCTTACTTATAGGTCTGGTTTGACCTAATTTTGTTAAATTGTCAACATGCAAAATCTTAGCAAGATGTTAAAGCTGTTGTCAAGTGGGGCCATTATTTTCTTTTTCCTCGGACACTTGTGCCTTGTACTCGCCTATCCACTGCGTTAGACTGTTTTTTTCTTTTTTTGTGAAATTTGAACGATCTATTAATCATGATCAATAGAAATACAAACATGCCCAAAAGTAAGTTGCTCTTGGACACCCTATTTACTCAATGATAGGTGAATGTATAATCTCTTCTTGCTCTTCGATTTTCCCTTCCATTTTGAGCCATATTCTTTATAGAATAGAAAATTTTGAGACATAAAGTCATTTAAATGTACCAAGTTAGCTAGTAAGCTTGAAAAATCAGAATAAAAACTTGGATATTGTAAGAAAACATGGTCCACTACTTTGTATGAAAATTAGGGTGATGGAATTTTCTTTTAACTTGGTGTAGGTCCTGTATGAGCAAGGTGCTTCTGTTAACACGGTCGGTGGAATTACAAGTTGCATCAATGACCTAAGAAAATAAAAATGACATCCAAGTCCATACATTTAGCCCAAAGGACCCTGAAATTAATATAGCAAGGAAAAACAGTCCGGTCTAGCTATTTCTACACCAAGAAGCCGAGCCATACTCTTTGGCTAGTGCTACTTGCTTAACAAAAGAATTCTAGAGAGCTTGTTGGTTAAGTGCATCGAATGCGAAAGTTCTTTATTTTCTAAATTTTTGTTATTTTATTTCAATATTTTAAAAATAGGGTCAGTGTGCAAATTCTTAGAAAGAAACTGAATCTTCGAAACTCTCTCTAGTTTTTCTGCTAATCGACATAAAGTCATTTCAATGGTAGAAATTAGCTAGAAATCTTGAGAATCATTCTTAAACACATGTCCACACATTTGTCTAGAAATGGGTGGTGGCAAGCTCGCGTGGCAAGTTTAATGAGCGATCGTCTAGTCGACTTGTTTGAGCTTGGTTTGTTTTCTTAACGAACTTATGTGAGCAACATTTTTTTCTCATTATGTTAACAAACTAAACAATATTGTTAAATACTTTCATGAGCTACTCTTTAAGATCTTGGTCACAATAAAGAGCTTAGAAAGTGTGTTCGCCTAATTTCATGTATGCTAGTTATTTTTTGTGTACCATGTACTATACAAGAGAGAGAGAGAGAGCTAACCCGTGGTTGGATGGTTGTGAGGGAAGTTGTACCCCTAGACCACCAGAGTTAAATCCCCATCAGGTTTGGCACTTTGGTGTCTAATAAAAGGTGAAATATTATTCTTCAGTGGGAAGCGCTGTCTCCATCTATAGCGAGGTGCGTATGGTGACTTCATCAAGATCAAGCCCTGCCGGATTAGTCTCAAGACATAGTCTTTCATAGGTGGTCATATAGAGGTAGGGTGTGTGTGCGTTCATAGGGGTGAGTGTGTATGCATTTGTGAGTGTTTGTGTTTTGTATGGGGTTTTCGCAAAAAAATGTGCGAGAGAGGGGCCTTCGGTTTATATTGAGATTTGCTCAGTTATCCAAAACTACGTATAATGCAAGTCAAACTATGTCACTGAGAGCATGTGCAACATTGGAATTTTGGGGTGTACTCTAAGAGAATATTTTTCTTACTAGTCCTAGGTCACTGGATAAGGTGAGTCTAGCTAAGTTATTATGGACCCTGGGTCTATACAAGACCCATGTCTAAGGGAATCAAATGGCAGTCTAGTAAATTTTTTGTTAGTGTGTAGAAGATTTATTTTTTGTTTCTTTCTACTCAGATGAGTGGGCCCCCTATCTGGTCTAAACGGTGGAGCAGATTTTATTTTCTTAGAAACAAGTCTAGTAAATTTCTTAGGCACGAGTCTAATAAGGGCGTGTGTAGTGTATAGAAGTACCTAAGAAAACTAGAGACATTAGTCTAAGAAAACTACTTTTTCTCCAGCGTATATAACTAAAGTGGGTCCACACAACCATGCTAAAAATAAAAACAGACTGTTATCCACTGACTAGTGGGCCCTCTTGCCAATTGATTCTCTTAGACATAAGTCTAGCACTAGGCTCACCTTGAAGAATATTTTTGTTAGCACCACCGACTCCACCATTTATTCCTATGTTTAAGACTTCACTCCGTGCTTGCTCTGATGTATGGGGCCTATGGGATCACTACCATGGGGCCCCGTTATTCGTGGTCCAGTTATATCCTATAGCAGCCAACAAATGTGAGATCTGACTCCCCTAGCTCTTCCTTCTCCATGAAGCCTCGATGCTTGGCTTTGAAGGATAGTAACGAGGGAAGTAGGAGGCGACATTATTCATGTTGATAGCGAGGTGCCTATGGTGACTTCATCAAGCTCATGCCCCCCAAACCAGTCTCAAGACACAATCTTTTGGAGGTGCTCATAGGGGTAGGGTGTGCGTTCATGCGTTCATAGGGGTGCGTGTGTGTATGCATTTGTGAGCGTGTGCGTTTTGTAGTGGGTTTTCGCAAAAAAAGAAGGGCCTTCTATTTATATTAAGTTCTGCTCAGTTTTCCAAAATTACTTGTAATGGTCACTGATGTCTAGGGTCTATGGGATCACTACCGTGGGGCCCGTTATCAGTGGTTCAATTATATCCATAGCAGCCAACGAATGTGAGCTCCGACTCGCATAGCTCTTCCTTCTCCATGAAGCCTCAACCTCAACTTTGTAGGATGGTTATGAGGGTAGTGGGAGGCGACTTTCCCATCGATATATAGCGAGGTGCCTATACTGACTTCGTCAAGATCAAGCCCCACCGGATCAGTCTAAAAGATAGTCTTTGTAAGGTGTGCATAGGGGTAGGGTGTACCACCACTGCCACCGCCTCCTCAAATATAGTTGGCGTATATCTCTGACCGTATAGTTGGCGCCACCACCGCCTCCTCAAATAGTTTCACCCCATGCAACTGGATCAGAGAGACGACATACAAAACAACCAGAAATCTCCGAAATGTCACCTCTGGAAGGCATCTAGAGGGGGAACTCGTCCACCGAGGATCCATCTTCGCCCTGCACAGATTCGGGAGGCTAAGGCATCGATCTTCATCATCAACCGCTGCATCACCACCATCTCCATCCATCCCATCTACATCTTGTCTAGATCTTGTTGTAATTTCCATACTCGTTGTGGATTTATACAAGTACTATTCATCTATGATAGATTCCATCATTATTGCCATGATGTTGATTGCCTTCATGTCTGAGTAGATCATTAGTTCTTGAGGAGAGGGAGAAACCCTAGTATGAGATTGAAATAAAATAATGTTTATTATGATATTCATCGCTGTGACCATGTGTTAAATTGTCTTCATCTTGATATTAGGAGAAGTAGACCTCTCAATATTTGCCTCTTATGGGGACTTGGTGGAGGGAACTACTTGTTGGTAGACGGAGGTATGTTAGCACTTATAGTGACTATAAATCTGTTGGCACTCCTTACGTATCAACTTGGGAACCGAGGAAACTCACGGAACACTATCCATGCCATGGGATACGTCCTACGGGATTAAGTCCCTTAATAGCGCAGTAATTCGATTGATGTAGATTGCTGACTGTTGTGGTTATGAGGATGATGTGAGCAGTGGTTGCTGCCTATTTGTCCAAATACAAAGTTCCTCCCACACATACACGAGAATGTTCATGATACTATTCTTTACCTTAGTCCTTTATAATGCTAGTGGTGTATCCGCTACTCCCTGAGAAGGCATTTTTTCCTATTGCAGTTCCAATCCCTCTTACATACGCGACACTTATTTTCTGTGTTCAGTTGTTTTACTTTATTTATTGTTGCTCTTATACCAAAAACTCCAAAACACCTTTTTACGCAATACTCTCATTTTATCTTGTCACTTAGAACTTTATTTAGCATTTCTATTGTAGTATTTATTTCAAGAGTTATTAGACTTTAGACTCCTGCTCCCTATGGGATCGATATCTTTGTTTTGAAACAAGCTAGATCTATGCACTTGCAGTCATCAAGCTATTTTCTAGCACCGTTTCCGGGGAGCTAAGTGTTGTAGGTGTTTTAGTTTTTGCTTATTTATTTTTGTCTTGCTAAGTTTTGTTTTGAGTTACAGGTTTCCACCAACATTATGGAGTTTGAGCATATGACTAGTGCTAACCCACTCAACCACTTTGGGAAGCCCTATGATATTTATAAAAGAGACAACTCCAACGAGAAGACAAGGGGTTTGAAATAAATCCTCTATTACTCGGACTTCTAGAAAAGAAGCAATTTACTCGAGATGAAGAAGATCCTGATCCATATGAGCATATTGCATGTTTCAAAGATATATGTGGCACTTTTCACTTACTGGGATATATCGCTAATGAGGTAAGGGTTAAACTTTTTAGTCAGACTTTGACTAGTAAAACTCTCTCATGGTATAGATCTCTACCCCATAAGCCAGTACTACTTGGGATAATTTAGCATGTGAGTATCTAGTAAAATATTATCCATTATCAAAATATTTTGGAATCATGCGTCTTATAATGACTTGGAGGAACCTCCCTAATGAAGGACTAGTAAGAGCTTATATCAGATTTAAAGATTTACTTAATCTATGTCCTCATCATGATTTGCCTGAATGGTATTTATTGCATATCTTTTATGGCGGTTTAATCGAACCTAATAAAATTGAACTAGACTCTTTCACTGATGGAGCCTTTATAAATCTTCCTATAACTAAAGCTTGGGCATTACTTAATAGAATTCGCGATCATAGAGTTTCATGGAATTTTGGTCTAGGAAGCGAAGGAGGCATAGAAATAGATTATGATTGTATTCATGACTATAATAAAAAGGGCCATGTTAAAGAATTATCTAAGGAACTTTATTTGGATTCAGATCTTGTGTTGCAAGTTGTTAAAGATTTTATAGAACACATTGAAGCTCCAAAAGAGGGTTTGGTCAAGTATGATCCACCACCCGAACCTGAGAAGAAAAGAGAAGTTAAAGCAACACTGGCCTCCCTAGAACCAATATATGAGATACCTTTCCCTAACACTACACATAAGCATATTTCTAATATGAATAGGTCAAAGCAGTACACGAGAAGAAGGAATATGAAAGTATGCCAGAAGTTGTGGAACATCTGGAAGAAACCAAAGATGAAGAGGTAACTAAGGAAGTAATTATGGCTATGTATGCACATTGTAACATAGTTGAACTTGATAAATAGACTTCCGTATTGGTTGAAGGTAAAACAAAGGTAAACGATGTGGGTAAGCCTATTCTTCCCTGCATATTTAAGGAAACCTCGCATTATGGTTTATGCAATCTTGGCACCGAATTTAATGTTATATCTTATGATTTTTATTTAGAAATAAAAGAAGAAATAGAACCTTCTATAATTGAAAATACTGATTTGACAATCATGTTAGCCAATAAAACTCTTAGAATTTCAATGGGAGTAGTTGAACATGCAACATTCATAATTGACAACAAAAACTTTCCTATCGATTTTGTAGTTGTTGATATGCTAGCTGACACTCTTTGCCCAATTATATTTGGAAGGAACTTTTTGAGTGATGTAGGTGCCAAAGTTGATTTCAAAAAGGAGATTGGGTCTCTTAAGCTTGGGGAAGCAGAAAAAGAATTCCACTTTTCCAAATTTAAAGACATGCCTCCAGAAATACAAGAAGAATAGAAAGAGAAAACTATTGAGGAAATGGCAGCTCTCTTCTTTAGTGATCAAAAATAAGAAATAAATGAAGACTTAAATTATGAAGAAATAGTTATGGAGGACAAGTCCCTAGAAGAACTAGAAGATGAATTCGATTCACTTCCCATTATAGGGCCTCCAACTAATGAGGCTTTTGAAGAGCCATAAAAGAGAGGGGATGAGGAATTACCAACCCCAGAATTGAAGACTACCAGATAATCTTAAATACAGATTTTAGATGATACAAATAAATTTATTGTTATTATTAGTGCTAAAGTTTCAGGAGATGAAGAAGAACTCATGAAAATACTTAAGGAGCATCGCAAGGCCTTTGGGTACTCAACGGATGATTTGAAGGGAATTAGTCCCATGATAACCGTCCATCAAATATTCATGGAAGAAGGAGCTAAACCAGTTGCAGAATTTAATAGAAGACTGAAGCTCGAAATGACGGAAGTGGTTAGAAAAGAAATAGTACGCCTATTGGACGCAGGTATAATCTATCCTATTAAAGAAAGTGAATGGGTAAGTCCTGTTCATTATGTCCCTAAGAAGGGTAGTTTACTGTTCTTCCTAATGAAAACAATGAATTGATACCTACTTGAACTATTTTTGGACATAGAATGTGCATAGATTTCAGGAAATTGAATAAAGAAACTAGGAAAGATCACTATCTTTTACCGTTCATAGATCAAACTTTAGAGAGGTTAGCGAACCACACTCATTTTTGCTACTTGGATCGATACTCTGATTTTTCTCAAATAGCTGTTCATCCTGATGACCAACTTAAAACAACTTTCGTTAGCCCTTATGGTTTACATGCTTACCGTTGTATGCCTTTTGGTTTATGTAATGCTCCAGCTACTTTTCAAAGATGCATGACCGCTATTTTGTGGATTTTATAGAACTGATAATGGAAGTATTTATGGATGACTTTTCTGTCCATGGAACTCCATTTACTAGTTGCTTGGATAATCTCAAAAGAGTTTTGCAGTATTGCGAAGAAACCAATGTTGTTCTAAACTGGGAGAAGTGCCATTTTATGGTCAAAGAAGGTATAGTCCTTGGACATAAGGTATCTAGTAAGGGAATTGGATTGGATAGAGCTAAGGTTGAGGCCATAGAGATAATGCCACAACCTAGGGATATAAAAGGTATAAGAAGTTTCCTTGGTCATGTGGGTTTCTATAGAAGGTTCATTAGAAATTTCTCTGGAATATCTAAACCTTTGACTAACCTCCTGCAAAAGGGAGTAAGGTTTAATTTTGATGATAAATGTCTCTTAGCCTTTGATAAACTTAAAAATGCTTTATCCCATGCTCCTATTATTAAACCACCTATTTGGGATATGACTTTTGACTTAATATGTGAAGCTAGTGATGATGTTGTAGAACTAACTCTAGGACAACACATAGGTCGTAGATTTAATATTATACATCATGCTAGTAGAACTCTTAATAGTGCTCAAAAGAATTATCCTAAGGAAGAAAGGAAAGTTTTTGCTGTATTTTTCTCTTGCGATAAATTTCATTCTTATATAACTGATGCAAAACTAGGATTTGATACGAATCAAACCATAAGGCAAAAGACTGATCCGTTGGATCCTTTTGATTCAAGAATTTGAGTTGCAGATTATGCAGAGGCAAGAAATAAAGATGTTGGATGTAGTGTCCATATTTGCCCAGCAAGACACCAATCTTATTGAGAGGAACTTTAGTCCTGGTGATTTTCATTTATGAGAATTATTAAATGAACTAAGGTCAATTCCTATAAAAGAGAAGAAGTCTTTGTTGTTGGAGGAGCTTGGCATCCCCGAATAATTAAACGGTAAGTTCAAGGTAAGTGTTCTTACTCAAATAAGTGATTTGTTTTCACAAATTTTACTCCTAAATTTTTTTCCTTTGAATTTCTCGTGTTTTTCTGAAGTTTCTGAAGGTTTTTACCAAATATACGGTCGCAACTATACGACCAGAGAAAATCCTTCGGCCATTGATGGCTGATACGTTGCTAATGTATCCATAATTTTTGATGATCCTTGCTTGGTTTTATCTACTTTCTTGTGTTTTGTTCCAACTTTGGAGTACTTTCTATACACTTTCTTGGACTAACCTATTAACAAGAGCCACAGTGCCAGCTGCCTGTTTTCTGCTGATTTTGGTTCCAGGAAAGTCAGAAAATGAATATTCTCGGAATTGGACGGGACAAAAGCAAAGTCAGTTTTTCACCGAGGGACACAAGGAGCCAGAATACAAGATGGAGAGGGGCCAGGGGCCGCCACACCACCTGGCCGTGCGGCCCAGCTTGGCCCGCGCCAGGGGGTGGTCTGGCCACCTACGGCACCCCCTCGGCCTCCCCTTTCGCCTATAAGATGCCTCTGATACAGAAAACCTAAGTACCCTATCAAAATTCCACGAAAGAGTCTGTTGCCGCCATCATCTCCATCCCTAGATCGGGAGGGATCTGAAGCTCTTCTCGGCACCCTGCCGGATAGGGGAATTCACCCTGGAGGCCTTCTTCATCATCGTGAAAGTCTCCAGTGTGATGCGTTAGTAGTTCATCTCTAGACTACGGGTCCATGTAGTAGCTAGATGTCTGGTTCTCCTCCTTTGTGCTATCATGTTTAGATCCTGTGAGCTCCGTTCATGATCAAGATCATCTATTTGTAATTCTACATGTTGTGTTTGCGGGGATCCGATGGATATTGAGATGCTATCAGATTGATTATTGATTCTATCATGTCTTTGTTATTTGTGATCTTGCATGCTTTCCGTTGTTAGTAGCTATCTTGGCCAAGTAGATGCTAGCAAATCCAAGACTTAGTATTTACAAATAGATGTGCTGTACCTTAGAGATTCCTGTCACTTCCCCAGATTACTAGAGGCACGAACCCACTATCGAGCATAAATACTCCCTCTTGGAGTTGCTAGCATCTACTTAGCCAAGATAGCTACTAATAACGGAAAGCATGCAAGATCACAAATAACATAGACATGATAGAATCAATAATCAATCTGAAATATCATCTCAATATCCATCGGATCCTCGCAAACACAACATGTAGGATTACAAATAGATGACCTTGATCATGAACGAAGCTCACAAGATCTAAACATGGTAGCAAAAAGGAGGAGAACCAACCATCTAGCTACTACATGGACCCGTAGTGCAAGGATGAACTACTCACGCATCACACTGGAGGCAGTCATGGTGATGAAGAAGGCCTCCAGGGTGATCTCTCCCCTCTGACAGGGTGCCAGGAAGAGCTTCAGATCCTTCCCGATCTAGGGATGGAGATGATGGCGTCTATATACTCTTTCATGGAATTTTGATCGGGTACTTAGGGTTTTCATCCCGGTAGACTTTTATAGGCGGAAGGGCAAGGTCGGTGGAGCACCAGGGAGGCCACACCCCCTGGTGGCACCCCCAGGCCGCACAGCCACCAGGTGTGGCCACCCTGGTGCGCCACTTTGTCTACCCTCCGGACTCCGTGTTGCTTCAGGTAAAATATAGACTTTGGCTTTTGTTTGGTCCAATTCCAAGAATATTTCCTTACTCGCTTTTCTAAAACCAAAACAGCAGAAAATAGGCAACTGGCACTGTGGCATCTTGTTAATAGTTTAGTTCCAGAAAATGTGTAAAAATACTCCAAAGTGTTGACAAAACATAAGAAAGTAGATATAAAACAAGCATGGAACATCAAAAATTATAGATACGTTTACAATGTATCAGCCGTATAGTTGGTCCTTAAACCTTCTATGTCCTCTTTGCGAATTTGTCTGGATCTATATAGTCGCAACTATACGACCGGAGAAAAATTTCCGGCCGTATAGTTGGTCATTAAACTCTTAGTCATTTTGATTTTTGATGTCTGGATCTATACGATCGCAACTATAAGACCGGAGAAAATCCTCCCATCGTATAGTTGGTCGTTAAACTCTCAGACATTCTTCGTTTTCCTTTTCGATAAAAAAATATTTTTGTCGGTTCCAAGTCGATAACATAACCGACCTAGACTCGAGATATTTGCAAATATCTGCCCGAAACCAACTATACGGCCGGAGCTATATGGGCCACGCCCATATAGTTGGTCGTTACGCGACATGACTCCTCCAAATCCGCGATTTCTTTTCCTATTAGGTTAAGATTCTTTTCTTGGGTGTGAATTTGGTGTTTCTCGCGAGTTTTACTGACCTCTGACCCCCCTTATATACTGCCATTGTCTCTCTCTCTCTAATCATAATCTCCAGGAACCAATCTACCTCTTATTCATACGTGAGGAAACGCAACCCAAGGGACAGAAGCCAAGGAGAGAATTTCCTGTGGAGATTGGGAGCAATAGCGAACAAGGCAAGGAGATCAAGATCATCCCTATGGAGTTCCTCGACACTGACAATGAACGTCGGAAGATGGAGTTGAAAGCCCCCAGTGGAAGATTGAAGAGATGGACAAGGAGACATCGGGGGCACCCAAGCATCTTCGATTTCTGCGAATTTATCTTGATAAACTGGATGAAGATATTAAGCAGACAACCGAATCAGGTTTTTCTATGAGTGTTAAGGTGATTCAAACCCTTCAAGATAACAATGATCTCATTAAAGAATAAGTGAAAGTGCTGGAGAGGAATAATCTTTTCTACAAGCTGCGTGTTAAAGAATTAGAGGCTGTCAATCAATCCCTCCGCCTCAGGCTTGCCCGTGAAGAGAAGATACCGTGTGCCATGGAACCATAGTGATCTACAATAATCACAGTATCAAATAATCACAAGGGATTATTTGATCCTGCCTGGCTTGATTCCAAGCTTGGGGAGATCTTTAAGACCTTGTAATGTATCTTTTAAGTTTTACATTAGTATTTTAGTTTTGCATTAGTTCAAACTAGAAATAAAGTTTGCATCATTAGAATTCCCTTTAGGAATAGTCGATCCCTTTTATGATATTCCGAGTTTATTATCATATATGGAGCAATATTGAGTTTGTGTTTGTCCTATTGGATATATGAATGGCTTGAGTATAATTTTACTTGCACTTGATGATAGTAATAGGAGTCTTCCACACCGTTGGTATTAATGGAACATACAAAGATAATTTGGTCAATATGTTGTAAGTACATGGTTTGATTTACAAAGAAAGAAAAATTATCTAATTAGTAAAGTTGAAAAAGAAACCTTGAACAAAGGAAAATTAAAAGTGTTATCAAATTAGAGTGAGAACAAGACGAGGTAGAATATTCAAGCTATAAAGATTGCTTCATATACAATTGGAGTTTGGTAATTGAGATAGTTAAACTTTGAATTCCTACATGAAGTGGAATATATGGCTAGCTCCTTTGCACAACACTTAAAAAAGTGTGAGCATATATATATATATAAAGAGCGAATGTGCGAAAAGCAAATAGGCATACACCACTATATTGTATAATGACAAAGAGACGTTTTGAGATTTTGAATCACAAGTGAATATGTTAATCCTAAAACACTTGGGACTACCTCGCTAACTCATTCGGTTGAACTAAATACTTTTACATCATATTGAGAATGATCTTTTGTGAATTGTTAAATGCTAAGGTGTGGAATCCTACTAATATTAATCGGATGGTTCGAGTAAGGTACTATTCTTGAACCTACTCCTATGTATCATATATGATAAACACATGCTGCAGCTGCCTCATTTATTTTATCGAGTCAGCTTCATGAATCTGAGGATCACATCCATTAAGCTAACTTGCTCAGGATGAGCAAGAGTCTAAGCTCGGGGAAGTTGATGAGTGCATATTTGCATCATGTTTTATATTATTATTTTGCATTATAGATGTAGGATCTTGGTATTTCACGGCGCTCGCGTGCACATTTTATGTCTATTTTCCTAGGATTGGGACAAATGATGGATACAATGGACACAATTCTTGGAGCAGTTGTACTAAGGAGAAAAGGAGTCAAAAAACAACGTAAAATGCTTATTTGGGAAATATCAATAATACCAGAAGAAAAACTGAAGCGATCAAGGCATACAAATGGTTTAACGACCAAATATACGGTGGGAATAAAATTTTCGGCCGTATAGTTCCCGCCGTATAGTTGGTGCCACCACCGCCTCCTCAAATAGTTTCACCCCGTGCAACTGGATCACAGAGACGACATATAGAACAACCAGAAATCATCGAAACCTCACCTCCGGAAGGCATCTGGAGGGGTAACTCGTCCACCCCTTCTTCGCCCTGCGTAGATCTAGGAGGCTACGGCATCGATCTTCATCATCAACCGCTGCATTACCACCATCTCCATCCATCCCATCTACATCTTGTATAGATCTTGTTGTAATTTCCATACTCGTTGTGGATTTATACAAGTACTATTCATCCATGATAGATTCCATCATTATTGCCATGATGTTGATTGCCTCCATGTCTGAGTAGATCATAACTTCTTGGGGAGATGGAGAAACCCTAGTATGAGAATGAAATAAGATAAAGTTTATTATGATATTCATCGTTGTGACTGGTACGTTGCAAATGTATCTATAATTTTTGATGTTCCGTGCTTGGTTTATATCTACTTTCTTATGTTTTGTCCACACTTTGGAGTAATTTTTATACACTTTCTTGGACTAACCTATTTACAAGATGCCATAGTCCCAGCTGCCTATTTTCTGCTGTTTTTGGTTCCAGGAAAGTCAGAAAATTAATATTCTCGGAATTGGACGGGACAAAAGCCAAAGTCAATATTTCACCGAGGGGGACATGGAGCCACAATACGAGACGGAGAGGGTCCAGGGGCCGGCCACAACACCTGGCTTCACGGTCAGGCCTGGCGCGTGCCAGGGGGTGGTGCGGCCGCCTAGGGCACCCCCTCGGCCTCCACTTTCGCATATATATTGCCTCCGATACAGAAACCTTAAGTACCCGATCAAAAATCCACGAAAGAGTTTGTAGCCGCCGTCATCTCCATCCCTAGATCGGGAGGGATCTGAAGCTCTTCCCAGCACCCTGTCAGAGGGGAGAATTCACCCTGGAGGCCTTCTTCGTCACCATGCAAGCCTGTGGTGTGATGTGTGAGTAGTTCATCCTTGGACTACGGGTCCATGTAGTACCCAGATGGTTGGTTCTCATCCTTTGTGCTATCATGTTTAGATCTTGTGAGCTCCATTCATGATCAAGATCATCTATTTGTAATCAAATATGTTGTGTTTGCGGGGATCCAATGGATATTGAGATGCTATTTTAGATTGATTATTTATTATATCATGTCTTTGTTATTTGTGATCTTGCATGATCTCCGTTGTTAGTAGATATCTTGGCCGAGTAGATGCTAGCAACTCCAAGAGGGAGTATGTATGCTCGATAGTGGGTTCAGGCCTCTATTAATCTGGGGAAGTGACAGAAATCTCTAAGGTACTAGATGTGCTGTTGCTACTAGGGAGAAAACAGCAATCCTCTGTTCATAGAACAATCGTATTGTTTACTTTACAAGCAATGCTTAATGAAATTATCTGTTGCTTGCAACTTAATACTGGAGGGGGTTCGGATGATAACCTGAAGGTGGATTATTAGTCATAGATGCAGTTGGATTGCGGTCTATGTATAATTTTGTAATGCCCAATCAAATCTCATCGGAGTCAAGATGATTAGTATATGCATGTATGCTTTCTCAATGTTTGTCAATTGCCCAGCTGTAATTTGTTCACCCAACATTTTATCCATCTTAAGGAGAATCACCACTAGTGAACTATGGACCCCGGTCCTTTCTTTTACCATCAATCTACAACTGTTTAATGTTTTCTATTTACTTTCTGCAAGCTATTACTTTCTTACACACAATACGTTTAATCCTTTGTTTTCAACAAAACCGGTGAGATTGAGAACCTCACTGTAAGTTGGGGACAAAGTTCTGTGGTTGTTTTGTGCAGGATTCCAAGTTGGAAACAACACCTTGGAGGTGTTTCCTTGCTCCTACTGGTTCGATAACCTTGGTTTCACAACTGAGGGAAAATTTGCTACTGTGCTCATCATACCTTCCTCTTGGGGTTCCCAACGAGCTCATTGTATCTTGATCCAACAAGCATCTTTCTGGCACCATGGATTGAAGGAACAAGCACCCACGTCAACCACGCGCTAGTAAGTATTTTTTGGCGCTGTTACCGGGGAGTCAAGGACATCTTCACAAAGGGAGTCCCTCATAACCAATCTCTTTTCTTTGTTATTTTTGTTTTTCTTTTCTTTTATCAAAAACACACACAAAATAGTTATACTAGTTTGCTTTCTTTATTTAAAACACACAAAAAATGAATACTCTTGAAAACACTAAGTTGTGTGACTTCACTAGCACCAACAACAATGATTTCATGTGCACACCTATTGTTCCACCTGTTCTTGAAGCTACTTTCTTTGAAATTAAACCTGCTTTACTCAATCTTGTTATGAGAGAACAATTTTCTGGTATTGGTACTGAAGATGCTGCTACTAATGTGATACAATTTAGAATTGATGAAAATATTAGACTATTAGCTGAATTACATGCTAAGTGGGAAAGAGAAGATGAAATTGCTAGAAATATTAGTGTTTCTACTATCACTACCACTAATGTTGAAGCTAGTAAACCCAATGGAACCTTTTCTAAGAAAAATGCTGAAATTCTTCAGAATATATGAAACAATAGCTCCACTACTTTAGATGATCATTATTATTTTGATCTTGATGGTTGCAATATCTCTGAAGTAATTAAGTTCCTACAAAATCTTGCTAAAAGTCCTAATACTAGTGCTATGAATATGGCCTTTACAAAAAACATTACTAATGCTCTCATAAAAATTAAAGAAGAAAAGATGAAACATAAAGCTTCTATTCCTATGAAACTAGAAGATGGTTGGGAACCCATCATTAATATGAAAGTAAATGATTTTGATTTCAAAACTTTATGTGATCTTGATAGTAGTATTTCTATTATGCCTAGAAGGATTTATGATATGCTTGATTTGCCACCATTGGAAGATTGTTATTTAAATGTCCCACTTGATGATAATGCTAAAAAGAAACTCATGGGGAGTATTAATGATGTTCTTATTATGGTTAACGATGCCTATGTCCCTGTTGATTTTTATGTTTTGGATGTTGAATGCAATGCTTCTTGTCCTATTACTTTGGGAAGACCTTTTCTTAGAACTGTTGGTGCCATTATTGATATGAAAGAAGACACCATTAAATATCAAATCCCACTCAAGAAAGGTATAGAACACATCCCTAAGAAAATAGAGAAGATCCCTTTTGCCTCTCCTATGAAAACAAAATTTTCTCTTAATGTTTCTTCATTTGAGAATACTTTATTCTTTTGCTTCCTTCGTATGCCTAATTTAAAGGCGTTAAAGAAAAATACTTACTGGGAGATAACCCAAAAGTTTTAGATGAGTCTTGGAAGCTATTACCTCTGTAATAACCGCTCATTATCCTATTTATTTGCTTTTTGTGCCAAGAGTAACCTCTAATGAGAGAGAAGTAATGCTTGGAAAAGTTGCTGTCTCGAAACAGATTTTTGTGCTCCCTATAAAAATTCCTGTAAAATCTATGTACGTCGGTTTGGGATGTGATTTTTTGTGCTTCTGCCCCAGGTTGTTATCCAACTTTCGTTAGTTGAACACTTTTCGATATCATAAGCAGAAGGTCTTCCAAAAAATTGGTTTTTACTTCCTGGTCTATTTTGACAGATTTCTGTCATTATTTGCATTTGCTTCTTGTTGATTCCTTTTTGAGTTCTTTTTGGGGAACTGAGCTTTTTGAGGGAAGTGCTACAGTAGTTTATGTTTTAATAGAAGTTTTATTGGTGTTGAAACTGAACCCAAAGATTTATTATCTTGAGTACACTAATGTTGCTAATAAAGATTGTGTGAAGTTTTGTATGAAGGAAGAATTTCAGGTGTAAGAAAAGAATGATGTAATGAGATGAAGAATGGACTAAAGCTCAAGCTTGGGGATGCCACCCGTGTCACCCAAGAAATATCCAAGAAGTAAAAGCGTCAAAGCTTGGGGATGCCCACGGCATCCCCTTCTTCATCAATAAAAATCTCAAGTTTCTTCCAAACACTTCATTTTTATTGTTTCGTGCACAGTTGTGTTGTTCTTGGAGCGTCTTTGTTTTTGTTTTTGGTTTTATTTTGCTTGGTTTTCTTAGTTTTCTTGAATAAATTGGTTGGACCCCCTCTTTCATACATTAGTTTCCAAAAAAGATTTGTCTGGATTGGAAAAGAGTAGGAAAAGTTCATGCTTAAGTGGTAAAAAGGAGCTTGTTTTTGACTGTGGCATATGCTTTTTCATGTCATGCTTGATATTGTTTCGGCTTTATGCTTAGTGATTTTTGCTGTAGCATGACATGTTATAAACAATTGAGATTGCTTAATGTGCCTTGAAAGAACCATGCATTGTTTTAGCATATTAAAGCATAATATTGTGGTATTCTCCTTTGATGCTTTATTTGGGTTAACTTGACGCATGCTCACACCATGTTAAGACTATCCCAAGTCAGCATAGCCTCTATGATATTTCAGTTTTCGTCTTGTAATATCACTTTATACTTTAATTAATAATGTTTTGTCACTTTGCATGATTATGGCCATTATTGCTCTCTTAGTTGGTCGCTCCCAGTCTTTTGCTAGCCTCCATAACCAAGTATGAGTTCCACTCATGCATCCAACTCCAAATAAAACCAAGTTATTCCAAAGAGTCCACCATACCTACCTATTAGCATTTGCTATTCCAAGTATATTCATGTTTTTATCTTCTTTCGAAATTAAACTTGTTATGAGAAAACTAGTGATTAAAGCTCTCACGAACTAGATGGCACACTTTACTTTTCTGCCCCTAATAAACTTGAACCATTGTGTCGGCTATATTGTATATGCTTGCACTTATATGTTGGGGATTAGCAGAACCATCATGTCATGGGGAATGCTTTCAAAATTGCACTTGTACATTGTACCTAGTTGATATCATGCTCTTTTGTCTATGGATGTCGTCGGTGTGAAATGAAAGGGGATCTTGTAAGTCCATGAGGTTATGTATGTGTGTTATAGAAACGCCTAGGCCGCTGGTCTAATCCATGCCTAATCATGGTGAAAACCTGCAGCGTAACCATAATGAGCAATCTATGAAGCATTCTTCTTATAAAAAATAGATAGAGATTGAGAAAAAGAGAAAAAAGGAAAAAAGATGAGAAAAGAGGAAAGAGAGAAAAAGCACCATTTTCCCATCGTAAATAAGAAGAATGCTGAGATGCTCATTTTCTGCTTGCCTTGTCGTTTTGATATGGAGATTCTTTCGTATTATCGGGCAAGGGGTACCCCGTTGGAGGTTATCCATGATACACATGTACTTACTATGACAAGAACTTAACGGTGACTAAACTTGAGGTTCTCAATATCTGACTCTTTTTTCATATAGAACCGCCAACGGGGTACCCCTTGCCCGATGATTCGGAAGAATCCCCATATCAAAATGACAAGGCAAGCAGAAAATGAGCATCTCAGCAATCTTCTTATTTACCATGGGAATATGGTGCTTTTTTTTTTCTCTTTCCTCTTTTCATAATCTTTTTTTCTTTTTCTCTTTTTTCTCAATATCTGACTCTTTTTTTATAAGAAGAATGCTTCATAGACAGCTCATTATGGTTACGCTGCTGGTTTCCACCATGTCAGCATGGATTAGACCAGTGGCCCAGGTGTTTCTCTAACACATATATACATAACTCCATGGACTTACAAGCTCCCCTTTCATTTCACACCAACGACATCCATAGACAAAAGAGCATGATATCAACTAGGTACAAAGTAGAAGTGCAATGTTGAAAGCATTCCCCATGACAACATGGTTATGCTAATCCCCAACAAATAAGTGCAAGCATATACAACATAGACGACACGATGGTTCAAGTTTATTAAGGGCAAGAAAAAGTAAAGTGTGCCATCAAGTTCATGAGAGCTTTAATCACTAGTTTTCTCATAACAAGTTTTTTATTCGGAAGGTAGATAAAACATGAATATACATGGAATAGCATATGCTAGTAGGTAGGTATGGTGGACTCTTTGTAATAACTTGGTTTTAGGAGTTGGATGCATGAGTGGAACTCATACTTGGTTACAGAGGCTAGCAAAAGACTAGGAGCGACAAACTAAGAGAGCAATAATGGCCATAATCATGCAGAGCGACAAAACATCATTGATCAAAGCATAAAGTGATACTACAAGTTGAAAACTAAAGGATCATAAAGTCTTATGGTGACTTTGATAGTCATAACATGGTGTGAGCATGTGCCAAGTCAACCCAAATAAAGCATCAAAGGAGAATACCACAATACTATGCTTTAATATGCTAAAACAACGCATGATCCTTCTAAGGCACATTAAGCAATCTCAATTGTTTATAACAATTCATGCTACATCAAAGAATCCTAAGCATAAAGCCAAAACAATATCAAGCATGGCATGACAAAGCATAGGCCACAGTCAAAAACAAGCTCTCTTTACCACTTAAGCATGAACTTTCCTACTCTTTTTCCAATCCAAACCAAACTATTTGAAAACCAATGCAATGAAAGAGGGGGTCCAACCAATTTATTCAGCAAACTAAGCAAACGAAAACTAAAAATGAAAACAAAGACGCTCCAAGAACAACACAATAGTGCATGAAACAATAAAGATGAAGCGGTTGGATGAAATCTCGGATTTTTATTGATGAAGAAGGGGATGCCTTGGGCTTCCCCAAGCTTTGACGCTTGTACTTCTTGAATATTTCTTGGGGTGACACGCGTGGCATCCCCAAGCTTAAGCTTTAGTCCATCCTTCATCTCATTACTCATTCCTTCCATACACCTGCAATTTTTCCTTCATACAAAACTTCACACAAATCTTTATTAGCAACATTAGTGCACTCAAGATAATAGGTCTTTAGCATCAGTTTCAACACCCATAAAACTTCCATTAAAAAAAACTACTGTAGCACTTCCCTCAAAAAGCTCAGTTCCCCAAAAGAACTCGAAAAGGAACCAACAAGAAGCAAATGCAAATAATGACAGAAATCTGTCAAAATAGACCAGCAGGTAAAGACGAATTTTTTCGAAGACCTTCTGTTACTCAAATCGAAAAGTGTTGAACTAACGAAAGTTAGATAACAACCTGGGGCAGAAGCACAAAAATCCACGCCTCAAAATGACGTACAGAGATTTTACACGAATGTTTACGGTGAAGCACAAAAATCTGTTTCGGGACAGCAACTTTCCCAACCATTACTTCTCTCTCATTAGAGGTTACTCTTGGCACAAAAAGCAAATAAAAAGGATAAGGAGCGGTTATTACAAAGGTAATTACTTCCAATACTCATCTAAAACTTTTGGGTTATCTCCTAATAAGTACTTTTCTTTAACGCCTTCAAGTTAGGCATGATAGTTTGAGAAGATGCTCATATAAGAAATATGAATTGAAGTAAAAGAGAGCATCAAGAAGAAAATTCAAAGCACATTTAAGTCTAACCCACTTCCTATGCATAGGAATATTGTAAAGAAACAAGTCATGAAAGCACAAAGCAACAAGCATAGGAAAGCAAAACAAGTGCAACTTCAAGACTTTTAACATAAAGAGGGGAAACTTAATATTATTGAGATGCATAAAACCATGTTTCCCCTCTCTCATAATAACTTTCAGTAGCATCATGAATAAAATTAACAATATAGCTATCACATAAAACATTCTTATCATGAGCCACATGCATAATATAATTAATACTCCCCACATAAACATAGTCATTCTTATTAATTGTAGTGGGAGCAAATTCAACAAAATAGCTATCATTATTATCCTCATCACGATAATCATCATATATAGGAGGCATATTGTAATCATTAATTTTCTCCTCAATAGTAGGTGGACTGAAAATATCATATTCATCATATATTGGAGGTTTGGTATCATCATAAGCAATACAATAGCTATCTTCCAAAGCTGGGGAACGGAAAAGATCATTTTCATAAAAACTAGCTTCCCCAAGCTTAGACTTTTCCATAGCATTAGCAATAATGGTGTCCAAACATTGCTATTAGCATGCAAATAAAGTTCCATAGGTTTTTTAATTTTCTCTTCAAACACTTCATGTCCTAACTTAAGATAAATACTATAAAGCTCTCTAATTTTGTTGTTGTTTTCCATTAAGCCCAACTAGTGAAAACAAGAAACAAAAAGACAAAATTGTAGAATCTAAAGGAAATAACTTCGAGCACTCACACCGGAGGATGTGAGTACCTTTTACCTTACCTCCCCGGCAACAACGCCAGAAAATAGCTTGATGTCTACGCACTTCTATTCTTGTAGACAGTTGTTGGGCCTCCAAGTACAAAGGTTTGTAGAACAGCAACAAGTTTTCCCTTAAGTGGATCACCCAAGGTTTATCGAACTCAGGGAGGAAGTGGTCAAAGATATCCCCTCTCAAGCAACCCTGCAATCAAGATACAAGAAGTCTCTTGTGTCCCCAACACACCCAATACACTTGTCAGGTGTATAGGTGCACTAGTTCGGCGAAGAGATAGTAAAATACAAGTGGTATGGATATAAGACAACAGTGCTAGAAAATAACTTGATGGCATGGAAGAGACTAAAGGCAAACTGAAATAAAGATGGAAGCAAGCAAACATGTACCAGATCTAATTGCAAACGGTGTATCAATGCTTAGAAACAAGGCCTAGGGATCATACTTTCACTAGTGAACACTCTCATATAAATATATTCTCTTGATGATACTACTCTTAACTACTCTCCGGTTGGACACTCTAATCCATGGTAGGGCTATAACAGCACACCTCAAAGTAAGCCTTTCCCATCTAGATAACCCCACACTGTCACCTTGAGCACTAGATGGTTCCAACAAACACCACAATTTCATAAAGACATCCAACTCCAAATATAACACATAACAAGTATTTGTAATCTCTAGCCTAAGTGCCACCATGGTGTGCACGCTGTCACTTTCACACACATGGGGAGAGCAGAGATCTATTAAAGCACTTGAGTAGCAAGGTAGATCTACTTGATTACAAAGCTCATGATCACAATATGATCATGCATAGAGAGAGATGAACACATAGCTACCAGTAGAACCCTTAGCCTCGAGGAAGAACTACTCCCTCATCATCATGGGAATCAGAAATGGCGATGGAGATGGTGGTGGAGATCGATGGAGATGGCTCCGGGGGCACTTCCCCGTCCCGGCAGGGTGCCGGAGCAGAGACTTTTTGTCCCCCGAATCTCCCCTTCGGTGGAGGCGGCGCTGTAGAACTTTTCGTGGATTTTTGATTGACTCCTTAGGGTTTATGCATCGGGAGGCTCTTATAGGAGAAAGAGGCAAGGTCGGTGGCCGGCCAGGGGGCCCACACCATGCCCTGGCGCGGCCAAGGGGGACCCGTGCCTAGGGGTGGTGTGGCCACCCTGTGGCCCCTCTCTGACTCTCCTTCTGGCTCTGTGAGTCTTCCGGGAAAATAAAAACTTTGGCTTTTGTCCGGTCCAATTCCAAGAATCATCATTTTCTGACTTTCCTGGAACCAAAAACAGCAGAAAATAGGCAACTGGCACTGTGGCATCTTGTTAATAGGTTAGTCCAAGAAATCATAAGAAAAGTACTCCAAAGTGTGGACAAAACACAAGAAAGTAGATAAAACCAAGCATGGAACATCAAAAAGTATAGATACATTTGCAATGTATCAACAACTTAGTTCCCAAGTCACCTGATGTGGCTGGCGATGAGCTGATTGGCCAGGCGTACGACCGGATCTTGGAACAGGTGGGAATGCAAGCTGACAATCTTTTCAATTCAGCTCTAGAAGCAGGTGAGACCCTAACCGAAATTCCAGATTATCCACACCCATATAGTACCGATCCTACAAAATATGAGGAAATCTGTAAACCATATTGACCGCTCTACTTTCATTTTGGAAGGGTTTGGGGTCTCTTGTGAAGATGACTGTTTGTTAAGTCAGGTACTAAAACTGTTTTTTTGCTCTTCTAGTGTGTGGTGTCCATGAATCGATATATTTGATGTACTATTATGACATATATATTGGACCCACTTTATGTGACGGTATTTGGCAATAGTAGTCATCTTATTCGAACTTGCGATAGTTTTTATCTTTCAATTTTTTTCCTTCTAAGATTTGGTAATGATGATGTTAATACCAGTTGCGAGTGATTTGCAAGCATGTATTTGGTAGTAAACCAAAACTTGTAGTTGTATATTTTGGAACTCTTGTCGATGTTTGAACTCTAGATCTTGATTTCATAGAACGGGCAGGCTTCTACCACCTGCAATATTTTATACCGAGAAATTCATTGTATCACATGAATAAGTGCACAAACTTGATGTCTGTAGGTAGAAAACTGAGCAACACAAGTGCACAAACTTGTATCAGTCGTGTCGTTGGTACTATTAATACAACAGGGTTTCCCCTAAAGAAGCAGGGTTCGCGAAAAAATAATATAGTGGGGAAAAAGTTAGTTTCGAGGAAGCTTAGTCGTGGGCCCCTCGACCGCATCATCATCTTCTCTGCCTAGCCACCCTCCCTTGACCGGACCGTCCCCGTCGCTCCACCATTGAACACCACCGCACCACTATTCGCTGGTACGTATGTTCCCAACCTCCAACGATTACGGGCTTTCTAATTGATATAATACATTTTTTTGGGAATTGCGAAGTAAATAAGTTGGTGGCGTTTCCAGGAAATGGAATTGGCATTGGCAGATGCTTTTGCTGCATCGGCAGATGCTTGTAAAGCAGAGGTAGATGCTGAAGCAGCACCAGTGGATACATGTGGAGTGGATGTGGAGGCCGATGCTTGTACTTCATCGGAGTCTTGGGAAGTGTTGAGTGATGCTTGGAAAGCGGTGGAGGCACAGTCAAAATCCTCGTCGGCTGGTGCTAGAACAAATTAGGCTCTGTTGGATGCCGCTACGAAAGCAACGACTACTTGGGATGCTAGGAATGTGTCAGCTTGTAGTCATGCTTCTTCAGCATCAGTGGTCGTGGCTCGTCATTCGTCAGCGGCGCCTACTCCATCTGCTCAGAACTCATCGATCCCATTGTAAGTTTTGCGTTGGATGTTGTCTCCCTGAGTCCCTCCTTTTTTGTGTATGCTGCTCCGGGGGGTTTTCTGGACGCAATGGATATTAGTTTAAACTACTAGTATTGAGAACATAAGAAGCTATTTAATCAAAAACTAGTTATCTGAATGGGATGAAACTTTCAAAGGATTCAAACCTACGAACCTATGATTTACTGATTTTTTGCCAAAAAATCTGAATAGGTTTACTTTGTAGTTCAAGATATGAGCAACTAACATACGTTGGATCTCAGAAGGAAGGTGGTCTTGGGTCAAGTCACCATGAGACTTGGGTTCACGAAGTCACTGAAGCTGCGTCCATTTTTATCCCCTTCTTTATGGTAAAACGAGAAAATTCAGGTGGGGGCTTTTCTATCCTCTCCGGTGACCTCTAAAAACTGTTCTTCATTCCCTTTGCCCATTTCCGACATGATGAAGCATTTTGCGGTGCTTTTGTACTACTCTAGTTGATTCCTTGTGCTGTTTAGGTATTTTTTTTGACACACTCTGCTTTTTAGGTAGTTTTTCAGATGCATGTAGTTTGGGAAATTACGATGATAAATTTTCCTACCAAACTATATGATGCATTATGGTGTTTACTTAATTCTTTTTTTAGGGTTGTGCATTGTGCATTGTACTGTTAACTTAATTCTGATGATGCACTTGTGCTATTTGCATCATCCTACCAGCTTTAGTGGAAGAACATATGAAACAATCAACGACTTTCTAGGCGATGTATTCGGTCAGATTCTTGCTAGGCTTCCTCCACACCCATCCTGCATACTGAGGGCATCATTCGCCCAAAAATGTTGGATAGACTTCATGGGAAGCAATGATTTCAAAAAGCTAACCCTGTCACACAAGGAGGAATGCCGTTACTTGGATTTTTCACTAACAGTTCCGAGGACGCTCAATTCTTAACAGATCATAATTTTGACCAATCCATCTTCCAGATGCTGAACAACCTGGTGGAAGTACATAAAGCCTACAAACTATATGTACTCTGATGTCGCAATGGCAGGATGCTACTTAATTATCTGTAAGGGTCTAACATGATAATGGTCTAGGATCCAATCAGTGGAAGTGAAATAGTGATACTAAAACCACCAATTTGGCGGAGACATGAGTATGATAGCGGCACAATTTTTTGTTCGAGAACCATGGGCAATTGTGTTCACACTGTTGTAGCAATTTCTGGGTTGTTTGGATAGTAACCAATGGTAAACAAGCACTGGTACAGAGGTACTCATCAGACCTAGGAAAATGGGAGGACTGGATTGAACCTGCTGAGATGCTGGCTGAGATTCATCGCAGGCCGTCAACTCTCATAGGGGACATATTGTACTATCCAACAATGAAGTCCAGATATATAATTGTCTTCAACAATGTGACAACAAAACTGTGTTATATTGAGTGCCCACATGAGACACATGATATCATACGCAATTTTGTCATCGCTAAGGGGTATAATGGAGATGTTGCCCTTGTGGTTATAAGAGACTTCACTCTAAATACGTGGTCTAGTGCAAGATCATCAACAGGAAAATGGGAAGCTTGGGTGCCTCAAATAAAGGTTGAGTTGGATACTCTCCTTGGCCTTGAGAATCTGATGGCTCCCAAGTGCAGGAGATCAATTGTTGTACGTTTCTATAAAGAAAGGTTGTCGAACCCATGAGGAGCTGAAGGTATTGGTTAGCAAATTTTACAAAGGAAATAATAGTAAATGCAGTAGATTTGGTGTTTTGGGTTTGTAGTTTTGCAAGAATGTAAAATGTTGAAAGTAAATAGCAATAAGTAAATGCTCTCAATCAGAGAAAGCCCAATCCTCTATGCAGCAAGAGGACAAGCTCAAGTTTGTGTGAACCTATATGTGACAAGCGTTCTTGAGGGTGACATGGATTTACTTGGCATAAAGATTTCTACACAATATGGTGAATATGTTGTCAAGTTTTATTCCCCTAGGGCGGAGCCTAATTAGGTGCAGCCATAGGTATGGACAAAATACACCACTTATGATGGGTCCTATATCCATTTAAATGAACATCTAGGAATCATTAAGACATACATGTCCCACCATAGCAATAGGTTCATTGTTCCCCAACATATAATCCCTCCAATGCAACTTTAAAGAATTGGAAAACGGTTTCTATCAATTCCGTCCCTTCCAACAACCCCTATCATTGCATCAAAGTATTATCCTATGAGCCCATGTAGGTGAAGTAATATGCAGTCGTCGTTCACATAAAACCATCATAGAACAATATAAAAGATATAAAACTGGACAACATACTCATTGCATATTATATGGAAATCATAGCTAATTCATCCTATGCCCTCAGGAACTTGGGGATCTACTCACAAGTGCCAAACATGATATAGATCGGTAGCATATGGATTACAACACAATCTGAAAATATAATCTCTCCACCAAAAAAAGACAAGATGCCAATCACAAACATGTAAATAGCCCTTAAAACAATATCCGGGGTTCAATCAATCACAAACTATGAAGGGAATGAGATGGATCTTGGAGATGGTGATGGTGATGATGATGGTGCTGATGAATATGTTGATGGAGATGCCTCCACAATGCCTAGGAGGAGTGGTGATGACGATGGCGTCGATTTCCCCCTCACCAGAGGCTCTAGTGTGGCAGGATTTGCCCCCTCCTGGAGTAGGAGAGGACTTTCGCCTAAGCTGCCGCCTCTGTAAATCGTGGGAAAAATATTGCGTAGGTTTCCTGGTAATATAGAGGCGTATGTTAAAAGAAGGAGCCGAGACGATGCTCGAGGGCCGAAAGAGCATGGGTGGCATGCCTAGGTGGTGGGCGTGCCACCTGGCCTCTTTCGGGCCTCGTGGCTCCTCTAGCTTCATTCTTTAGCCCAAGTTGGTTCTTCTGGTGAAAAACATGTCAGGTATTTTTCCTTCGATTTATTAACGTCCGGAAGGTCCTGAAACAATAAAAACATGAAAAAGGAGGTTTTCTGCCTCCTAGAAATTAAATACCAATGAAAGGGACTTTGTTGGAAAGTCCCGTAAATCGTCTAAATATGCATGAATAATGAAGGATCAAGGTAAATATGATTCTAAATAGTGCATAAAGGTCCTAAAAATGATGATGCAAAATGCAAGTATCAACTCCCCCAAGCTTAAACCTTTGCTCGTCCTCGAGCAAATAAGCGAGTAGATCATGATCATGCATCAATGAGCTTACGGTTGTCAAGAAAATACGAGCATGGCATCATAAACTATGCATATTCACTTGTCCAAAAGAAATATGAACTGAACTCCATGCACATATGGGCTACATAGATATATATTATCACTTACCCCTTAATTTTTGAACTAAAGCTAACCATTACATGTTGGACAATTGAACAAGTCTCAAATTTATCATACACTCTGCTATTTTCAATAGCTTTGCATGGTTTTTTATTAGCTTTTAATTTAACCTTTGGATATGCCTTTGTAATAAAGATAAGTGTCTCATAAAACAAATAGTGGAAAATAGAATTATTTAAACAACAAGATATACATGACTATTTTGACTTTTTGTCAAGAACTTTCACCACTTTTTGCATGGCATCAGTTAATGGTCTTACCCTCCTATTAACCAATATAAACCTTATTCATGGGTCTTTCAATCATGTCATATGCTCTGAACAACCTTTGTGTTTCACTATCCATGGCTAGCCGAATTCTCGGGGTGCTTGCCTTTCAAACACTTTCCCGTAGAATATATGTATTGAAATACCCATAACAACCATTCAGTTTACTCATTCAGTACTAAGTAGGATAAGAGTATCTCATGTCCCCTTGTCATCCTCATCTTTCAAACCACTTATTTTATAAGACTCCTTATCTCACCACAAATTCACAATGCTCCTTTTTTAATAAGTGTTGCTTCCCTTGCATGGATATTTCCTTATTTGCAAGTTTAGCTTGTTGAGTAATTCTATGCATGTGCAACATGCTCAAGTTAATTTAGTTCAAGGCAAGATGTAAGTGAAACTTCTACATATGGTGCGCACATCTGCATGAGTGTTACCCATAAATCTCCAAACAAGAGAATCATGGATGACACCATACTTTATATTTTATTCAAAACCACTCAACCAAGGATACATGATAACACTCTAAGAGCTCTTCAAACTTTAGGAAAATCGATACCTAGTGGATGCCAGCATGAACTCCTAATTATCACGAACTAGATGCAAATATGAAATCTAAAAAAACATAAAGTGTGGTGGAACTCCCCCAAGCTTAAGTTGCTACAACCGGTTCTTCTTCCTTGGCATCGTTCTCCTCATAGTAGTCGTCCTACTCCTTAATCTTCCAAGCATAGTGCCTCCCATTATAGAAGGATAGTGGAGGATCACTGAACTTGGTGGAGGCGGCCTCGGCGATTTTCTTGAAGCGATCCTCATACTAATAGTTCTGGTTTTCCACATCCCACATGAGGGCTTGGAACCTATCCAACTGTGAGAGAGTATGCACATACTTCTCTTCCAGATCTTTGATCCTTGCTTCATAGGCTTCAACCTTCTTCTACATCTCTACATTAATGAGGTGATGAGCATCAAGGCTACGCTCAACCACCGTACCATACCTAAAGACGATGTCCTCCAAGACTTGCAACCTCTCCTCCATGGTGCCTTCGTTCTTGGGTGCCTTCACCTCCTTCATGAGCATCACCCCTTCCTTGAAGGTTAAGGTTTTCATGGGAGCCACCATAGATCTGAGGTAATGATTCACCGCTCCTTTCTTCTTGGAGTCATCTCCTCCAAGATTGGATCAGGGGCTTGCCCTGGCTAAAAGCTGAAGAAGTAGGATGGGAAAACAAGTTTCGCTTGAAAAGACTCGATGCGATATTAGATCGGTAGAGAGGAGTATATATAGATGGGTTTTAGGGTAAGACGAAGTGTTGAGGAACAAATGGAAGCGAAATTGGACTTCGGAAGGGGGAAAGACCTCAGGTGGCGCGCCTAGGGGTGGGCGCACCACCTAGTCTCTTTCCCTCCTCAGGACTCCGTTTCGTCCAATCCTTTCGCGACACGCATTAATTTTCCAAAATAATGACTTTCCTAAAATATGAAGATATTCCGAGATCGTTACACACCTCTTTTGACTTTTGGTGATTTTGAGTATCTAGCAGGGGCTAATTTGTCGCAATTATGGCTTCTGGAGTTTGGATATTTATTACTTTAATCCTTCTGGCAAATGTTTGGCCTGCAATATAATGTTTAAGACGTTGTTCATTAACAACATGAAGTTTACCGTTGATGTCTCCATGAAGACGAATAGCTCCGGAGCAATACACATCCTGCACAACTAATGGACCCTGCCATATTGAGGCTAACTTTCCTGTAGAAAACTTGAAATGAGAGTTGAACAACAATACTTGATCTCCTACTTCGAATTCCTTTATTTTTATTTTCTTATCATGCCAAATTTTTAGGTTTTCCTTAAATAGTCTAGCACTTTCACATGCTTCATTCCTCCATTCATCTAATAGGCTTAAATCAAGAATTATTTTCTCTCAAGTAGTTTTAAAATCAAAGTTGAGTTGTTTAATAGCCCATCTAGCTTTATGTTCTAATTCAACTAGGAGATGACATGCTTTTCCATAAACCATTTTTTAAGGAGACATGCCCATAGGATTTTTAAAAGAAGTTATATAAGCCCACAAAGCATCATTAATTTTAGTTGGTCAATCAGGTCTAGCTTTATTAACTGTCTTCTCCAATATGAGTTTAATCTCCCTATTGCTTAATTCAACTTGCCCACTAGTTTGAGGATGATATGGAGATGCAATTCTGTGATTAACACCGTATTTAGATAGATTTTTCTAAACACTCCATGAATAAAATGAGAACCACCATTAGTAATTAAAAACCTGGAAAGATGATGTACTTAAGCATCTTCATTGTTGTGGCATGGTCTGCACTTTTTGCTGGAATTGCCTCAACCCACTTTGTAACATAATCCACTGCAACCAAAATATGAGTATGTTTTGTTTTTGATGGGGGAAATGGTCCAATAAAGTCAAATCCCCATACATCAAATCGTTCAAGAGGCAGTAAATAGTTCATAGGCATTTCATTCCTTTTACCAATATTTCCAACACGTTGGCACTTGTCACAAGCTTTAACATAATTAGCACAAACTTTAAATGAAGTAGGCCAATACAAACCAAATTGTAATACCTTTGCAGCAGTGCGGTCTCCTGCATGATGTCCTCCATAAGGACTATCATGACAATCCCTTATGATAGCCTATTGCTCAAACTCAGGGACACACCGTCTAATAATACCATCTACAACTTTCTTATAAAGAAATGGGTCATCCCAAAAATAATGTCTAAGATCATAAAAGAATTTATTTCTTTGTTGGTGTGTGACATGTGGAGGGATTAATTTTTCAACTATGAAATTATCATAATCAGCAAACCATGGTGAAGCCACTCTAGCAGCAGATACATTAATGTTTGCGAGTTGTTCATTTGCAAAGTTATCATTAATAGGAATAGGATCTACCGGAATGTTTTTCATTCTAGATAAATAATCAGCTACTGGGTTGTCCTCACCTTTCCTATCTACAATATGTAGGTCAAATTCTTGACGTAAAAGAACCAACCTTATGAGTCTAGGCTTAGCATCTTTTTTATTCATAAGGTATTTAATAGCAGAATGATCAGTGTGTACTATTACCTTAGAGTCTACAATGTAAGATCTAAACTTGTCACGTGCAAAAATTATGGCCAAGAGTTCTTTTTTAGTTGTAGCATAATTTCATTGGGCACCACCAAGAGTCTTACTAGCATAGTATATCACATTAAGTTTTTTATCAACTCTTTGTCCTAAAACTGCTGCTACAGCATAGTCACTAGAATCACACATGATCTCAAAAGGCAAATTCCAATTAGGTGGTTGAATTATAGGAGCACTTAACAAAGCATTCTTTAAAATATCAAAAGACTCTACACAATCGTCATTAAAAGAAATGGAACATCTTTTTGCAAAAGATTTTTTAGAGGCTTAGATATTTTCGAATAGTCTTTGATAAATCTTCTATAGAAACCAGCATGTCCAAGGAAACTTATTATACCTCTTATATCCTTATAATATGGTAGCTTCTCTATTGCTTCTATCTTGGTGCGGTCCACTTCAATGCCTCTTCCCGAAACTCGGTGTCCAGGAACAACACCTTCTGCCACCATGAAATGGCACTTCTCCCAATTTAGAACTAGGCGTTGGTCCTCATAGCACTGCAAAACTTTGTTAAGATTGAACAAGCAGTTTTCAAAAGAGGTACCATACATAGAAAAGTCATCCATAAATACTTCCATAATTTTCTCAATATAATCAACAAATATAACATTCATGCATCTTTGAAAAGTAGCAGGAGCATTGCACAAACCGAATGACATTCTCCTATAAGCATAAGTACCAAATGGACACATGAAAGTAGTCTTCTCTTGATCATCCTTGTGCACCGGAGTCTATGCGAAACCTAAATAACCGTCTAAATAAAAAAGTGAGAGTGTTTTGATAATCTCACAAGGATTTGATCAATGAATGGTAGAGGATAGTGATCCTTGCGAGTAGCCTTATTAAGTTTCCTATATCAATGCACATTCTATGACCACTAACAGTGCATTGAGCAAAAAGTTCATTTTCATCATTTGGAACCACGGTGATTCCACCCTTTTTAGGAATACAACGGACATGACTTACCCATTTACTATCAGTTATGGGATAGAGAATACCTGCCTCAATAAGTCTGATTACCTCTTTTCTTACCACTTCTTTCATTCTTGGATGAAGACGGTGTTGATAGTCAACTACAGGCTTTGCATCCTATTCCAAGTTAATCTTATGCATGCATAAAGTGGCACTTATACCTTTCAAATCATCAAGTGATAGCCAATGGCTGGCCTATGAGCTCTCAATACTTAAAGTTATTGTGATACTTCTGCATCTAGAAGGTTAGCACTAATAATAACATGATATATTTTATTATCATCAAGGATTGCATATTTCATATCTTTAGATAATGGTTTGAGTTCAAAACTAGGATCCCCTTTAGGTGGTGGTAGTTCTCCAAGATTATCATGTAGAATATGTAATTGTAGCTATTGTGGTTGTTGAGATAATATTTGTTCTAGAGCTTCTTTCTCTTCATCATTAAATGGCTCCTCTTGATTCAGCACATATCGCTCCATCGCGTCCGATGAAGCAACTGCCACTGAAGCAAGATTCTCCACTATATCTTTAGAGAGTTTTTCCTTTTCTAAATGTTTATCAGTAAACTTTGAAAAATTAAACTCAATTCTTTCACCCGCAAATTTAATGAACACTTTCTCTTTTAGCAAATTAATTTCTGCACCAATAGTATGTAAGAAAGGTCTACCAAATATAATAGGACAAAATGCATCTTGGGAACAACCAAGCACAATAAAATCAGCAGGATACTTAATCTTTCCAATCAATACTTCAACATCTCTAACAATACCAAGAGGACAAATGTATTCTTTATTAGCAAGTTGGATAGTTATACTTGTCTCTTCCATGTGGATGGGATCAATGTTAGGCTTGATTTCAAGATATAGAGAATATGGAATCACACTTTTACTTGCTCCAATATCACAAAGCCCATGATAAGATGAAGTCTTGATAGTACATGATATGATAGGTTTCCCAACTCTAGTGGTGTTACCTTTTATTACCTTGGTAGAATCTTCGCATAGGTACACATCACACATTGTTTCTTCATTTAATTATTTAATGACAAAAATTGGATGTTGAACTTGAATTTGTTCATATGGTTCATGACATCTTCTAGCACTCTTATTGGTAATAGTAGTTAGTAAATTTTCCTTCACTTTGCTAGGATAAGGATGAGACTCAAATATTTCTTCTATCTTAGGAGATGAGACTTGATGAACCTATTTCACAGCTTTAGAAACATGTGTGCAGAATTTTTAAGAGCCTCAACAAATACAGTAAAACCTTTATTTGGAACATTAAGATGGTTAGCAAAAGATTTAGTAATTTATATTGAAACATGAGGGTCAACGCCAAACTTGTTCTTATTAAGTTCCTCAAATAATAAAGAAGTAGAGAAATTCTTTACACATGAATATTCATAATCAAAACCTGGTTTATTATCTTTATCAAGATCCCAAGCTTCAGTATTTTGAGAAATAGTTTCTAATAAATCAGCTGCGTCCGTGTGAGTTCTGTTAGTAAAACTTCCTTTAGAAGAATTATCCAGGTAGTCCCTAAGGTTCTGAGCAATCTCACATAAAAGTTTATTAAGATAATGCTTTTAGGAATACCATGACGAGGATTTTTACGAATAAGACCCTTTAATCTCCCCAAGCTTGAGCAATACTTTCTCCATTATGAGGACAAAAGTTATAAATATAACAACGATCATCATAAGCTTCTTTAGGAGTATAATATTTAAGATAGAAGGCCTTTCTTAGATTTTCCCAATCAAGACGATATTCGTCATCCAGAGATCTATACCATTCACGAGCTTTACTAGATAAAGATGAAAATAATAACTTCATTCTTACTTCATTCTCATGAATACCCGCAAGTCTAAATAGGGAACATAGTTCTTCAATTTCATATAAATGTCCCACAGTTTTGCTTCCATCACCTTTAAAAGTTACCTCCCTTGCTCTATTGACAATACCAATAGGATTTTGTATTCAATTTCTGGTTCAATGGGCTTCACAACTTTCTCTTTATTTTTGCCATGAATGAACTCAAATAAGGTGAGACGCAGATCTTTATGGTTTGAGAAAGCCATGATAAAACAACAGTAAACGAATAAAAACTGATTTCAAGTTTCCTTACCAAACAGCTTACCAATAGCACAATGCTCCCCGGCAACGGCGCCAGAAAAGTTTCTTGATGGGTCCCAAGTGCAGGAGATCAAGTGTAGTACTTTTCAATAAAGAAAGGCTATCGAACCCACGAGCAGATGAAGGTATTGGTTAGCAATTTTGACAAAGGAAATAATAGTAAATGCAGTAGATTTAGTGTTTTGGGTTTGAGTTTTGCAAGAATGTAAAATGCTAAAAGTAAATAGCAATAAGTAAATGATCTCAATGAGAGAAATCCCAATCCTCTATGCAGTAAGAGGACAAGCTCAAGTGTGTGTGAACTTATATGTGACAAGCGTTCCCGAGGGCGGCATGGATTTACTTAGCATAAATATTTCTACACAATATGGTGAATATGTTGTCAAGTTTTATTCCTCTAGGGCGGAGCCTAATTAGGTGTAGCCATAGGTATGGACTAAATACACCACTTATGATGGGTCCTATATCCATTTACATGAACATCTAGGAATCATTAAGACATACATGTCCCACCATAGCAATAGGTTCATTGTTCCCCAACATATAATCCCTCCAATGCAACTTTAAAGAATTGGAAAATGGTTTCTATCAATTTTGTCCCTTCCAACAACCCCTATCATTGCATCAAAGTATTATCCTATGAGCCCATGTAGGTGAAGGAATATGTAGTCATCGTTCACATAAAACCATCATAGAACAATATAAAAGATATAAAACTGGACAACATACTCATTGCATATTATATGGAAATCATAGCTAATTCATCCTATGCCCTCAGGAACTTGGGGATCTACTCACAAGTGCCAAACATGATATAGATCAGTAGCATATGGATTACAACACAATCTGAAAATATAATATCTCCACCAAAAAAAGACAAGATGCCAATCACAAACATGTAAATAGCCCTTAAAACAATATCTGGGGTTCAATCAATCACAAACTATGAAGGGAATGAGATGGATCTTGGAGATGGTGATGGTGATGGTGCTGATGAATATGTTGATGGAGATGCCTCCCCAATGCCTAGGAGGAGTGGTGGTGACGAGGGCGTCGATTTCCCCCTCACCGAAAGCTCTAGTGTGGCAGGATTTGCCCCCTCCCAGAGTAGGAGAGGACTTTCGCCTAAGTTGTCACCTCTGTAAATCGTGGGAAAAATATTGCGTAGGTTTTCTGGTAATATAGAGGCGTATGTTAAAAGAAGGAGCCGAGACGATGCTCGAGGGCCGAAAGAGCATGGGTGGCATGCCTAGGGGGTGGGCGTGCCACCTGGCCTCTTTCGGGCCTCATGGCTCCTCTAGCTTCATTCTTTGGCCCAAGTTGGTTCTTCTAGTGAAAAACATGTCAGGTATTTTTTCCTTCGATTTATTAACATCCGGAAGGTCCTGAAACAATAAAAACATGAAAAAAGGAGGTTTTCTGCCTCCCAGAAATTAAATACCAATGAAAGGGACTTTGTTGGAAAGTCCCGTAAATCGTCTAAATATGCATGAATAATGAAGGATCAAGGTAAATATGATTCTAAATAGTGCATAAAGGTCCTAAAAATGATGATGCAAAATGCAAGTATTAGAATCATGGTGGGAAAGATGCAGTAAGGTTACTCTACGCATTTGTGGATAGAGAAATGGTGGTTTTATGGGCAAAGGAGGGAGTATGTGAATTAGATCTCAACAACATGAAGTCTAAGAAGTTCAGATCTCGTTAACGTTGGTGTACTTTACATTCCTACTTAATGACACCTAGTTAGTGTAGACATTCATGTGCACCCCTTGCATTTTTGTACACCTATGATTTTGCTGATCGTTTTGTTCATTTCATTCAGTAACCGACGTGATTCAGAGTGCTAAATCAAAGAAACAAAAAGGAAGTCCTCTTAGAAACCCACCTGATTCATACTACAACATCAAGGACATGAAAATAACACTCATATGAATAAGCAAGGCTTGCTTGGGTAAGCATGTGTTAGCCCAGGTTGTGTTATTTGGTGTTGCAATCTGATGTTCATTTGTTTTGGTAGCTGATGGCCTGCAAGTGCACAGGTTCATTACAGAATATTTTCGCGGAAGTATTAATTCCAGTTTTTATATCGATCTCGATAAGGAGCCTAGGTAAGTGTTTTTATGCGGTGTTTCTGTCGCACTCAAGGTGTCACTGGTCTTGAGTGAATTGACTGCAAAAGCTGATGGTGGAAAGTGGTTAGTAAAAGATAGTGGAAACTTGCTTAGGAAATAAATAAGGATTATATTGCATAAAAGTAAAGATGCGAAATGAGTTTAAAGGTCATGTAGATGAGAAGTTAGGCGCGAAGAGAAACAGTTCATGGTGATAGTGAAAGTGCCAAATGGATAAAGTGGAGTGATAGTGATATTTCTTATTTGTAAGTGAGTAGGCAAGCAACCCATATACCGACTACGAGTCCTCATGGAAAATTCTTCCCAGCCACAATGATCCGTCTGCCTGTTACCACGGCAATCGTCATCACATTAATTAAGGTCTTGCGAATGGATCAAGGCTTTAATCTTGATGGTTCCTTGTTGTCCTCGAGTAGTGCTAGCTCCTCATTGAGATCATCCATGTCACTCGGGGGTCACCGATTCGCTAGCATACAAGCTCATACCTATGAGATCTTTGGATCATGTTACATGGGTAATACGTTGCAAACGTATCTATAATTTTTGATGTTCCATGCTTGGTTTATATCTACTTTCTTATATTTTGTCCACACTTTTGAGTACTTTTTATACACTTTCTTGGACTAACCTATGGACAAGATGCCATAGTGTCAGCTGCCTGTTTTCTGCTGTTTTTGGTTGCAGGAATATTTTCTGACATGGATGGGACAAAAGCCAAAGTCAATATTTCACCAAGGGGGACACGGAGACAGAATGCGAGACGGAGAGGGGCCAGGGGCCGGACACACCACCTAGCCATGCGGTCAGGCCTGGCCCGCGCCAGGGGGTGGTGCGGCCGCCTAAGGCACCCCCTCGGCCTCCCCTTTCGCCTATATATTGCCTCCGAGACAGAAACCCTAAGTACCCAATCAAAAATCCACGAAAGAGTCTGTAGCTGCCGTCATCTGCATCCCTAGATTGGGAGGGATCTAAAGCTCTTCTTGACACCCTGCCGGAGGGCAGAATTCACCCTGGAGGCCTTCTTGATCACCATGCAAGCTTCCGGTGTGATGCATGAGTACTTCATCCTTGGACTACGGGTCCATGTACTAGCTAGATGGTTGGTTCTCCTCCTTTGTGCTATCATGTTTAGATCTTGTGAGCTCCGTTCATGATCAAGATCATCTATTTGTAATCATACATGTTGTGTTTGCGGGGATCCGATGGATATTGAGATGCTATTTCAGATTGATTATTGATTCTATCATGTCTTTGTTATGTCATCTTGCATGCTCTCTGTTGTTAGTAGATATCTTGGCCGAGTAGATGCTAGCAACTCCAAGAGGGAGTATTTATGCTCGATAGTGGGTTCAAGCCTCTAGTAATCTGGGGAAGTGACAGAAATCTCTAAGGTACTAGATGTGTTGTTGCTACTAGGGAGAAAACAACAATCCTTTGTTCATAGAACAATCGTATTGTTTACTTTACACGCAATGCTTAATGCAATTATCTGTTGCTTGCAACTTAATACTGGAGGGGTTCGGATGATAACCTGAAGTTGGATTATTAGTCATAGATGCAGTTGGATTACGGTCTATGTATAATGTTGTAATTCCTAATCAAATCTCATAGGAGTCAAGATTATTAGTATATGCATGTATGCTTTCTCGATGTTTGTCAATTGCCCCGCTGTAATTTGTTCACCCAACATGTCATCTATCTTAAGGAAAATCACCACTATTGAACTATGGACCCCGGTCCTTTCTTTTACCATCAATCTATAACTGTTTACTGTTTACTGTTTTCTATTTACTTTCTGCAAGCTATTACTTTCTTCCACACAATACGTTTAATCCTTCGTTTCAGCAAAACCGGTGAGATTGACAACCTCACTGTATGTTGGGGACAAAGTTCTGTGGTTGTGTTGTGCAGGATTCCAAGTTGGAATCAACACCTTGGAGGTGTTTCCTTGCTCCTACTGGTTTGATAACGTTGGTTTCACAACTGAGATAAAATTTGTTGTTGTGCTCGTCATACCTTCCTCTTGGGGTGCCCAACAAGCTCATCTTATCTTGAGCCAACAAGCATCTTTCTGGCTTCGTGGATTGAAGGAACAAGCACCCACGTCAACCACGCGCCATCAAGTATTTTTTGGCGCCGTTGCCGGGGAGTCAAGGACATCTTCACAAGGGGAGTCCCTCATAACCAATCTCTTTACTTTGTTTTTTATTTTAGTTAGTTTATTTGTGCTTTGTTTTCTTGTTCTTTTTATCAAAAATAAAAAATAGTTCCTACTATAGTTGTTATTTTCGTTGGTCTGTTATTGTCTTGCTTTATCATGCTTTCTATCAATGGTTGGTTTCTTTAAAAGTGAATCTAATTGGAAAGGTGGGTTCACGGAAGAACAAAAAAAAATATAAGGAACACCGCTTGTCACAAAAAGGGAAACTCTTATGGGAACAAATCGATAAATTGTATACCATTGCTAGAAACGTGTGCTCTACTTATAATGTTACTTATTGCTTTGATAAATCTTGTTGCTGTAAGAGGTATAAACACCTCCCTTTTCAATGTGAGTATAATGAAGATGTTACCATATCTTCTCATGTTAAGGGAAATTATGACTTTTATGATGTGGAACAAATTGAAGAATTTATTGCTTAGAAGGATGCATTCGAACTAACTTATTTGATTGAAAATACTAATGATGCACCTTATAAATATGAGGTTTATGATATACTTAAATTTTTCTTTGATAATTAAAAGGAAGAAAATGGCTATATTCTTGAATATCTTAATAGATGCTCTCCATCAGCGGAAGAGACTAATGCCTTGCAGGAGCCTATGGAAGAAGAAATTGCTGAAACTGGAAGCTCAATGGATGAAAAAGAGGAGGAGAGTGATGATCAAGAGGAGAAAGAATGGATCTACCTATTCCTACCTTTTAATGAGAGTGACTCTTAACCCCTTACAATATTTGATTGTCCCCCGTGCTTACTAAAGGAGGATGAATGTTATGTTCCCGAGGATTCTTTTGAAAATGTTTATAATAAAGCTCTAGATGATGGTCCTATATTGGTTGATAATATTAATTGTACTACTATTGAAAATGAGATTGATCACTCATATTGTTATAAAATTGTTAAAAGTGGGTTTGAAGTTTTTAATCCCACTATTTTTTAGCTTGATAAAAATTATGTGTTTGTAGATCATGAAAAGCATGTTTTATGTGATAGTTATATTGTTGAGTTTATTCATGAGGCTACAAAAAATTATTATGAGAGAGGAAAATATGGGTGTAAAAGTTTTCATGGTAATGAAACACCTCTCTATTTGCTGAAAGTTTTGAAGTTACTCTCGTTTTATCTTCCTATGCCTGTCACTTTGTTCTTTGTGAATTTATTTGTGTATAAGATTCCTATGCATAGGAAGTTAGACTTAAATTTGTTTTGAATTTGCTTCTTGATGCTCTCTTTTACTTCAATTCATATTTCTTATGTGAGCATCATCAAAATTCTTATGCCTAGCTCAAAGGCGTGAAAGAAAAGCACTTACTGGGAGATAAACCAAATTTTGTTAGGAATATTTTCTTGAGTCTTGGAAGTTATTGCTTTAGTAATAACCTCTCCTTATCATTTTTTGTGTGGTTTTTGTGCCAAGAGTAACCTCTAATGAGAGAGAAGAAGGATTTGGGAAAGTTGCTGTCCCGAAACAGATTTGTGTGTTTCACTGTAAAAAATCGTGAAAAATCTCTATACGTCAGTTTGAGCTGTAGTGTTTTGTGCTTCTGCCCCAGGCTGTTATCCAACTTTCGTTAGTTCAACATTTCGAGTTGAGCAACATAAGGTCTTCGAAAAAAATGGTTTTTACCTGCTCGTCTGTTTTGACAAATTTCTGCCATTATTTACATTTGCTTCTTGTTGATTCCTTTTTGGGTTCTTTTTGGGGAATTGAGATTTTTGAGGGAAGTGCTACAATAGCTTGTGTTTTAATGGAAGTTTTATTGGTGTTGAACCTGAACCCAAATACTTATTATCTTGAGTACACTAATGTTGCTAATGAAGATTGTGTGAAGTTTTGTATGAAGGAAAAATTTCAGGTGTAATGGAAGAATGATGTAATGAGATGAAGAATGGACTAAAGCTCAATCTTGGGGATGCCACCCATGTCACCCCAAGAAATATCCAAGAAGTACAAGCGTCAAAGCTTGGGGATGCCCAAGGCATCCCCTTCTTCATCAATAAAAATCTCAGGTTTCTTCCAAACACTTCATTTTTATTGTTTCATGCACAGTTGTGTTGTTCTTGGAGCGTCTTTGTTTTTGTTTTTGGTTTTAGTTTACTTGGTTTGCTTAGTTTGCTTGAATAAATTGGTTGTACCCCCTCTTTCATACATTAGTTTCCAAAAACGATTGGTTTGGATTGGAAAAGAGTAGGAAAAGTTCATGCTTAAGTGGTAAAAGGAGCTTGTTTTCGACTGTGGCCTATACTTTTTCATGTCATGCTTGATATTGTTTTGGCTTTATGCTTAGTGATTTTTTCTGTAGCATGACATGTTATAAACAATTGAGATTGCTTAATGTTCCTTGAAAGAATCATGCGTTATTTTAGCATATTAAAGCATAGTATTGTGGTATTCTCCTTTGATGCTTTATTTGGGTTGACTTCACGCATGCTCACACCATGTTAAGACTATCCCAAGTCACCATAACCTCTATGATATTTCACTTTTCGACTTGTAATATCACTTTATGCTTTAATTAATGATGTTTTGTCGCTTTGCATGATTATGGCCATTATTGCTCTCTTAGTAGGTCGCTCCCAGTCTTTTTCTAGCCTCCATAACCAAGTATGAGTTCCACTCATGCATCCAACTCCAAATAAAACCAAGTTATTCCAAAAAGTCCACCATACCTACCTATTAGCATTTTCTATTCCAAGTATATTCATGTTTTTATCTACCTTCCGAATTAAACTCGTTATGAGAAAACTAGTGATTAAAGCTCTCACGAACTTGATGGGACACTTTACTTTTCTTGCCCCTAATAAACTTGAACCATTGTGTCGTCTATGTTGTATATGCTTGCACTTATATGTTGGGGATTAGCAGAACCATCATGTCATGGGGAATGCTTTCAACATTGTACTTGTACATTGTACCTAGATGATATCATGCTCTTTTGTCTATGGATGTCGTCGGTGTGAAATGAAAGGGGAGCTTGTAAGTCCATGGAGTTATGTATGTTTGTTATAGAAACGCCTGGGCCATTGGTCTAATCCATGCCTAATCATGGCGGAAACCTGCAGCATAACCATAATGAGAAATCTATGAAGCATTCTTCTTATAAAAAAAGAGATAGAGATTGAGAAAAAGAGAAAAAGAAAAAAAAGAGATGAGAAAAGAGGAAAGAGAGAAAAAGCATCATTTTCCTATGGTAAATAAGAAGATTGGTGAGATGCTCATTGTCTTCTTGCCTTGTCATTTTGATGTCGGGATTCTTCCGTATCATCAGGCAAGGGGCACCCCGTTGGCGGTTCTCTATGATACACATGTACTTACTATGGCAAAAACTTACCGGTAACTAAACTTGAGTAGCATGAGGCGAAGGAGTTATGCCCTAGAGGAAAATAATAAAGTGTATTATTTGATATGACTCTTATATGTTCATAATACGTTTCATACTGTGTTATAATTGTGTTAATACGAAACGTTAATACACGTGTGGTATGTAAACAAACCGTGTCTCTAGTTACCTCTAGCGAAGTAGTTGATTGGTCATCAGGATGGTCTGGGTTTCAAGATCATGGGCATTTATGCCAATTGATAATGGGGTCATGTTATTAGTTGAATAACATGATAGACAAACATCCGACCGCTATATCTTGAATGAGATCTAGTTACAAAGTTCACCATTGATGATAAAACACAGAGAACCTCGTAACCTGATCCTTTGACTGTGAGGTAATGCAAATCACCATTCCGGAGGAAGCTTTGATGGTTATCAAGAATCATCCTGTAAAAGGGTGATCAAAAAGGTGCTACTTAGGTTTTCCGAAGGGATGCGTAGAGGACTACATATCAAGACTAGGATTTGTCTAGTCCATAATATGGACAGATACATAGGCCATCTCGGTGATGTTGCATTAATGAAGCTTGCAAGCATGTGACTTGGTCACGGAATGCAACGACATGAGAACGAGTAAACAAGTTCATTGGTAACGAGACCGAACTAAGGTATGGGGATACTGAAGATCAAGTATCGAATGAAATAGGTATCATATGACAAAGGGAACGTGAAACGACTATCTCACGGTTTGAGCGATTGTATTCGTGAAACGCACGGGGTCACATGGCCATCCAGGTCCCTTTGTTGATCATTGATGTGAGAGTAGTCTCAATCATGTCCGGAGTGTTTCCGAACCGAAGGATGTCACGCTTAAGGGTAGGGACACTTAGGGTAGATGAGGTATCGTAGGAGAAATAGGGAAAGAGAAACCGGAATAGTTCTGGGTAACATCCGATGGAGATCGGAAGGGGCCCAAAAGGTGTTTCGGAGTGAAGGAATAGTACAATATGTTTATCTGAATATTAATTGGAGAATTAATATTAAATATATATTTTATTTAATTATTAAAGGCATCATAATACTAATGGGCCTCACCCGAAGGGAGGCCCAATAGGGCATGGTGCCTAGGGAGAGGGGGCCAGCCGGCCTAGGCTTGGTGGGCCGCCCCAATGGGGCCCACCTAGGGCTGGCGGCAGCCCCTAGGTAGCCGGCGCGTGTGGGGGTTAGTCCCACACCACCTGACCCTAGGGTGGTGCGCCCCATCTCCCACTATATATAGGGGTCTCCCTCCCCCTTTGGAATCATCCCATTCCCTCTCATTCTCTCTCTCTCATCCATTGAGGACTTCTCCGTAATATTGGGGAGGACCTCGTGGGTGAGTTCTCCACCTTCACACCACCGTCGTGTGATCTGCGATCCGACATCTACTTCTTCCGTTGCTCGGCTGGATCGGAGTCCGGTTGACGTCTCCTACACCGGACGTGTGACGAACTTCGGAGGCACCACACTTGGGGTGCTGCTCGTCTTCATCAATATACGCCTTCTGCGTAAGGCATGCCTCGGTCTTCAAAGGTATGAATACCATATCCGTTCTCCGTTACTTATGTCTACAGTGTTCGAGTAGATAAATTTTTTTTGTTTTCTGCTACGGAACCCTACATGAGGAGAGGCCCTCGTATTCAAGGGACATGAGATTTCCAACTTATACTTTGTCAAGCATATACTCCATAGTTTTTTCACTTTAACCTTAATCACTTCAAGATGCTTATGATAGGGGCAATGAGAGCTGAAAGGTAATAAGTTCCATAATCTTTGGAAGCTCTTTATGAAACTTGAATCCCTGCTTCCTTCTATGAAGGCCTTTCTTTTACTTTTATGTTGAGTCTCCATCTTCTATCTTAATGCACCTATTGAGAGAGCATAGTGGCCATTCTTAGTTTAATGTGCATTGTCCCAAGACTTGCTGATTGATGCATAACTTTGATATTGCTTGTTCTTAAACTATTTGTATCTAGTCACCCTTATAAACTTTGAAGGTGTCCTATGCAATTATGATTTGCTACACTATGAGGGACAAGTTGAATGCCACTATGCTATGTTTTCCGTATGTGAAACAAACAAACGTCTTGCAAAGCATTGTTATTCATGAATCTTTTGTTTGTGCCTTTTCATGTTACAACATAGTTGCGATGTCTTATTGTTAGAACTTTATGTTTCGTGCTATGTTGAAGTACTATGATCCCAGCTATCAATGTTTTACAAATACTTTGATCAAGTTTATGATGGTGCATTTCATCTCAAAAATTATTCTTTCTTTTTATCACCTACCTACTCAAGGACGAGCAGGAGTTAAGCCTGGGGATGTTGATACGTTGCAAACGTATCTATAATTTTTGATGTTCCATGCTTGGTTTATATCTACTTTATTATATTTTGTCCACACTTTGGAGTACTTTTTATACACTTTCTTGGACTAACCTATTAACAAGATGCCACAGTGCCAGCTGCCTGTTTTCTGCTGTTTTTGGTTCTAGGAAAGTCAGAAAATAAATATTCTCGGAATTGGACGGGACAAAAGCCAAAGTAAATATTTCACTGAGGGGGACACGGAGCCAGAATACGAGACGGAGAGGGGCCAGGGGGCGGCCACACCACCTGGCCACGCGGCTAGGCCTGGCCCGTGCCAGGGGGTGGTGCGGCCGCCTAGGGAACCCCCTCGGCCTTCCCTTTCGCCTATATATTGCCTCCGATAGAGAAACCCTAAGCACCCAATCAAAAATCCACGAAAGAGTCTATAGCCACTATCATGTCCATCCCTACATCGGGAGGGATCTGAATCTCTTCCTGGCACCCTGCCGGAGGGGAGAATTCACCCTCGAGGCCTTGTTCATCACCATGCAACCCTCCGGTGTGATGCGTGAGTAGTTCATCCTTGGACTACGGGTCCATGTAGTAGCTAGATGGTTGGTTCTCCTCCTTTGTACTATCAAGATCATCTATTTGTAATCATACATGTTGTGTTTGTAGGGATCCAATGGATATTGAGATGCTATTTTGGATTGATTATTGATTCTATCATGTCTTTGTTATTTGTGATCTTGCATGCTCTCCGTTGTTAGTAGATATCTTGGACGAGTAGATGCTCGCAACTCCAAGAGGGAGTATTTATGCTTGATAGTGGGTTCAAGCCGCTAGTAATCTGGGGAAGTGATAGAAATCTCTAAGGTACTAGATGTGTTGTTGCTACTAGGGAGAAAACAACAATCCTTTGTTCATAGAATAATTGTATTGTTTACTTTACACGCAATGCTTAATGCAATTATCTGTTGCTTGCAACTTAATACTGGAGGGGGTTCGGATGATAACCTAAAGGTGGATTATTAGTCATAGATGCAGTTGGATTACGGTCTATGTATAATGTTGTAATGCCCAATCAAATCTCATAGGAGTCAAGATGATTAGTATATGCATGTATGCTTTCTTGATGTTTGTCAATTGCCCCGCTGTAATTTGTTCACCCAACATGTCATCTATCTTAAGGAGAATCACCACTAGTGAACTATGGACCCTGGTCCTTTCTTTTACCATCAATCTACAATTGTTTACTCTTTTCTATTTACTTTCTGCAAGCTATTACTTTCTTCCACACAATACGTTTAATCCTTTGTTTTCAGCAAAACCGGTGAGATTGACAACCTCACTGTAAGTTGGGGACAAAGTTCTATGGTTGTTTTGTGCAGGATTCCAAATTGGAAACAACACCTTGGAGGTGTTTCCTTGCTCCTACTGGTTCGATAACCTTGGTTTCACAACTGAGGGGAAATTTGATGTTGTGCTCATCATACCTTCCTCTTGGGGTTCCCAACAAGCTCATCGTATCTCGAGCCAAGAAGCATCTTTCTGGCGCCCTGGATTGAAGGAACAAGAACCCATGTCAACCACGCGCCAGCAATGGGCCCTTAAATTAGATAACAAGCATTAGGCAGACATAGATAATCATTCTCACTATTTAATAAACACTACAACAATCACAAATTGATGGATTTAAAGGAGGAACGACACATCTGACCAATCCCCTACATCTCCCATGCCTATGGGGATTTACTCAAACATGAGAGGAAGACATATCAAAAGCATAATTGTATTGCAAATAGGAATCATCTCAAAGTTATTGTAGCAAACCACAATAGCGATTGAAGATCAAATCAAATATAAACCAAAGGTAGATCAAGGTATTAAACCCTAATATTAAAATTGCCAATCTCTCTCTCCTTCTCTCTCTCTAAGTAATGATGGGGATGATGGTGGAGTGTGTGGTTTAGGAGTTTGAAATTGTCGAGGAACGAGGGGAAGTTCTTCTCCTCTTCTAGATCTGATCTAACCCCCTCTAGATGATTTTGCGGTGACTGTGTTTTGTTTTCTGTCATCCTTCTTTCGCCCTCCCTTCATGAAAGTTACTTGTATTGATATAACATAGATGGCGACGGGTAGTACATGCAGATGGTACGGGCGCGTCCCGACCGTAGCGATGGTCGTTAAGCATTCTGGACGCCTCCAATGGAAGGGGATCCAATTGGGGATTTGCTTCTTTAGGCGTAATTAGCCCATAAATGATATTAGATCTTCCGTAAATGTTCATTGCCTGAAAACCATCACAAGAAACCAAGGATTTTCCAATTACGATGTTAACATTAGTAGAAAGGATAATCTTCAGTGAAATCCGGCAATAATGAAGAGGAAAATCAATGATAAAAAGTGATGAAATTTGGAGCTATCAACTTCTCCAAGCTTAGCGGTTACTCGCCCTCGAGTGACAAAGCTATAATGAGTAATAGCGAGGTAATTGAATCAAGAAAAAAAACTTGCAAGTTCGAGGTTGTATCATATTCCATTATCTCAAATCCGACAACCTTGAACATGAGCATAATATATCTGAACAATTGCACTTAAGTTCAATTCCTAAACGCAAGTAACTCACTAGCTAATAGTCCTTATAATTCAAATGAGATTGTTAAAAATTTGGCTAGGCTTGCAAATCAATTTCTTTTAGCGCCTCTCTTATTATGAGAGTGAAAATGTTTTAAGCGAGGCCGCTTGAGTCAAAATTAAGGGTGCACAAGTATATGTCAAAAGAAGGATAAACTTAGAGCTTTTTCATTAACACCCACTTCGATAATCGTGGCTATTAAATACCTCTTCTTTTCTTTGTCTTTCAAGAACTCTAATTATTCAATTTAGGTGGTGAGGTGATGCCAAAGATCTCAAAAGTATCGAATATTTTTAGCTCATATCTTGACGGTAATTTTTTTCTTATTTTCTCAAGGATCGTCGAATGTTTCTTTTGTAAAAGCTTACACATCCTTTGAGAATACCAATAATTTTGCCCAGATAGCAACACATATGCCACTCATGCCATCAACTCATAGCCAAAATCTGGGGCTGTACCATAGATTGTTCAAAAGCTAGCTGAGTTGTTGGCATCCCAAAGGTGTGTATGAGAAACATAGAACTTTTATATCACTCTCCCTTTTTTACAGCTGGTCAAAACAGGTTTCGGCATCTCCGTCTCCCACCATAAAAAGTTCGTTCTATCAAACAATTCTTTTTCAGAAGGTATCCTCAAGTCAACAATCAGTATGTGGGGTTGAGTACTACTAAGATTAAGCCCTTAAGACAATAACATGACACCAACATTGTCGAGAGACATTTTCTCTTGTTCTTAAAAGTTTGGAATTTAATCCAAGGAGTTGTTTTTCAAATTGATATTAATTGTCGTAAGCTTAACCAAAGTGGTCAGAAAAACCTTTGAGCTCAAGTCCTAAAAGATAACGAGTTAAGTGCGGAGTCAAACTCAAGTGCAACCGAACAGACATAAAATGTTCATGAATAAGCTTACAAGAAGAAGGAAAATAGGAATGTGGTACCTCCTCTTGCTTGCCGATCTCCTACTTGAGTCAACTCTTTGCGTTCGTATCCATAGATCAATCACTAGAAGTGAGTAACCTGCAGAAAAATCAACGAGAGCCAAGAGAAATTTGCACAAATCAAGATAAAAGCTAGTATAATATTTTTGGATTTTCTTTTTATCAATGCAAAACTGAAAATAAACATGCACTGAAATGAAAACAAAATAAATCAAAAGAAGAAAGAAAAATATGAATGCAAAATGGTGGGAGGAGTTTAACCTCCCCAAGCTTAGGATCCTAGCCTATCTGGAATCAAAAGTTGCCACCATCAAGTGGCGGTTGCTGGTATAGAAAGTTAGGGTAGCGGTTTGGAAGGTCGGTCATGAAAGATGTGAAGCCTTTCGTGAGGTTGACTATGTTGGTGTTCGCATCATGCAACGTGTTTTTATGTTGTCAATGCGATGCACCACCTAGTCAAATTCATCTCTTGGGACATAATTGAATCTCCGCTGTGGTGGAGGCATACCTTGCTGTTGGTGCTGAGGGAAAGGTTGTTGGTGATGGTGCTGTTGACCGTAGTCATCCCAGCCTGCGGCGTTCCAATCTTCTCCACCTTGTTCCTCCTGTTGTTGGCCACCTGCTGCGTTTTCCCAATTGGGGTGACATCCTTGTGGTGCAATCCTCCCTGAAAGGATCAGTGCTTGCTGGAACTCCTCCTTAGTAAGGACCCAACTCTGTTTACCTGAGAAACCAAAAGCTTGGACAAAAGGAAGCAAAACTTAGTGGAGACCACCATTAGGCTCAAAATAAAGCTGATGAGCATGAAGGGAGTGTTTGGGTCTATAGACCCCCATGAATTTGGTGCTAGCCATATGGATATAATCCAAAACCTTACTTCCAGCCACAACCATTTCTAGTGGCAGGACAAACTCGCTTGCATAGGCGATCTATGTGATCAAGCCACCATAACGAATGTCCCCAGCGGAAGTCGACCTTTGGCGGCAAAAGTGTTGGATGAGTAAAGCACCTAAGTTTACCTTGTGCTCCACCTCTGAATGTAAGTCCATATGAATTACACTCATCTCGGGGGCTACCATTGCCCTGACATCCCCTTTCCCAAAAATAGAATTCACTAGGAATGTGTGAAAATAACGGATAGTGGGGTTCTAGATGGTAGCACTCTTCTTGCACAATTAATTAGTGTTCTTGTGGACAGAAATCTTCTCCCAATAATGAATTACCTCCATGTGCACATTGTCATTAATATTGAGCTCCCCCTCATGGGAGAATCCGAAACAATCACGGAATTCATAAAAGGAAAGGTTGCAGAGCTGCCCATTGAGTACGAAACTTAAAGTGCATTTACACTCTTGGGCTTCAAGATCATCATGGAATGATGACAGGAACTCGTGCTTGGTGAGCTTGTATGTGTCGATGGAGAGGTAGGAGAAGGGGACCATGCCAGCTTGCGCAGTCATCTGCTCGAAGTCCTCCAAACTCCCTTGGCGGGAGAGGAACACACAGTCTACCCACTTTGTGGGTAAAACCTTGCGGTTGCTCACCCTCTCATAGTCTTGTCTCATGGCGGCCCTCAAGTTGTCCCCCTCTGAACGCCTCTTCTTCGAACCCGGAAGCTTGGTGGAACCCGAGGCTCCTGCCGTACCCGAGCCCTTGCCTGAGTGGAAAATCCTTCCAATGTTATGCACTGTGCTGCAAAATTTTCAAAGAAAATTATAGGCATCAAGTTTCTATCACATGAACAAATGATTACAACTAGAAGTTACAAATCCTAACATGAGGAATCAACAATAATCTCAAAATATGATGAACTCATCTAAATAGCCAATGTCATGAATTCAACCATGGATTATAGAAAATAGATCATGGATCAGATGAGAAACTTACCGATGTGAAGATTACCCCACTCAAAAACACGAAAAATCAATGAAGAATCAAATGTTCTAGGAGGCTAGGGTTTGAGGTGGAGAGAGAAAGAGCAAAAAATAAAGAGGAAGAAGAAGAAGGTTGCTAGGAGCCAGCTGCCGTCGGCCTTTACCTGGCGATGCAGTCGGTACGGGTGCATCCTGCCTGTACCGGTGATCATCACCATTGAATCAAGGTTAGGGTTCGAGATCAAATATGGATGGTCTGGTACGGACGCGTGGTATGGGTGCGTTCCAGCCGTACCGTTGCTCGTTACCGATACTGTGAACTCTGGACATCTTCGTCGAGATTTGGCATGGGCGCGTGGTATGGGCGCGTCTGACCGTACCACAACTCGTTATTGGTACGATGCCTTTGGCTGAAGTTGCCGTAGTTCAGTACGGGCGCGCGGTAAAGGCAAAGCCGACTGTACTGGTGCTCGTTATGTTGTTTGAACCCCTATCTTATTTCTTCTCTTTATTTTTTCTTGCTTCTTAACTCCTCCAAGGTAAATTCTCTGAACAACTTAGGACTTGAAATAAATTTATTAGTACACACAAATAAATAAAATAAAAAAATAAAAACTTAAATTTAATTTATTGAGAATGGGTTAACTCCCATTAAGTATCTTGTTCTAGAGTTTAGGTGCTAACCAAACTCCATACCATTGGCGTTTACCTCAAGCTGCTCTTCATCTTTGGTTCTTGCTGCTTGAACACGCTTAGACAGTGGAACATATTTTCTATTACATTCCGGTTTCTTTGGAAAGTATTGAACAATCTAATCATCATATATATTGAAGACAATCTTACTGCTAGAGCAGTCTACGTTAGCTCCAGCTGTGCTAAGAAAAGGTTTTCCAAGGATGATAAAGAGTTTTTCATCCTCAGAAACATCAAGAATAATAAAATTAGTGGGTATAACATGTTGGTCTATTCTAAGTAGAACATCTTCGATCATATCGACAGGTTGTTTAGTTGTATTATCCGCCATTTGTAAGGTGATTGAAGTAGGAGAATAGTCTCCAAGGTTCAATTTTTTAAATAGGGAATAAGCATAACACTAACACATGCCCCTAAATCACAAAGAGCGTTAAATATATTAGTTTTCCTAATTGCGTAGGAGATGGTTGGTATACCTGGGTCCCCAAACTTAGCAGACAGCTTATCTCCAAAGCTTGTCATTACTGCTACAGTCTTAATTACGTTCTTTTTTTATTACTAAAAGGCCGTGCATTGAATCGGAAAAAAGTTACAGCAAGAATAGTCGGGAAACAAAAATTACGGTAACGGAACTCATGAAGTCACTTATGTTTTGCCGAGCGTTCTTTCTTCTCATTCTCTCTAGGTAGAAAAGTTTGTCCGACCATATAACATAATGGATTATTCTACAGAAAGTGACTGAGCAAAGCATGGATTATTCTGTGGATTTGAAGAACATTTTTACGCCGTGCATATATATCTCTGATCTCTCCTCTGAACTTCTGCATGTACGCTTGTTGAGAAACAAACATTCATTTTATCTTTAATTCTTTCGAACGTACTCGTATAACCTGACAATGTTGGTCAAATTCCACTATTTAGACCAGAGCGTGAAATTAAATACTCTCTCCGTCCTAAAATAACTGACTTGAGTTTGTCTAAATTTGGATGTATGTAGACACGTTTTAGTATTTAGATACATGTGAATCAAGATAAAGCCAGGTCAATTATTTTGGGACGGAGGGAATAATTCACAAAAATGGAGCGGAGAGAGTAAATTTGTCTTTCAAGAAGGAAAGACATCTACGGTTATACTCCTCCTATACGGTAAGAGACACTCCAACGGTGGAACCATCCAACTAGTAATAAATTTTGAAGAACAACAGTTTGCATGTGTGCACTTTGCACACGAAGAATTAGGAATTCTAGCTTCTGCGTAGGTGATTGTAGGAATTTCGGAGAAACTCGTATATGAGGATGAAACAAAACAAACCTGACTGAACATTCTGAAATTACTTGTCTCGTGTCTCTTACTTCTTCCGTCCTTCCACCGATGAACCAGATGCCACGACCACACTGGAAGCTTAGCCATGCGCGGACAGCTGCTTCTCGTGTTCCTTCAAGAATACATGTCAGTCGCAGCCGATAGGACAGCCCTCCCAGAATATGGATCCCCTAATCTAAAAAAAAATATGGACCCCCTTTCTGAACCTAGCCACCTCCCATCTCTGCTTATGATTCACCACAATCTCAAATTTCATCACAACTACCTTCAATTAGAGCTTCTATGCCACTTTCTCTCGAGTCCAAGGCTGATTTGTCGCTGCTGAGCATCTCTCCGCCATGCGACTCAAGATTGGGTTCTCCTCTCTTTATGCCCAGCCTCTCTGCATCACTCTGGCCAACGCTGTCACCTTAGATTCTGCCTAGCGCTACCGGCAATTGGTACCTCCAGACCAGGGTGGAGCGTTGTGGTGCACGATCCAGTGAGCCACCACTCGCCATCCGTGGTGCTATATGCAGCATCCACAAGCAGCAACGACGTCCGTTCTGTCCGGGTCCACATCTCCATCGTGGATGGACGGTGTAGCAGAAGGATCTGAACGGGTGGGCTTGGCTGGCGTGGAGTATTCATCCAACACCGCTCGCGCCAGATCGACGAGTAGCGTCGTCTTCGTGGCCTCTGACCGAAGGATGGGATGGGGTGGCGCCCGAGATCTAGGCGGGGATGTCGGTGGCGAGATGGGAGGGTGGGGGTGTTGCATAGCCGGGGGATGGCGAGGTAGGATGTTGGGGGCGTTGCATAGCTGGGCGGCATGGCCGTGCTCTAATCCCCATCCTCGTTCAGTGATGGGGAAGGAGGTCGTGGCCTTTTTTTCTTTTCCGAAACGAACCGTAGTGTTTAACTCAATGGTGGCATGGTGGGTAATATGTTCGAAACGTTAGGGGCAAAACCGTCCAAAAAAAGGCTGGTTGATAGAAGCGTTTTGTCTTTTATTTTTAGGTAGGTATAGATAATTATATATCGTATAAACTTTTTATGCGTACGAACTTGAATAACATCGGTTAAAGGAAGTTCTAAGCGTAATCTTCCCAGCACCTCAGTAAAAGAGTCATAAATAGCTTTATCCGGTTCATACTGAACTCGATTAGGATAAGGAATTTTCTTTTTGGTAGGTATTACCTTCTCCTTTTCCTTTGCTACTGGTTCAACATTCTTTTTGGTTTTCCTTGTGACTGATTTTTGCTTATCGGCGTGTTCTTCACGTGGGATGATGACTTGCTCTTCTTGTTCCTTTCTATGACCGCCTTCTCCCCTTGAACCGATTATCTAAGAGTCTGAATATAATAGTTTATGTTTGTCTCCTGCTTCCTTTTCTTCTCTAGCTTTGAAAGCTTTATGATCCCTCTTATGGGTCTCATAATCAATGTCATCTTTAGGATCCACTAAGTCCTCATCTTCTTGACTCTTGAGTCTCTTTTGCCTAGTGAGCTTATTCTTCTTGATACCAAGGTGGCCCTTGTGGTTCCTGTGTTTCTGTACCACGTCTAGTGACAATGTTAGTAGAAACATTATTGAAATTTTCTTGGTTCAAAATCAAAGTTTGGGTTTCAATTATTTACTCAAATTGAGTTTTAACCATACTTAGATATCTGATTTTGTTGATATCTAAACTTTTGCATTACAAGATTTATATCATCCTCCAATACATAAGTTTGAAGAATGTCAACTTTATTTTCTTTAACAAGTTCCGAGGCTACACCTTCTTCCATGGATTTTTTGACTTCGGGTATAAGATTTGGTGGTATGTGAATCATACCTTTTCGTGGTTCAACATCCTCAACTAGATTGTATTGTTCGTCATTAAAGATCTTACCTTGAAAATCTTTACACATTCCGACAGTGTTAAGTTGCATACATCACCTCCTATAGATAGATCAATCATTTCTTTTGTCTCATCATTAAGCCCATTGTAAAAATATTGAATAATTATATGCTCATGGAAACCATGATATGTGACTTTCATTATCATTGCATAAAATCTATTCCATGCTTGATAAAAGTTTTCTCCAACTTTTTGAAGAAAGTTTGTTATATTACATTTAATTTGCATGATTTTAGTGAATGACCAATATTTATGCATGAATTCTCGGATGAAATCTTCCCAGCTTTTTATAGTGTGATTATGTAATGATTGTAAACAAGTCAAAGCATTATCTTTCAGGGACCAACGAAAAAGTTTAAGGAGTACAAACTGTATTGGTAAACTTGCTGGTTTAAGAGTAGCGCAAAGGTCATAGACCCTTGTCAAGTGGTCACTAGGATCTTCCTCTTCTTTTCCTGCGAAAACAATTTCTTTCATCATATAAATTAGTTCAGGATATATTTTGAATTCCTGGCCTTCAAGTTCGGTACAAAGAATAGGCATTTTCTTTAAGTGCCTAGATGGATTCCCATATTCTCCCAATGGTAGCTCAGGTTCGGCCCCTTGGGTGATGGTCAAGTATGTCATCAATGGAATCAAACTATTCACATCTACAGTACGTGAGTTAAAGAATCTTTCAATAAATTCTAGGCGTCTCTCGATCGGAACACGATCAATATACGGAGGTAGATAAGTTTTTCCTGACCGAGTGGTACCTCTATCTTCAACGGAGATCATGAATGGTGTCAAGAACTGCTTTTGTCAAGAAACAACACTTAGCGCTTAGCTCCCCGACAACGGTACTAGAAAAATATCTTGATGCCCTGCAAGTGCACATGTTTATCAGAGAATGTTTTTGTGGAAGTATTAATTCCAGTTTTTATATCGATCCCGATAAGGAGCCTAGGTAAGTGTTTTTATGCGGTGTTTCTGTCGCACTCAAGGTGTCACTGGTCTTGAGTGAATTAACTGCAAAGGTTGATGGAGAAAAGTGGTGAGTAAAAGATAGAGGAAACTTTCTTAGGAAATAAATAAGGATTATATTGCATAAAAGTAAAGGTGCGAAAGGTGTTTAAAGGTCCAGCAGATGAGAAGTTAGGTGTGGAGAGAAACCATTCATGGTGATAGTGAAAGTGCCAAATGGATAAAGTGGAATAAGTGATACTGATATTTATTATGTGTAAGTGAGTAGGCAATCAACCCATATACTTACTAGGAGTCCTCATGGCCAATTCTTCCTAGCTCCAATGATCTGTCTGCCTGTTACCATGGCAATGGTCAGCACATTAATTAAGGTCTTGCGATCGGATCAAGGCTTTAATCTTGATGGTTCCTTGTTGTCCTCGAGCAGTGCTAGCACCTCATTGATAACGGCCGTGTCACTCGGGGGTCACCGATTCGCTAGCATACAAGCTCATACCTATGAGTTCTTTGGATCATGTTACCTAGGCCCTTAAATAAAATAAGAAGCATTAGGCAAACATAGATAATCATTCTCACTATTTAATAAACACTACACCAATCATAGATGGATGGATTTAAAGGAGGCACGACACATCTCACCAATCCCCTACATCTCCCACGCCTATGGGTATTTACTCAGACATGAGAGGAAGACAAATCAAAAGCATAATTATATTGCAAATAGGAATCATCTCAAAGTTTTTGTAGCAAACCACAATAGCGATTGAAGATCAAATCAAATACAAACCAAAGGTAGATCAAGGTATCAAACCCTAATCTTACAATTTCCAATCGCTCTCTCTCTATCATTGAGTAATGATGGGGATGATGGTGGAGTGTGTGGTTTAGGAGTTGGAAATCATCGAGGAACGAGGGGAAGTTCTCTTCTAGATCTGATCTAAACCCCTATGGATGAGTTCGTGGAGGCCGTGTTTTCTTTTCTGTTGTCCTTCTCGTCGCCTTCTCGTCATGAAAGTTACTTGTATTGATATAACAGAGTTGGCGGCGTTTAGTACGGGCGGACGGTACAGGCGCGTCCCAGCCATACCGCTAGTCGTTAAGCATTCTGGACAACTCCAATGGAAGTGGCTCCAATTGGGGATTTGCTTCTTTAGGTGTAATTAGCCTATAAATTCTATTAGATCTTTCATAAATGTTCGTTGCATGAAAACCATCACAAGAAACCAAGGATTCTCTAATTGTGATGTTAACGTTAGTAGTAAGGATAATCTTCAGTGAAATCCGGCAATAAACAAGAGGAAAATCAATGATAAAAAAGAGATGAAATTTGGAGCCATCAATAGCTCATGGAACTGTGGCGGCACCTTTGTTTGTGTTGCAGTCATAGCGGGAGGGGCTAGAATGTTAGAGTTGTCTGTTCATTTTTGGGGCTGAAGACTGCAAGTGCACAGATCAATTGTAGCTAGTTTCAAAGTAAAGATATCGAACCTAGAGAGAGCTATTGGTAAAGGTCTTTATTCCCCTCGTTACTCTCTACCAAAGGATACTTATAAGCTACCTTTGATCTCAAGTAAAGGGTGTTTGAAAGGTTTATGGTTGTTTGTAGAAAAGTAATTAAAACTAGTAAAATAAAACAAGTAACAAGTTTGTATGAAAGCGTGGTTGAACTCAATAGGGCTAAAACGTTCTCGGGGATGTATGATACACCACTAGCATGGTATTATTGTTATATGTAATCAAGATAACATACTCCTTGTGTCATGATATGTGTGGAGAGAGCCCCATAATAAGACGTTCACTACAAGGCTCGTAGGAAGCCACTTTATGGAGCCAAGAGTGAGGTCACCTCTAAATAACCACTGTGGTGTCTAAGAGGAGTCACCCATACAAACCACGCAATTAAGGGTTTCCCTGTGGATATCATAATTATCTTATGGAGTCCCTCTTTAATCCTCCTTTGACCGTGTAGGTTATGAGTCAGCGCCAATCTGTCATGGGGCCATTCCGGTTACGCTTCCAAGACACGTCCAAAGGATTTTTTTCCTCCCTTTAGTACCGAGGACAAATGATATGCGGCCGACTACACATACCATCTAAAGAAAGATATCAAACACAAATCATAATTATAATCATAGACAAGCAAGTCATATGGACACAAGAATAGATCATCTTTATTACAAATTCATAATGGTGCTAGGAATTCTCACTCATGAATGGATAAAAGTATGGAGGTAGATCCCCAAGAACAAAGGAACTACTCACTCATGGAAGCAATCAACAACATCATCATAATCAAATGAATGGATAAAAGTATGGAGGTAGATCTAATGCAAACCACAATTGAATCTATAATTACAACAAGATCTAATAGATGAAAGATGGGTGTAATGGTGGTAATGGAGATGCAGCGGTTGATGATGAAAGGGATGATGTGTTGTCCTCCAATGATCCATATAGCAGCTAGGATTTTGCCCCAACCAAGTTCGTCCTTTAGATCCCTCTTGGATGTTGTTTTTCGTGGTTTCTGGTGGCTGTGAATGTCGGATCTCCCTCTCATCTTTGCCAGAAGAAAGTATTTGATGAGGTGGTCGAGATGGCACTTGGTACGGGTGGACGGTACGGCCGGGCTCCACTTGTACACCGGTCGTTATTGGTACTGATACCTCCTCCTCGCTTGGTGTTCTCCTAGGTGCGAAGGTAAATCCATGAAATGAATTTTATCACTTAGAAATATCAAATAATTACACAATTTGACAGTTCCAATTGATATGTTCATGCAGGAGTCAATGATTTGGGATCCTGTTGAAACAAGAACAAAATAGTGCGTGTAGATGCAGCGAAATACAAAGATCCCTACTCTATTTATGCAAAAACAAAAGGTAAAAATGCTTCAATTTTGGACTCATCAACTCCCCCAAGCTAGGCTCTTGGTCGTCCCCGAGCAAGATTGTGACTTATGGACAAGATCGTCACGTTCATGAGAAACGAGTCGTTACAATAAATGAGGCAGAAATTGAAATAGGAATACAACATCGGATGTAGAGATACTTCGGGGGTATTACTATACCTTTACACATTGCATAACTTAGAGGCTTCCACACATTTTCTAGTATTAATGAAATTATAATAAGCTGCTAGTGATTTAACATATCATATAACCACGGAGTTTAGAGATATAGGGAACTAAGTTTAGTAGTGAAGATTCATGATCATTCTTTTTCTTCTATGTTTGATTCTTTTGATAGCTGCTCTTTTTTTTATAACTGTATGCATTTTTACTTGCTCTCTTTTCTCTTTTTTCTTTCAGCATAGCTATCTGGTCATGCTCATTACTTCAATGGCTTTCAAAAACTCTTAATTATAATATGCTACCAGAATTCTTATTCTCATAACTTAATCAATACTTTCATTGGTGTGGAAGTCCCTAAAATCATGACAGCTATACAAATATTGTAGCACTCAACCTAGTTCAATCATCTAATATAGTAATCATGAATCAAAAACAACGTCAATTATCATAAAGTCTCACAACTCAACGGATATAAATCTTCTCTTGAAAAAAAGGGAGCTCGAAGTTGATGCAACTAATGCAAAATCAGGAATTTAAAGTCTAATCATGCGTGTAGAAAAGTAAACATGACAAAACCGTAAGATAGATTACAAGGTTCTCACAAATCTCCCAAGCTTGGAATCAAGATGGGTGGATCAAATAATCCCTTGTGATTATTATACCGTGGCATTTATCATGGTGAAGTAATTTTGTTGGAGAGTGCTGCGCAAAGCTTATTGTTCGTCTCTTCTAGAGCGGATATGCGTTGAAGACACTTCTATAGATCCAAACGCAAGAGGAACATCCCATCAACAACCTTGCTCATCACGTCATTGAGTTCCTTCTTACCTTCAAGATCCAAAAGACGCTTGCGCATGATCTCCCCATGGATGAGCTATTGTAACATCCCAAAAATTATTAAACAAGCTTATCAATATCTAATCACCCAAGTTTATGATTAACAAAACCTTTTATCAGTAAACTTGATATGAATGCATGTGTGAATACTATTAATGCATGAGAGTGTGCATTTGCCATGTTTGATTGCTACAAATGTTAAGGATTAATTTAAAAAGGATTACCACATCAGCTAGGTCATTTACAAACAAAATCAAATGAAAAGAAAGTCAATTATGGATCATATGGTCATATGGTCATTTTGGCAAATATTAACCACTAGCCCACTTTGGGCATCTATAGTAAAAGATTTCCAACTGAAACAATTCCAATTCTTTTCACCCCTTACTAGACCAAGTAAAAGTGAATCCAAGCAAACTTTACAAAATGGTAGAAACTATTTTCAAATCTATTTAAGAGGCAATTCAAAATTGAGTCAAGTTCATGTACCTAGATCATCACTTTTCAAAAACCACTCGAACAACTTCCACTTGACAAATCCCAGCAACCATAGACTACCAAGCATATGACAAGATCACTCACCAAAAATCTTTCAAAAATCCAAAAGATGAATTCATGCGGCCATTAAGTCAAACAACTCATATACAGAGTACAACCTCAACCACTATCTACTGTTTTGATCTATCAACTGATCATCAAATGTACCCAATTCCACTCCACTACTCCTCCATGATCATTCCTAGTACTTGGCCGTGCAGTGGAGGAGCTCATCTCCACCGTTGCACCAGTGGCATGCCCGTACCAAGCCAGCCATGTCGGTCGACCATTAACCAATTGCTGCACACCGCGCCGCCCCCCTCCCATGATGCCTAGCTGCTAGCCGTGACCTCACCTCCACCCCCTGTCCACCCCTTGACCAACGACGAGGAGTGGAGACGCTGGAATCGCCATGCCCATTTAATCCTCGCCATACCGAGAGCACGACGGAGCACCATAGCCGCCTCGTGCACACACGCCGCACCTCACTCTCTACGCTCGTACCCGCAGTCATCGTGGCACCAGTGACCTCCCAGACACGATGGTTCACCACTGCGTGCCCCGTGACCATCGAACCAAGTGATGAACACCCGCGTACCCGAACAGAGCGCCGACATTGCCTGACCAACCGAGACCGCCCCTTTCCGTGCCATCACGCGCGTGAAGATCGCCGAAGTGCCCCGCATCAACCCATGCCCTCCGCCATGCTTAGCGACACCTGTAGCAACGTCGCCAGAGGAGCCATACCCTGCCGCCGACGCTGGTGTATAAATAGAGGCCACCCTAGACCTCATTCTGCACACCATTCGACTCCCCACTCACCCAGGAACCTCCCTTACCTTTCCCTAGAGCAAGGCGAGCACCACGACGCTAGAATTTGGCCGGATTCCACCGTTGCAGTCGAGGAAGGAAGCCAGCAATTGGAGCCACCCTAGGAGCCGCCGTGACCACCGTCCGAACCACCTTCGTCTACAACGTCGTTCGCCCCCATCGCCGACCCTAGTTGGAGCTCCGGTGAGTCCCCAGCGACCCACACTGTCGATTTAGGGTTAGTATTGCTGGAGCTGTTTGTCGTAGATGATAAACCTCAGTCGTAGATCCTGTTCTAATTGTAGGGCTAGTATTGATCGATACTGTTTCGGGTTAAATAAGTCGCTAACGCGTGGGACCGTTCTGTCAGTAGCCCGCTGCGCCAGCGCTGTGCAATTGGGCTGGCCCAATTCTTTTCCCGCGCAGAGCCCAACAGTTTAAATAAGAATTTTGCTATTTAGTTAAAACCCTATTCTATCAGTAGATTCAAAATTCAATTCAAAGAGATGTACTGATCCAAAATGCATGATTCCAATTTTGTTAGGAAGGTATTGAAAATATCTATTCACTCCCATTGGATTCAAACCAATTGAAACTATAGATCACTTATACTAAAAATAACAAGATATAGACTTTTGTCACTTCAAACATTTTTAGAAAATAAATTATAAATGCTTTTGAGTTGATTCCAACTCTCAAAAATCACATTTGCCATGCTCTACATGAATATGTAAAATCATTTGGTTTTACAGATATGAAACATGGCTTAGTACTAAAAGAATGATATAAAGGCATTTCTAGTCACTTAAATATTATTAAATAGTAATATTAAATCTTGTAATGCTTGACCACCAATTTAAATCACATTCTCAAGTATTGCAATATGTGGTGATGACATGTGTCAACATAATCCACTATATTAATTGCTGAATATTAAATCTTAAGTATTTTCTTAATAAATAGAAATTACTTTTCCCAAATTAGATAAATAAAATGTGCCATTATTAGATGTAATGATTGGGATGATGCGAGATCATCTAATAGGAGCCCTTGTGTGCTAAATAGAACTAGTAAGTGTTGTTTGGTGATTGTGTACATTGTATGTATTTATAGACGCTAGTACCGACCCGGGCTACAATGAGGAGGAGTACTTCGAGGAAGAGGAAGAGAACTTCAACAACTGCAACCAGCAAGGCAAGCTATCAGTGCAAGCTAGAACTATGCATGCTATCTATGCAAGCCCCCTATACCGGATGCACTAGGCATGCTTGGTTATGCACCTTGAAACATACCATTCCCAGCTTTACTTCAAGCTTCGCTTTTCCCTTTTATTAAAGTTTCTTACTTAGTTAATAAATTGTGATTAGTGGAAAATAGGATGGATACCATCAAGATCATAGAACTACCCATGGATACTTATACTTGGTTAGCACACCTCCATAGTGATACCCTCAACATTAGTGGCTACTGCTAAGCTAAAATTTCATCACTTTAGATGGGAATACTTGGTGAAAATGATTATGAAAACCTTGGAACGATGATTACTTTCTATTGAAATGTTTTGACATGTGTTACGAAACACAATGGTTGGATGATGAAACTGAATGAGGCATGAGCTTTACTTTGACAAAAACTGATGGTTGGGTTCGGATGCGATACCATTCCAATTTTACCATACAACCACATTACCTGAGTTTGGTAGGGCTTGACTGGAAGTTTATATGTCTTAGTATGGGTTCCTTTGTGGAAGAAGTTGAGTTGAGGCTACCTCGTGATGAATGTCCACCTATGCAGTGCCCAGGATGGCAGATGGCCATGGCTGGGAGGCCAAACTCATAGGGGAGGTGCCTATAATAGGGTGTGTAATTAAAAGGTTAGGATTGATTATCCGCATACCAAGTATGATGATTCAGGGTTATCCCTGATGGATGTATCGAATTTTGTGGTGAAAGTGTACCACCTCTGCAGAGTGTCAAACTATTCAAATAGCCGCGTCCGTGGTTATGGACAGTTGGAGTGGCCATACTGTTCCGTTATCACATGTTTTCAAAATGATTTGTGACTTGAACGATGGATTTGACTTGACCACAACAGAATTCTGGACATGAAAACTAGTTTCCCCCTTAAGTGACATAGAGATCTAAAGTTAGGTTTGTTACTCTTAAATATTTATGAAATAAACCTGGATTTTTGCAAACAAAACTAGAGCTTAAGGTTCCTACAACTTTTACCTTACTCACGCTAGTGTTAGTTTGCGAGTACTTAAAGAGTAATCATGGCTGTGTCCCTATCTATTCCCATGGCTAGACTATGAGGAGGATTACCCGGAAGATGGACATCAGAGGTCTACAACAACTAGGATCATCTCCCATCATCAGCATTGCCTGTGACCATGAAAACAGAGCCTACTATGTTTACTTTCCGCTGCTTTGATTGTATTAAGACTGGATCATGAGATCCTTTATTTGCAAGACCTTTAATATGGTTTGTAATGGATGATGTACTATGGTATCACTTATCTTATGTCTCATAAAAATGGTAATCCTAGGATTGCGATGGACGGCATAACAGGCATCTCGACTTAAAAATCTGGGTGTTGACAAGTTGGTACCAGAGCCATCCTGACCATAGGAGACCCTAGTTAGAATGGGCGCCTAAAAAACCTAGTTTCAAAACAAAGAAAGTGAGTATTTACAAAAAACTATTCTCCTTCTTATCCTTTAGATTCTTTCAAAAAGAGAACACTTATTCCTCAAAACTCTTACAATTCTACATAAAATTTGACACACTTGATCACCTCACTAACTTACTCATCTTAATTGCTTATAGATGGAGGTCAAATATAGCAAGTTTTACCAGTTGGGCAATGGAGGACAACTTATCTTTGAGAGGGATCTGGACCAGCTTTTAGAGTATCTTGGGCTCCTGCACCTGGAGTTCTTGGGAGCACAGCTCAACGACCAATCTGGAGGGGAGCTAAGTGGCTGATTGTTGCCGACCTGAGAGGAAAAATGGAGCCACCTCTTTCTGACAAGATTCAGTTCAGCGTAAGGGAGAACAACTGGCTAGACGGATTAGCCATGGCAATGCAAGAAGCTCTTGCACGTCTGTGTGCACAAAACATCAACCAGATTATCGACACCCAATTTTGCCAACTATGCCAGATGTGACTCTACGGGACAGCCTTTGGCCATGCCGGCATATCCAGAGTTGAAGCATCACGTGGACCACATGGCCTTCATGCTGCATGAGACGCATAAGGAGTTAGACAATGCTCGTGCTTACGCCAACCAGAACCATGCTGAAGCCGTTGAAAGGAAGCAAACCCTCGCCATTCTCGCCAAGGAGTGCAAGTCACTTTGTAGATAGCGTGACAAGAAGGATCGCACCATCGCCCGTCTTCGTCAAAAGATAGCCACTCTAGAGGAGACCATCCACGGCTAGGAGATCCAGCTGGATGGGAAGGATGAGGAAGGTGAAGATATACGTTGGGATGTTCACTTGTACCTCGGTGATGACAATGACTATCTAGTGGACGCTGCGATGGAGGACAACACTGATGAGAATGATGTTGACTTCATTGATGATGATGAGCCTGACACCCCCGATGATGAGTAGTTGCACCTGAGCACTATCGTAGGTATGAGTTGTACCCGGTCCCACTTTATCGTAGCTTCACAGAATGGTTCTTAAAACCATCTGTTTCCTAGTTGTGGTGTGTGTTTGTATTGTGTTTTTGGAATAAATCAATGTGAAGAAGTGGTTAGTTCTCAAAACCTGAGTCAAACTCAAAGTTTAAAGCTTTTGAAACAAACCCATGAACCTTAGAAATTTCCCTCTTGTCTCATTATCTATCTCAATCTTCAGATGACTCGCGGAAACCCCGGAGGAAGCAGTTCATCTGAGGACCCAATGTTGTAGATTCTGCAAATGTTAGTTTCTGATCGTGAAGCTGGTAGAGCCGAACGACAAGCCAACTTAGCCACTCTTCAACAGATAGCCCAGATGGCCCACAATAATCAAGGCCATGGAAACCAATATCAACATGGATCCAAGCTCAAGAATTTCTAGAATACCAATCCCCCTATGTTTAGCAAGTCAGAAGAACCTTTAGATGCAGATGACTGGCTGCAAACCATGGAAAACAACCTAGAAGTTGTAGGAGTCGATGCTAATGAGAAGGTGCTGTTTTCCACCCACTATCTATCTGGCTATGCCAGATCATGGTGGAATAGTACCCATACCATGAACGGAGGTCAAATGATGACTTGGGAAGAGTTCAAGCTCAAGTTCAGCATGACCCATGTGCCCCCGGGTCTGATCAAGAGGATGAGGGATGAGTTCAGAGACTTGAAACAAGGTAGGATGACTGTGCTTGAGTACCGTGACAAATTCCTGTCACTAGCTAGGTATGCACCTGATGAGATTGACAATGAAGCAAAGAAGAAGGAGAGATTATTGAATGGTCTAAATGATGAGATGCAGACAATGCTAGTCAACATTCCCTTTGATGACATTGAAGCCTTAGTGGATTCTGCAATCCAGATGGAAGGCAAGATCAACTAAGCCAGTGAGAACCGCAAGCGTCGGATGATGCACCAACCAGGACCCCACCATACCCTGAAATATCGCTCCAACCCATTTGCAGGATATGCACCCAGAAACAACAGGCTATGAATGAACCGTCTGAACTACCCCAACCATGGCGGAGGAAACCCAAGGCCCGGAGGCCATCATAACAACAACCCGGCAACCCCAATAATTTCAACCATGCACTGCCAAAGTCCAACAACAACAACAACAATACTGTCCCAAGGACTAGAAGCAATGATGTCCCAACACCATGGAGATCACCTATTCTGTTTGTTGATAAGAAGGATGGTGTCAACTGTTTGTGTACGGATTATCAGAAGTTGAATGACATCACCACCAAGAACAAGTACCCACTAACGAAGATAGAAGATTTTTTTGATCAACTGACTGGTGCCAGAGTGTTTTCTAAGATTGATCTTAGAAATGGTTATCATCAATTGAAAATCCGCACAACAGATATCCCAAAGACTGCCTTCACCACCAGATATGGATTGTATGAGTACAATGTCATGTATTTTGGATTAACCAATGCCCCCGCTTATTTCATGAACCTCATGAATAAGATTTTTATGAACTTCTTGGATAAGTTCGTCGTTGTTTTTATTGATGACATTCTGATCTACTCCAAGTCAGAAGAAGACCATGAGCAACATCTGAGAACCATCCTTGAAACCCTTAGGGAGCATCAGTTGTATGCCAAGTTTAGCAAGTGTGAATTATGGTTAAAGGAAGTAGGATTCCTAGGCCATATCTTGTTGGAAGGAGGAGTTGCTGTCAACCCTGCCAAGATAAAGGATGTCGAAGAATGTAAAGCCCCAACCACCCAAATAGAAGTCCGCGCATTTCTTGGATTAGCCGGATATTACCGCAAGTTTGTTGAAGGATTTTTGAGCATCGCAAGGCCGATGACTTAGTTGTTGAAGAAAGACAAGAAGTTTGAATGGACAAACAAATGTGAAGCAAGTTTTCAGGATCTTAAGAAGAGGTTGATTCAGCCCCAATTTTGATCAAGCCCGATATCAAGAAGCCTTTTGATGTGTATTGTGATGCATCCAAGATTGGTCTCGGATGTGTGCTGATGCAAGAAGGCAAAGTCATATCCTATCTATCTAGACAACTGAAGCAACATGAACAGAACTATCCTACCCATGACTTAGAACTGGCAGTCGTAGTCTTAGCATTGAAAACATGGCGTCATTACCTTATGGGTAACCGCTGTGAGATTTATTCGGATCACAGGAGTCTGAAGTATATTTTCACCCAGAAGGAGCTGAATATGAGGCAAAGGAGATAGATAGAATTAATCAAGGATTATGACCTTGACATTCACTATCACCCCGACAAAGACAATGTGGTAGCGGATGCTCTTAGTAGATTGCCGTGTAGATTAAACACCATGATTAAGGTAGCACAACCAAGTCTGCATTAGGAGATGGATAATTTTAGAGTGGAGCTAGTTAGCTAAGGATTTCTAGCTAGCATAGAACTCCAACCCACTTTGATTAGTCAGATAAAAGTGGCCTAGAAAGGAAATGCCACTATTGATGGAATCAAGGGTCGTATCAGAACAGGGAAGGTACTTGGATTCACCGAAGATGAAGAAGGAGTTATGTGGTACAAAGGACATATCTGTGTTCTAGCAGATTCAGAGTTGAAACAAGTTATTATGCAGGAAGCCCATGATACCCTTTATTCTATCCACCCGGGAGGAACCAAGATGTATCAGGATCTGAAGGAGCAATTTTGGTGGCACAAAATGAAGAGAGAAGTCGAAACTACATAGCCAAGTGTGATATGTGTCAGAGAGTCAAAGCGGAACATCAGCGACTGGCAGAACTTTTGCAACCATTGCAGTGTCAACACCCAGATTTTTATGTAGGAATGCAAGAATTTTTGAGTAACATGATTTTTTTTGAAAGAATCTCAAGGATAAGAGTGGGAATAGTTTTCATAAATACTCACTTCTTTTGTTTTGAAACTAAGTTTTTTGGTTCGGACGTCCATTCTAACTAGGGTCTCCTATGGTGAGGATGGCTCTGATACCAACTTGTCAACACCCGGATTTTTAATCCTAGATGCCTGTTATGCCATACATCGCAATCCCAGGATTACCTTTTTGCAAGACATAACAGATTGGTATCACAATACATCATCCATTACAAACCATAATAAAGGTATCACAAATAAAGGATCTCATGATCCAGTCTTAATACAAATCAAGCAGCAGAAAATAAACGTAGTAGGGGCTCCATCTTCAGGGTCAAATGCAATGCTGACGATGGGAGATGATCCCAGTTGTCGTAGACCTCCTACTGTCCATAATCCTGATAGTCCTCCTCATAGTCTGGCCACGGGAATAGCCAAGGACAAAGCCATGAGTACTCTTTAAGTACTCGCAAACTATCACTAACAAGTAAGGTAGTTCTAGTACGAATCTTAAGCTCTAGGTTTATTTGCAAAAAGCCAGGTTTATTTTATACTGAGTTAAGAAGTAAAGAAAACTAATTTAATTTTCTACATCACCTAAGTGGGAACCTAGTTTTGATATCCAAAACCATGTTGTGATCAAGTCAAGGTCATAGTTCAATTCATAAGTCATTTTGAAAATATCCGACAATGGAACAGTATGGCCACTCCAACTGTCCATGACCGTGGACGCGGTTATTCGAATAGTTTGACACTCTACAGAGGTGGTATACTTTCACCACAAAATTCGATACATCCGTCAGGGATAACCCTGAATCATCATACTTAGTATGCGGATAATCAATCCTAACCTTTCAATTACACACTCTAGTATAGGCACCTCCCCTATGAGCTTGGCCTCCCAGCCATGGCCATCTGCCATCCTGGGCACTACATAGGTGGACATTCACACTCACGAGGTAGCCTTAGCTCAACCTCTTTCCGCGAGGGAACCCATACTAAGGCATATAAACTTCTAGTTAAGACCTACCCAAATCAGGTATTGTGGTTGTACGGTAAAATTGGAATGGTATCGCATCCGAACCCAACCATCAGTTTTTATAAAGGGCTAAAGCTCATGTCTCAACATTTTCATGCCTTAGCTCAACCTCTTTCCGCGAGGGAACCCATACTAAGGCATATAAACTTCTAGTTAAGACCTACCCAAATCAGGTATTGTGGTTGTACGGTAAAATTGGAATGGTATCGCATCCGAACCCAACCATCAGTTTTTATAAAGGGCTAAAGCTCATGTCTCAACATTTTCATCATCCAATCCTTTTGTGTTTCTCAACACATGTCAAAACATCTCAATAGAATGAATCATCATTCCCAGGTTTTCATAATTATTTTCACCAAGTATTCCCATCTAAAGTGATCAACTTTTATGCTTACACTCGCCACTAAAGCTGAGGGTGTTCACTAATGAGGGGTGCTAATCAAGTGTAACTATCCAACTCTAGTCTCATGCCTTGGAATGACATCTAAGTGTAACTAGTTATTCCTAGTTTTATACTCTTTATGGTACCTATCCTATTTTTCCAATACTCACAAAGCACTAACTAAAAGTAAAGAACTTTGGTAAAAGTAAAAGAATAAAGCCTGCAAGTAAAACTTGGGTTTGGTATAATCAAAGTTGGATAACCAAGCATGCCTAATGCATCTTGCATAGGTTATCCAGTTTGCAAGTCTTAACTTGCATAGTTCTAGCTTGCATAGTTAAGAAACTTGCAAGTGTTAGCTTGCCTTGAGTAGTGCAGTGGTTGAAGTTTTCTTCTTGTTCTTGTTCTTCTTCTTCTTCTTCTTCTTCTTCGTCTTGGTAGTACTCCTCCTCCTCGTATCCCAGGTCAGTACTATCATCTATAAATGAATACGGGGTACACAATCACCAAACAATACTTAACTATTTCTATTTAGCAAACTAAGTATCACACAAGATGATCTAGCATCATCACAATCATCACATGAAATAAATACCTAGTCTTATTTCCTTATTTTAGAAAAGTAATTTCTACTCATTGAAAAATACCTAAGATTTAATATTATCCAATTAAAATATGGGATCATGTTGACACATTTTATCACCACATATTCTAATACATGGGAATGTGATTTAAAGTGGTGGTCAGATTTTTATAAAGTTTAAGATTATCATTTAATAGAATTAAAGTGACTAGAAATGCCTATATAGCATTCTTTTGGTACTAGTCCAATGTCACTGCATGCAAACCTAAATATTTTTACATATCCAGATAGATCTTATCAAAGGTGATTTTTGAGAGTTGGAATCAACTCAAAAGCATTTACGGTTGACTTTTGAAAAATGTTTGAATGTGGAAAAGTCTCTATCTTGTTATTTTTGGTATAGGTGATCTCTAATTCCAAATTACTTGAATCCAACGGGCTTGGATAGATAATTTAAATACCTTCCTAAAAAAATTGGAATAATGCAATTTGGTTTAGTGAATATCTGTGAATTAATTTTTGAATCTACTGACAGAAACTGGTTTCAACTAAAATGGAAAATAACTATTTGAATCACTGGGCTCTGCATGGGAAAGTAAATGGGTCGGCCCAATCTGCAAAGCGTGGCGCAACAGGCTGCTGACAGGGGGTCCACTGGTGAGCGACTCTATTGAACCGAAGCGGTATCTTTCAATCTAGGTCCTACGATTAGAATGTGATCTAACGACTGAGGTTCATCGTCGACGACGAACAGCTCCGGCGAGGTCTGAACCCTAACGCGGTGGTGGGGGTCGTGCGAGGCTCACCAGGGCTCCAGCTAGGGTCGGCGATGGGGGTGAACGATGTTGTCAACGACGGCGGTTCGAATGGTGGCTGTGGCAGCTCCTGGGGTGGCTCCAATCGACAGCTCCCTTCTTCTTCTGCAGCGGCGGGCTCCGGCCAAATTCTGGTGGGCTGGTGCTTGCCTTGCTCTAGGGAGAGGTGTGGGAGGTGTTGTGAGGAGTGGGGAGTGAGATGGTGTGGTGGATTTAGGCAGAGGGGGCCTCTATTTATACACCGGTGAGGGGACAGAGCGGGATGGGCTGGCTTCTCCGGCGACGGTGGTACAACGAGCTATCAGCGTGGCTGTGGGTAGGGGGTGACGCGGTTCTTCCTGGCGGTCATCATGGGCTTAAAGGTGCGGCAAGGGGCGGTCGAGGATGGTCGGGCTCGGGCGATGCTCTGCGTGGAACTAGCGGTGTTTGAGACGGCGCAAGGGGGCTACGGGTCGCGCGGCGGCGAACGGGGATGTCTGGGAGATAGCTAGGGTCATGGAGAGGTCGAGGGATGGCGTGTGCACGCTGGTCGGCTGCAGCGCTCTGGCGTGCTCTCGGCATGGCACAGAGAAAGTGCGCGCAACGGTTTTCTAGTGGTCCATGGCTCGCCTGTGGTCGAGGGCTGGACAGGGGGTGGCGGTGGACGGTGGCCTGCCTCCTGGACATCATGGACGAGGGCGGCGCGGTCTGTGGCAAGCTGGTCATGGTCGGCCAATGTGGTAAGCCTCAGGCGGTGCTGTACTGGTGCAACGACAAAGAGGGGGTGCGTGTCTAGCGCTGCTGGGTGTTGGGGGAGACCTGGAGAGTGAAGAGGGGACAAATAGGTGAGTGATCACTGCTCCAAACAATGTAAGTTAGGCTAGTGTTTTCTATGTCTGCAATGTGTTCGACCAAATGGCCGCATGAATTCAAATTTGAAATTTTTGAATGAATTTTGGTGAGTGCTCTGATCTTATGCTTGGTAGTCCATGGTTGCTTGGAAAAGTCAAGGTGAATTGAATTGAGTGGTTTTTGCAAAATGGTGATCTTACCATATGAACTTGATTCAATTTTGAATTGTCTTTTAAATAGATTTGAAAATAGTTTCTGTGAGTTTGTAAAGTGGGCTTGGGTTCACTTTTACTTGGTCTATCTAGGGGTGAAAAGAAGTGGGAATGTTTCTGTTAGAAATTCTTTTCTAGGAACTCACAAAGTGGCCTAGTGGTTAACTTTGGTCAAAATGATCATTTGCTTATTTGATTCATATTTGTTTTCTTTTTCTTTGGATTTTGTTTGTAATTGGCCTAGATGATGTACTATTCATCTCTAAGCCATTTCTTATCCTTTGTAGCAAACACACAAGGCAATTTCACTCAATCCTACACTAATGCAAAACACACATGCACTCATATGAGATTTAATAATATAAGTTTTTGTTAACCCTAAACTTGGGTGATTAGAACTTGATAATCTTGATTAGTATTTTTGGGGTGTTACAAACCTTCCCTCCTTAAACAAAATCTCGTCCTGAGATTTAAGAAAAACTAGGAACTAAAGAGATTTGGAAACTTAGTCCTAATGTAATCTTCTCGCTCCCAAGTAGCTTCTTCTTCAGTATGGTTGCTCCGTTGGATCTTGACAAACTTGATACTCCGGGTCCTGGTGGTTCCGAAGGCTTCTTCCAAAATACGAATGGGTAATTCACGATACGTCATATCCTGGTTGATATCTATGGCTCGGTGATCGATGTTCATGAATACTTATGTCTTCTCCGAAACTTCTAGGCATTTGCAAAGTAACGAGATATGGAACACATTATGTATGGATGACATCTCCTCTAGCAGTTCCAGTTGATATGATACTTATCCTCGGCGATTCAGAATCTTGAAGGGTCCAATATATCTAGGGGCTAACTTCCCTTTCAGTTGAAAACGTTGCATTCCTTTCAAGGGTGATACTTTGAGATACACAAAATCTCTGACATTGAAGGTCAGGTCTCGACGTCTCCTATCCGCATAACTCTTCTGTCTAGATTGAGAGGTCTTGAGATGCGCACGGACTTTGTGAACCTTCTCTTCGGCTTCTCGTAGAATGTCGGGTCCAAAAATCTGACTCTCTCCTACTTGCGACCAATTCAAGGGGGTACGACACTTCCTTGCATACAAAAATTCAAATGGGGCCATTTGCAAACTGGCTTGATAACTGTTGTTGTATGAGAATTCTGCGAAAGACAGACAATCTTCCCATTTTGATCCATATTCTAGCACACAAGCTCTCAACATATCTTGTAAGATTTGATTGACTCTTTTAGTTTGTCCATCGGTCTGCGGGTGATAAGCTGTGCTGAAGTTCAGCTTGGTTCCTAATCCTTCTTGGACTTTATGCCAAAATCTTTTGGTAAACTGGGTTCCTCGATCCGATACTATGGTCTTAGGGGTTCCATGCAAACTGACGATTCTAGCAATGTACAACTCTGCTAGCTTCAAACTCTGGTAGGTAGTCTTGACAGGTATAAAATGGGCTACCTTGGACAGTCTATCAACTATGACCCAAATAGAGTCATTTCCCCTACTAGAAGTAGGCAAACCGGTGATAAAATCCATTCCAACAGAATCCCATTTCCATTCTGGAATCTGCAATGGTTGCAAAAGTCCTGTGGGTCTATGATGTTCCGCTTTGACTCTCTGACAGATATCACACTTAGCTATGTAGCTTCCGATTTCTCTCTTCATCTTATGCCACCAAAATTGCTCCTTCAAATCCCGATACATCTTTGTTCCTCCGGGGTGGATAGAATAAAGAGTATCATGATCTTCCTACATAATGACTTGCTTCAGCTCAAAATCTGCTGGCACACAGATACGTCCTTTGTACCACAAAACTCGTTCTTCATCTTCGGTAAATCTGGGTACCTTTCATGTACTATTTCGACGTTTGATTCTGTCGATACTTGCATTTACTTTCTGCGCCTCCTTGATCTGACTGACCAAAGTGGGTTGAAGTTCAATGCTAGATAAAAATCCTTTGCTAACTACCTCCATTCGAAACTGCTCCAGCTCTTCATGCAAACTTGGCTGGGTTTCTTTAATCATGATGTTTAATCTACATGGCAATCTTCTAAGAGCATCCGCTACCACATCGGCTTTGCCGGGGTGATAGTGAATGCCAAGGTCATAATACTTGATTAACTCTATCCATCTCCTTTTTCTCATATTCAGCTCCTTCTTAGTGAAAATATACTCCAAGCTCTTGTGATCCGAATAAATCTCACAGCGGTTACCCATCAGGTAATGATGCCATGTCTTCAATGCTAAAACTACAGCTGCTAGTTCAAGGTCATGGGTAGGGTAGTTTTGCTCATGTTGCTTTAGTTGTCTGGAAAAATATGCTATGACTTTGCCTTCCTGCATCAACACACATTCGAGACCAATCTTGGATGCATCACAATACACATCAAAAGGCTTCTTGATATCCGGCATAATCAGAATTGGGACTGAAATTAATCTCTTCTTGAATTCTTCGAAATTGCTTCACATTTCTCCGTCTATTCAAACTTCTTATCTTTCTTCAACAGTTGGGTCATCGGTCTTGCGATGCTTGAAAATCCTTCAACAAACTTGCGGTAATATACCGCTAATCCGAGAAATGCGCGGACTTGGGTTTGAGTGGTTGGGGCTTTCCATTCTTCAACATCTTTGATCTTGGCGGGATCGACAACGACTCCTCCTGTCGACACAATATGTCCTAGGAATACTACTTCCTTCAACCAGAATCTCATATGCTAAACTTGGCATACAACTTATGTTCTCTAAGGGTTTCAAGGATGGTTCTCAGGTGTACCTCATGGTCTTCTTCTGACTTTGAATAGATCAGAATATCATCGATAAAAAAACGACAAACTTATCTAGGAAGTTCATAAAAATCTTATTCATGAGATTCATGAAATAAGCGGGGGCATTGGTTAATCCAAAAGACATGACAGTGTACTCATACAATCCATATCTAGTGGTAAAGGCGGTCTTTGGAGTATCCGTTGCACGAATCTTGAGTTGATGATAACCAGTTCTAAGATCAACCTTAGAAAACACTCTGACACCAGTCAACTGGTCAAACAGATCCTCTATCTTCGGCAGTGGATAATTGTTCTTGATGGTGACATCATTCAGCTTCCGGTAATCCGTGCACAAACGGTTACCTCCATCTTTCTTATCCACAAACAAAATAGGCGATCTCCATGGCGACACACTTGGTTGAATCAAACCTTTCTCCAGCATAGCATCAAGTTGCTTCTTCAGCTCCACTAATTCTGATGGGTTCATACTATAAGGTCTCTGAGCTATGGGTCCAGTTCCAGGAACTAGTTCAATGATGAACTCGATATCCCGATCTGGGGGCATACCAGGCAATTCATCTGGGAACATGTTGGGGTATTCACAGACTACTCTGGCTTGGTCTAGGGTTGGTTGGGCTAGACTCTTGTTGCATTTGAATTGATGGGGCAATGTCTCACATACATGCTGTACTGATACTCCAGTGCTACTGGTCATGGTTATGGCTTTCTTGGCACAGTCGATTAATCCTTTATGTTTCGACATCCAATCCATTCCTAGTACTACTTCCAAACCTTTGGTTCCAAGTACTATTAGATTAGCATAAAAATCTATTCCATGGATTCTTATAGGTATAGCCTTGCAAATTTTTCTAGCTTTGGTGGTTGAACCAGGTATTTGAACTATCATACCATGCTTCAATTTTGTTGGTTGAATCTTACTAGTGCATGAAAATTCTTCTGTAACAAATGAGTGCGATGCTCCAGAATCAAACAACACTCTTCCAAGTACTGAGTTAACAGAAAACATACCCAGCACGACATCTGGCACTTCCTGAGCTTCTTCGGCATTCATGTGGAACAGACGGCCTTTGCGGTTGAGCGAGTTCCCTAGGGCGAATATCCTTCCAGAATGAACACGGCGTTGCTGCTGAGGGTGCATTCACATTGGTGGCTGCTGCAAGCTTCCTAGGGCACTCGTTGGAGTAGTGATCTTTGACTCCAAGCAAGTAATCCGGGACTTGTCTTTTCCTGTCATAGGCACAACATTGCTTCCAGTCCTTGGGGCAGTATTTGTGTTGTTGTTGTTATTGTTGTTGTTGTTGGACTTGGGTGGTGCACGGTTGAAGTCTTTGGAGTTGCCGGGGTTGTTGATGTGGTTTCCTCCATACTTCAGGTTTCCTCCGCTACGATTGGGATAGTTTGGACAGGACATAGGGGGTCTGCTGTTTCTTGGGGCATATCCTGCATACGGGTTGGGGCGATACTTCTAGGTATGGTGGGATCTAGGCTGGTGCATCTGCGACACTTACGGTTCTCATTGTCTTGGTTGATCTTCCTTTCATCTGAATGGCAGAATCTACTAGCTCTTCTAGATCTGCAAAACGGATGTTGACTAACACACTCTGCATCTCATCATGTAATCCATTCAGGAACCTTTCCTTCTTCTTTGTTTCGGTGTTAATCTCACCAAGGGCATATCTAGCTAGTGACAGAATTTTGTCACGGTACTCAAGTACCGTCATCCTTATTTGCTTCAGTTCCCTGAACTCATCCCTCATCCTGGTGACCAAACCTTGAGGCACATGGGTCCGGCTGAACTTGATCTTAAATTCTTCCCAAGTCATCATCTGACCTTCATTCATGGTACGGGTTCTATTCCACCAGGCTCTTGCATCTCCTTCCAGATAATGGGTGGCAAAAAGTACTTTTTCATTGGCGTCAACTCCTACGACCTACAAGTTGTTCTCCATGGTTTGCAGCCAGTCATCAGCATCTAAGGGATTCTCAGACTTACTAAAGATAGGTGGGTTGGTATTCTGAAAGTTCGTGAGCTTGGATCCATGGTGATCCTGGTTTCCGTGACCTTGCTTATTGTGGGCCATCTGTGCTATCTGTTGAAGAGTGGCTAGGTTGGCTTGACGTTCGGCTCTACTAGCTTCATGATCAGAAACGAGCATTTGCAGAATCTGCAGCATTGGTCCTGAGATGAACTGCTTCCTCCGGGATTTCCACGAGTCATCTGAAGATTGAGATAGATAATGAGATAAGAGGGAAATTTCTAAGGTTCATGGTTTTGTTTAAAAAGCTTTAAACTTTGAGTTTGACTCAGGTTTTGCAAACTAACAACTTCCTCTCATTCATTCATTCATTCATTCAAAGCACACAATACAAACACACACCACAACACAAATGGAAAATAGATGGTTTTAAGAACCATTCTGTGAAACTGCGATACATTGGGACCAGTATAACTCACTCCTACGGTAGTGCTCAAGTGCCTCTAATCATCATCAATGAAGTCGTAATCATCATCATTAGTGTGGAACTCCATGGCATCATCCTCCAGGTAGTCGTTGTCATCACTAAGGTAGGAGTAAAGATCTCCTTGGATATCTTCACCTTCCTCCTCCTTCGCTTCAATCTGGATTTCCTGTTCACGGATGGTCTTCTCAAGAGCGGCCACCTTCTTGCGAAGACAATCGATGGTGCGATCCTTCTTGTCACGTTGACGACAAAGTGATTGGCGCTCCTTGGCGAGAATGGCGAGGGTCTGGTCCTTCTTGACTGCAATGGCATGGTTGTGGTTGGCGTAGGCACGAGCGTTGTCCAACTCCTTCTGCCTATCATACAACATGAAGTTAAGATTGTCCACCTGGTGCTTCAGCTCAGGGTGTCCTGGCATCTCCAAGGGCATTCAAATAGAATCACGCCTTGCATAGTGAGCAAAGCGAGTTCCCTGGATCTGGTTGATGTTTTTCCCACACAGACGGGCAAGAGCTTCATGAATATAGCCCTAGCTAATCCATCTAGCCAGTTATTTTCCCGCAAGGTGAATTGGATCTTTTCCGAAGTGGGTGCTTCCATCTTGCCTTTGAAATCTGCAACTATCATCCATTGTAGAAATCCTCCTATGTGATTGTTGAGTTGTCCCCCGAAGAATTCTGGGTGCGGGCGCTCAAGATACTCTGACAATGCATATAGATCCCTCTCAAAGATTAGGTGGCCTCCTTTGCCCAGCTGGTAGAACTTGCAATACTGGATCTCCATCTATAAGAATTTAGGGTGAGTAAGTTAGTGAGGTGATCAAGTGTGTCAAATTTTTATCTAGGAATGCAAGAATTTTTGAGTAACATGATTTTTTTTGAAAGAATCTCAAGGATAAGAGTGGGAATAGGTTTTCATAAATACTCACTTCTTTTGTTTTGAAAATAAGTTTTTTGGTTCGGACGTCCTTTCTAACTAGGGTCTCCTATGATCAGGATGGCTCTGATACCAACTTGTCAACACCCAGATTTTTAATCCCAGATGCCTGTTATGCCATACATCGCAATCCCAGGATTACCTTTTTGAAGACATAACAGATTGGTACCACAGTACATCATCCATTACAAACCATAATAAAGGTCTTACAAATAAAGGATCTCATGATCCAGTCTTAATACAAATCAAGCAGCGAAAAATAAACGTATTAGGGGCTTCATCTTCAGGGTCACAGGCAATGCTGACGATGGGAGATGATCCTAGTTGTCGTAGACCTCCTGTTGTCCATCATCCTGATAGTCCTCCTCATAGTCTGGCCACGGGAATAGCCAGGGACAAAGCCATGAGAACTCTTTAAGTACTCGCAAACTATCACTAACAAGTAAGGTAGTTCTAGTAGGAATCTTAAGCTCTAGGTTTATTTGCAAAAAGCCAGGTTTATTTTATACTGAGTTAAGAAGTAAAGAAAACTAATTTAATTTTCTACATCACCTAAGTGGGAACCTAGTTTTCATATCCACAATCCTATTGTGTTCAAGTGAAGGTCATAGTTCAATTCACAAGTCATTTTGAAAGTATCTGACAACGGAACAGTATGACCACTCCAACTGTCCATGACCGTGGATGTGGCTATTCGAATAGTTTGACACTCTGCAGAGGTGGTACACTTTCACCACAAAATTTGATACATCCGCTAGGGATAACCTAGAATCATCATACTTAGTATGCGGATAATCAATCCTAACCTTTCAATTACACACTCTAATATAGGCACCTCCCCTATGAGCTTGGCCTCCTAGCCATGGCCATCTGCCATCCTGGGCACTGCATAGGTGGACATTCACACTCACGAGGTAGCCTCAGCTCAACCTCTTTCCGTGAGGGAACCCATACTAAGGCATATAAACTTCCAGTTAAGCCCTACCCAAATCAGGTATTGTGGTTGTATGGTAAAATTGGAATGGTATCACATCCGAACCCAACCATCAGTTTGTATAAAGGGCTAAGGATCATCCCTCAACAATATCATCATCAAATCCTTTTGTGTTTCTCAACACATGTCAAAACATCTCAATAGAATGAATCATCATTCCCAGGTTTTCATAATTATTTTCGCCAAGTATTCCCATCTAAAGTGATCAACTTTTATGCTTACACTCGCCACTAAAGCTGAGGGTGTTCACTAATGAGGGGTGCTAATCAAGTGTAACTATCCAACTCTAGTCTCATGCCTTGGAATGACATCTAAGTATAACTAGTTATTCCTAGTTTTATACTCTTTATGGTACCTATCCTATTTTTCCAATACTCACAAAGCACTAACTAAAAGTAAAGAATTTTGGTAAAAGTAAAAGAATAAAGCCTGCAAGTAAAACTTGGGTTTGGTATAATGAAAGTTGGATAACCAAGCATGCCTAATGCATCTTGGATAGGTCATCCAGTTTGCAAGTGTTAAGTTTCATAGTTCTATCTTGCATAGTTAAGAAACTTGCAAGTGTTAGCTTGCCTTGAGTAGTGCAGTGGTTGAAGTTTTCTTCTTCTTCTTGGTAGTACTCCTCCTCCTCGTATCCCGGGTCGGTACTATCGTCTATAAATGAATACGGGGTACACAATCACCAAACAATACTTAACTATTTCTATTTAGCAAACTAAGGTTCACACTAGATGATCTAGCATCATCACAATCATCACATGAAATAAAAACCTAGTCTTATTTACCTTATTTTAGAAAAGTAATTTCTACTCATTGAAAAATACCTAAGATTTAATATTGTCCAATCGAAATATGGGATCATGTTGACACATGTCATCACCACATATTCTAATACATGGGAATGTGATTTAAAGTGGTGGTCATATTTTATAAATTGACGAACACCCGTGTAACCTTGGAATGATCATTCATTCTATTGAGATGTTTTGACATGTGTTGAGAAACACAAAAGGATTTGATGATGAAATTGTTGAGGCATGATCCTTAGCCCTTTATACAAACTGATGGTTGTGTTCGGATGTGATACCATTCCAATTTTACCATACAACAACATTACCTGAGTTGGGTAGGGCTTGACTGGAAGTTTATATGTCTTAGTATGGGTTCCCTTGCGGAAGAGGTTGAGCTGAGGATACCTCGTGATGAATGTCCACCTATGCAGTGCCCAGGATGGCAGATGGCCATGGCTGGGAGGCCAAACTCATAGGGGAGATGCCTATACTAGGGTGTGTAATTAAAAGGTTAGGATTGATTATCTGCATACCAAGTATGATGACTCAGGGTTATCCCTGAATGATGTATTGAATTTTGTGGTGAAAGTGTACCACCTCTGTAGCGTGTCAAACTATTCGAATAGCCGCGTCCGTGGTTATGGACAGTTGGAGTGGCCATACTGTTCTATTGTTAGATGTTTTCAAAATGATTTGTGACTTGAACGATGGCTTTGACTTGACCACAACAGAGTGGTGGACATGAAAACTAGTTTCCCCCTTAAGTGGCATAGAGTACTAAAGTTAGGTTTGTTACTCTTAAGTCTTTATGAAATAAACCTGCCTTTTTGCAAATAAAACTAGAGCTTAAGGTTCCTACAACTTTTACCTTACTCATGCTAGTGTTAGTTTGCAAGTACTTAAAGAGTAATCATGGCTTTGTCCCTGGCTATCCCCATGGCCAGACTATGAGGAGGATTACCCGGAAGATGGACAGCAGGAGGACTATGACAACTAGGATCATGTCCCATCATCAGCATTGCCTGTGACCATGAAGATAGAGCCTACTACGTTTACTTTCCGCTGCTTTGATTGTATTAAGACTGGATCATGAGATCCTTTATTTGTAAGACCTTTAATATGGTTTGTAATGTATGATGTACTATGGTACCACTTCTGTTATGTCTCACAAAAATGGTAATCCTGGGATTGCGATGTACGACATAACAGGCATCTGGACTTAAAAATCCGGGTGTTGACAGCTATTCTTTCCGGTACTTCTATATCATGTGAAGACGGTGTTCATTGTCTGGGACGTGTGCGCCAACTGGCACGTCCAGAAGATTGAACCCCCAATCCTCTTGTGGCTTCACGCTCATGTGTGTGTTCATGGTGATCTTGTTTGTTGTTGATGTATGTGCCATAGTCTCCTGATAAGTTCCTACATCGGAACGGTTAGTTTTCGCACACTTTTGTGAAGAGTAGTTGACATCAATGAACTTGAGCGACTCCATGCACCCCTTCCCATGAGGTTTCTTGGCTTCTTTCTCATCTTCAGCCTTCACCATAGCCAGGTAATCTGGCTGCTTCCATCCCCTCTTTGATTGCTCCATGAAGATCTTGAACTCCTCGTCGTCATAATCATCATCAGAATTGTAGGTGTACCGCTTGTTCTTCGGGCTTATGCCTTGAGCTTCATGATCATCAACTTCGATGGAGGAGGTCTAGAAACTATCCCACGAATGAGCCATGAGGTTTAGCGGCTTGCCTTTTCCTTGAACTAGGTAGCACATCAAGTAGATTAGATCTGTTGATATAAAAGAGAGAGATAGAGAGAGAGAGAGAGCGTGAGAGAGAGGGACCTCTAAAGAGCCTTATTAAGGGTCAGGAGCAAGGAGAAACTCTTATTTGGACAAAAGGGTCGCCCAAAAAAGAATCCTATCAAGTATGGAAACAAATAAGCGCAAAAGAAGGAAATTGTGATCATAATGACCAGTAGGTACGGGCGGACGCCCGTACGGTGCGCCCATATCAGGTCATTTCCAAAAACACCACGGGATGAAGTCGGTAATAGTCAACCGACTAAGTGGTACGGGCGGGTTCTGCCCGTACTGCCCGTCCGTACTGACTTCGCGGCTTCATTTTTTTGACACAAACAAATGAAAAGCAAAAGAAGGTCACAGAACTAATAACGACCAGTCGTACGGGGGCTATGCCCATACGAAGCGGTCGTACCGGTTTTACGAAAATGACACGAAGTCATCAGCGGGCTTAACGACCAGTGGTACGAGCGGATCCGGTCGTACCACCTGCCCATACCGAGCTCGTAATACTCGCAATGAACTTAGAAAAAAAGGAATTCAGATATGCGAAAAGAAATAGCAGAAAATCATCCAGAACAAAGATGTGTTCAAGATTTCATAAGCTACAATCATCAAGGGTGTGGGGCCCCGAGATTAATCCTTCAAGAATCCCTATTATGCATACGCCACGATCCCATGATCAGTTAATCATGGCACATAACCGGCAAGTATCAAAGCAAACATCCATTAATTAACCGGATACATGTCATACTTTACATGCCCTTATGGATACATCAATAATCATCAGCGGAACTTCATCAAGCGTAGTGACCGAGCCATGCCTTAACCTATAGGAAACTGACGGGGAGAACGCCCTAGCTCGCATAGTCGTCAACATCACCTTCTTATTGATATTTGACCAAGTTAATAGCCAGGGACAATGCTAGTGAGTACTTTTAATGTACTCAAACCACCTTAAGAGAAAAACAATAACAAGAGGATATGCAAGATGGTTGTGGACTGTGGTAGTAGGAGGGCTCCAAGAGAGGTTCTTTTATCAAATAGTTTCTCTTGTAGATATAGCATCTACATATCTTTGTTGAAAACTGTTGTAAAACATTTTGGAAACCTTTTTGAAAAGTTTTTGGAAAACACTAGGATTGGGTTACCCATTTGTTCCTTCCTTCCCTCCTTTCCTTCCGACCATCCCATGGTCAAAACATTTCCAAACCCATTGCTTTTATGAAATCCTTTTTGAAACAAAACTAGCACATGTCTACAGTAGTTTGTCCAACCGTCTAACCGCGGACATGGCTATTCGAATATATTTACACTCTGCAGAGGTTGTACACTTTACACACACCAATCGAGTACCCTGCCCTAATCCTTACTGATCGTGGGTCGACTAACCGATCAAGACTCTCCGGATGCCACTCTAGTATGAGCCCTACCCTATGAGCTGTTCCTCTCAACACCTGGACGTCAGGGCCACAGACCAACCGGAGCACATTCTGACTCCTCCAGAGTGGGCACTTTCAATGAGAGGCTCATAGTATCGCCCGGTCACTCACCTGGGTGATCCTGCTTCCTCCATGTGACTGTATAACAGTTGACCCCTTTTTTAAAGGTAAGCCCTGGATTAGAGGGAGATGATCCCTTATAAGTATTTATGAGAATTCCCACGCCAGAGTAGCAAACTTCAAGCCCAGCCCTGTCCCATTCTAGAGTAGTGTGGTTTCATGGGTTAAGTTGTTATAGCTAAAGCTGCAAAGAACCGGGTGCGTTTACATAAACATTTTTCCTCCATCTTTCTTTCAGCATCTTTTGTAAAACAAATCCCTTTTTCCTTCTCAAACGTCTCTTGGTAGGTCAAACCTCACATATCATAAAACTCTTTGTAAACCTTTTCCAGGGTCTTCCCATCCTATAGCTTTGCTTCGGCTAAAATAGGGTCTCCAAAGGGTTATGGTGTTATACACCATCTACCACTCTAGGGACAAATAGGTGTTGTCTTGGGGGCTGTACTTAGTACTACACATGTGTAATGGTTTGGAGGATCCAAGCCTCTACCCAATAGAGATCTTCATAATATAAAACAATGCAATTTATATAAACAGTAGGTAAAACATGCATAAGTAAAATGGTAGGACAAGGCTTATGAGCAAGAAGGTGGCTTTTCTGACATCAGCAAACTGGCAATATATGTCCCTAGACTTCTGCTTATAATAAAATAATAATTTAATAATAACCACTTCTTCCGGTCTTTGATATAATCGCAACTATTGTCGTTAGCGATAACACATGCAAGTAAACAAGGCCACAATCAACACAAGGCATACAAGCAACTTCGAATACATCAAACAAACATACAACACCTCATTCAGTTCAGTAGATATTGTTAGATTGAGATCATAGCATTTCGAATTACTTAAATTGCCTTTGTGGAATTTCCTTTATGATTTAATTGTCAAATACCACCTAATGAAGGAGGTTTTGAACTAAGGCTTGGGTCCATATGATATAAATGTACAAAATGATATCTACATATAGGTATTGGAATAAAAGGCCAACAAAAGTAGTTTCATGATTTTATCAATTTTCTATATTTAGTTATGATTTTTCGAGTGAAATAACCTCTAGTTTAGGTGAAAAATTCACCATAAAAGATCTATAAGCCAAATAAATCTTTCCTAAAAGGTTTTGTTGGAATTTGGAGTTTAGGATTTTTGAGAGTTGGATTCATCTCAAAATATTTAGCAGAATGCCCTTGGAAATTCCCAAAATCAGTTATGTAGTAAATTTGTCTCTTTAACTAGGTTTATTATACAGGTCCAAATGACATGAGGTAAAGGGCAATGGATAGGTATTGCAAATACCTTCTCGTAGAAATTGGAACCACTATATTTGGAGTCACTATGCTACTGTACTGATTTATCTATTAGCAGTACCCTAGTCAGAAGTGTTTAAATCATTAAAATTCAACAAAAGTTCAATAATTAGTGAGCTCCTAGGTTTTGATAGGTACTGATGTACCACGCCACTTGGGGTTCGAATTTTACCAGTACCAATTTTGGTTTGGTCTCAAGAATTTCCCAAAGGCAGCTTTGGCTTAGTATTGTTATTTTTGTTAAGGGCAAGCCAGGAAACAAACTAGGATGGGGCCAGTTATACATGCAAGGTATCATCTATACCTTTTAGTACTCACTCAAAGGTTTTACTCCATTTGGAGTTGTAAAACTCACAGAAAGAAGTCATTGTTGAAATGGATACATCTTTGTAGATATTTTAATATGATTAAAATGGGTACTATTTTGGGGAAGTTGGAGTACTGCATATTGATGAAAACATTCAGAAACCCTATAAATTTTAGATCTAGGCAAATGGATCTGGTTTCCATTTTCAAAACGATTTAAACCAACTTGTAAATTTCTGGATCTGGAAATACATTTAAAGACAAGAAATATTGGGAGCGGTAGCTCGGGTCAGATCTGCGTGAGGAATGGGCCGCACAGTGGCCGCGCGACCCAACTCGTTGCAAGCTCGCGGGAGAGCTCCCATTTGAAACAGTCGGTCCGGGTCCAGCCGTCAGTGATGCGGGATGGCGAAGGGGTATGGGCACTCGACGACCATCAGATTAGAGGGGAGATCGACGACACATCATCGTCTCCTAGCTCCCGACGCGCCGGTAGGGACATAACCCTAGAAGAGGGGAGCGGGGCATGGGGAGGCTCACCGGGGGCTCGCCGGCAGCCATGGAAGCGACAAGCGGACGTATTCGACGACAAGGACTCCGGGGATGGGTGGTAGGGTGTCGTTTGCTTCTAGAGAGGAGCTCGCACGAGGACGGCCAGAGAGAAGCTTTGGGAGCTTGTCGAGGCAGTGCCTAGGCTTGCTACACGACAAAGACAAGGGCACGAGTAGATGCAGGGGAGCAAGAGGGTTCGCGTAGTGTGACATGCAGGGGAGAGAGCAAGAGGTCAAGTGGCGTTGATCGATTCTTGATGGAGGATGAAGCTCTTCTCTCTCTCGAGAAGGGTAGGGCAAGGGAGAGGGAGTGGGGGTGCTGGGGAGGTAAGTGGGAGTGAGAGGAAATAAATGAGCTAGAGGAGGGGTGCCTGGGTGGCCTGTGGCCTTTTATCTCGAGTGGGGAGGATGTATGGTGCACCAAGTGCACAAAGGCTAGGGATGGGTCCATGGCTTACTCATTGGCTAAGCTAGGTGGTGGAGAGAGGTTAGTGGGGCTCTGGGTCATGGCAGAGAGGGGAAGAGGGACTCAGGTTGCTGTTGTTTGTATTTTTATCAAGGTTTGTAAGCATGCGACCATCTCTCTCTCTAATTCCAAGAACTAAGGACAAAGTGAACAGTGATATGCTACTATGGTGGTCGACCAGGGTGTGTCATGGTGATGAGGAGAAGTGCTGGACATGATTTTGATGAGTTAGGATTAGTTTGAGCTCATGTTTTGAATATCTCCATTTTTGGCCATTTTGGTGATCATGAAGAACCACATGATTTTTGATCTTGGAAAGCTGAGGTGAGGATGCTGGTAGGTGGATATGGTCCAGGTACATCTCCATGAATTATTTGGGAATTATTCGATGAAGTTTGGTCCACTTTATATCACATATTCAAATAGTGCAGAAATGGTTTTTAGGATTTGATTTGATATTTTTTGAATTGGACAAGGATGGTTTTTGGCTTGATATGGTCCTAAATATGGATCCATAGTGTGAGGAATTTTCCCATGATTTATTGGTGTATAAAAGTATTTTAAACATTTATTTTATCATGTCTACCTATTAAGAAAATAGGCAAAAAGAATTATTAAAACTCTTAAAACATATTTATTTTTTAAGTGGGAATATATGATAGGATAACTAGACTTCAAATAAGCTTGAATATGGGGATGTGTTTTGGAGAAAGTCAATCTTTCTTTTATAGATTAGGTTTTGGAGTTTTTGTAAGATTAAGAGATTAAATAGGTTTTGGTCCATAATAATTATGGATAATATTTTATAAATCTTTATAATCAAGTTAGATGATGTAAAAAAGGTGTATATATAATTTTAAACCTTAGGTGTTGAGAATCCAACTTGATTTTGGTAGAAAACAAGGAAGAAAGGATCTAGGGTGGTGTTATTTTCATACCAACAAAACCTTGTTGGATCTTGGAGCTCAGAGATACCCTTAGGTCATGGGCTAGAGGGATGGATAGAAAAAGTGATGCATATCACCATGGTGTAGAGGTTTGAGCTTTATCATGCTTGACGGTTCCAAGAATTGATTCCAAACTTCGAATAAAATAAGCCTGCCAAAGCAGATTATCACATGGCCTTCAAAACCTTGTGGGTTTTCGAAGCACCAGGATCCAATTGGAACAAGTGAAATAGGGATTGATATAACTTCATGAGTATATTACAACCATGCAAATAATTTGCCAAAAGAAGATAATATAGAGATGTGAGCTTCTTCTAAAGTAGGCTAATAGATAAGATTTGCAGGAATTGTTATTTTCTTGCCTACAAAACCATCAAGAACAAGTGGGTTAAAAGATGATCTAGCCAAGGGAAAGAGTGAGCCTTGGTAGTCCTTATGATGGTATATAATATGATTCAAGTGCATTAACAAAAATGCACAAGGGTTGAGAAAGAGGGAGTCCCAAAGATGTGATATTGTTAATAGTTATCCAGACTCAGCATTTTTTGGCAGAGTTGGAGATTTTGACTGGAATATAAGAGAGGATGATTTTGAGAGGATGAAAAGTTCCAAATCATCATAAAAGGGATGATGTTGAAGTTTAGATGGAGTAGGAAGGATCCATGCTTGGAATTGGTCTTCATAGACTTGAAAGCTTCTAGAAGGAATGCATTCAAAGGTGATCTAGTTAAGGGATTAGATGGTCACTTTAGTGCCTAAATGAAATGGTAAGCTTAGAGAATTTGCTTAGGGTTTGTAAGTTACTTTAGTTTGATCCTAGAGAATGAGCTCCTAGGGTAGCTCATACTACTTCCTAGGCAAACAAGTCAGACAATAGATCAAGGAAAATCACTAGACAACAGATCAAGGCAACTCATATTAGCAAACAAATCAATCTATTACTAGGGTTATCATCAAGACTAGCTTGGGATAAGAGTGGGTATTTTGAAAAGGTTGTGTTTTGAAGTAGATAAGAGTCCCTTGTTATTTCTACCAAGAGTAGACTTCGGAGTTTTATAAAAGGTTTTGGAAAGCCTAGTAGTAAGAGTATTTTGAAGGTTCTGTCTTGAAAACGTAAGGAGATTATATCTTATAGATCTCCATACTTTGGTCAATAGAAGCTACTGAAATAGTTAAGGTTGTAAAAGCATATTGGCTCAGGTTTTGAAATGCCAGAACATTTGAGAATATGTAAAATATGCCAAGACAATTTTGTTAAATAGCTTTTGTCAACTGATGGTGAGGTAAGGAGTATATCATATGGTATACATTCAGATGTAAAAGCATCAACAAGCAAGCAACCAAATAGTGCATCACTAAACAAGAAAAAGTTTTTGTTCCCCCTGATTTTTGCATTCTAGATAACTAATTGGGGTTGCTAAAGTTGGGATGTTATAGACCTTTCCCCCTTAAAAGAATCTCGTCCAGAGATTGAGGAGAGTAGGGATACGAGATTTTGACTCGGGGTTAGTGCTATGCGTCTCGAGCATTCTAACTTCCGATCTTAGTCTTTGAATGTGGTTACTGAGTCGGTGAAGTTAAGCTTCAGTATTCTTGGAGGCACGGAGAGTTGAGCAGGTTCTAGTCCTGATTGCGATGTATGATCTTCTCTTCCTTTCAGACTCAATATCTCGGGGGTATTGGATGGGTGAACTATTCCTAGGTGGAACTTTGCGATGGATAGAGTCTATCGCTTGATGTCTTTTTCAGTAAGGGTCCATAGTGTTTTCCTTAGGGGCATATCGTATCCTATTTAACTACTTAGGGTTGAAACTCCTAAGGTTGTTTCTGCCGAGGGATTATTCTACATTGTGAGAAAGACACAGCCTTTCCCCCTTAGGGTTAAACTAGGGTAGCTCGAGGATACGGCAGTCCTTCCTTCTTGGAGTCGTTGGATGCTATTTTGGAGACTATTGCCAACATTCCTTCCGAAGTTGGAATCTTCAGATGTTGTCAACCAGCTGGGTTCTATGAGGCTCACATACTACTTTTATTCGTACTTATCCTATAAGCGCAGTTGGATTTGTGGATCTTCAAAAAGGGCTAGAACTAAAGGTGCTAGCGAATTGGGGGTCCTTCAGGTGGGTCTTCAGCTGGAGTAGCAGAGGGGCTCCGTAAATCTTCAGTTATTGTCTCATCTGATGACTCAAGAGTTGATGCTTGGTGAGAAGACATCGAATCTAGAACCCTTCTGAAGTATCTTCTGGTAAAAGGTTTCCTTGAGTTGAGTGGAAATACGCAGTCTTTTCTCCTTAGAGTTTCACTAAGGTCTTTCTAGATTGATGCCAATCTTCCGTCTTGAAGTGCTAGCATGATGCTAAGGAAGGTTGTATCTCCTTGGGTCTTGAGTTGAGGTCCTTAAGTGAACTTCTATTGATTCAACCTTGTCGAGGTGGTTTCCTAGCGAAGTGTTAGAGATTTAGCTCTAGGCAAGTTAGCAGTTAATGACACTTCTTGTTAGTCTTCAGTCAGGTTAGAGGCATCCAACTTCAGAGAGTTATCTTCACTTGAACTATTGTCTTTGCTTTCGCTCGATGGTGAGGTAGATGATACATTGCAAATGTATCTATAATTTTCCATGTTCCATGCTTGGTTTTATCCACTTTCTTGTGTTTTGTTCCAACTTTGGAGTACTTTTCATATGATTTCTTGGACTAACCTATTAACTAGAGCCACAGTGCCAGCTGCCTGTTTTCTGCTATTTTTGGTTCTAGGAAAGTCAGAAAATGAATATTCCCGGAATTGGATGGAACAAAAGCCAAAGTGCCTATTTTTCCGGATGTCATCAAGTGCCAGAATACGGACGGAGAGGGGCCAGGGGCCACCACACCACCTGGCCACACGGCCAGGCCTGGCCCGCGCCAGGCGGTGGTGTGGCCGCTCCCGGCACCCCCTCAGCCTCTCCTTCCGCCTATATATTGCCCTTGTGACGTAAACCCTAAGGGCCCGATCAAAAAACCACGAAAGAGTCTGTAGCCACCGTCATCTCCATACCTAGATCGGGAGGGATCTGAAGCTCTTCCTGGCACCCTGCCGGAGAGGGGAATTCACCCTGGAGGCCTTCTTCATCACCATGCAAGCCTCCGGTGTTATACGTGAGTAGTTCATCCTTGAAATACGGATCCATGTAGTAGCTAGATGGCTGGTTCTCCTCCTTTGTGCTTTCATGTTTAGATCTTGTGAGCTCCGTTCATGATCAAGGTCAACTATTTGTAATTATGCATGTTGTGTTTGCGGGGATCCGATGGATATTGAGATGATATTTCAGATTGATTATTGATTCTATCATGTCTTTGTTATTTGTAATCTTGCATGCTTTCCATTGTTAGTAGCTATCTTGGACAAGTAGATGCTAGCAACTCCAAGAGTTAGTATTTATGCTCGATAGTGGGTTCATGCCTCTAGTAATCTGGGGAAGTGACAGAAATCTCTAAGGTACTAGATGTGTTGTTGCTACTACGGAGAAAACAACAATCCTTTGTTCATAGAACAATCGTATTGTTTACTTTACACGCAGTTCGTAAAGCAATAATCTGTTGCTTGCAACTTAATACTGGAGGGGGTTCGAATGATAACCTGAAGTTGGATGGCGGTCTATGTATAATGTTGTAATGCCCAATCAAGTCTCAAAGGAGTCAAAATGATTAGTATATGCATGTATTGCTTTCTCGATGTTTGTCAATTGCCCCGCTGTAATTTGTTCACCCAGCATGTTATCTATATTAAGGAGAGCCACCTCTAGTGAAGTATGGATCTCGGTCCTTTTCTTTACATACAATCTACAACTGTTTACTTCTTTGTGTTTACTTTCTGCAAACTATTACTTCTTTCCATTTGATACGTTTAATCCTTTGTTTTCCGCAAAACACGGTGAGATTGACAACCTCATCGCAAGTTGGGGACAAAGTTATGTGGTTGTGTTGTGCAGGTCTCCACGTTGCTACTAGCACCAGTAGTGCGCACTGCCAAAGCTCAGCTAGTAACACCTTTGGGGTGTTTCCTTGCTCCTACTGGTTCGATTAAACCTTGGCTTCATAACTGAGGGAAACTTGCTGCTGTGCTCATCATACCTTCCTCTTGGGGTTCCCAATGAGCTCTACATCATCATTGCTCCAGCATTTTTCTAGGCGCCATACTCAGAGCCATCAAGCATTTTTCTGGCGCCGCTGCCGGGGATTCAAGGACATCTTCACAAGGGGAGTCCCTCATAACCAATCTCTTTACTTTGTTATTTTTGTTTTGCTTAGTTTATTTTTTCTTTGTTTCCTTGTTTCTTTATCAAAAACACATAAAAATTAGTTTTTACAAGTTTGCTTTCTTTATTGAAAATACCAAAAAAAATTAGTTCCTACTATAGTTGTTATTTTTGTTGGTCTGTTGTTGTCTTGCTTTATCATGCTTTCTATCAATGGTTGGTTTCTTTGAAACTGAATCTTATTGGCAAGGTGGGTTCACGGAAGAACAAAAATATTATTATAAGGAACACCGCTTGTCACAAAAAGGGAACACTTATGGGAACAAATTGATAAATTATATACCATTACTATCAACGTGTGCTCTACTTATAATGTTACTTATTGCTTTGATAAATCTTGTTACTGTAGGAGGTATAAACACCTCCCTTTTCAATGTGAGTATAATGATAATGTTACCATATCTTCTTATGTTAAAAGAAATTATGACTTTTATGATGTGGAAAAAATTGAAGAATTTATTGCTTGGAAGGGTGCATTTGAACTTGCTAGTTTGCTTGAAAATACTGATGATTCACCTTATAAATATGAGGTTTATGATATACTTAAATTTTGCTTTGATAATTACAAGGTAGAAAATGGCTGTATTCTTGAATATCTTAATAGATGCTCTCCACCAATGGAAGATACTAATGCCTTGCAGGATCCTATGGAAGAAGAAATTGCTGAAACTGAAAGCTCATTAGATGAAAAAGAGGAGGAGAGTGATGATCAAGAGGAGGAAGAATGGATCTACCCATCCCTACCTTCTAATGAGAGTAACTCTTTACCCCTTACATTATTTGATTGTCCCCCATGCTTATCAAAGGAGGATGAATGTTATGTTCCCGATAATTCTTTTGAAAATGTTTATAATAAAGCTCTAGTGCTTGTAGATCATGAAAATAATGATTTATGTGATAGTTATATTGTTGAGTTTATTCATGAGGGTACTAGAAAATATTATGAGAGAGGAAAATATGGTTGTAGAAGTTTTCACGGTACTGAAACACCTCTCTATGTGCTGAAAGTTTTGAAGTTACTTTTGTTTTATCTTCCTATGCCTGTCACTTTGTTCTTTGTGAGTTTATTTGCGTATAAGATTCCTATTCATAGGAAGTGGGTTAGACTTAAATGTGATTTGAATTTGCTTCTTGATGCTCTCTTTTACATCAATTCATATTTCTTATGTGAGCATCTTCTCAAACTATCATGCCTAACTTAAAGGCGTTAAAGAAAAGTACTTATTGGGAGATAACCGTAAAGTTTTAGATGAGTCTTGGAAGTTATTACCTCTGTAATAACCGCTCCTTATCCTTCTTATTTGCTTTTTGTGCCAAGAGTAACCTCTAATGAGAGAGAAGTAATGATTGAGAAAGTTGCTGTCCGGAAACAGATTTCTGTGCTTCACCGTAAACATTCGTGTAAAATCTCTGAACGTCTTTTTGAGGCGTGAATTTTTGTGCTTCTGCCCCAGGTTGTTATCTAACTTTCGTTAGTACAACACTTTTTGATTTGAGCAACAGAAGGTCTTTGAAAAATTCGTCTTTACCTGCTGGTCTGTTTTGACATATTTCTGCCATTTTCTGCATTTGCTTCTTGTTGGTTCCTTCTTGAGTTATTTTGGGGAATTGAGCTTTTTGAGAGAAGTGCTACAGTAGCTAGTGTTATAATGGAAGTTTATTTGGTGTTAGAACTGAACCTTAAGACTTATTTATCTTGAGTGCACTAATGTTGCTAATAAAGATTGTGTGAAGTTTTGTATGAAGGAAAAATTTCAGGTGTATGGAAGGAATGAGTAATGAGATGAAGGATGGACTAAAGCTCAAGCTTGGGGATGCCACGCATTTCACCCCAAGAAATATCCAAGAAGTACAAGCGTCAAAGCTTGGGGATGCCCAAGGCATCCCCTTCTTCATCAATAAAAATCCCAGGTTTCTTCCAAACGCTTCATTTTTATTGTTTCATGCACAATTGTGTTGTTCTAGGAGCGTCTTCTTTTTCGTTTTTGTTTTGGTTTTCGTTTGCTTTTGTTTTCTTAGTTTTCTGAATAAATTGGTTGGACCCCCTCTTTCATACATTGGTTTGCAAATAGTTTTGTTTGGTTTGGAAAAGAGTAGGAAAGTTCATGCTTATGTGGTAAAAAGAGCTTGTTTTTGACTGTGGCCTATGCTTTGTCATGCCATGCTTGATATTGTTTTGGCTTTATGCTTAGTATTATTTGCTGTAGCATGACTTGTTATAAACAATTGAGATTTCTTAATGTGCCTTGGATGAATCATGCGTTGTTTTAGCATATTAAAGCATAGTATAGTGGTATTCTCCTTTGATGCTTTATTTGGGTTGACTTGGCACATGCTCACACCATGTTATGACTATCTCAAGTCACCATAGCCTTTATGATCCTTTAGTTTTCAACTTGTAGTATCACTTTATGCTTTGATCAATGATGTTTTGTCACTCTACATGATTATGGCCATTATTGCTCTCTTAGTTTGTCGCTCTCAGTCTTTTGCTAGCCTCCACAACCAAGTATGAGTTCCACTCATGCATCCAACTCCCTAAACCAAGTTATTCCAAAGAGTCCACCATAACTACCTACTATATTATGCTATTCCAAGTATATTCATGCTTTTGTTTATCTTCCAAATTAAACTTGTTATGAGAAAACTAGTGATTAAAGCTCTCACGAACTTGATGGCACACCTTACTTTTTTGCATCTAATAAACTTGAACCACTGGGTCCTTCTTTGTTGCGTATATGATTGCGCTTTATAAGTTCAAATTAGCAGAACCATGTACCATGGGGAACGCTTTCAACATTGCACTTGTACTTTGTACCCCGTTGATATCATGTTCTTTTGCTTACGGATCCCGGCGGTGTGAAATAAAAGTGGAACTTGTAAGATCATGGAGTTTGTATGTGTGTTAGAGAAATGCCTGGGCCGCTAGCCTAAGCCATGCCTAATCATGGTGGAAACTTGCATCATCACCATAATGAGCACTCTATGAAGCATCCTCAATAAAAACCTATGCAAATAGCAAATAAAAAGATCGCTGAGATGCTCATTGTCTGCTTGCCTTGTCATTTTGATTATGGGAAAGCTCCTGTATCATGTGCAAGGGGTACCCCGTTGGCGGTTCTTAATGATACACATGTACTTACAATGACAAGAGCTTACTCGTGACTGAAGTTGAGTAGCATGAGGATCGGTCTTCGTAAGTAAGGGGCATGAGATTTCGGTTTATAACTTGTCAAGCATATCCTCTTAGTTGTGTCACTTTAACCTTAATCACCTTCAAGATGCTCATGATAGGGGCAATGAGAGCTGAAAGCTACAAGTACCATAATTTTTGGAAGCTCTTTATGAGACTTGAATCCCTACTTCCTTTTACAAAGGCTTTTCTTCCACCATTACATTGAGTCTCCACCTTCTATCTTTATGCACTTACTTTGAGAGCATAGTGGCCATTCTTAGTTCTATGTGCATTGTCCCAAGACTAGTTGATTGATGCATAACTTGTTATTGCTTGTTTTAAACTATTGTATCTAGTCACTCTTATGAACTTTGAGGGTGTCCTATGCATTTATATTTGCTACTCTATTGAGGGACAAGCTGAATACTATTATGCTATGTTTTCTTTATGTGAAACAAACAAACGTCTTGCAAAGCATTGTTATTCATGAATATTTTGTTTGTGCCTTTTCATGTTGCATCATAATTTCTTTGTCTTATTGCTAGAACTTTGTCTTTCATGCTATGCTTGAAGTACTATGATCCCAGCTTTGAATGTTTTGCAAATACTTTGATCAAGTCTTTGATGGTGCAAGTCACCTCAAAAATTATTCTTTCTTTCTATCACTTACCTACTCGAGGACGAGCAGGAGTTAAGCTTGGGGATGTTGATACATTGCAAATGTATCTATAATTTTTTATGTTCCATGCTTCGTTTTATCCACTTTCTTGTGTTTTGTTCCAACTTTGGAGTACTTTTCATATGATTTCTTGGAATAACCTATCAACAAGAGCCACAGTGCCAGCTGCCTGTTTTCTGCTGTTTTTGGTTCCAGGAAAGTCAGAAAATGAATATTCTCGGAATTGGACGGAACAAAAGCCAAAGTGCCTATTTTTCCGGATGTCATCAAGTGCCAGAATACGAGACAGAGAGGAGCCAGGGGGCCACCACACCACCTGGCCACGCGGCCAGGCCTGGCCCGCGCCAGGGGGTGGTGTGGCCGCTCCCGGCACCCCCTCGACCTCTCCTACCGCCTATATATTGCCCTCGGGACGTAAACCCTAAGGGCCCGATCAAAAATCCACGAAAGAGTCTGTAGCCGCCGTCATCTCCATCCCTAGATCGGGAGGGATCTGAAGCTCTTCCCGGCACCCTGCTGGAGAGGGAAATTCACCCTAGAGGCCTTCTTCATCACCATGCAAGCCTTCGGTGTGATGCGTGAGTAGTTCATCCTTGGACTATGTATCCATGTAGTAGCTAGATGGCTGGTTCTCCTCCTTTGTACTTTCATGTTTATATCTTGTGAGCTCCGTTCATGATCAAGGTCATCTATTTGTAATTCTGCATGTTGTGTTTGCGGGGATCCGATGGATATTGAGATGCTATATCAGATTTATTATTGATTCTATCATGTCTTTGTTATTTGTGATCTTGCATGCTTTCCATTGTCAGTAGCTATCTTGGCCAAGTAGATGCTAGAAACTCCAAGAGTTAGTATTTATGCTCGATAGTGGGTTCATGCCTCTAGTAATCTGGGGAAGTGACAGAAATCTCTAAGGTACTAGATGTGATATTCCTACTAGGGAGAAAACAACAATCCTTTGTTCATAGAACAATCATATTGTTTACTTTACACGCAGTTCGTAAAGCAATAATCTGTTGCTTGCAACTTAATACTGGAGGGGGTTCGGATGATAACCTGAAGGTGGATTATTAGTCATAGATGCAGTTGGATGGCGGTCTATGTATAATGTTGTAATGCCCAATCAAGTCTCAAAGGAGTCAAAATGATTAGTATATGCATGTATTGCTTTCTCGATGTTTGTCAATTGCCCCGCTATAATTTGTTCACCCAGCATGTTATCTGTCTTAAGGAGAGCCACCTCTAGTGAACTATGGATCCCGGTCCTTTTCTTTACATACAATCTACAACTGTTTACTTCTTTGTGTTTACTTTCTGCAAACTATTACTTCTTTCCATTCGATACGTTTAATCCTTTGTTTTCCGCAAAACACGGTGAGATTGACAACCTCATCGCAAGTTGGGGACAAAGTTATGTGGTTGTGTTGTGCAGGTCTCCACGTTGCTACTAGCACCGGTTGTGCGCCCTGCCAAAGCTCAGCTAGTAACACCTTTGGGGTGTTTCCTTGCTCCTAGTGGTTCGATTAAACCTTGGTTTCATAACTGAGGGAAACTTGCTGCTGTGCTCATCATACCTTCCTCTTGGGGTTCCCAACGAGCTCTACATCATCATTGCTCCAGGATTTTTTTGGGCGCCATACTCAGAGCCATCAGTAGACTCGGTGTATTCATGCATCCTTGTCTTCGGGATTTTGGAGTATTCTGGCCTTCTGGTGAAGGACTTCTCGTAATTTTGGGCAGGGTCAACTAGAATAGTTAGTCTCTTAAGGGGGTCGGAAGCTCTAATATACGGAAGATTGGTGGAGTTAGCTCTTTACTTCCTGTCTGGGTTAGCAAATCTTGTGGTTTCTCAAGAATAGTGGGGAGGGTCCTTCGTTGATAGACTTCCGGCTTCAACGGGATTCTTGCTATTGTTGGTAGATGGATGATGGCGCGTGGTGTTGAGGACGAGTTTTAGAGAATCAAGTTTGACGAAGTATGCCATCCTACTGGAGAGAGATCTTCGAATTGTTCTAACTTGACAATGTCAAACTCGGGTTTCTGGCGATGCTTTTCCTCTCATATCTCTTGAGCCTAGTAAGATTCTCGTTACCAATAACAAACAGAGATGCCTGAGGTACTAGGTGGGGTATCGATCCTCGAGTCATATGTGATTAAGGTTAAAACAATCCATAACACACTTACAGGGTGAATAGAGCGACGAGATCACAATGTCCTTCGTAGATAACACACATCAAGCAACACATTATGCACTTAGGAAAGCAAACATAACCTACTATGGTGACCAAGGAGTTAACTACTCGTGATATAGGGGAATCCTATCTTAGGTCTATTAATACAATGCCACGTTATTTGGGGTCTAGGTCACTATCTTGCGATATGAAGCCTTCGCCGAGTCATTGGCTGCTTCTCGATAGTGTAGTACTTGATTTCTTCTGGTTATGGGGATTCCTCTTGTAGGTCGATCTTGTAGTCTCCTTGTGTTTGCTAGTGGTTGCTTCTATTCATCTTTTCTTGATCATATTCATCGGATTCTAGGTCCTAGTTACTTGAAATCCGTAGGTTTGCAATTTGGACGAGAGATAGAGGAAACCATTTTTGAAATCATTTAAACTAGAATGAGATAAGAAGTAGAATCTTTCAAAATGCTTTTGAGAAAGTAATTTTCGAAAAGTCGGTGTTTCCAAAATAGTTTTCCTGTATAGCGACCATGCTAACTAAGGTTCTCCTACAGTTAGGATGGCTCTGATACCAAGTCTGTGGGGCCCCCGGATTAATCCTCCAAGAATCCTTGTTATGCATACACCACGATCCCATGATCAGTTAGTCGTGTCACATAACCGACAAGTATCAAAGTAAACATCCATTAATTAAGCGGACACATGTCATACCTTACATGCCATTATGGCTACATCAATAATCATCAGCGGGACTTCATCAAGCGTAGAGCCCGAGCCATGCCTTAACCTACAGGCAGCTGACTGGGAGAACGTCCTAGCTCGCATAGTCGTCAACATCACCTTCTTCTTGATATCTAACCAAGTTAATAGCCAGGGACAATGCCAGTGAGTACTTTGAATGTACTCGCAAACCACCTTAAGAGAAAAACAATAACAAGAGGATATGCAAGATGGTTGTGGTAGTAGGAGGGCTCCAAGAGAGGTTCTTTTATCAAATAGTTTCTCTTGTAGATATAGCATCTACATAGCTTTGTTGAAAACTTTTGTAAAACATTTTGGAAACCTTTTTGAAAAGTTTTTGGAAAACACTAGGATTGGGTTGCCCATTTGTTCCTTCCTTCCGGTCATCCCATGACCAAACTCCTTTTCTTCCTTTCCGACCATCCCATGGTCAAAACATTTCCAGAGCCATTACTTTTCCGAAATGCTTTTTGAAAACAAAACCAGCACCACTCTATAGTAGTTTCTCCAACCGTCCATAACCACGGACACGGCTATTCGAATAGATTTACACTCTGTAGAGGTTGTACACTTTACCCGCACCAACCGAGTACCCTTCCCTGATCCTTACTGATCGTGGGTTGAGTAACCGATCAAGACTCTCAGGATGCTACTCTAGTATGAGCCCTACCCTATGAGTTCTTCCTCTCAACACCGGGACGTCGAGGCCACAGACCAACCAGAGAGCATTCGACTCCTCCAGAGTGGGCACTTTCAATGAGAGGCTCATAGTATCGCGCGGTCACTCACATGGGTGATCCTGCTTCCTCCAGGTGACTGTCTAACAGTTGACCCTTTTTGTAAAGGCAAGCCTGAGATTAGAGGGAGATGATCTCTTATAACCAGTTATGAGAATTCCCACACAGGAGTAGCAAACTTCAAGCCCAGCCCTGGCCTATTCCAGAGTAGTGTGTTTGCACGGGTTAAGTTGTTATAGTTAAAGCTGCAAAGAACCAGGTGTGTTTTTGTAAACATTTTTCCTCCATCTTTCTTTCAGCATCTTTTGTAAAACAAAACCCTTTTTCCTTCTCAAACATCTTTTGGTAGGTCAAACCTCACCAAGGTTTTATCATAAAACTCTTTGTAAAACTTTTCTGGGGTCTTCTCATCCTATAACTTTGCTTCGGCTAAAATAGGGTCTCCAAAGGGTTATGGTGTTATACACCATCTACCAATCTAAGGACAAATAGGTTTTGTCAACGGGGTCGTACTTAGTAGTACACATGTGTAATGGTTTGGAGGAGCCAAGCCACTACCTAATAGAGATCTTCATAATTTAAAACGATGCAGTTTATATTAATAGTAGGTAAAATATGCATAAGTAAAATAGTAGGACAAGACTTATGAGCAAGAAGGAAGCTTGCCTGAGATTAGCAAACTGGCAATATATGTCCCTGGACTTCTTCTTAGAATACCATAATAATTAAATAATAACCACTTCTTCCGGTCTTCGATATAATCGCAACTATCATCGTCAGAGATAGCACATGCAAGCAAACAAGGCCACAATCAACACAAGGCATACAAGCTTCTTTCAATACAGCAAACAAACATACAACACCTCATTCAATTCAGTATATGTTGATAGATTGAGATCATAGCATTTGGAATTACTTAAATTGCCTTTGTTGAATTTCCTTTATGATTTAATTGTCAAATACAACCTAATGAAGGAGGTTTAGAACTAAGGCTTGGGTCTATATGATATAAATGTACAAAAATGATATCTATAGATAGGTATTGGAATAACAAGGCCACCACAGTGGTTTCATGATTTTATCAATTTTCTATATTTAGTTCTGATTTTTTGAGTGAAATAACCTCTAGTTTAGGTGAAAAATTCACCATAAAAGTTATGTAAGCCAAATAAATTTGTCCTCAAAGGTTTTGTTAGAATTTGGAGTTGAGGAGTTTTGAGAGTTGGATTCATCTCAAAATATTTACCAGAATGCCCTTGGGAAATTCCCAAAATCAGTTATTTAGTAAATTTGTCTCTTTAACCAGGTTTATTATATAGGTCCAAATGACATGAGGTAAAGGGCAATGGATAGGTACTAAAAATACCTTCCAGTAGAAATTGGAACCACTATATTTGGAGTCACTATGCTACTGTGATGATTTATCTATTTGAAGTACCCTAGTCAGAAGTGTTTAAATCATTAAAATTCAACAGAAGTTCAATAATTAGTGAGCTCCTAGGTTTTGATAGGTACTTATGTAGCACATCACTTGGGGTTGGAATTTTTCTAGTACCAACTTTGGTTTGGCCTCAAGAATTTCCCAAAGGCAGCTTTGGCTTAGTATTGTTATGTTTGTTAAGGGCAAACCAGGAAACAACTAGGATGGGGACAATTGTACATGAAAGGTATCATCTATACCTTTTAGTACTCACTCAAAGGATTTACTCCATTTGGAGTTGTAAATCTCACAGAAAGAACTCATTGTTGAAATGGATACATCTTGGTAGATATTTTATTATGATTAAAATGGGTATTATTTTGGGGAAGTTGTAGTATTGCATGTTGATGAAAACATTCAGAAACCTTATAAATTTTAGATCTAGGCAAATGGATCTGGTTTCCATTTTCAAAATGATTTAAAACAACTAGTAAATTTCTAGAAATAGAAATACATTTAAAGAAAAGAAATATTGGGAGGGGTAGCTCGGGTCGGATCTACGTGCGGAATGGGCCACACAGCAGCCGCGCCGACCCAACTCATCGCGAGCTCGCTGGAGAGCTCCTGTTTGAAACGGCCGGTCTAGGCCCAGCCATCACCGACACGGGACAGTGAAGGGGTATGGGCACTCGACGACCGTCGGATTAGAGGGAAGATCGACGACACGACATCATCTCCCGGCTCCTGACGCGGCGGTGGGGACAGAACCCTAGCAGAGGGGTGCGGGGCACGAGAGGGCTCACCAAGGGCTCGTCGGCGGCCATTGAGGCGACAGGGGGACGCAGTTGATGACGACGACTCTGGGGATGGGCGATAGGGTGCCGTTTGCTTCCGGAGAGGAGCTCGCACGAGGACGATTGGAGAGAAGCTTTGGGAGCTCGTCGGGGTGGTGCCTAGGGTTGCTGCACGACAAAGACAAGGGCATGAGTAGATGTAGGGGAGCAAGGGGGTTTGCGTAGTGTGACATGCAGGGGAGAGAGCAAGAGGGGAAGTGGCATTGATCAATTCTTGATGGAGGTTGAAGCTCTTCTCTCTCTCGAGCAGGGTAGGGCAAGGGAGAGGGAGTAGTGGTGATGGGGAGGTAAGTGGGAGTGAGAGGAAACAAATGAGCCAGAGGATGGGTGCCTGGGTGGCCTGTGGCCTGTTATCCCGAGTGGGGAGGGTGTATGGTGCACTAAATGCACAAAGGCTAGGGCGGGGTTCATGTCTTGTTCATTGGCTGAGCTGGGTGGTGGAGAGAGGGGTAGTGGGGCTCTGGGTCATGGCAGAGAGGGGAAGTGGGACTCCGGTTGCTGCTACTTGTATGTTTATCAAGGTTTGTAAGCATGTGACCATATCTCTCTCTCTAATTCCAAGCACTAAGGACAAAGTGAACAGTGTTATGCTATAGTGGTGGTCGACCAGGGTGTGTCATGGTGCTTAGGAGAAATGCTGGACAAGATTTTGATGAGTTAGGATGAGTTTGAGCTCATGGTTTTGAATATCTCCATTTTTGGCCATTTTGATGATCATGAAGAACCTCAAGATTTTTGATCTTGTAAAGCTGAGGTGAGGATGCTGGTAGGTGTATATGGTCCAGGTACATCTCCATGAATTATTTGGGAATTAATCGATGAAGTTTGGTCCACTTTATATCACATATTCAAATAGTGCAGAAATGGTTTTTTTAATTTGATTTGATATTTTTTGAATTGTACAAGGATGGTTTTTGGATTGATATGGTCCTAAATATGGATCCATATTGTGAGAAATTTTCCCATGATTTATTGGTGCATAAAAGTATTTTAAACATTTATTTTATCATTTCTGCCTATTAAGAAAATAGGCAAAAAGAATTATTAAAACTCTTCAAAAATATTTATTTTTTAAGTGGGAAGATAGGATAGGATAACTAGACTTAAAGTAAGCTTGAATATGGCGATGTGTTTTGCAGAAAGTCAAACTTTCTTTTATAGATTAGGTTTTGGAGTTTTTGTAAGATTAAGAGATTAAATAGGTTTTGGTCCATAATAATTATGGATAATATTTTATAAATCTTTATAATCAAGGCATATGATGTACACAAGGTGTATCTAGCATTATAATACTTAGGTGTTGAGAATCCAACTTCATTTTGGTAGAAAACAAGGAAGAAAGGATCTAGGGTGGTGTTATTTTCATACCAACAAAACCTTGTTGGATCTTGGAGCTTAGAGATCCCGTTAGGGCATGGGCTAGAGTGATGGATAGAAGAAGTTATTTAGATCACCATGGTGTATAGGTTTGAGCTTTATCATGCTTGAGGGTTCCAAGAATTGATTCCAAACTTTGAATAGAATAAGCCTGCCAAAGCAGATTATCAAATGGTCTTCAAAACCTTGTGGGTTTTGGAAGCACAAGGATCCAATTGGAACAAGTGAAATAGGTATTGATAGACCTTCATGATTATATTACAACCATGCAAATAATTGGCCAAAATAAGATAGTATAGAGATGTGAGCTTCTTCTAAAGTAGGCTAATTGATAAGATTTGCAGGAATTGTTATTTTCTTGCCTGCGAAACCATCAAGAACAAGTGGGTTAAAAGATGATCTAGCCAAGGGAAAGAGTGAGCCTTGGTATTCCTTGTGATGGTATATAATATTATTCAAGTGCATTACCAAAGATGCACAAGGGTTTAGAAAGAGGGAGTCCTAAAGATGTGATACTGTTAACAGTTTTCCAGACTCAGCAATTTTTTTGGAAGAGTTGGAGATTTTGACTGGAATATAAGAGAGGATGATTTTGAGAGGATGCAAAGTTCCAAATCATCATAAAAGGGATGATGTTGAAGTTTAGATCGAGTAGGAAGGATCCATGCTTGGAATTGGTCTTCATAGACTTGAAAGCTTCTAGAAGGAATGCATTCAAAGGTGATCTAGTTAAGGGATTAGATGGTCACTTTAGTGCCCAAATGAAATGGTAATCTTAGGGAATTTGCTTAGGGTTTATAAACTTACTTAAGTTTGATCCTAGAGAATGAGATCCTAGGGTAGCTCATACTACTTCCTAGGCAAATCACTAGACAATAGATCAAGGCAACTCATCTTAGCAAACAAGTCAATCTATTACTAGGGTTATCATCAATCCTAGATTGGGATAAGAGTGGGTATTTTGAAAAGGTTGTGTTTTGAAGTAGATAAGAGTCCCTTGGTATTTCTACCAAGAGTAGAGTTCAAAGTTTTATATAAGGTTTTGGAAAGCCTAGGGGTAAGAGTATTTTGAAGGTTCTATCTTGAAAACATCAGGAGATTATATCTTATAGATCTCCATACTTTGGTCAATATAAGCTAATAAACTAGTTAAGGTTGTAAAAGCATCTTGGCTCAGGTTTTAAAATGCCAGAACATTTGCAAATATGGAAAATAAGCCAAGAAAATTTTGTTAAATAGCTTTTGTCAACTGATGGTGAGGTAAGGAGTATATCATATGGTATCCATTCAGATGTACAAGCATCAACAAGCAAGCAACCAAATAGTGCATTACTAAACAAGCAAAAGTTTTTGTTCCCCCTGATTTTTGCATTCTGGACAACTAATCGGGGTTGGTGACGTTGGGATGTTACAGTGGGAACATGAACTCGTTTGAGTATCTTTTTATTCCTCTCTTCAAATAAAGTTAGTTGTAGAAAATCACCAAAACCATTGCAAGAATAAATAGAGAACTTCCTTTTTCGTAGTGTGGTTCCCATAGGTATATACACGGATGACACCTCCTTAGGAAGAGTAACTTCTTGAGTGTCCATGAATGTTTCCTCCATCTCTACCTTTCTTTGTAGGATCTGTAAATCAAATTCTTGCAAAAGTAAAGTCCAACGGATCATCCTTGGCTTAACGTCAGTCCTTTTCCTAGGATTTCCTTCAAGCCAACACGATCATTGTGTACTCTTACTTTAGAGTCCATGATATAAGATCTAAACTTATCACAGGAGAAAACCACTACGAAGAATTCGTTTTATGCCATAATGTAGTTCTTTTGGGGCTCGTTTAAGGTACGACTAGCATGATGAATGATATTAAGATCATCACCATCATACTAACAAAGAATTGCTCCTTGATACGTCGTAAACGTATCTATATTTTTTGATGTTCCATGCTTGTTTTATATCTACTTTCTTATGTTTTGTTCATACTTTGAGACACCTTTATGCATTTTATGGGATTAACGTATTAACAAGATGCCACAGTGCTAGTTGCTTGTTTTCTTCTGTTTTTTGGTTCCAGCAAAGCTAGAAAATGAATATTCTTGGAATTGGACGGGACAAAAGCCAAAGTCAATATTTCACCGAGGGGAACACGGAGCCAGAAGACGAGACGGAGAGGGGCCAGGCGCTGGCCACACCATAGGGTGGCGTGGGTCCCCTGGCCGCGCCACCAGGTGGTGTGGGCCCCTAGGGCACCCACAGACCTTGCCTCTTCGCCTATAAGAAGCCTCCCGATGAGAAAACCCTAGAGAATCCAGCCTCTAGCCACGAAAAGTTCCACAGCGCCGCCGCCACCGAAAGGGAGATTCGGGGGACAGAAAGTCTCTGTTCCGGCACCCTGCCGAGACGGGGAAGTTCCTCCGGAGCCATCTCCATCGATCTCCACCACCATCTCCATCTCCGTTGCTAATTCCCATGATGCTGAGGGAGTAGTTCTTCCTCAAGGCTAAGGGTTCTACCGGTAGCTATGTGTTCAACTCTCTCTCTATGCATGATCATATTGTGATCATGAGCTTTGTAATCAAGTAGATCTACTTTGCTACTCAAATACTTTAATAGATCTTTGCTCTCCCCATGTGTGTGAAAGTGACAGCGTGCACACCATGGTGGCACTTAGGCTAGAGATTACAAATACTTGTTATGAGTTATATTTGGAGTTGGATGTTTCTATGAAATTGTGGTGTTTGTTGGAACATTGTAGTGCTCAAGGTGACAGTGTGGGGTTATCTAGATGGGGAAAGCAGACTTTGGGGAGTGTTGTTATAGCCCTACCATGGATTAGAGTGTCCAACCAAAGAGTAGTTCAGAGTAGTATCATAAAGAGAAGATATTTATATGAGAGTGTTCACTAGTGAAATTATGATCCCTAGGCCTTGTTTCTAAGCATCGAAACACCGTTTGCAACTAGATCTGTTACATGTTTGGTTGCTTCCATCTTTATTTTTGATTGCCTTTAGTCTCTTCCCACGTCAACCACGTGCCATCAAAGCTATTTTCTAGCACCGTTACCACTTATAATTATCCATACCATTATTATTTCACTATCTCTTCGCCGGACTAGTGCACCTATACACCTGACAAGTGTATTGGGTGTGTTGGGGACACAAGAGACTTCTTGTATCTTGATTGCAGGGTTGCTTCAGAGGGATACCTTTGACAACTTCCTCCCTGAGTTTGATAAACCTTGGGTAATCCAATTAAGGGAAACTTGCTGCTGTTCTACAAACCTCTGCACTTGGAGGCCCAACAACTGTCTACAAGAATAGAAGTGCGTAGACATCACTCCTACAACTTCATGACTAGCCTCGCAAAACAGCTCAAAATGTTTCTTCCAATTAGGTTGTTTTATAATGGGAGCTTCAAGGAGGGCTTGTTTTAATATGTTGAAAGAAGTAAGGCACTTTTCATCAAAATTAAAACGAACATCCTTTTGAAGAATGTTAAGTAAAGGTCTAGCAGCTTTTGAAAAATTCTTAATGAATCTTCGATAAAATCCTACATGACCTAAGAAGCTTCTTATACCTTTTATGTCTCGGGGAGGGGGTAACCTATCTATTGCTTTAATCTTTGCTTTATCTTCTTCTATGCCCTTACCTGAGACTTTGTGACCAAGCATTATGCCTTCTTGAACCATAAAATGGCATTTTTTCTAGTTCAAGACTAAGGTAGTGTCTTCACATCTCTGAAGCACTTTATGAAGATTATGGAGACAATGATTAAAGGAAGTTCCATAAACAAAGAAGTCATCCATGAATACTTTCAACATAATCAGCAAATATGGCATTGGTCATACATCTTTGAAAAGTGGCAGGAGCATTGCAAAGACCAAAATGCATGCCGCGATAAGCATAAAGGCCATAAGGACAAATAAAAGTAGTTTTAAGTTGATCATCAGGGTGAACAACAATTTGGTAAAAATCGGAATAGTCGTCTAAGTAACAAAAATGAGAATGCATAGCAAGCCTTTCTAAAGTTTGATCTATAAATGGTAAATGGTAGTGGTCCTTCCGAGTTTCCTTATTAAGTTATCTATAGTCAATTCACATCCTATGACCAACAATAGTTCTAGTAGGTAGCATTTCATTATGTTCATTTTTGACAACCGTAAACCCACATTTCTTAGGAACACAATTAACTGGACTTACCCATTCACTCTCTTCTACATGAAAGAGGACACCTGCATCCACCAAACATATTATTTCTTTTCTTACCTCTTTCATGTGAGGTTTAAGACGTCGCTGAAAGTCTGCGACTGGATGAGATCCTTCTTCCATGAATATTCTATGGGTGGCTCCTTCATTAATTTTTCCTCCTCTTTCTCTGCAAGGTTAGCACTTATAATAATAGGAAATTTTATTGGTCTCATCAAGAAACCTATATTTTAGTTCCTTTGGTAGAGTTTTAAGGATTGGAGGAGGAAGAGCCTCGTCTCCTTTCCTTGTGGGTTCTTCATATTTTTGATTAATCTCGATGTCCACCTCAGGTGTGGAGTCAAGATAATCATCCATTTCATCTTTTTCTATGTCTTGAAGGATATTATTATTATTGACTAAACTTCTTGCTAAATCATCGTCAGGAGTCTTGGTGACTATTGAGGCTAAATTTATGATGTTACCTTCTTCCTCACATTCGTACTCATCATCATCCAATTTTTCAATAGCCGGCTTTTGGACGAATTTGGAGAAATGAAAATCCATCTTCTCTTCACCAAACTTGAGAGACACGGTTTGTCTCTTGCAATTTATGTTTGCTCTTGCGGTATTTAGAAAAGTTCTTCCAAAAATGATGGGACAATAAAGATCAGTGGACATATCAATAAGTAGAAAATCAATGGGATATTTGTATGGTCCAACACAAATTGGAACATTCCTAATTATTCCCATAGGGACTCTGAGTGTTTTGTCTGCAAGCATTATAGTCATCTCAGTATCTTCGGTTGGAGGTAATTCATTTTAAATCTTTAAATAAAAATTGAAAGGGGTAATGTTAACAGCTATACTGATATCACAAAGGCCATAATAGGAAGTTCCTACAAAAGTGCAAGGGAGAATAGGCTTACCAAGTTATTTAGCTTTTACCTTTCCTTCTACGAATTGTGAAACTTTAGTATCTAGCTCAATTATGTTGCAGTGTGCAAACATGGTTAGAATATCTTCCTTTATTGATGCATCTTCCTCTTGTACACGTTCTTCTTCAGTTTTCCTTCTTTGTGTTTCCTCTTCCAGCTCCTTGAGAAATAGTTCTTCTTATTTGCGTTGATCCTCTAGTTGCTGAGCCATCATATGTTTTCTCACCGTCCTTGGGAATGGAAAGGGTTCAACATATGGGGGTACCTCCTTTAATGGCTCGACAGGGGCCGTGATTATTGGATCTTCTTCTACAACTGGCTCGGGTGGTGTAGTATAATGAAGCCAGTCTTTCTCCAGAGCTTCAATATGTTCTGTAAAAGATTGAAGGATTTGCAAAATAATATCATCATCAAGTTGCAGTTCATTAGCAGTTTCTTTTACTTTAGTGGCGTCTTTATAAGCACTGAGACAATCATATTCAATTTCTATACCTCCTTCGCCTCCTAAATCAAATCCCCATGTTTCTCTATTACAACGAATTTGTTCTAAAAGTTCCCAAGCTTTAATTATAGTTAACTCCATGAAAGAGCATCCTGAATTTGTGTCAACCTCATGCTTAATTTCTTGATTAAGTCCTCCACAGAAAATATGCAAAACGTACCATTTAGGTAAATCATGATGGGGACATTTATTAAGTAGAGACTTGTACCTTTTGTAGGCCCTTACCAAACCTTCACCTGAGTGGTTCTTGAAGTTTGTAATTGCCCTTCTTCCTTCAGCAGTTTTTACCTTGGGAAATAATCGAAATACAAATTCTCCTTTAAGTTTTTCCCAAGTATCAATTTTCTCCGTAGGGCAAATTCTATACCAAGCCAAATCAGTGTTGGTTAGAGATTGGCTAAACAATTTAAGTTTTAATTCATCATCGGAATAGGCTCTCAATTTAAGGGTAAAAAGCATTAAATGGGTATAAGGATCCTCATCTGGATCATCTCCTGCAAAAGTTTTTTATTTAATAATAGCGATAAAACGAGGGTTGACCTCGTATTCTAGTTCGCTCCCACTCAGGAATTCCTTAACAAGTCCTCCATTGAACTTCCTGAGGTATTTAGTAGCATCGAGCTAGTTAATCAGTCCGAGTGCAGTCATGGTGCTTACCTGAAACTAGTAAACAACTTTAGTAAAACAATTAGTAAAATAAGTAACTAAGAACAAAGACGGAAAGTTCTTAGCTCCCCGGCCACAGCGCCAGAAAATAGCTTGATGACTACAAGTGCATAGATCAATTGTAGCTAGTTTCGAAGTAAAGACGTCGAACCAACAGAGAGATATTGGTAAAGGTCTTTATGCCCCTCGTTACTCTCTACCAAAGGATACTTATAAGCTGAATTTGATATCAAGTAAAGGGTGTTTGAAAGGTTTGTGGTTGTTTGCAAAAAAGTAATTAAAACAAGTAACAAGTTTGTATGAGAGCGTGGTTGAACTCAATAGGGCTAAAACGTTCTCGGGGATGTAGGATACACCACTAGCATAGTATTATTGTTATATGTAATCAAGATAACATACTCCTTGTGTCATGATATGTGTGGAGAGAGCCCCATAATAAGATGTTCACTACAAGGCTCGTAGGAAGCCACTTTATTGAGCCAAGAGTGAGGTCACCTGTTAATAACCACTGCGGTGTCTGAGAGAAGTCACCCATACAAACCACGCAATTAAGGGTTTCCCTGTGGATATCGTAATTATCTTAGGGAGTCCCTATTTAATCCTCCTTTGACTGTGTAGGTTATGAGCCAGCGCCAATCTGTCACGGAGCCATTCCGAGTATGCTTCCAATACACGTCCAAAGGATTTCTCCGTCTAATGTCTACGCACTTCTATTCTTGTAGACAGTTGTTGGTCCTCCAAGTGCAGAGGTTTGTAGAATAGCATCAAGTTTTCCTTAAGTGGATCACCTAAGGTTTATCGAACTCAGGGAGGAAGTGATCCAAGGTATCCCTCTCAAGCAACCCTACAATCAAGATACAAGAAGTCTCTTGTGTCCCCAACACAACCAATACACTTGTCAGGTGTATAGGTGCACTAGTTCGGCAAAGAGATAGTAAAATACAAGTGGTATGGATATAAGACAATGGTGCTAGAAAAGACCTTGATGGCATGGAAGGGACTAAAGGCAAACTGAAATAAAGACAGAAACAAGCAAACATGTAACATATCTAATTGCAAACGGTGTTTCAATGCTTAGAAACAAGGCCTAGGGATCATACTTTCACTAGTGAACACTCTCATATAAATATCTTATCTTTATGATACTACTCTGAACTACTCTCCGGTTGGACACTCTAATCTATGGTAGGGCTATAACAGCACTCCTCAAAGTTCGCTTTTCCCATCTAGGTAACCCCAAACTGTCACCTTGAGCGCTAGATGGTTCCAACAAACACCACAATCTCATAGAGACATCCAACTCAAATTATACTCATGATAAGTATTTATGTAACCTTAGCCAAAGTGCCACACAGTGTGCACACTGTCAACTTCACACACGTGGGGATAAGCAGAGATTCATTAAAGCACTTGAGTACCAGAATAGATCTATTTGATTACAAAGATCATGATCACAATATGATCACGCATAGAGAGAGAGATGAACACATAGCTACCGGTAGAACCCTTAGCCTCGAGAGAGAACTACTCCCTCATCATCATGGGAATCATCAACGGCGATGGAGATGGTGGTGGAGATCGATGGAGATGGCTTTGGGGGCACTTCTCCGTCCTGGTAGGGTGCCGGAACAGAGACTTCCTGTCCCCCGAATCTCCCCTTCGGTGATGGCGGTGCTTTGGAACTTTTCATGGCCGGAGGCTGTTCAATTTAGGGTTTTTGCATCGGGAGGCATCTTATAGGCGAAGAGGCAAGGTCGGTGGGTGACCAGGGGGCCCACACCATCTGGTGGCATGGCCAGGGCTAGCCCGCGCCACCATATGGTGTGCCCACCCTGGTGCCCTACTTCGTCTCTGCTTCGTGTTTCCGTGTTGCTACAGGAAAAATAGGCATATTAGCTTTTGTCCCGTCCAATTCTGAGAATATTGATTTTCTGCCTTTTCTGGAACCAAAAACAGAAGAAAACAAGCAACTAGCACTGTGGCATCTTGTTAATAGTTTTGTCGCAGAAAACATATAAAAATACCTCAAAGTGTTGACAAAGCAAAGCAAAGTAGATACTAAACAAGCATGGAACATCAAAAATTATAGATACGTTTGCAACGTATCACCCTCCCTTTAGTACCGAGGGAAAATGATATGCGGACGACTACACATACCATCTAAAGAGAGAGATCAAACACAAATCATAATTATATCATAGACGGGTAAGTCATATGGACACAAGAATATATCATCTTTATTACAAATTCATAATGGTGCTAGAGTTTCTCCATCTCCCCAAGAACAAAGGAACTACTCACTCATGGAAGCAATCAACAACATCATCATAATCAAATGAATGGACAAAAGTACGGAGGTAGATCTAATCCAAACCTAAATTGAATCTAGAATTACAACAAGATCTAATAGATGAAAGATGAGGGTAATGGTGGTAATGGAGATGCAGCAGTTGATGATGAAGGGGATGATGCGTTGTCCTCCAATGATCCGTGAAGCAGCTGGGATTTTGCCCCAGCCAAGTTCCTCCTTCATATCCCTCTCAGATGTGTTTTTTCGTTGTTTCTGGTGGCTATGAATGTTGGATCTCTATTGTCTTCTCCAGGAGAAAGTATTTGACGAGGCGGTCAAGATGGCACTTGGTACGGGCGGATGGTACGAGCGGGCTCCGCCCGTACCACCGATCATTATTGGGACTGATGCCTCCTCCTTGCTTGGTGTTCTCCCAGGTGCGAAGGTAAATCCATAAAATGACTTTTAGCACTTAGAAATATCATATAATTACATAATATGACAATTCCAATTGATATGTTCATATAGGACTCAATGATTTGGGATCCTGTTGAAACAAGAACAAAATAGTGTGTGTAGACACAGTGAAATACAAAGATCCCTACTCTATTTATGCAAAAACAAAAGGTAAAAATTCTCAATTTTGGACTCATCTGGGGCCTATGCGTGTCTGATGAAACATTTTTTTATATGATGAAATGGTGTTCTCTATATAGTAGTGTATGCGTGATGAAACCTTGTAGCTGGTGTTTGTGTTTTGATAGTCTACAATAGTATTTGTTTTGTAGCAGGATTTTTGTTTGATCTGAATTAGTAATACCATTTAGTTAGTGCTTCCTGTAGAAGAGTCTATGCTGACACCTAAATAATTAGTAGACCTTGGTTGCACACCATTTTCACATCTGTTGTGATAAACAGAACTGCATTCTTGAATCAGAGCTAATTCAGACATTTGTTTGTTGTTATGTTAAACAAACATTCTTGTATAAGATATCTGCATTTTCATACATGTGATAGATAATCACTCTCCCTAACTTATATTCCTGAAATAGAGGGAGAACGACCTATTTTTTTAATTATTCTTTGGACAATCTCCAAATTCAAAATCACAGTAGACCGCCAAAACCTACCGCTTACCCCATTTGGATCAGAGGCATCAGTTGATGTGACTCTCACCTTAAATTCCTAGCCAGATGGCGTACGATCTACACAACCTTCTTTCTAGTAATAAAACTTGGTCAACAGCCAAATTCAAAATCGTAATTGTGCAGCAAAATAATCCACCAACCCCGAACCATTTCACGCCCCTCTATTTCAAATATTTTGAGGCAAAATCCCCCGCCAAGGTAGTACCATTTTTATATTATTACTTGGATGCTAGCCAAATTTAAAATCAGTCAAGCGGCAAAATTTACTGTCTATACTGTGTGAATCAAAGGTATCCAAGTTTTTGTGCAAAAATATGGTTATGGATGATCAGTTGATGTGACTCTCAGCCTTGAATTCCTAGATAGATAGTGTACAGTCTACTACCTTTTTTCCATTAGTAGATGGACACTAGCCAAATTCAAACTCTCAATCAAGCGGCAAAATTACCCACCGACCTTGAAGCATTTCCCGCCCCACCGTTTCAAAAGAATTGAGCCAAAATCTCCCACCAGAGGAGTACCATTTTTGTATTATTATTAGATGGGTGCTAGCCAAATTCAAAATCTCAATCGAGCAGCAAAACCACACACCGAACCTTGAAGCATTTTGCACCCTTCCATTTCAAAAACTTTAGAATTTAAAATTTCCATTCTACCCATTGTTCAGACGACAAATGGGCATGCTAAAGTCGGTAGGTCGGGGGCATGATCGTATTTCTTGTGTTCACTATTCTTCGACCAAGAGCAAAGTTTGCTATTACCAATTATGATTTACTTTGTGTATCTTTATTGTGTTTCCTTTACTTATTGCAAGATAAGTTGTATAATAGTGAGTTGTCTTCTATTATGATTTGTGTATTGATGAATGTGATGCTTCGTTTCCATATTCTTTTATCGACTCTTCACTCCATAAACCCGAGGTCATGTTTATTGAGCTCAGTTTTCGGTTGGGGATAAGCGAAGTCTAAGCTTGGGGGAGTTCATACGTCCATTTTGCATCACTATTCTATATCATAATTTATTGTTATTCATTGATATATCTCATATTAAGAGATGATACTTATGTTATTTCATCTGTTTTTGCATGGTTGATGACTTCTGGAGGATGGACTACTGCAGTCAGGATTCTGATATAAAAGGCGCTGTTTGGAGGCGAAATTCGTGAAGATCAAAAAATCCGGGAAAATACATGGAAAATCCTATTTTTCTAGAAGACGAAGGATGCCAGAAGGGGGAGCGGAGTTGGGCCACAAGGGTCCCACAGCATCCCCTAGCGCTAGCCCCCCTTGGCCGCGCCACCAGGTGGTGTGGCCACCTTGGCCCACTCCTGGCTCTCCGGTTTGTCGTATATTATCCCCACAAAACCCTAAGCCTCGGGGAGCAACCACAAAAAGATTATGCCACCTCCGCGGGGCAGAAAACTGCAGAGAGAGAAAGAGCCCTCCGGCAGGCAGAAATCTGCCGGGGAAATTCCTTCTCGGAGAGGGGAGATCGTCACCATCAACACCACCATCAATCTGGACTTCATCGGGATCATCATCTCCATTATCATCTCAATTGGGTCGTTTCATAGTTCTTAGGGGAAACTTTTCCGGTGTTGATTACTTGTTGTAGTTGATGCTATTGAGTGGATCCGTTGAATTATTGTTATGTTTATATTGTTACTTATCATTATATCATCTCTGATCTTGATCCATATATGTCTTGTGAGTAGTTCATTTAGTTCTTGGGGACATGGGAGAAGTCATGTTGTTAGTAGTGGAATTGTGTTGAGAAAGATTCAATAGTTTGTTATTTAAGTTGTGGTGTTATTTTTCTAGTGGTGTCATGTGAACATCGACTACATGACACTTCACCTTTATGGGCCTAGGGGAATGCATTATGTATTTGGCTACTAATCGTAGGGATTGCCGGAGTGACAGAAACCTGAACCCCCGTTAGGAAACCTTTGCACAAGGGATGATAGGATCCCAGAGTTTAAATTTGTGGTTAGGTTTCTATCTTAATTACTTTCTTGTACTTGCGGATGCTTGCAAGGGTTTTAATCACAAGTATGTATTAGTCCTAGGAAGTTCGGTACATTAGCAGAGGTTCACCCACACAACACCTATCAAACTAAACAACATTAATCAACTATATGAAACGAAAGCACTTGACGATATTCCCGTGTGTCCTCGAGAACGTTTGGTCATCTTAAGTAATACAACCGGCTTGTCCTTTGCTAAAGAAAGGATTGGGCCACTTGCTGCATTTATTATTATTGTCTTTTATTTACTCGCACTTTATTTATCTGCATTATCAAAAACACCTAAAAATCCGTTTGCCAAGTATTTACAATGAATTCCTGCTCCAAGCCACTCGTCAACACCTTATGCTCCTCGTTGGGTTCGACACTCTTACTTATCGAAAATACTGTGATACACCCCCTATACTTGTGGGTCATCAACATGCCATAACAGTAACTGGCCACAACAATAGCATGCCATAAAGTAGAAGGCCAGAATAGCAGCAAGTCAACAAAGTAACAGGCCAAAACAGTAACTAGCCAGTAAGGTAACATGCCACAACAGTAAAAGGCCACAACACTAACATGCCAGAGCTATAATGGGCTGAACAATAATAGGCCACAACAATGAAGGGCCACAACAGTAAAAGGCCATAATAGTAACATACCAAAAAAATTACCAGACAAGAACAATAACATGTCGACACAATTACCAGGCCAAAACAGTACAAGACCAAAATAGTAACATGCCTCCTGTGGGCTTGAACAGTTGACAGCTAGAACAATAAAAGGCCAGAACAGTGACATACCTTCTCAAACAAGGGCCGTTAGTAGGCAGCAGACGATGGGCTGTGAGAATAGTGACGGGCCGACCGCAGGCCTTAACAGTACCAGACCGACTTGGCACAGGTTGCTAATGGGCCGCATAGTGTTGGACCAACGTGGGCCTTCTATAGGCCGAAATAGTATCGGGCCTAAAAATTTTGCGGGTCGCGGCTAGCTGCATTAATGGGCCCATTTCAAGTAGTGCAGGATGAAATAGTAATGGGTCGTCTTCTTAATGGGCTCTCCTCATGGACCTGCCCACTTTATAATTAGCAGGCCTTGGCTGGGCCAGGCTTCTACCACTTTTTTATGTGGCTGTTAACGGTAGTAACTGGCCATTAACATCGTCTACCACATGGCAGTTTGCATGATGTCAGCAGTCAACGCGGCTGGCGAACATATCTATGATGGAACAAATGTTTGTGGCTAAAGGGTGCGATCCGACACGGTCAAAAAGAAAATCCTGGTAGATTCATTATGACGGGGCTTTTACGATGAAGGCCATCCATCATAGAAGACTTTTTCACCACAAAAACAGGCCTTCAACCAAGAAAATCATCCATTATAAAAGCAAACTTTTCTTGTAGTGTACTTATTTGAAAAGAACAAAAAAATTACAAAAACAAAAGTTTATAAAAACTATAGTTAGTAATCATGTCTTCCGAGATGACTATCTTTCAACAAATGAAATTTCTAATGGAGGAGTCGAAGGGAGTGATTATGGGAAATGTGATGAAGAGGCGTGACATATTGAAAGAATGGATGACTTAGGTGGACAATTATTCATCCATACTATATGCCTCTTATCAATTATTTTGTGATTGTTGCGAATCTCCATATCACCTCAATTATCAATGTGAGTATAATTTTGATACCGAACTAGAAAACTATAATAGTGATGAGATTAAATGCCACGCTAGAGAGGATAGATTACAATTTGTGCTTTTTACCGGTTGCCAAGAGTTGTTATTTCGTTTGAGAGATATACAAGTAGAAAGTAAACCACTTGATATGATCTATAAAGAAGTTCACTCTATATTCTGCTATTGCCAAGACAACTTCCTTAATAATGCATTTATTGCTGAGCGGATTAAAGCCACCATGGAAGAATCTATCCGTTTGCAAGGTGCTCCAAAGGATGATGCGGAGGGAACTCCACTCAAAGAACCTCCACCTAAACCACCAGAATATATTGTTAATAAAGAGGTGGCACTTGATGTTCCACCCCCTCAACTAGTGGAAGGTAATAACTAAGGTAATATTATCGCTGAGCTACTCACAAATTATCTTAGTAAGAATGAAGGGGAGCAACTTGACAACCCCTTGAATCTCCTACTTTTGAAAATAACTTTCCACACATAAATAATATGCATGCAAATGATATCTCATTATCTAGTAATGATTCTGATGATGATTGTCCTGAGGAGGACATGTACCTAGCTACTTATCCTAGGAACATCGATGAGGAACTAGAGAAGGAATCTTTCTATGAATATTACGATGCAACTTTGCAACAGGAATCTCAATAGAGGAGAATGAAGAATGGTACGAAGAATATATTACCGATGGTGAGTTGACGGAGGTACAAGATGAAATGATGGAAAGGCCCATTTTGGAATATAACTTAATAAAGAGGATCCAATAGAATATGATTGCTTAAGAAAATTTCTACCATCTAGTAGAGTAGAGAAACTACTTGGAAATTTAATCCCGACCCTTATATAATTGTTCAAATTTTCAAAACCTATACCAATCATTTGTAGATTCCAAAGGAGTGGGAACATTACACATAGCCTTGTAATGTTAAACCCCCTAAGGCGGATCCCAAGAAACAAGTTATGTATTTACAATTTGGAGAAGAAGATCTCAAGGTAAATTGCAGCCAATTCAAAAAGTTGCCATTATTTATTGAAATCAAGGAAGAAAAAACCATTGAAGAGTTGGCAACAATTTATTTTGGCACCCCACAAACTGAACTGGAAAGAAGCCTGACAAGTAATGACTCACTCCCAAATGATTTTGCAAAGGAAGATTTGGATAATATCCACGACACCACACTCGAAGGCGAGGAAGAAGAAGAGGAGGATGAGCTAAGTGATCACTCACCTATACCCTCTACTCCAAATCCTATTCACATATTTGATACTCATGAGCAGAAACCAATATGGCTTATTAAAAATGACAAATCTGTTTATGATGCCTATATCTCTAGTAATTATTCTTATTATGTTCAAACTAAAGATAATTTATCTGCGAAGGCCTTGTGCTTAGATACTCATTTGGAGAACATAAATAATGATGAATTGGAGATAGAATCTTGTAGTACTAATGTGCAGGGACAAGAAGAGAACATTGCGAATGAAATATTTATTGATGATGCTTCCTTTTTTGAGTGGCTTGATATCTCTAGAAATGATGAAATTGCTAGCAAGTGTGATGAACTAGAGGATAAAGACACCTTTGAATTTTTCCCTATTACAAAAGAAAGGTGCTACGAAGTGTTTCCCCATGATAGTGTAACCAAGGAGGAGTATTATGATTATATCCTTATGATGCCAACCAAGGTAAAACATTTGAATTTAGATGTATGTATCTAATACTTTTGATAAAGCTATCTATAGAGGCATGCTCATCATATATGACATGTCCATCATCACTTGGAAGCAAGAATTTATTCATCTACCAAACTCCTATGCACTGTAAGCGTGTGCGACTTTGATCGAACTATGAGAGTAAGAACTCCAAACCTCTATGTAAGGTAAGAATAAATAATCCGCTAGTTGTTATCTATTGAAATAATATTGGATCATCTAAGCCCAGATATATGGCTTTAAAGGAAGCGTTTCCCGGGAGTTAACCCAAATAAAATTAGGTGTATTTCTTAATTTTATGTCTTGAATCTAGTTGCATTCATGTTGCATTGGCACTTATATTTATCTGCATGATTTTCTTTTAGCGTTGTCTTGGCACTATTTTCGAAAGGTAGAATTTTTGTTGCTCTAATCATGTGCTACTTATCTTGGTTAAAATCTTCTCCACAAAAATATATGTTTGCTTTGTTTGGATGCTAGACTAAAGTTTTAGGTCTATAATAAAATTTTCTGAGAAAATAACTTATTCCGGTGCTCACAGTGAGCATAATGAGCAGCAGTACGGGAGGAACCATCTGTACCGCGTGCCAGTACCGCTCATGTGATGCGTCGGAAGAAGTAGATTTTTTTTCAAAAAAGTTACTACAAGCTTAACGAGCATCGGTACGGTGAGATGCGTCTGTCTCGTCCTCCCGTACCGACCTTGTTACCAGGTGAAGAAAACATGAAGACAATCCAGAGGGTGTAACAACCATCTGTACAGGCGCATCCCACCCATACCACCTGATCGTACCAACTTCAAGGGAACCCTATTAAAAACAAAGGGGAGAAGATGAGGTGCAATATCCACGCGCCCGTACCAAGGAGCAACACCGCGCAATAAGGGTAGGGACAAGTACAAAAAGGTTATAACCCCTCCAATATTTTTATTTTGACAATATAAGGTCAGTGGGTTACCCTCTACATGTTCTGTTGTACTTAATTTTCTTTTACCTAACTTTGAAACTACCTAGCCTATAATTCTCTGTAGTGTCTCATGTTTCTTTTATTTTTCTTCTGCGGTTGGGTGAATGATACATTGCAAATGTATCTATAATTTTTAATGTTCCATGCTTGGTTTTATCCACTTTCTTGTGTTTTGTTCCAACTTTGGAGTACTTTTCATATGATTTCTTGGACTAACCTATTAACAAGAGCCACAGTGCCAGCTGCCTGTTTTCTGCTGTTTTTGGTTCCAGGAAAGTCAGAAAATTTATATTCTTGGAATTGGATGGGACAAAAGCCAAAGTGCCTATTTTTCCGGAAGTGATCAAGTGCCAGAATACGAGACGGAGAAGGGCCAGGGAGCCACCACACCACCTGGCCGCGCGGCCAGGCCTGGCCCGCGCTAGGGGGGTGTGGCCGCTCCCGGCACCCCCTCGGCCTCTCCTTCCGCCTATAAGTTGCCCTCGGGACAAAAATCCTAAGTAACCGATCAAAAATCCACGAATGAGTATGTAGCCGCCGTCATCTCCATCCCTAGATCGGGAGGGATCTGAAGCTCTTCCCAGCACCCTGCCGGAGAGGGGATTTCACCTTGGAGGCCTTCTTCATCACCATGCAAGCCTCCGGTTTGATGCGTGAGTAGCTCATCCTTGGACTACGGATCCATGTAGTAGCTAGATGGCTGGTTTCTCCTCCTTTGTGCTTTCATGTTTAGATCTTGTGAGCTCCATCAATCCATACATGTTGTGTTTGCGGGGATTCGATGGATATTGAGATGCTATTTCAGATTGATTATTGATTCTATCATGTCTTTGTTATTTGAGATCTTGCATGCTTTCCGTTGTTAGTAGCTATCTTGGCCAAGTAGATGCTAGCAACTCCAAGAGTTAGTATTTATGCTCGATAGTGGGTTCATGCCTCTGGTAATCTGGGGAAGTGACAGAAATCTCTAAGGTACTAGATGTGCTGTTGCTACTAGGGAGAAAACAACAATCCTTTGTTCATAGAGCAATCGTATTGTTTACTTTACACGTAGTTCGTAAAGCAATAATCTGTTGCTTGTAACTTAATACTGGAAGGGGTTCGGAAGATAACCTGAAGGTGGATTATTAGTCATAGATGCAGTTGGATGGCGGTCTATGTATTATGTTGTAATGCCCAATCAAGTCTCAGAGGAGTCAAGATGATTAGTATATGCATGTATTGCTTTCTCGGTGTTTGTCAATTGCCCCGCTGTAATTTGTTCACCCAGCATGTTATTTATCTAAGGAGAGCCACCTCTAGTGAACTATGGATCCCGGTCCTTTTTCTTTACATACAATCTATAAACTGTTTCTGCTTTGTGTTTACTTTCTGCAAACTTTTACTTCTTTCCATTCGATACGTTTAATCCTTTGTTTTCCGCAAAACACGGTGAGATTGACAACCTCGTCGCAAGTTGGGGACAAAGTCTGTGGTTGTGTTCTGCAGGTCTCCACGTTGCTACTAGCACCGGTAGTGCGCCCTGCCAAAGCTCAGCTAGTAACACCTTTGGGGTGTTTCCTTGCTACTACTGGTTCGATTAAACCTTGGTTTCATAACTGAGGGAAAACTTACTGTTGTGCTCATCGTACCTTCCTCTTGGGGTTCCCAACGAGCTCTATGTCAAAAGTCGAGCACATCAAGATTTTCTGGCGCTGTTGCCGAGGAGTCAAGGACATCTTCACAAGCGGAGTCCCTCATAACAAATCTCTTTACTTTGTTGTTTTTTTTTGTTTTTCTTAGCTTCTTTTTGCTTTGTTTGCTTGTTTTGTTCTTCAGAAAACACACAAAAAATTAGTTCCTTTCTTAAGTTGGCTTTATGACTAGCTCTGCTCCAATCACTATTTCATTATGGATAGCTCACTCAGTTTCCTATTTGGGAATAGTTTTATGACTGCTAAGGTAATAGACGAACCACCGCCTGCTAGAACCTCCATGGAAGAAGAAATTGCTGACCCTGAAAGCTCATTAGATGAAAAAGATGAGGAGAGTGATGGACAAAAGGAGGAAGAATGGATCTACCCATGCCTACCTTCTAATGAGCGTAACTCTTTATCCCTTACATTATTTGATTGTCCCCCATGCTTATCAAAGGAGGGTGAATGTTATGTTCCCGAGGATTCTTTTGAAAATATTTATAATAAAGCTCTAGTGCTTGTAGATCATGAAAAGCATGCCTTATGTGATAGTTATATTGTTGAGTTTATTCATGAGGCTAATGAAAATTATTATGAGAGAGGAAAATATGGTTGTAGAAGTTTTTATGGTAATGAAACACCTCTCTATGTGCTGAAAGTTTTGAAGTTACTTTTGTTTTATCTTCCTATGCCTGTCACTTTGTTCTTTGTGAATTTATTTGCATACAAGATTCCTATGCATAGGAAGTGGGTTAGACTTAAATGTGTTTTGAATTTTCTTCTCGATGCTCTCTTTTACTTCAATTCATATTTCCTATGAGAGCATCTTCTCAAATTCTTGTGCCTAACTTAAAGGCGTTAAAGAAAAGTACTTATTGAGAGATAACCCAAAAGTTTTAAATGAGTCTTGGAAGTTATTACCTCTATAATAACCTCTCCTTATCCTTTTTATTTGCTTTTTGTGCCAAGAGTAACCTCAAATGAGAGAGAAGTAATGATTGGGAAAGTTGCTGTCTCGAAACAGATTTCTGTGCTTCACCGTAAAAATTCGTGAGAGAGCACGGTATGTCGAATTGAGCTGTACTTTTTTGTTTCTGCCCCAGGTTGTTATCAAACTTTCGTTAGTTCAACACTTTTTGATTTGAGCAACAGAAGGTCTTCGAAAAAATTCGTCTTTACCTGCTGGTCTGTTTTGACAGATTTCTGCCATTTTCTACATTTGCTTCTTCTTAGTTCCTTCTTGAGTTCCTTTGGGGAATTGAGATTTTTGAGTGCTACAGTAGCTAGTGTTCTAATGGAAGTTTATTTTGTGTTAGAACTGAATCTTGAGACTTATTTATCTTAAGTGCACTAATGTTGCTAATAAGATTGTGTGAAGTTTTGTATGAAGGAAAAATTCCAGGTGTATGGAAGGAATGAGTAATGAGATGAAGGATGGACTAAAGCTCAAGCTTGGGGATGCCACGTGTGTCACCCCAAGAAATATCCAAGAAGTACAAGCGTCAAAGCTTGGGGATGCCCAAGGCATCCCCTTCTTCGTCAATAAAAATTCCAGGTCTCTTCCAAACGCTTCATTTTTATTGTTTCATGCACAGTTGTGTTTTTCTTGGAGCGTCTTCTTTTTCGTTTTTTTTTGGTTTTTAGTTTGCTTGGTTTGCTTAGTGTTCTGAATAAGTTGGTTGGACCCCCTCTTTCATACTTTGGTTTGCAAATAGTTTGGTTTGGTTTGGAAAAGAGTAGGAAAGTTCATATTTATGTGGTAAAAAGAGCTTGTTTTTTACTGTGGCCTATGCTTTGTCATGCCATGCTTGATATTGTTTTGGCTTTATGCTTAGTATTCTTTGCTGTAGCATGACTTGTTATAAACAATTGATATTGCTTAATGTGCCTTGGATGAATCATGCGTTGTTTTAGCATATTAAAGCATAGTATAGTGGTATTCTCCTTTGATGCTTTATTTGGGTTGACTTGGCGCATGCTCACACCATGTTATGACTATCCAAAGTCACCATAGCCTTTATGATCCTTTAGTTTTCAACTTGTAGTATCACTTTATGCTTTGATCAATGATGTTTTGTCGCTCTGCGTGATTATGGCCATTATTGCTCTCTTAGTTTGTCGCTCCCAGTCTTTTGCTAGCCTCCACAACAAAGTATGAGTTCCACTCATGCATCCAACTCCCTAAACCAAGTTATTCCAAAGAGTCCACCATACCTACCTACTAGCTCATGCTATTCCAAGTATATTCATGCTTTTGTTTACCTTCCACTTGTTATGAAAAAACTAGTGATTAAAGCTCTCACGAACTTGATGGCACACTTTACTTTTTGCCCTTAATAAACTTGAACCATTGTGTCTTCTATGTTGTATATGCTTGCACTTATTTGTCGTGAATTAGCAGAACCATGCTTTCATGGGGAACGCTTTCAACATTACACTTGGTACTTGTACCTAGTTGATATCATGCTCTTTTATATATGGATGTCGTCGGTGTGAAATGAAAGTTGAGCTTGTAAGTCCATGGAGTTATGTATATGTGTTAGAGAAACGCTTGGGCCGCTGGTCTAATCCATGCTGACATGGTGGAAACCTGTAGTGTAACCATAATGAGCTTTCTATGAAGCATTCTTCTTATAAAAAAAGAGTCCTATATTGAGAAAAAAAGAGAAAAAAAGAGATACTATGAAAAGAGGAAAGAGAGAAAAAAGGACCATATTACCATGGTAAATAAGAAGAATGCTGAGATGCTCGTTCTCTGCTTGCCTTGTCATTTTGATATGGGCATTCTTCCGTATCATTGGGCAAGGGGTACCCCGTTGGCGGTTCTCAATGATACACATGTACTTACGATGACAAGAACTTACCGGTGACTAAACTTGAGTAGCATGAGGAGCGGCCCTCGTATACAAGGGACATGATATTTCTGATTTATACTTCGTAAAGCATGTACACCATAGTTTGTTCACTTTAACCTTAATCACTTCAAGATGCTTATGATAGGGGCACTGAGAGCTGAAAGTTATGAGTACCATAATTTTTGGAAGCTCTTTATGAGACTTGAATCCCTACTTCCTTTTACAAAAGGCTTTTCTTCCACCATTATATTGAGTCTCCACCTTCTATCTTTATGCACCTACTTTGAGAGCATAGTGGCCATTCTTAGTTCTATGTGCATTGTCCCAAGACTAGTTGATTGATGAATAACTTGTTATTGCTTGTTTGAAACTATTGTATCTAGTCACTCTTATGAACTTTGAAGGTGTCCTATGCATTTATATTTGCTACTCTATTGAGGGACAAGCTGAATACTTTTATGCTATGTTTTCTTTATGTGAAACAAACAAACGTCTTGCAAAGCATTGTTATTCATGAATCTTTTGTTTGTGCCTTTTCATGTTGCATCATAGTTTCTTTGCTTATTGCTAGAACTTTGTCTTTCATGTTATGATTGAAGTACTATGATCCCAGCTTTAAATGTTTTACAAATACTTTGATCAAGTCTTTGATGGTGCAAGTCACCTCAAAAATTATTATTTCTTTTTATCACTTACCTACTCGAGGACGAGCAGGAGTTAAGCTTGGGGATGTTGATACATTGCAAATGTATCTATAATTTTTGATGTTCCATGCTTCATTTTATCCACTTTCTTGTGTTTTGTTCCAACTTTGGAGTACTTTTCATATGATTTCTTGGACTAACCTATTAACAAGAGCCACAGTGCTAGCTGCATGTTTTCTGCTGTTTTTGGTTCCAGGAAAGTCAGAAAATGAATATTCTCGGAATTGGACGGGACAAAAGCCAAAGTGCCTATTTTTCTGGAAGTGATCAAGTGCCAGAATACGAGACGGAGAAGGGCCAGGGAGCCACCACACCACCTGGCCGCGCGGCCAGGCCTGGCCCGCGCCAGGGGGTGGTGTGGCCACTCCCGGCACCCCCTCGGCCTCTCCTTCCGCCTATAAGTTACCCTCGGGACGAAAACCCTAAGTACCCGATCAAAAATCCACGAAAGAGTATGTAGCCGCCATCATCTCCATCCCTAGATCGGGAGGGATCTGAAGCTCTTCCCGGCACCCTGCCGGAGAGGGGAATTCACCTTGGAGGCCTTCTTCATCACCATGCAAGCCTCCAGTGTGATGCGTGAGTAGTTCATCCTTGGACTACAGATCCATGTAGTAGCTAGATGGCTGGTTTCTCCTCCTTTGTGCTTTCATGTTTAGATCTTGTGAGCTCCATTCATGATCAAGATCATCTATTTGTAATCCATACATGTTGTGTTTGCGAGGATCCGATGGATATTGAGATGCTATTTCAGATTGATTATTGATTCTATCATGTCTTTGTTATTTGAGATCTTGCATGCTTTCCGTTGTTAGTAGCTATCTTGGCCAAATAGATGCTAGCAACTCCAAGAGTTAGTATTTATGCTCGATAGTGGGTTCATGCCTCTGGTAATCTGGGGAAGTGACAGAAATCTCTAAGGTACTAGATGTGCTATTGCTACTAGGGAGAAAACAACAATCCTTTGTTCATAGAACAATCGTATTGTTTACTTTACACGCAGTTCATAAAGCAATAATCTATTGCTTGCAACTTAATACTGGAGGGGGTTCGGATGATAACCTGAAGGTGGATTATTAGTCATAGATGTAGTTGGATGGCGGTCTATGTATTATGTTGTAATGCCCAATCAAGTCTCAAAGGAGTCAAGATGATTAGTATATGCATGTATTGCTTTCTCGGTGTTTGTCAAGTGCCCCGCTGTAATTTGTTCACCCAGCATGTTATTTATCTAAGGAGAGCCACCTCTAGTGAACTATGGATCCCGGTCCTTTTTCTTTACATACAATCTATAAACTGTTTATGCTTTGTGTTTACTTCCTGCGAACTTTTACTTCTTTCCATTCGATGCGTTTAATCCTTTGTTTTCCGAAAAACACGGTGAGATTGACAACCTCATCGCAAATTGGGGACAAAGTTCTATGGTTGTGTTCTGCAGGTCTCCACGTTGCTACTAGCACCGGTAGTGCGCCCTGCCAAAGCTCAGCTAGTAACACATTTGGGGTGTTTCCTTGCTCCTACTGGTTCAATTAAACCTTGGTTTCATAACTGAGGGAAAACTTGCTGTTGTGCTCATCGTACCTTCCTCTTGGGGTTCCCAACGAGCTCTACGTCGAATGTCGATCGCATCAGTGAACTAACTGCGTTCGTACACCGAATCGTTTGCTTTTACTTTGTTTTTTTGCAGGGACTTGAACCTTGTGTGATGACATGCATGGTTTGTTCCAACAATGCAAATACATGCATATGCCACTTGGTTGTTTCAACTCACCGCTTCAATAAGGAAGTATTCGTTGAACCAAAGGTCCATGTCCATCAAAAGTGAGGTTATTCGTACCTCAACAATAAAGTGTGTCACCCTTGCTTTGTTCAAGCTTGGGGTGGTAACCACTTCTCACACTCTCTTTTGATAACTGCATTTTATCTTTTCTTATGCTAATCTATTCCAGTTTGGTTCTTGCAAAAGTTCTATCTTGGGGAAGTTACTTCTGCATATGTAGAGTCCTGTCCAATGTTCTTGTTCGGTGAAACTTTTTGTGCAATCATGTATCCCGCAGTTTTTTAATACTTTCTTAGGTAAGTTTTGTTTCATGTTTATATAATGGATGTGCTTGCTTTTGTTAGGATTCATAAGAGTTGAGTTAGAGCTTTGATTCACTATGTTAAAATATTTATCCATCTTGAGAAGAACTTTGTGATCCTCTAGAATACAATGCCATGATTTCTACACATAAAATGAATAAAATTATATTGATGAAGCCTCTAAATAATTTCTCGAGTGATGTTTAATTGTTTGAAGAGTCTAGCCTTATAGATACTCAACCCCATAGATATATTGATAGAGACTTGATGGCACTCTTGAAAGGAGTTGTTTGATAGAGATGAAGTCTAGCGGTATTTGTGATTCATGCCAAAGCTAACCTTGTGGACCAAACTGTGATACTATTCAATAAGTTCTATGTTCTTGATGCACACCTTTGGATGCCAACAACGCCACTTCCTATGAACGATCAATGGTGCAACCCCTAATTTCAGCTATGAGTTGATGACATGGGTGGCACTTGTCACCGTAATGGGCAAAAGTATTGGTACTCTCGAAGGTTGTGCAAACCATTGTTTAAAAGAATCACTCAATGATCCTTTTTGAGAATTATCCTTGATAGGAGAAGAAAAAATGAAGATCCACATAACAAGTCCTTAGCATGGTATCATTACTACTTTATGAATTTTCTTGAAAGACAATGAATGGAATAGTAGTGTTTGATAGTCTTTATATATTGATATGGGTGTTCTGATGAGACACTCTAATGCTAAGCTTCTTATCACATGATCTCTCATTCTTAATTTCTAAAGCCCTTACTTTACAAAAGTGAGGAGATACAAAACATAAAAGGCACAGTAGGAGGATCACAAGTTTGCTTTCAAAGCTAGATTCACTTTTCTACATGGAGCATTTAAGTTTTAACTGATCTTTTATGGATTGACATAACTAAGCTTGTGTTTCCTTGTATGAATATGTTCTTTCTTACTTTCATCTTGTAGGGAAAATAAGGATACAAGGCATCGATCTTCTACATCCGATATTGTACTTTTGTTTCAATTTTGCCTCCTTTATGGTATCGACTCGTGCCTCATGAACATGATGACCTTGTCCTAAGCCACCATCTTGCTCGAGGATGACCAAGAGTCTAGCTTGTGGAAGTTGATGAGTCCAAAATTGAAGCATATTTAAGTATACAAATTATTCATATTGTCACTCATTACATGCTATATCTAGCTACAACTATGCCTATTGTGTATGATTACTAGTTCTCATTCATTTTCACATGGACTTTGCACAACTAGTAGTTTTATTAGTATTTTATTACCTTTTATTGTCTTTGACTTGTGTGTAGGCAAAAAAACCAAGAAGATGCAATATGGAGGAGCCACTGGCACTACACTTAGCCATTTGAGAGGTGGGAAAGTGGATTTTTCCATAAACTCCAAATTAAGATCCAAGGACATAGTGTTGTAGCCCTTGTCTATACGATTGCAACGAGCCGAAGAACACCAAAATTGGAATTCGTATAAAAATAGCATCCAAAATACGAAAGCATACTAAAGGTTTAACAACCACTGGTATAGGCGGGTGCGATCGTACCATCCGCCCGTATCACGGGTGTGGATGCACGAAAACAACTATTCTAGACGTGTTTCTTCACAGAATCCGCCCCCATTTGTTTCCACACCTTCCTTAAGTCATAAGTAATGTATTGGGTACTATTGGGGTCTCTCCTAGGCCTATATAAAGATGCAAGGAGACAAGGGAGAAGGACCCCCTCTCCACATACATCCCTAGCAGAGCCCTTCCACCTTGCAAACTCCATAGCCGCTGCCCCCACAAGATCTTTACCATCACCATTTCTCAATAGGAGAAGGGGACTTGGATCTTGAAGACCTCAACACCGATCTACATCACCATCATTATCACCAACGTCTCCAACACCGATCACCTTTGTCTACTTGGTTGAAATCCAAACCCTAGTGTGGATCTTCACTTGTATTCGATTGTACTCTCATATCTCATCCATGTTATTGACATGATGTTGATTGCCTTTATATGTGAGTAGTTCCTTTGTTTTTGTGGAGATCGAGAAATCCTAGCATTATTATGAAATGAAATAAAGATGATCTATTACTTGTCTCCATGATCTATTGATCGATGATGTGTGTTTGATCCCTCTCTCTTTAGATGGTATGTGTAGTCGGCCACATATCATTTTCCTTCGGGTCTAAAGAAAAGGGTTAAATCCTTTGGACGTGTTTGGAAGTATGCCCAGAGCTATTTGTGACTAGAAGCACTGGCTTATAACTTGCACGGTCAAAGGAGGAATAATGAGAGCTTCATTAATCTAATTACAATATCCACGGGGAGACCCTTACTTGGGGTGGTTTGTATGGGTGATAGCTCTCAGACATTGCAGTGGTTATTTAGGGATGACATCATTCCTTGGCTCAACAAAGTGACTGCCTACGAGCCTTGTGGTGAACATCTTATTACGGATATCTCTCCACACTTATCATGACATAAGAAATAGGTTATCCAAATTATGAGTAATTGTCCCATGCTAGTGGCATATCCTACACTCCCCGAGAACTCGTTAACCATATTGTCACCACCACAACCACACTCACGTCTTCTCGTTTACTTCAGCAATTTACTTTGTTCTTGTTTACTTTAGCACTTATTCAAACACACTCTTTATACATCATTACTTGGAACTAGAGATAACCTACAAGTAATCTCTAGTGAATAGTAACGAGGGGCATAAAGACCTCTACCAATAGCTCTCTGTGGGATCAATACTCTTATTTCGAAACTAGATAGAATTGATCTATGCACTTGCAGTCATCAAGGGGAAACTTGTAAAAGGGCTTCGATCCTGAGGGCTGCAAAGATCCTTGGAGGTCTAGGCGTCATCCTCATCATAAACCATTGCAATTACACCATCATCACCATCTCCTACACCTCATTTACATTCATCTTGTTGTATTTCCCAAACATATTGTGGATTTGCATGAGTATTCATCTATTCATATGTTTTCCATTCATACTATTATGATGATGTTGATTTCCTCCATGTGTGAGTAGTTCTCCTTCTTCTTTGGGAGATGGAGAAACCCTAGCATTATTATGAATTCAAATAAATATGATCTACAAATTTGTTTATGAATATGTATTAGTTCTCTTGCTGTTATGTGAATTTCGACCACATAACATTTGCCTTCGGAACAAGATAGGGAACTACAATTTGACATGTGATGTGGTGAAGGTGCTAACGACATATTGCATTGGATCATTATTCATGTGGTCAAGGGGGGTAGGAGGGGACTCACAAGGGGTTAACCCTTGATTGCGGGGGATCGGGGTGGTTTTCCTATCATCACCATCGTGGTTATGAGAGATGAAATATAAGATGGCTGGTATGTGATCATCTAATTATAAGCTCCTCCCATACATATGCATAAATAAAGACATAGAAATATCCTAATGATGAATAACCCAATTCCTAGAGGTGGATCTACACTACCTGAGAACATTTACTCTTATTGCAGTTTCATACTACTTCCATCGTGAACCTTTCTCTCTATTTACTAGCATTACATTAATATTTCTTTGTTCACACACACAATATCTCTCAAAAACTCTTGAATGAAAATAATGACGATTCCCTAGCACTTCTTTGGTGAATAGTAACAATGGGCATTAAGACCAAACCAATAGCTATCTATGGTTCGATACTCTTATTTCGAAACTAGCTAAAAACAAACTATACACTTGCATTTATCAAGCTATTTTTTGGCAACGTTACCAGGGAGCTCAGCGCTTTTGGTCTTTGTTCTTAGTTATATTAAATACATATGGCTATAGAATGGTATAAAACCTATACCAATAACTATATTTGGATAGTATCGAAGCCTTAGTACCAGAGATGCATTACTCAAAGTATGACTTACATGAGCTTTTGATACATGTGTGACATATATACCATTTGGATTTTATCAAAGTTATTGTGTGACTAGATCTTTGCATGAAGTACGAACTGGTGTGCAAATGCATGTTGCAACATTTAGTTATGTCTTGTTGTTACTGATCTAAAGGGAAAGGGAATACATGTAAGGGGATACAAGTTATCGATAGGATAGTATAGAAAACTCAAGCAAAGAAGAAGGACATCGGTGCAACTTCAAAAGATGAATCAACTTAAACATCAAATTTAGCTATTGATGGAGTAAGTCTTTAGGCTATAAAAAGTAGGAACAAAGGAAATATGGTGAAACAGGGGAAGCATGACTAGATCCATAGCAAAAAAGTGAATGAAATGCAAGAAAACCACTTAAAGGAATTACATTTAAGGAAAATATTGGTGGAGCTTGAAACCAAAGTTTAGAGTTCTTTGACAGTAGTAGAATATATGGAGAAAAGGAGTTGATGGAGGAAATACTCCATATACTCAGTAGAGTTAAGTTTAAGGAGAAAGAGTAAGTACCAATGACGTGCCATCAGTTCTAGAGAATAGCTCATAATGATGTGTGCAAATAATTCAAACGTTTGATGAACCATGTCAGTACTTTTGAAGAAGATAACAATATTATATCACATGGAAATGGAAATAAAAAAGAAAAGGACCACGATAGGTTATGATACAATAGATGAAATTAAGAAGGAAGTTACAGCCATAAAGTCTACCAAGTCTGACTAACCATTCAATGCAAAACTGAACCTTGTCAGAGGACCACCGACAAAGGAAGTGAACCATTGCTGGAAACATTACCTAATTAGAATATCTTGCCAATATTAGGAAAATTGTGTATTGTGCAATTTTTCACTTGAAACACGATGACCAAGTCAGAAAAGAAAACATTTTATGTGTAGAGTACCTTCCGAATAACACAAGGATTTGTAGTGGATATCCACAAATGAGTGGGTAGACATCAGAATTCTTTGTGAATACCAATAACATAGTGTAGTAGTGAGCCAAGGATAAGACCATAGTCGAACCTGAAGTCAAATGTATAGGAACAGATTCATTACCATTAGAGAAACCTAAGGGTAGAAGAAACAAGTATGTTGAACTAAGAGTTGGGAGTATGATACAAAAGAAATGATTGAAAGTAAATAGGATTGGGTCATATATTTCCAAGTATATTTGAAGTATTGTAGCTAGAATACTATCGAAAGATTTCTAGAACCACGAAGGGTATAACCGAAGAGGAAGATCAACTCAAAGCTTGAGGCAGCATTAGTCCCACATAAAGCTTGGCCAAAATAAGAAATACCAAGATTACTATGATGTATGGGACCTAGTTGAAGGTAGATCGATAGTAGGAATTATTTCCTTACCTTAAATCTTATAAATTATAGGACCACCGGGTAGAAGCTACTAGAAGTAATAAAACTAGTAATAGTAGAAGAAGAAGGGGTACAGGAAGAAGAGACCTACCTTTGGCCAAAACACGAGTCGAGCTCACCGAGGATGGAGAGGAGAACACATGTGCACCACAAGCAACACAAAGAGAACCCATGGGGAACTCGATCTGCATGGGTCAATAGCGCATAGGGGAGACACCAGAGTGTGTGCTTGTACCATCTCAATGACGAGGGAACGGCGGAGGAGAACCAGAGCACGGTGGTGCCATTTCATCAAAACCCTATGGTTAGGGTTAGGGAAGGGTGATGCCATGAGAGGGGGAGACAGAAGAATCTGTGAAGTAGAAAGGTAGAGCATCAAATGGAGATTCGATTTCTAGCCATGGCGGCGATGGAGGCTGGGAATGGCCGGAATCGAGCCCGGGGGTAGACACAATCGCCAAAGCTATCGAGAGAGAGAGAGAGCAAGTGAGTGGGACGGTTTGGTCCCACCGAGCCGTGTTGACGTGGGGTGACCACATCAATGCCCATATTTGATGACTTGGGTTTAAGGGAAGAGCGGCATGCTGGAGACTTTGTCGGCTAATTGACAAACACACAGGGACACAAGGTTTACCCAAGTCAGGCCCCTAGAGGGAAAACACTACTCCTACTTGTGTGCACTTAATTAATGGATGAACCGAAGGATACAGGGGCGCCTAGATGGAAATGGTGCGCAGATGACATCTAGCGGGTGTGTATGTGAGAGTGTTGATTACCATTCTCGTCGTTCCCTCTCGGCCTTTATATGGGAAGGTTGGGTCTCAGGAAGTGTCTAAGTCGGTACATATTGAACGAAAAAACCCTAAGTCATCCTATCATGCTGTATCTGCCAAGGAGTCGCGTCCTCCATGGGTTTGGCCTCACCCAAATCACCATGGTATTCTCCATCAGCGGTGGATCATCACATGGGCCTCCCGCTGGGCCAGACCAGATAGGCCAATAGTAGGTACCCGTAGGGCATACCTATGTCAGTATCCCCGAATGTCCAGTCAAATCAAATATTCGGGTGGAGACTTAGAAGTCATTCACCAAATATTAAGGACTCGAAAGTTTATTGGGATTGACTGAAGAATTCGATCAGTTTGTAGGGATTGCGGTACATGTGCCCGGTTCATCCGACAGATCAGGATCACTTAATTGCTCTTGGGCAAAAACAATCATGACCTACTCAAAATCGAGTCCCGAACTCGAATTCGGAAACTACTGGCGTAGTGTGACTCATGTTGTGGAGGCCTTAATGAGTCGAACTCTAGTTTTAATGCATATGTACCCAACGCGTCCATCGAGATTTTCATCTCACTCCTTAGTGCGGTATTTTAACTGGTAGAGCATAGTGGGTGTGGTTGCCAGGCCATAAGATTGTATCTGTAGGTATTATCTTCACATTGTAGATGCAACATCCGAATGTTTATCACCGCAGAGGTGTTTCGGGTGTCTAAGGAGACGTTGTCTCTAAACTTGACGTTGTAATGTGTGTGGGCAGAGTCACCAATGATTTTGATTGTTGTGAGTGAGTCAACATTGTGGACATAGTCGACACAACATACCATTATATGAATATTTTATTTTCAATAGGGTGCACGACCAGCATTCCCCATGGGAGTTGCCCCTGAGTGTCTATTCGAGTCGTAGACTCGAGCAGAGACTGAAAATTGCTTATTAAAAGACCATGTCATTCCGAAAGTGCTTTGAGGATCATGTGAATACCTAAATAGTGCTCCTTATGGGAGTAGCCCCAATTCCTTGGCCTAATCGTAGATTCAAATGATCAATCAGAGCAAGCCACTCGAAGATCTTGTATGTGCACGACCAGCGCTCAAGCTTGGAGTAGCCCCAAGTGTCTAGCCGAGAGGTAGATTCAGGCAGAGACTCGAGTTTTGCACTTGATGGCCTTGATTGATAGTACGGTGGGCTTACACTGGACCCGAAAGTATCTCGGGTGCGCGACCAGCGCTCCTGTTAGGAGTAGCCCCCGAGTGTCTGGTCGAATCATAGATTCGAGCAAAAACTTAGTCTTGGTCCATTGGCGTGGCTTTCTATGCTGCCACATCCGAGGAGTTATTCGTCTCAGATGTTTGTCTCATGTATGTAGTAGAATGCTCCATTGGATTCTTGGATGAACTTCTCTCAGTTTGACCGGATTCCGACGTCGGGGATGACGATTAGTGAGCTCAACCGTTAGTTGGAAATGACTGATGGGACATGACATAGTGGGTCCCAGCGGAAGGAATGACACATATAAAATGGGTATTAACTGCGCCTCCTTGATTTGTGTGCATAGTAGGGAAAGTGAGTGACAGTTTAGCTCTTGTCTGCCACGTGTCTCCGCTGAATGAGCGTCACTAACCCATGATCATGAGCTTATGACCAAGATTGACTGGTACATAGTATAAGAATAGCATAACGCACCCCTGATCATGAGCTTATGGCCAAGATTGACTGGTCCATAGTATAAGCTTACAATGAGCATCACGCACCTCATTGTGTCATGGAAGTTCCGATGTTCTTCTATAAAGATCTATGATTTGAATAATATAGTTAGGTGCTTACACAATATGTTGATCTCGTTGGGGAACCCCTAGAGGAAGGTATGATGAGTATAGCAACAAGTTTTCCCTCGATTATAAAACCAGGGTTATCGAACCAGTAGGAGCAAGGAAACACCTCCAAGGTGTTGTTTTCAACTTGGAATCCTGCACAACACAATCACAGAACTTTGCCCCCAACTTACAGTGAGGTTGTCAATCTCACCGGTTTTGCGGAAAAAAAGGATTAAACGTATTGTGTGGAAGATAGTAATTGCTTTGCAGAAAGTAAACAGAAAATAGTAAATAGCTTTGTAGATTGATGGTAAAAGAATGGACCAGGGTCCATAGTTCACTGGTGGTGATTCTCCTTAAGATAGATAACATGTTGGGTGAACAAATTACAGTGGGGCAATTGACAAACATCGAGAAAGGATACATGCATATACTAATCATCTTGACTCCTATGAGATTTAATTGGGCATTACAACATTATACATAGATCGTAATCCAACTGCATCTATGACTAATAATCCACCTTCAGGTTATCATCCGAACCCCCTCCAGTATTAAGTTGCAAGCAACATATAATTGCATTAAGCAAAGTGTGTAAAGTAAACAATACGATTGTTCTATGAACTAAGGATTGATGTTTTCTCCCAGTAGCAATAGCACATCTAGTACCTTAGAGATTTCTTTCACTTCCCCAGATTCCTAGAGGCATGAACCCACTATCGAGCATCAATACTCCCTCTTGGAGTTGCTAGCATCTACTCGGCCAAGATAGCTACTAACAATGGAGAGCATGCAAGATCACAAATAACAAAGACATGATATAATCAATAATCAATAATCAATCTGAAATAGCATCTCAATATCCATCGGATCCCTGCAAACACAACATGTAGATTACAAATAGATGATCTTGATCATGAACGGAGCTCACAAGATCTAAAACTGATAGCACAAAGGAGAAGAACCAACCATCTAGCTACTACATGGACCCGTAGTCCAAGGATGAACTACTCACGCATCACACCGGAGGGTTGCATGGTGATGAAGAAGGCCTGCAGGGTGAATTCTCCCCTCCGATAGGGTGCCGTGAAGAGCTTCAAATCCCTCCCGGTCTAGGTATGGATATGGTGGTGGCTACAAACTCTTTCGTGGAATTTTGATCGGGTACTTAGGGTTTCTGTATCGGAGGGTTCTTATAGGCAAAAGGGGAGGCCGAGGGGGTGCCCGAGGCGGCCGCACCACCCCCTGGCGCGGGCCAAGCCTGGCCGCGTGGCTAGGTGGTGTGGTCGGCCCCTGGCCCCTCTCCGTTTTGTATTCTGGCTACGTGTTCCCCTCAGTGAAATATTGACTTTGGCTTTTGTCCCGTCCAATTCCGAGAATATTCATTTTCTGGCTTTCCTGGAACCAAAAACAGCAGAAAACAGGCAATTGACATTGTGGCATCTTGTTAACAGGTTAGTCCAAGAAAGTGTATAAAAATACTCGAAAGTGTAGACAAAACATAAGAAAGTAGATATAAAACAAGCATGGAACATCAAAAATTATAGATACGTTAGCAACGTATTAACATCCCCAAGCTTAACTGCTGCTCGTCCTCGAGTAGGTAAGTGATAAAAAGAAAGAATAATTTTTGAGGTGACATGCACCATCACAATCTTGATCAAAGTATTTGTAAAACATTGATAGCTGGGATCATAGTATTTTTAACATAGCATGAAAGATATAGTTCTAACAATAAGACATAGCAACTATGTTGTAGCATGAAGAGGTATAAACAAAAGATTCATAAATAACAATGCTTTGCAAGACATTTGTTTGTTTCACATGAAGAAAACATAATGAGAATTGTATTTAGCTTGTCCCTCATAGTGTAGCAAAACATAAATGCACAGGACACCTTCAAAGTTCATAAGGGTGACTAGATACAAATAATTTAAGAACAAGCATATCAAAGTTATGAATCAATCAATAAGTCTTGGGACAATGCACATTAAACTAAGAATGGCCACTATGCTCTCTCAATAGGTGCATAAAGATAGAAGATGGAGACTCAACATAAAAGTAAAAGAAAGGCCTTCATAGAAGGAAGCAGGGATTCAAGTTTCATAAAGAGCTTCCAAAAATTATGGTACTTATTAGCTTTCAGCTCTCATTGCCCCTATCATATGCATCTTCAAGTGATTAAGGTTAAAGTGACACAACTAAGAGGATATGCTTGACAAGTTATAAGTTGCAATCTCATGCCCTTGCTTACGAGTACAGAACCTCATGCTACTCAACTTCAGTCACAAGTAAGCTCTTGTCATTGTAAGTACATATGTATCATAGAGAACCGCCAACGGGGTACCCCTTGCACATGATACATGAGCTATCCCATAATCAAAATGACAAGGCAAGCCAACAATGAGCATTTCAACAATCTTTTTATTTGCTATTTGCATAGGTTTTTATTGAGGATGATTCTTAGAGTGCTCATTATGGTTATGCTACAAGTTTCCACCATGATTAGGCATGGCTTAGGCTAGCAGCCCAGGCGTTTCTCTAACACACATACAAACTCCACGATCTTACAAGTTCCCCTTTTATTTCACACCGTCGGGATCCATAAGCAAAAGAATCATGATATCAACGGAATAATGAGTGCATTATTGAAAGCGTTCCCCATGGTACATGGTTTTGCTAACTTCAGCTTATAAAGCGCAAGCATATACGCAACAAAGATGGATGCAATGGTTCAAGATTATTAAGTGCAAGAAAATAAAGTGTGCCATCAAGTTCGTGAGAGCTTTAATCACTAATTTTCACATAACAAGTTTAATTCAAAAGATAGATAAAAACATGAATATACTTGGAGTAGCAAATGCTAATAGGTGGGTATGGTGGACTCTTTGGAATAACTTGGTTTTATTTGGAGTTGGATGCATGAGTGGAATTCATACTTGGTATGGAGGCAAGCAAAAGACTAGGAGCGACCAACTAAGAGAGCAATAATGGCCATAATCATGCAAAGCGACAAAACATTATTAATTGAAGCATAAAGTGATATTACAAGTCGAAAACTAAAGGATCATAGAGGCTATGGTGACTTGAGATAGTCATAACATGGTGTGAGCATGTGCCAAGTCAACCCAAATCAAGCATCAAAGGAGAATACCACAATACTATGCTTTAATATGCTAAAACAACACATGATTCTTTCAAAGCATATTAAGCAATCTCAATTGTTTATAACATGTCATGCTACAACAAAAACCACTAAGCATAAAGCCAAAACAATATCAAGCATGACATGATAAAGTCTAAGTCCTAGTCAAAAACAAGCTCCTTTTTACCACTTAAGCGTGAACTTTTCCTACTCTTTTCCAATCCAAACCACCTTATTTGAAAACTAAAGTATGAATCAGGGGGCCCAACCAATTTATTAAAGAAAACTAAGAAAACGAAAACTAAAAATAAAACGAAGACGCTCCAAGAACAGCACAACTGTGCATGAAACAATAAAAATGAAGTGTTTGGAAGAAACCTGAGATTTTTATTGATGAAGAAGGGGATGCCTTGGGCATCCCCAAGCTTTGACGCTTGTAGTTTCTGAATGTTTCTTGGGGTGACACGGGGTGGCATCCCCAAGCTTGAGCTTTAGTCCATTCTTCATCTCATCACATCATTCTTTCCTTACACATGAGAAAAAATCTTCATACAACACTTCACACAATCTTCATTAGCAACATTAGTGTAATCAAGATAATAAATCTTTTGGTTCAGTTCCAACACAAGTAAAACTTCCATTAAAACACAAGTTACTGTAGCACTTCCTTTAAAAACTTCAAATGATCAAAGAGAACTCAAAGAGAAAGAAATTAAGAGGAAAATGCAAATAATGGCAGAAATCTGTCAAAACAGACCAGCAGGTAAAAACCAATTTTTTCGAAGACCTTTTGTTGCCCAAATCTAAAAGTGTTTAACTAACGAAAGTTGGATAACAACCTGGGGCAGAAGCACAAACAATTACAGCTCAAACCGACGTACAAAGATATTTGACAAATTTTTCCAGCGAAGCACAAAAACTGTTTCGAGGCAGGAACTTTCCCAAGCATTACTTCTCTCTCATTAGAGGTTACTCTTGGCACAAAAACCACACAAAAATGATAAGGAGAGGTTATTACTAAAGCAATAACTTCCAAGACTCAACTAAACTTTTGGGTTATCTCCCAATAAGTACTTTTCTTTAACGCCTTTAAGTTAGGGATAAGAAGCAAGAAAATAATGAAGTATCTCAAATGAAGAAGTATTAAGAGAAAAAAACTTCAATAGGAGAGGCAAAAGGAATCTTCTTTCTCTTCTTAGGGAAGTGTTCTATACCTTTCTTGAGTGGGAGTTGATATTTAATGGTGCCTTCTTTCATGTCAATAATGGCACCAACAGTTTTAAGAAAAGGTCTTCCCAAAGTAATAGGACAAGAAGCATTGCATTCAACATCCAAAACATAGAAATCAACAGGGACATAGGCATTGTTAAACATAATAAGAACATCATTAATACTCCCCATGAGTTTCTTTTTAGCATTATCATCAAGTGGGACATTTAAGTAACAATCCTCCAACAGTGGTAAATCAAGCATTTCATAAATCTTTCTAGGCATAATAGAAACACTACTATCAAGATCACATAAAGCTTTGAAATCAAAATCATTCACTTTCATATTAATTATGGGTTCCCAACCATCCTCTAATTTCATATGGGTTCCCAACCGGCTCCTCCCTTTCAAGATTGGTGTCCCGGACACCTCTCTGTGGGACAATATCCCGAAGCAGCCCACTGCCTTGGCGAAACAGGTTGACCGCCGGATCAAGGAGCTAGTCAAGGAGGAATTGCGAGGCGAGGACATTATGATCACTTTCGTCCGCAGCCGGGTCTCTCCCCTCCAGAAGCGCGCCCACAAGATCTGCCATCGTAGTGGCCCCCTTAACCCCCATCAGACTTCCAACTTCGAGCTTAACAATTCCGAGGTGTTTCGCCGGGTCAAGGCCATCTTCAATGTGGAGAAGGAGTTCTCCGAGGTTTGGAAATGGGGGCTCGCACCCTTTACCCGGGCCAATCCGCCTCCTAAGGTAAATACCTCTCTTGCCATTTTTTCCATGTTTTCTCGGTATGTCAGACAATTTTTCTAACTCAACCATGGATACTTTTGCTCTCAGCGATACCTCCAGCAACCACTTGAGGATGGCAAAGAGCTGACGAGCAAGTGGGTGGCGGACCATGCTTAGCCTGACGAGGTGGAGCGGGACTCGAAGAAGTTCTTGCCTACTCCGGACACCACCAAGCGTACCTCTGGTAAGGCCTCTTCTCTAAGGGATTGGCCAGATGACGATGACTCGGATGTTGAGGTTCTGGAGGTACTTGACCTGGTGCCTATCTCTTACGCATTCTCGGTTATGTCCGAATCTTCAGCTAACCCAGCCGGTCAGGTCCTCGAGGTTCCCCCTCTCGCCACGGGTGATCCGGTCCCTACCCCTTCCCAGAAGCGCGCGGCTACCTTGGCCACAGCTTTAGAGGTGCCACCGCCCAAGAAGAGGTAGAAGAAGTCCGGGGTCAAGGCTTCGGCCAAGCCTACAGCTAAGAGCACGGTCCAGAGGGCATCCAAATCTCGGGCACCCCCAACCTCAGGTGAGTAAGTCACTTTTCCTTTCTCGTCCATTTTCAAGTCTTTTTGCCTCTGCCTTTTATCTATTTTTCTTTCTCTTTTTGACTCACTGCTTTTTCATTACTCCAGTGCTCCTAGGGTTATTCCGAGAGCGGCCCCAACATTTCTTCTCCGATCCAGAGTGGTTCTTCTCCCCCCCCCCCTACGACGACGACATTCACCCGTTGAGTCCTATCCATGAGGACTTCGCGGATGCACCAGATCAGAGCCCACCTCGTCAAGAGGAGGGCAACGTCCACGTGGGGGCAGCGGAGCGGACGAGGATACGGCAATGCTGGATCTCCCTAGTTCCTCTGCTTTGCCGCAACCGTCTAGCTCTGAGGTGCCAGCTTCATCGGCACCGCCCCAAACAATTCCTTCTTCCGCTCCAGTTTCTTCAGTATCAGTAATACCACCTGACGAGGGTTTAACTCATCAATGCCCATTGTTATGGACTTGGGTTTTGGAGAAGGAGGGAGCGCTAGAGACATCTATCGGCTAGCAAACAAGCACACAGGGGACTCGAAGATTTGCCCAGGTTCAGGCCTCGTAGAGGTCCCTACTCCTGCTTGTCTGCTCGTGGAATTATCGAAGGAATCGAAGATTACAATGGTGCGCAGATGTGATATGGCGAGGGTTGTGGAAACTAGGGTTGCGTGTGTCCTCCTCGCCGCCCCCTCCTAGCCTTTATATAGATAGGCTAGGTCTCAGGTAGCAGGTCGAGTCGGTTACAAGTTAGGGTTTTCCCCTTTGAACTTTCTATCTTTAGCTTCTTCTTGTTCTTCAAGCAATCGAGAGTCTGTAGGCCACTCGAGTCCTCTCTTGGGCCTTGGCGACACCGTGGGCTTCCGCTGTATTCATGCCGTATATACCAAACTCGAGTACCTGTAGGGTATACCCATGTCAGTAGCCCCCGAGTGTCCAGTGGAATCGCAGATTCGACTACAGACTTTATGAAGCCTTTCGAGTGCATGAATGAGTATATTTCGAAGAAACCACTTATATTCTGGACATAAAATCTGTAAAGTGCCATGTTTGCATCCAGCGCATCCCAATTGCAGACACTTGTTGCACCACCATATCCGAATCACCAAAACATAGTATCCGGTGTATGCCTACCTCCTTTCCTACTTTGAGTCCGTGCACCAGGGCTTCATACTCAGTCACATTGTTTGACGTGCTAAAATGGATCTAGAGGACATACTTCAGTTGGTCTTGCTTGGGCGAGGTAAGCACTACCCCAGCCCCTAGTCCTTCCTTTAGCTTTGATCCGTCAAAGTGCATTTGCCAGTAATTTGAATCCGGCAGAGGTGGTTCATACTGCATCTCAGCCCAATCCACAAAGAAATCTTTCATTGCTTGTGACTTGATTGGATACCTTCTATAAAATTGTAGTGCATACGGAGCTAACTCAATTGCCCATTTTACGATTCGGCCACTGGCGTCTTTATTGCCCATAATCTCGGATATGGGTGCTTCACTCACCACCTTGATGGGGTGCTCCTCAAAGTAGTGCTTGAGTTTCTTAGCCGATATATACACGCCATAGGCCATATTTTGATAGTGCGGGTAGTTCTATTTTCAAGCCGATAATATCTCGCTCAAGTAATACACCGGCCTTTGCACCAACTTTCCTTCCTCTTCACGCTCCACTACGATTACTGCACTTACGACTCGGTTGGTCACGGCTATATAGAGCAACATTGGCTCCTTGGGTAGTGGCGTGGCTAATATTGGTGTTGTGGAGAACATCATTTTTAACTCATGGAATGCGCTATCAGCTTGCGGTGTCCATGTAAATTTATGTGCCTTTTTCATTAACTGGTAGAGGGGCAAGGCCTTCTCTCCTAGCCGACTCACAAACTAACTCAATGATGCCAGGCAACCAGTAAACTTCTGCACATCGTTGAGGTACTTTGGAAGTTCCATTCTCTCTATAGCCCGGATTTCATCGGGTTAGCTTCAATACCTCGGCTGGACACAAGAAAACCGAGTAATTTTCCTGCAGGCACACCAAAAGTACATTTTTCCGGGTTAAGCTTCATCCGGAACCGTCTTAGGTTCACGAATGTCTGCTAGATATCATCAAGGAGCGTATTGCTTTCGTTAGTTTTTATCACAACATCATCCACATAAACTTGCACATTCCGACCTATTTGGTCATGTAACCATTTTGGCATGCATCGTTGGTACGTTGCTCCTGCATTACGTAATCCGAACGGCATAGTGCGATAGCAATAAGCACTGTATGGGGTAATAAACGCAGTTTTTATTTGATCATCCGGATTCAGGGGTATCTGGTGGAAACCAGAATATACATCTATGAATGACAATAACTCACACCCCGCAATTGAATCTATGACCTGATCTATCCTTGGCAGTGGAAATGGGTCTTTTGGTCACGTCTTATTCAGGTTCGTGTAATCGATACACATGCACCATACCACTACCACATTCGGATCATCTTTCTTCTTTTCCACAAGCACCGGATTAGAGAGCCAATCCGGGTAAAGTATTTACATGATAAATCCGGCTACAAGGAGCCTTGCTATCTCATCTCCAATGACTTTTCTCCTATCCTCGGCGAAGCGGCGGAGATGTTGCTTCACCGGCTTTGCCCTGGGTCTCACATTCAAAGAGTGCTCGGCCAACTCCCTCGACACACCTTGCAGGTCCTGTGTAGACCAAGCAAAAATGTCCCGATTCTCACGGAGGAAGTTGACAAGCTCGATTTCCTGTTTGTCACTTAACCCGGCACCGATAGTTATGGTACGCTCTGGAAACTGATCATTGATGGCCCAAGATCTCTCGATCTCGTTGGGGAACCCCAAGAGGAAGGTATGATGAGCACAGTAGCAAGTTTTCCCTCAGTTATGAAACCAAGGTTATCAATCCAGTAGGAGCAAGGAAACACCCCAAAGGTGTTGCTAGATGGACTTTGGCAGGGCCCACTATCGGCGTCAGCAGCAATGTGGAGACCTACACAACACAACCACAGAACTCTGTCCCCAACTTACAGTGAGGTTGTCAATCTCATCGATTTTGCTAAAAACAAAGGATTAAACATATCGAGTGGAAGAAAGTAATAGTTTGCAAGAAAGTAAACACAAAGCAGTAAATAGTTGATTGTAGATTGATAGTAAAAGAAAGGACCGGGGTCCATAGTTCACTAGTGGTGGCTCTCCTTAAGATAGATGACATGTTGGGTGAACAAATTACAACGAGGCAATTGACAAACATCGAGAAAGCAATATGCATATACTACTCATCTTGACTCCTTTGAGATTCGATTGGGCATTACAACATTATACATAGACCATAATCCAACTGCATCTATGACTAATAATCCACCTTCAGGTTATTATCCGAACCCCCTCTAGTATTAAGTTGCAATCAATAGATAATTGCATTACGCATTGCGTGTAAAGTAATAAATACGATTGTTCTATGAACAAAGGATTGTTGTTTTCTCCCTAGTAGCAATAACACATCTAGTACCTTAGAGATTTCTGTCACTTCCCCAGATTACTAGAGGCATGAACCCATTATCGAACATAAATACTAACTCTTGGAGTTGCTAGCATCTACTTGGCCAAGATAGCTACTAACAATGGAAAGCATGCAAGATCACAAATAACAAAGACATGATAGAATCAATAATCAATCTGAAATAGCATCTCAATATCCATCAGATCCCCGCAAACACAACATGTAGAATTACAAATAGATGATCTTGATCATGAATGGAGCTCACAAGATCTAAACATGATAGAACAAAGGAGAAGAACCGGACATCTAGCTACTACATGGACCCGTAGTCCAGAGATGAACTACTCACGCATCACACCGGAGGCTTGCATGATGATGAAGAAGGCCTCCAGGGTGAATTTCCCTCTCCGGCAGGGTGCCGGGAAGAGCTTCAGATCCCTCCTGATCTAGGGATGGAGATGATGGCGGCTACAGACTCTTTCGTGGAATTTTGATCGGGTACTTAGGGTTTCTGTATCAGAGGCATCTTATAGGAGAAAGGGGTGGCCAAGGGGGTGCCAGAGGTGGCCAGACCACTCCCTGGAGCGGGTCAGGCTGGGTCGCGCGGCCAGGTTGTGTGGCGGCCCCCTGGCCCCTCTCCGTCTCGTATTCTGCATCCTTGTGTCCCTCGGTGAAAAACTGACTTTGGCTTTTGTCCCGTCCAATTCCAAGAATATTCATTTTCTGACTTTCTTGGAACCAAAAACAGCAGAAAACAGGCAGCTAGCACTGTGGCTCTTGTTAATAGGTTAGTCCAAGAAAGTGTATAGAAAGTACTCCAAAGTTGGAACAAAACACAAGAAAGTAGATAAAACCAAGCATGGAACATCAAAAATTATGGATACGTTAGCAACATATCAATCATCAATTGACACCTTCTTTGTGTCCTTTGTCGCTTGGAATGACACACTACCATGTGGATTGGTCAGGGCCAGCATATGCTGCTACGCGGACTGAGCCAGTGCAGCCACTTCCATGATTTTCCTCTTCTCTTGAGCAATCACGAGTGACTCGGACAGATTAGACCTGGCAGGCGCACATTCAACAAAACTCCTGCAGTCCCCGGCTATTGTTATCACTCCCCTTGGTCCAGGTAACTTCATCTTCAAGTAATTGACATGAGTACTTGCCATGAACTTGCTCAAAGCAGGCCTGCCGAGTAACGCGTGATATGCGCTTTCCAAGTTTACCACCTCAAATTCCAAATTCTTAGTCCGGCAATTGTCCCTTGTGCCGAATAACAGGTCAACCCGGACCTTTCCCATTGGTTCGCATGATATACCCAGCACAATGCCATGAAAAGTGGTCCTAGTGTCTTGTAGCATATTCTCTGATATCCCCAACTTGTGCATGGCTTACTTGTAAATGATGTTAATGCTACTGCCATTATCTATCAATACCTTGGAGAATCTCACATTGATGTTTGGCCCAATGAACGTCGAATCTAGGACTAGCGTGTAAGTCCCCGGACTCGGCATAAGCTTTCGTGATCCTTGACACTCCATGTAATCTCCTAATCTGCCCAAGTCATATACCTCACCACGGCTGGCATTACCGCATTTCCATATGCTGGCGCTGTAAGCTCTTTATGTCGTTCTCCTCTGTGGTTAACACGCAATAACTTTGATGATGCTCCATGTACTCATTTCTCCCCTCATGGTTGCGGTATCCTTGATCTTGCTGCTATTGGTTATTCACTTGATGCACAACAGCCCTCCTTTCCTGATTTTCATACCTCGGTGGAGGTGGAGGCAACATAAGATGCTGTCGGTTCCCCTAGTGAGCAACTGTTGCTGAGGTGCTTCATTCCGAGGTCCATCATGCCGAGGTGCATCGTGTCGAGGTGCCTGAGCATTCCCCGAACCACCTTGCTCTAACTTACTCATCCATTCATATTGCCGGGTTGTATGGTTTGCCGGACTATTGGGACTTGGCGTATGGAATTTGCATGGCTGATCCAGCATAGACTCGAATGTATACCTCGGACGGTCCTTTCTTTCTTGCCACTGTTTTTTTTTGATCTAGAGTCCAAGGCTTTCTTCCTTCATTATTTTGTTGCCACTGTTGACCTCCAGTTTTCTGACGCTGGTTCGTGCTGGCACTAGGCTGATCTCGGTCTACAGCGGCCACTTGCTGCGACCTGTACCGATAATCCGAACGATCGTCCCTTCTTTTACCTCGAAAATCATTCCTCCTGGATGATCTGGAACCATCTCTATTGTAATACTCCACATTGGACTTGCTCGACGTTAACCGGGGTTGTGTCGGATCTCCCAGCGCATATGAATTTGCGATCGGATTGTTTCAGCTAGTGTAGTTGGCATATCCCGTTGCAACCTCTGCCACAACATACTTCCGTATCTACAGCCTTGGGAGAACCACGCTATTGCCTGTGATTCAATTACACCCTCACACGAATTACGCACGTTACACCACCTAGTCAGAAACTCTCGGTCAGGCTCATTTGGTCTTTTGCTTGCACCAAACCAAAGTCTGTGGCCTGTTTGGCCTCTTGTAGGTCCGCAAGAAGTTGCTTATGAATATCTCCTCAAAATCCAACCAATAGTTGATACTCCCTGGTGGAAAATTGTTTAGCCAGACCCTTGCAGGTCCTTCCAGCATTTGGGGCACATACCTCACCGCCCATCTCAAATTTCTGGTGGCAATGTTCACAGCAAATATGTAATCAATGAGCCAATCATCCGGCTTTGTACTGCCATCATACGTCTTTGTTCCTCACGCAACTGAAAGTTCGGCACATGCGGTTTTCTCATGATCCGGGGCCCAAAACATGCTGGACCCGGGGGGCCTTGCACCTCAATCAACTCTGATCTATAAATTCAGTCTAGTTTTAATCTTGCGTCATCCGGCTGCAGATTCGTGCTTCCCAACCTCGATCCAATCACATGGTGCTCCGGTCTAGGAAACCTGGCATCCATCATTGATGAGTAACCATCATTGTACCTGTCTTGACCCGGACGAATGTTTTGCTGTTGTGCTGCTTGACCTATGCTTCTCTCCTGCCGGGGTGCGTACTGTTGCTGATGTTGCTGAGGTACATTTTGCCATGTTCCCACTAGATCATGTTGTCCGGCATTGCCGTTGGCAGCATTCCTTTGACCGGCATTACCTTGGTCACGGTTACCTCGGCCAGCTTCACCTCGACTGGTGCTGTGGCGATCCTCATCAACATGTATTGCTTTTCGTTTTCCTGCCCTTACCGGGTTATACGGAACCATTTGCTTATACCTTCTCCCCGAGGTTACCACCTCCTCTCTCCTAAAAGCGTGACCCGGGTACGACGCCGCTCTAGCAGATTTTGCTGGGTTATTCCCTGCCAAATGAACCACATGAGATCCTCCGGGTTGCGCTGGGTTTGCCTTATTCAGTTCCTCATTTTACTGGCAAGCCACCCTCAACAAGTGATTTACCCTTTCCTGTTGTCTCTCCCGGGCTTCTCCGGTTAAGCCCTCTAATTCAGACGATGCTGCATTCGCCTCCCTGAGGTTCTTTGTCGAAGTGATGTACCTCTCCAGCCCTCCTTTTACTATAGTCGTTGTCTGACCCGTCCTAGGATCACCTTCCATGTCAATTTCCGTAATCAGGTTTCTACCTCGGATTTTTACTCCATCTATGCGGATTGCCTTTGCATATTCTCTCAGAGTGATGTTTAGCTATTGCTGCAACTCGGCTACCTTTTTCGCCCCAGCTAGCATTTTCTACCTAATCTCGTCTAACTCAGCTTGCGCCTGAGCCGGATCAACTACAGGATCTATTGGTGTTGCTAGGCTATCTATCGCTTGCTAGAGTACATTCTCTGGCCTTTCTAGAGGTGGGAATCAGATCTTGCCTGCTTTGGTGTGACCTCTGGATCTGGCGCCGGATATTTGCTTGCTCATGCATTTGGCGTAGTCATTGTGACCTCAATGCAGCTTGCGGGGCGAGCGATACGCGGGTCGCTAACTGCGCTGAGACGTGGCTCGCCTCCCTCGACAATGTGTCGCGGATGTACGCAGGACTTGTCGATGCCCACGTAGACTTTATGCACACCAAGCTTGATGAAGAGGCCATTGCGTAGAGGAGGACGCCTGCCGAAGCTCCCAGCATTGTCACTGACGTAGTCCAGCGCACCAAAGCGCTGAACCAAGCCAGAGAAGATGCACTCGCCGATGCCGAAGATGTTTCCCGTCTGGATTTTTACTCCTGCTAGCGCCGCCTGCCCCACGGTGGGCTCCAACTGTCGTGGTGGTGGCACGACAGATGCCATGGATAGGCTAAAGATGGGGCCAATGATCACTAGAGGAATGCAAGGAGGGATAGTGTGGTGATTCCACACACAGATTCTTGTATTTCACTCTATCAATGGTTGTTTACAAGTGCTCCTTGAGTTGTTCGTGAGAAGGAGACTAGTTCTCTTTACCCCCCCCCCCCCCACTACTATGCTCTAGGGTTCCACCAAGACAGAATGATCGATCCCCTGCTATGGAGGTCATGGTGCTCCTTATATAGGGGAGCCCGGGTTACAAAGTTAGGACATACGTGGAGGCATATTCCCCGAATGTGCCCATCGATTAAAGCTAGATGCTTCTTTATTCACTTTAACGGTTCTTATGGACTATGGACATAACCCTCTATGTACTCCATGCCTTTAAGCGTCACCAGACACGGGCTACGTCAGCCGACACTGCCTACGTCATCTTGGTCAGCCACGCCCCGCTGGTCCTTCCCTCTGCTTGCTTCGCTCACGCTACAGCGGACAGAGGCCACCTTTTGACCAACGGGAGATTCCTTCCTTCTCTTGGAAGCTAAATTGTAGCCCGGCTAGTGCTTGGTTAACCCGGCTAAGAGGGTACCTGCATATTTAGTGGATAGACATGGCCGACATATATTTTATGCTAGCCAGATTAATGCTAGGCGAACGCCCAATGGGTCGGGTTACATCGTAAGTCGGCCTGCCTTGAGGTGACCCGGCCAGCACTTCCTTTGACCGTGTCGTACGTTGGCTAACTCGGCCTTTAAACCCCGGCGTGACCCTACCCGGGGGTATCCCCCCAACACAAGTTTTGAAGGTAATTTCGAAACAGAGCCAAAATTTCAAAACACAATGAGTCATTGCCTCTTTGATTGTTTTCAAAACACGGTCAAACTTCTAGGCATGCATATTCTTAGCAAGAAGTTGAATCTTGCCAAACTCTCACTTATTCTCGATACATTGACTGTCTAGTGGGTCCATTCAATAGATTTCCGCAAGGTGTGAAGTTAATTTCAAAAGACAGGCAAAATTTCAAAACACAGTGAGTCATAGTCTCTTTGATTGTTTTCAAAACACGATCAAATTTCTAGGCATGCATATTCTTAGCAATAAGTTGAATCTTTCCAAACTCTCACTCATTCTTGATATATTTACTGCATGGTGGGTCAACTGAACAGATAATCGCAAGGTGTGAACTTAATTTCGGAACACAACAAAAATTTCAAAACACGGTGAGTCATAGCCTCTTTGATTGTTTTCAAAACAAGGTCAAATTTTGAGGCATGCATATTTTTAGCAAGAAGTAGAATCATTCCAAACTCTCACTCGTTCTCAATACATTAACTGCCTGGTGGTGGGTTCACTGAACAGATTTTCGTAAGGTGCGAAGTTAATTACAAAACACACGCAAAATTTCAAAACGCGGTGATTCAAAGTTTCTTTGATTGTTTTCAAAACACGGTCAAATTGCTAGGCTTGCATATTCTTAGCAATAAGTTGGATATTTCCAAACACTCACTCATTCTTGGTACATTGACTGCCTAGTGGGTCCACTGAATAGATTATCGCAAGGTGTGAAGTTAATTTCAAAACACAGCCAAAATTTCAAAACACGGTGAGTCATGGCCTCTTTGATTGTTTTCAAAACACGGTCAAATTTCTAGGTATGCATATGCTTAGCAAGAAGTTGAATCATTCCAAACTCTCACTCATTCTTGATACATTAACTTCCTGGTGGTGGGTCCACTAAACAGATTTTCGCAAGGTGTGAAGTTAATTTTGAAACATAGCCCAAATTTCAAAACACGGTGAGTCATAGTCTCTTTTATTGCTTTCAAAACATGGTCAAATTTCGAGGCATGCATATTCTTAACAAGAAGTTGAATCTTTCCACACTCTCACTCGTTCTCGATACATTAACTACCTGGCGGTGGGTCCACTGAACAGATTTTCGCAAGGTGTGAAGTTAATTTCAAAACACAGCCAAAATTTCAAAACACGGTGAGTCATAGCCTCTTTGATTTTTTTTCAAAACATGGTAAAATTTCTAGCCATGCATATTCTTAGCAAGAGGTTGAACCTTTCCAAACTCTCACTTGTTCTCGAAACATTGAATGCCTGGTGGGTCCACTGAACAGGTTTTCACAAGGTGTGAAGCTAATTTCAAAACGTAGCCACAATTTCAAAACATGGTGAGTCATAGCCTCTTTGATTCTTTTGAAAACATGGTCAAATTTCTAGGCATGCATATTCTTAGCAAGAAGTTGAATCTTGCCAAACTCTCACTCGTTCTCGATACATTGACTGCCTGGTGGGCCCACTGAACAGATTTTTGCATGGTGTGAAGTTAATTTCGAAACACAGCCAAAATTTCAAACCATGGTGAGTCATAGCCTCTTTGATTGTTTTCAAAACACGATCAAATTTCTAGGCATGCATATTCTTAGCAAGAAGTTGAGTCTTTCCAAATTATCACTCATTCTCGATACATTGACTTCCTGGTGGGTCCACTGAACAGATTATTGCAAGGTGTGAAGTTAATTTTGAAATGCAGCCAAAAATTAAAACACGGTGAGTCATAGCCTCTTTGATTGTTTTTAAAACACTGTCAAATTTCTAGGCATGCATATTCTTAGCAAGAAGTTGAATCTTTCCAAACTCTCACTTGTCCTTGATACATTGACTGCCTGGTGGGTGCACTGAATAGATTTTCGCAAGGCATGAAGTTAATTTTGAAACACAGCGAAAATTTCAAAACACGGTGAGTCATGGCCTCTTTGATTGTTTTCAAAACACGGTTAAATTTCAAGGCATCCATATTCTTAACAAGAAGTTGAATCTTGCCAAACACCTCTCACTCGTTCTCGATACATTGACTGCCTGGTGGGTCCACTGAATAGATAATCGCAAGGTGTGAAGTTAATTTCGAAACACAGCCAAAATTTCAAAACACGATGAGTCATAGTCTCTTTGATTGTTTTCAAAACATGATCAAATTTCTAGGCATGCATATTCTTAGCAAGAAGTTGAATCTTTCCAAACTCTCACTCGTTCTTGATACAATGACTGCCTGGTGGGTCCACTGAATAGATTTTCGCAAGGTATGAAGTTAATTTCGAAACACAACCAAAAATTCAAAACATAGTGAGTCTTAGCCTCTTTGATTGTTTTCAAAACACGGTCAAATTTCTAGGCATGCATATTTTTAGCAATAAGTTGAATCTTTCCAAACTCTCACTCGTCGTGGCCACCCACCATTGGATCCAGGATTGATATCCACGCGCTCTCTCCCTACTTTTTTGTAGGGTTGCTACATCCCTTACTTTGTTCAAGTTTGGCGGACGAGCACCGGTTTGCCACGGAGGACAACAAAAAATTACTCCTACAAGTTTGACACCATGATCTTAAAAAAACTAGGCTTTTCTGTGTTGTTTTTACTATTTGAAATTTGTGAGGCTTTTCGTGATGCTTTCCCTCTATAATTTTACATTTTGAGGCTTTTATGATGCTTTTTATAATCAGGAGGTTGCGCACCATGCCAAGAAATGAAGAGCGAGAGAGAGAAGAAAATCACCAAGAAATATTAGAGAGTAGCGAAATGAATTACCTTGGCTGTGTGGTCAGGCAGCAAGGCTTTATCCAATCGCTAGGCATCGGGGTCCACCTAGGACGTGCATGTGAGCACCTTTGTATGTAGCGTCTCCCGAGAAACCGTGGTATGATGACAGCTGCATCTGGGCAGTACAGGACTGCAGTACACTACTGAAGTCTTACTTCATGAATCAATGAGCAGGAGTACTCGAGTACTACTGCATACTACTATAACCCTACTGCCACCGATGCCCACTGCCCGCCGCCCTTTGAGTAGTTAAAAGCCGCAAATAGCCACCGCCGCCCGCAGATGCCTACCTACTGGAGTATAGTAAAAAGAAGACATATGTATTTCTATTGGAGTACTAGTAGTACAACTCGAGTATAAAAAGACATATACTCCGTATTACTGGAGTACTAGTAGTACAACTCGAGTATAAAAATACATATACTCCGTACTACTACTACTCTGTATCTGGACAAGCTTTAACCACAAGAAAGAAATAGAGAAGAGAAACGAGTCTGCCATGTCGAGAAACGAAATAGCCAGAAGAGACAAGCAGATAGAATAAAATGTAGATGGTGTTGAAGACATGCATGCAGTCCTTGTTCTCTCCCTGTAGCACTATACACTTTGCGCCATGCCCCAAGTTTCTCTGTCTCTCTAGGTGTAGACTTTCTCCATTTCCAAAAAAAAGGCGTAAACCTTCTTACCAATCACACGGGTAGGATTTGTTTGTCTGGTATAGTACTATACAGGGTAATAAGTACCTGATTTACTCTCACCTGTCAACTTTTTGTAGCCTCCGTTCAAAAAACTCAATGCTGCATAAAAAATTTGCACTGCAGGCACTACATCGGCGAGCCAAACTTCCAGGGAACCACTCCAACACTGGGCGCGTCGGCGGATTCCACCAAGATGTAGCCAGCGATGGACAAAGACGAGCTAGCATAGATAATTGTTCTATGCCCCCACGACGACTGCCTCATCATGGTCGCCTACCACGAGCTCGACGGCCACAAGATCGCATGCTCGTACATCCCGTGCGGCTGCACGGAGGTCCGCTGCATATTCATCGCCTCGCCGGTCACGCTCCTTTTGCACCTCAACAGCATCCACAAGGTACATGTGCATAGGCTATCGTACGTCTAGCCCATGGAGTGTATAGTAACGATGTCGTTACCGTCCTTTCCGCCATCCAGGGTCATCGTCTACAGTGATGGCGCTACCGTGTTCAGCCTCATCATCGGCGAGCTCGGCTAGGCCGCCGTTGTTTCCTTGGTGTGCATCAGGGCGGCCTTGTTCTCGTGGCCCTGGTACAGGGTGAAGCTGTGCGTGACTGGCCCGCTGTCGCCGGTGGACTTCTCGACAAACACCCTTAATGGGGTCATTGAGCCGACGAGTTGCGCGTCGCCCGGTAGTGTTGGCCTCGAAGATCTAACGTTCCTCACGGTGCCGCCGGGGTAGATTACCGCGGCTGATAAACAATACCGGATGATCAAGGTGTTGTCTTTCTGCGTTTGCATCGACAGGATGAATTGATCTTAATCTTCGGCTAAGTGATCCTAATGCGATGGTAATGATGTATTACTAGTTAATTTAGTTGTAGATAAGTACCACTCGTTTACTAGTTAATGTAGTAGTAGTCGGAGGCAGGGTCTCTTTTGGCACTAGGAAGGGTGTATTTTGGTTGTAAACTGACTTTGCTGCTAATGTTTATATTTTTGATTTTAAGTGTTTTCTGAAATTGTACAACTACTACCCCACGTGCCCACTGCTAGGGGGACTCAGATTAACATGCCCCCATATCAACCATCCAGTATTCATCTGATGGACAAGGTCATGACCATATTGACATCATATAGTTTATGATACAGTTCCTGTATTTGGTAGATTCGTGCATCTTCTTCAACAGGATCTGCTGAAACTGAGCAGTGCGTTGTTTTCTTTTGTTAAGTAAGTACTAGTCTTATCATTACCACTATCTTAATACTATATGGTGTACGAAAACTTTTGAATATTAATTGTTGGATCAAGACTCACGAATCCGAACATTCCCAGCTGTTGGATCTTCTTTTCCATTCTAGCATCTAGAAGATTCTATTGATATTCTTCATCACAATGAAATGTTATATGCACAAACCTCAAAACACACTTCTCCATCATTCTATAATCTCCCCCTCGTTTCTATAGACCATGTTACCAATATCTTCAAGTATTTGATTTTAGGGTCCTTTATGCTAAATGTATGGACTTGGATCCCTTGGTGTAACATGTACACATCAACTTACCGTGTTAATTAATTGAAGAATCTCGCTCCCTCGGGACATATACCTTAGTCAAAAAAAGTACCACCACCTGGTAGAATGGAAAAAATAAGATCCAACGGCTAGCAGTGTTGGGATTCGCGAGTCTTGATGCAACGGTCACTACTCAAAGTTAGTCGTACATTATATAGTGGTAAGATAAGATAACAAAGACTATCAATAGTATCTTCTAGATGATGGAATGGATTTGAGGTAAATAACTAGCAGCAATGTTGGGATTCACGGGTCATGAATCAGCGATCAATATTCGAAGTTGTCCGCACACTATATATATAATATTGGTAAGAAAAGAAAAGAAAGACTATCAATAGTATCTTCTCGATGCTAAAATAGAAATGAGATCCAATGTCTAACAATGTTGGGATTCGGGTCTTGATCCAACGGTCAATATTCAGAGTTATTTGTACACTATATAGTGGTAACAAAAAAATGAGAAACATGTGTTTTGACACCTTTGAATACAAAAAATATGCTCTGGCTGCTTCACAATGTGTATTGGCCTACGGTGTATGAACATTCCTAGTTTTGACCCGACCATCCAAGGTCATGACCATATTGACATCATATATAGTTTATGATACAGTTCCTGCATCTAGTAGATTCGTGCATCTTCTTCAACAAGATTTGCTGAAAGTGAGAAGTGCGCTGTTTTCTTTTGTTAAACAAGTACTAGTCTTACCATTACCACTATCGTAACACTATATGTTGTACGAAAAACTTTGAATATTAATTGTTGGATCAAGACTCATGAGTCCCAACATTTAAAGCCGTTGGATCTTCTTTTCCATTCTAGCATCTAGAAGATTCTATTGATAGTCTTCATCACAATGAAATGCTATGCACAAACCTTAAAACACACTTCTCCATCATTCTAGAATCTTCCCCCTCGTTTCTATAGACCATGTTACCAAAATTTTCAAGTATTTGATTTAGGGTCCTTTGTGCTAATTGTATGGACTTGGATGTATTTTTCATTTTTTTGGTATCCTTGGTGTAACATGTACACATCCACTTACCGTGTAATTGAAGAATATCACTCCCTCAGGACATACCTTAGTCAAAAAAAGTACCACCACCTAGTAGAATAGAAAAAAAGAAGAACCAATGGCTAGCATTGTTGGGATTCGCGAGTCTTGATCCAACGGTTAATACTCAAAGTTATTCGTACATTATATAGTGGTAAGATAAGATAAAAAAGACTATCAATAGTAAATTCTAGATGATGGAATGGATTAAAGGATCCAATAACTAGCAACAATGTTGGGATTTGCGGGTCATGAATCAACGGTCAATATTCAAATTTGTCTGTTGTATATATAATAGTGGTAAGATAAGAAAAGAAAGACTATCAATAGTATCTTCTCGGTGCTAAAATAGAAATGAAGATCCAATGTCTGACAATGTTGGGATTCGCGTCTTAATCCAACGGTCAATATTCAAAGTTATTCGTACACTATATAGTGCTAAGTAAAAAATGAGCAACATGTGTTTTGACACATTTGAATACAAAAAAGATGCTCTAGCTGATTCACAATGTGTACTGGCCTACGGTGTATGAACATTCCTGGTTTTGACCCGAACAGCCAAGGTCATGACCATATTGACATCATATATAGTTTCTGATACAGTTCCCGCATCTGGTACATTTGTGCATCTTCTTCAACAAGATTTGCTGAAAGTGAGAAGTGCGATGTTTTCTTTTGTTAAGCAAGTACTAGTCTTACCATTACCACTATCTTAACACTATATGTTGTGAGAAAAACTTTGAATATTAATTGTTGGATCAAGACTCACGAATCCCAACATTTCCAGCCGTTGGATCTTCTTTTCCATTCTAGCATCTAGAAGATTCTATCGCTCCATGAATAGCGCATAGCAGAGCCGCACCTAATACTCCGGCAACTCCCATCATATGAAATGGGTTCAACGTCCAATTATGAAATCCTTGGAAGAAAAGGATGAATCGAAATATCGCTGCTACCCCAAAACTCGGCGCAAAGAACCAACCGGATTGCCCCAGTGGATAAATAAGGAATACATAAACAAAAACAGCGATTGGACCAGAGAATGAGATTGCATTATAAGGCCGGAATTGAACAGACCGAGCAAGTTCAAATTGGCGTAACATGAAACCTATTAGTGCAAAAGCCCCGTGGAGAGCTACAAAAGTCCATAGACCGCCTAATTGACACCAACGAGTAAAATCTCCTTGTGCTTCCGGCCCCCATAGTAGCAACAAAGAGTGTGCTAAACTGTTGGCAGGGGTAGAAACTGCCGCAGTTAAGAAATTACAACCTTCCAAATAGGAACTAGCCAATCCATGGGTATACCAAGAAGTTACAAAACCAACCCCCTAAAGTGAAATAAGCGCAAGGAATTGATAGTCTTCATCACAATAAAATACAATGCACAAACCTCAAAACACACTTCTCCATCATTGTAGAATCTTCCCCCTCGTCTCAATAGACCATGTTACCAAAATTATCAAGTATTTGATTTTAGGGTCCTTTGTGCTAAATTTATGGACTTGGATGTATTTTTCATTTTTTTGAGGTCCTTGGTGTAACATGTACACATCCACTTACCATGTTAATTAATTGAAGAATCTCGCTCCCTCAGGACAAACCTTAGTCAAAAAAAGTACTACTGATGACCCACAAGTATAGGGGGTGTATCACAGTATTTTCGATAAGTAAGAGTGTCAAACCCAACAAGGAGCAGAAGGTGCTGGCTAGTGGCTTGGAGCGGGAATTCTCTGTAAATACTTAGTAAACGGATTTTTAGGGGTTTTTGATAATGCAAGTAAATAAAGTATGAGTAAATAAAAGACAATAAGAATAAATGCAGCAAGTGGCCCAATCCTTTCTTTAGCAAAGGATAAGCCAGTTGTATTACTTAAGATGTCCAAACGTTCTTGAGGACACACAGGAATATTGTCAAGTGCTTTCGCTTCATATAGTTGATTAATCTTCTTTAGTTTGCTAAGTGTTGTGTCGGTGAACCTGTGCTAATGTACTGACCTTCCTGGGATTAGTACATACTTGTGATTATACCCCTTGCAAGCATCCGTAAGTACAAGAAAGTAATTAAGGTAGAAACCTAACCACAGCTTTAAACTCTAAGACCCTGACGTCCCTTGTGCAAAGGTTTCCTTACGGGGGTTCATGTTTCTGTCACTCCGGCAACCCCTACGATTACTAGCCAAATACACAATGCATTCCCCTAGGCCCATATAGGTGAAGTGTCATGTAGTCAACATTCACATGACACTACTAGAAGAAATACACCACAACTTAAATATCAAACTACGGAATCTTTCTCAACACAATTCCACTACTAACAACATGACTTCTCCCATGTCCTCAAGAACAAAATGTACTACTCACAAGACATCATATGGATCATGATCAGAGATGATATAATGATATGTAACAATCTGAACATAAATGATAATTCAATGGTTCACTCAATAGCATCAACTACAAGGAGTAATCAACACTAGGAAAGTTTCCCCTAAGAACTATGCAAGATTGAACCCAATTGTTACAGCGGTATGGAGGTGATGATGATGGTGCTGGTGGAGATGATGGTGGTGATGATGATTATGATGATGATCCTGATGAAGTCCAGCTTGATGGTGGTGTTGATGGCGATGATCTCCCCTCTCCGGGAAGGAATTCCCAGGACGAATTCTGTCTGCCGAAGAGATCTTTCTCTCTCGGTGTTTTGCGCCCCGCAGAGGCGGCGGAATCTTTTTGTGGTATGTCCCCGAGTCTTAGGGTTTCGGGAGGATAATATACGCCAGAGGGGAGAGGCTGGAGTGGACCAGGGCGGCCACACCACCTGGTGGCGCGACCTAGGGCGGCCCGCACCAGGGGGTGGTGTGGCCCCCTGTGGCCCATCTCCACTTCCCCTTCTGGCTTTCTTCGTCTTCTGGAAAAATAGGATTTTCCATGTATTTTCCCGGATTTTCTGATCTTCGCGAATTTTGCCTCCAAACAGCACCTTTTCCATCAGAATCCTGACTGCAGCGGTCCATGCTCCAAAAGTCATCAACCATGCAAAAACAGATGAAATAACATAAGTATCATCTCTTAATATGAAATATATCAACGAATAACAGTAAATTATGATATAGAATAGTGATGCAAAATGGACATATCAACTCCCCCCAAGCTTAGACTTCGCTTGTCCCCAAGCGAAACTGAACTCAATAAACATGACCTCAGGTTTATGGAGTAAAGAGTCGATAAAATAATATGGACAAGAAGCATCACATTCATCAACACATAAATCATAATAGAAGACACCTCACTATTATATAACTTAACTTGCAATAAGTAAAGGAAACACAATAAAGATACATAAAGTAATCATAATTGGTAATGGCAAACTTAGCTCTTGGTTGAAGAATAGTTGACAATTTGCTGGAGTTCACAAATAACTGGTTTTCAATGATAGCTTTCAAAGTAGTAATCACCAAGAAAAGAGCAATGTGCGAAACAAGGAACATAAGAAACATGATTGAATAAATCATCATATGAATGAATGAAACACAAAAACTCAAAATACTTGCTGAGGTAGAAGGGAATAGGTTTACTGACTCAACTAAAAATTAAAAGAAAGGCTCGTCATAGAGGGAAGCAGGGATTTCAAGTTTCATAAAGAGCTTCCAAAAATTATGGTACTTATTAGCTTTCAGCTCTCATTGCCCTATCATAGGCATATTTAGGTGATTAAGGTTAAGGTGATCAAATATGAGGATATGCTTGACAAGTTGTAAGTTGAAAATCTCATGTCCCTTGAATACGAGGGCCGCTCCTCATGCTACTCAAGTTTAGTCACTAGTAAGTTCTTGTCATAGTAAGTACATGTGTATCATGGAGAACCGCCAACGGGGTACCCCTTGCCCGATGATATGGAAGAATCCCCATATCAAAATGACAAGGCAAGCAGACAACAAGCATCTTAGCAATCTTCTTATTTACCATGGGAATATGGTGCTTTTTTCTCTATTTCCACTTTTCTCATCCTTTTTTTCTTTTTCTCAATCTCAGTCTCTTTTTTATAAGAAGAATGCTTCATAGATGCTCATTATGATTATGCTGCAGGTTTCCACCATGATAGCATGGATTAGACCGGCGGCCCAGGTGTTTCTCTAACACACATACATAACTGCATCAACTTACAAGCTCCCCTTTCATTTCACACCGACGACATCCATAGACAAAAGAGCATGATTTCAACTAGGTACAAAGTACCGGTGCAATGTGGAAAGCGTTCCCCATGACAACATGGTTCTGCTAATTCACAACTTACAAAGCGCAAGCATATACGCAACATAGATGGGCACAATGGTTCAAGTTTATTAAATGCAAGAAAGTAAAGTGTGCCATCAAGTTCGTGAGAGCTTTAATCACTAATTTTCACATAACAAGTTTAATTTGGAAGGTAGATAAAAACATGAATTTACTTGGAATAGCAATAGTGCTAATAGGTAGGTATGGTGGACACAAATGGCATAGGTTTTAGTTTAAGGATTGGATGCACGAGAAGCATTCCCTCTCAGTACAGGTTTTTGGCTAGCAAGGCTGGGTAGCAAGCATAAGAGTTGAAACAAACAAACATACAAGTGATAAAACCAAACATGCAATCTTCCTTGGAAGCACAAAAGATCTTAACTAGAGAATACTAGACTTATGAGAAAATCAAGAAAGAAAGATGATGAAATTATATTTATTTTAAGAGTACTTTTATCTTTTTCATTCAATTCTCAAAATAGTGTTGCTACTAACCGAGCCAGGTTTTCCAAAACCAACTAAATTAACTCAATGATCCCAAAGTGATACCAATACTAACGACAAAATCAATCATATAACCATGAATTGAAAACTAAAATAAGATATGCAAAAGAGTAAATGATAGAACTTCTCATTAAAATTCTATAACGGCAACTCACACCAAGGGATACATAGATATCTAACGAGAGGGGGGACACTTCCATAATGCAAACCATCCTACATGATAACTTCTCTATTCATGATATGACTCTACTAGAAAAGCTAAAAAGATAGAAGATAGTGATATGATACCGCGGCACTCCCCAAGCTTGGAACAAACCAAGGGGATGCCAAAACCTAATGACGAATTACTCCTTCGGTGGTGGTGGTGTTCTCTCGATGAGCTTTTTGATCAATTTCCCCAAGTCCTCAATATATAAGGTGAGATTACGAATCAACTGTGAGTTTTCCTCAATGCGGCTGATGATCATGTCGGGTTGCGAATTCCAGCTCTTGCGATTCTTTCCCCACTCTTCCTCCTTGAAGTCTTCTTTTCCTGCATGGCTAGAACGAGGCAAATCCCCAATTGGAGGGTAGTTTCTCCTTGGTCACATTCTGGTATTAATGCTCATGGATAAGGGTATGGAAAGGATTCTTGGTGCATGGAGGAAGTGACCATGGTGCCGAACAGTGATGAGGAGGCTTCCCTCCAGTTGACATAATCCTGGCAGGGTTTGCCACCACTCCAATGCTTGCAATGGTAGTGCCGGTGTGCAGATGTTGGCTTTGCTTTGCCTCCTCTTCATCTTCACTCTTGATCTCCTTCTCATGCCCGGGGTCTTGGAGATCTTCCTCCATAAGCTCCTTTCCCTTATCCTTGGCGGACACGATTGTGCTTCTCACTTTCAAGAATAGTTCCTGGTAGAAACAGATCGAAATGAAAACACGACGAGAACACGATATACGAACCTCGGGATATCCGAGGGATTATATATTACGAAGTTTTACAACAAAAGGAAGGTACTAGGAGAAAACGGGTCGGAGACGGAGTCCGGGGTGGCCACACAACCTGGTGACGCGGCTAGGGGCCCACGCCAGGGGTGGTGTGAGCCACCCTGGCTCCATTTTTGTCCCTCTTTCACTTTGTAGCTTTCCTTGTTGGATAAAAACTCCAAAAATATAATCGGACAGAATTTGCGCGGAACTTTTCTTACCAGAGCTGTTACCTATTAGAAAACAGACTCTGCAGGTCTCTGGAGTTGGCATTTAGTAGATCGTTCCGGAGTCGCCACTTGAATAACATCAATATCTTCATCTTCATACTCATATTTCTCGAGTCATGAAAACCTTTCACTTTCTTTACACCATTTTCTCCAAGAACCTGGAAATTTCATTCACACAATTCTCATTAGCAACATTAGTATAAGCGAGGTAATAGACCTTTTAGGTTCAAATTCAACTGAAAACCATCAAAACAAAAGCTACTGTAGCAACTCCTTCCGAAAGCCCAAAAAGAATTCAAAAAGGAAATCGATTTAAGAAGCAAATGCAAGAGTGGCAAAATCTGTCAAAACAGACCAGCAGGTAAAGATAATTTTTTTAGAAAATCTTATGTTGCTCAAATCAAAAAGTGCGAAACTAACGAAAGTTAAATAATAACCTGAAGAAGAAGAACAAAAAATTACAGCTCAATCTGACATACAGAGATCTCACACGAATTTTTACGATGAAGCACAAAATTCTGTTTCGGGACAGCAACTTCCCCAAATCTTACTTCTCTCTCATTAGAGGTTGATCTTGACACAAAAACCAAACAAAAAGGATAAGGAGAGGTTATTCGAGGTAATAACTTCGAAGACTTAAATAAACAAAAACAAACTGAAAGCAAGAATAAATTGGATTGTCTCCCAAAAAGCTCTTTCTTTATAGCCATTAAGATGGGCATGATAATTTCAATGATGCTCGCATAAGAATATGAATTGAAGTGAAAGAGAGCATTAAGAAGAAAAAATACACATGTTTAAGTCTAACCCACTTCCTATGCAATGGAACTTTGTAAACAGACAAGTTGTTGAAACCAGAAACTGTAAGCATAAGAAGGCAAAACAAGTGCAACATAAAGACTTTAAGCATAAAACGAGGAAACTTGATATTATTGAGATGCATAAGAACAGTCTTCCCTCTCTCATAATAACTTTCAGTATCATGCATAAATTTAATGATATAGCTATCACAAGAACCATTGTAGCAATGATCGCTTATCCTAACAGAAAACACAGGGACACTAACTCTCATAACACTACTTTGTGAAGCAATATTAGGGATATCCTTACAGAGGATAGTGTGTCCATCTTCTACATATTTAGTGACAAAGTATTTCACATTTGCTATTATAGGTTCATCGTCCATTTGTTTATCAGGTTCAACAGCTTTATTTGTACTTTCATTAACCATACTAGCTATCATAGAATGTTCCTTTATCTTAACTGGGAAAGGTATTTCATCAATGTAAGGTTCAGGTAAAGCATGATTAGTAGTATAAACTTCAGTATTTCTTGCAGGAACACACTTAGAAACACTTTATATGGTTCGTGATACTTATTCCACTTCTTTTTAGGAACTTCAATATAGGAAGCAAAAGCCTTAAAATAAGTTGCAATAGCTTGAGAGTCTAGACCATAAGCATTTTTAATATTTTGAAAGTCATCAGTTTCCATAAAAGATTCAATGCATTCATAATCACAATTTATACCTAACTTCCTTCCTTTGTCATTCTCCCATGCTTCAGCATTGTCTTGAATACGGTCTAGAAGATCCCATTTAGCTTCTTCTTCCATGCATGTAAATGATCCAACACAAGAGGCATCCAATAAATCCTTATCATGAAGAGGGAGCCTTGCTTAAAAGTTATTGATAATAATGTTGTGAGGGAGCTCATGAATAGGACATTTGAGCGTTAGTAACTTCAATCTCCCCCAAGCTTGAGTTGTACTCTCTCCATCAAGAGGCCAAAAGTTTTATTTTGATTCCGATCTTTATGAATCTCACTAGGAGGATAAAACTTTGAATAAAAGAGAGGTACTATTTCCTCCCATTCAAGAGCTTGGCCATTCTTCAGCAGCTTATACCATTCTTCAGCTCTTCCTTTCAGTGATAATGAGAATAACTTCTTCTTAACTTGATTTTTAGTAATACCTGCACACTTGAACAACCCGCATAATTCGTGTATAAAGAGCAAATGACCACCGGGATGGACAGTTCCATCTCCAACATAATAGTTATCCATAACACGATCAATAATTCTTGTAGGTATTTTAAAAGTATCATTCTTAGCAGGTGATGGTTCATCTACTACCTTAGCAATGGTAGTAGCATTACGAAATAAGAAACTCAGCGAATTATCCATATAGAAAATAAAGCAACTAATAGAAGTAAACAATACTCACAGTAGAAGTTTCCTTTACTAGTTCCACTCTCCAATAGCACTTCACTCCCCGGCAACGGCTCCATAAAATAGTCTTGATGACCCACAAGTATAGGGGGTGTATCGCGGTATTTTCAATAAGTAAGAGTGTCGAACCCAACAAGGAGCAGAAGGTGCTGGCTAGTGGCTTAGAGCAGGAATTCTCTATAAATACTTAGTAAACGGATTTTAGGGGTTTTTGATAATGTAAGTAAATAAAGTACGAGTGAATAAAAGACAATAAGAATAAATGCAGCAAGTTCCCTAATCCTTTCTTTAGCAAAGGACAAGCCGATTGTATTACTTAAGATGACCAAATGTTCTCGAGGACACACGGGAATATCATCAAGTGCTTTTGCTTCATATAGTTGATTAATCATCTTTAGTTTGCTAAGTGTTGTGTGGGTGAACCTGTGCTAATGTACCGACCTTCCTAGGACTAATACATACTTGTGATTATACCCCTTGCAAGCATCCACAAGTACAAGAAAGTAATTAAGGTAGAAACCTAACCACAGCTTTAAACTCTAAGACCCTGACGTCCCTTGTGCAAAGGTTTCCTAATGGGGGTTCAGGTTTCTGTCACTCTGGCAACCCCTACGATTAGTAGCCAAATACACAATGCATTCCCGTAGGCCCATATTGGTGAAGTATCATGTAGTCGACATTCACATGACACCACTAGAAGAAATACACCACAACTTAAATATCAAACTATTGAATCTTTCTCAACACAATTCCACTACTAACAACTTGACTTCTCCCGTGTTCTCAAGAACAAAATGGACTACTCACAAGACATCATATGGATCATGATCAGAGATGATATAATGATATGTAACAATCTGAACATAAATGATAATTCAATGGTTCACTCAATAGCATCAATTACAAGGAGTAATCAACACCAGGAAAGTTTCCCCTAAGAACTATGCAAGATTCAACCCAATTGTTACAGCGGTATGGAGGTGATGATGGTCCTGGTCGAAATGATGGTGATGATGATGATGATACCGATGAAGTCCAGCTTGATGGTGGTGTTGATGGTGACGATCTCCCCTATCCGGGAAGGAATTCCCCCAGCAGAATTATGTCTGCTAGAGAGATCTTTCTCTCTCAGTGTTTTCCGCCTCGTAGAAGCGGCGGAATATTTTTGTGGTCGCTCCCCGAGTCTTAGGGTTTCGGAGGATAATATACGCCAGAGGGGAGACGCTGGAATGGACCAGGGCAGCCACACCACCTGGTGGCGCGGCCTGGAGTGGCCCACGCCATCGGGTGGTGTGGGCACCCTGTGGCCCATCTCCACTTCCTCTTCTAGATTTTTTAGTCTTCTGGAAAAATAGGATTCTCCATGTATTTTCCCGAATGTTTTGATCTTCGTGAATTTTGCCTCCAAACAGCACCTTTTCCATCAGAATCCTGACTACAGCAGTCCATGCTCCAAAAGTCATCAACCATGCAAAAATAGATGAAATAACATAAGTGTCATCTCTTAATATAACATATATCAATGAATAATAGTAAATTATGATATAGAATAGTGATGCAAAATGGATGTATCAACCACCACCTGGTAGAATGGAAAAAGGAAGAACCTACGGCTAGCACTGTTGGGATTCACGAGTCTTAATCCAATGGTCAATACTCAAAGTTCTTCGTACAATATATAGTGGTAATATAAGATAACAAAGACTATCAATGGTATCTTGTAGATGATGGAATGGATTAGAGGATCCAATAACTAGCAGCAATGTTGGGATTTGTGGGTCATGAATCAGCGGTCAATATTCAAAGTTGTCCGCACACTATATATAATAGTGGTAAGATAAGAAAAGAAAGACTATCGATAGTATCTTCTCGATGCTAAAATGGAAATGAAGATCCAATGTCTGACAATGTTGGGATTCGCGTCTTAATCCAACGGTCAATATTCAGAGTTATTTGTACACTATATAGTGGTAAGTAAAAAATGAGAAACATGTGTTTTGACACCTTTGAATACAAAAAATGCTCTGGCTGCTTCACAATGTGTATTGGCCTACGGTGTATGAACATTCCTGGTTTTGACCCGAACAGCCAATGTCATGACCATATTGACATCATATATATTTTATGATACAGTTCCTACATCTGGTAGATTCGTGCATCTTCTTCAACAAGATCTGCTAAAAGTGTGAAGTGTGTTGTTTTATTTTGTTAAGCAAGTACTAGAACCCTACTGCCACCGCTGCCCGCCACCCGCCGCCCTAGGAGTAGTAAAAGCCACAAATAGCCACACGCCGCCCGCAGATGCCTATCTACTGGAGTATAGTAAAAAGAAGATATATGTATTACTATTGGAGTACTAGTAGTACAACTCGAGTATAAAAATACATATACTCTGTATTACTAGAGTAGTAGTTCAATTGTACTACTACTACTCTCTATCTAGACAAGCTTTAACCACAAGAAAGAAATGGAGAAGAGAAACGAGTCTGCCATACTGAGAAACGAAACAGCCAGAAGAGACAAGCAGATAGAATAAAATGTAGATGGTGTTGAAGAAATGCATGCAGTCCTTGTTCTATCCCCTGCAGCACTATACACTTTGTGCCAGGCCCCAGGTTTCTTTGTCTCTCTCTAGGTGTAGACCCTCTCCATTTCTAACAAAAGGCGTAGACCTTCTTACCAATCACGCAGGTAGGATCTGTTTGTCTGGTATAGTACTGTACAGGGTAATAAGTACCTGCTTTACTCTCACATGTCAAATTTCTGCAGCCTCCATTCAAAAAAAACACAACGCTGCATAAATTTTTTGGACTGTGGGCACTACATCATCGAGCCGAGCTTCCAAGGAACCACTGCAACACTGGGCGTGTCGGCGGATTCCACCAAGAGCTAGCCGGCGATGGACAAAGACTAGCTAGCGCAGATAATTGTTCTATGTCCCCATGACGGCTGCCTCATCATGGTCGCCTACCACGAGCTCAACGACCACAAGAACGCATGCACGTACAGCCCGTGCGGCTGCACGGAGGTCGGATGCATATTCACCGCCTCACCGGTCATGCTCCTTTTGCACCTCAACAGCGTCCACAAGGTACAAGTGCATATGTTATCGTACGGCCAGCCCATGGAGTGTATAGTAACAATGTCGTTACCATCCTTTTCGCCATCTATGGTCATTTTCAACAATGATGGCGCTACCATGTTCAGCCTCATCATCGACAAGCTCGGCCAGGCCACCGCAGTTTCCTTGGTGTGTATCAGGGCGGCATCGTTCTCTTGGCCCCGGTACAGGGGGAAGCTGTGCGCGACTGGCCTGCAGTCACCGGTGGACTTCTCGACAAACACCCTTAATGGGGTCATTGAGCCGACAAGCCGCGCGTCGCCCGGTATTGTTGTCCTCAAAGATCTGGCGTTCCTCACGGTGCCGCCGTGGTACATTACCGCGGCTGATGGACAATACCGGATGATCAAGGTGTTATCTTTTTGCATTTGCATCGACATGATGAATTGATCTTAATCTTCGGCTAAGTGATCCTAATGCGATAGTAATGATGTATTACTAGTTAATATAGTTGTAGATAAGTACCACTCGTTTACTAGTTAATGTAGTAGTAGTGGGAGGCAGGGTCTCTTTTGGCACTACGAAGGGTGTATTTTGGCTGTAAACTGACTTTGTTGCTAATATTTCTATTTTGGATTTTAAGTGTTTTCTGAAATTGTTCAACTACCACCCCATGTGCCCACTGCTAGGGGGACTCAGATCAACATGCCCATGTATCTACCATTCAATATTCATCTGATGGACAAAAGTGCTCCAAAGCAATGTAGAAAAGAAAACATCGCACACTTATTTCCCAGCTTTCAACTATGTATATTTTTTTAGATACTAGACAATAAAAACAATTTGTCAGTCATTTAATAGTTTAAATCCATGCATATATTTATTCAAAAAAATACAGGCATATAATTTTACCGAATTTACATAAATTAATTTTCATATTTTTGTCAAATTTATATTCTAATTAAAATTATGTAGTCTAAGAAGTAGAGAGTAAGTGTGAGATTTTTTTGGTGCTTCGGTTTATTTTTGTCCGTCAGATGGATCTTGGATGGTACATGCAAGTGCATGTTACGGCGTGACAAGGGAGAAGATTCTCGAATGATGGAGAAGTGTGTTTTGAGGTTTGTGCATAACATTATTATGATGAAGACTATCAATAGAATCTTCTACATGCTAAAATGGAAAAGAAGATCGAACGGCTGGAAATCTTGGGATTCGCGAGTCTTGATCCAACAGTCAATATTCAAAGTTATTAGTAAATTATATAGTGGTATGATATGATAAGGTATAAGGTAGGAAAGACTAATAATAGATGCTAGAATGGAAAAAAGAAGATCCAACGGCTAGCAATGTTGGGATTCGCGAGTCTTGATCCAACGGTCAATACTCAAAGTTATTCGTACATTATATAGTGGTAAGATAAGATAACAAAGACTATCAATAGTATCTTCCAAATGATGGAATGGATTAGAGGTTCCAATAACTAGTAGCAATATTGGGATTCGCAGGTCGTGAATCAGCAGTCAATATTCAAAGTCGTCTACACACTATATATGATAGTGTAAGATAAGAAAACAAAGAATATCAATAGTATCTTCTCGATGCTAAAATGGAAATGAAGATCCAATGTCTGACAATGTTGGGATTCGCATCTTGATCCAACGGTCAATATTCAAAGTTATTCGTACACTATATAGTGTTAAGAAAAATGAGAAACATGTGGTTTGACACCTTTGAATACAGAAAAATGCCCTGGCTTCTTCACAATGTGTATTGGTGTATGAACATTCCTGGTTTTGATCCGAACAGCCAAGGTCATGATCATATTGACATCATTTATAGATTGTGATAAGTTCATGCATCTGGTAGATTCGTGCATCTTCTTCAACAAGATCTGCTGAAAGTGAGCAGGTTAAAAAAGTACTAGTATTACTATTACCACTATCTTAACACTATATGGTGTACGAAAAACTTTGAATATTAATTGTTGGATCAAGACTCATGAATCCCAACATTCCAGTCGGAGGTTCTTCTTTAACATTCTAGCATCTAGAAGATTCTATTGATAGTCTTCATCACAATGAAATGCTATGCACATGTAACACCCCAGTTTTAGTTAATCCTTAATTAGGGTTGTTTGTGCATTCATGAGCATCATCCCTTAAATTGCATGCAAAAGAAATACTGCAAAACTCTAAACCCTAGCTATTTTTCCCTATCTCTCTAAAAGCAATTCAAAATGGGTTTGAATATTTTGAAAACCACCAAAATAGTGGAGCCCAAATTGACTAATAGGGCCCCTACAATATTTCAATTCTTCTATAAAACCTCTGGTATTTTTGAAATGGTTCAAAATAGTTTTGATATTCAAACACAAACGAGAAATATGAAAACAGAAAAAGAAAAGGCTTTTGTTGGAAAAAATAACCAGAGAGCTCCCTAGGCCGGCCCATTTCCCTTTTCCCTTCTCTCTGCCATGCCGTGCATTCAGCTGCAGCCCACCAAGTCCCTCTGCAGCCTGCTGCCAGCCCAATACCGCTTCGCCTATTGTCGTCTTCGTCCCCGCCGAGCCAAGAAGCTGGTTGACGATGCCTCTGCCGCTCGTCGTCGCCGTGATGCGTGCAAGCACTGCGATGCGCGCCGTCGCCGCTTGGAGCGAGGATAAGGACCCGGGAACGCCTCTCCCTCTCCCCTATCCTCCCTTCCGGTGCCTGGCACTCGCCCTTCTCATTTCCTTAGGAGACAGAAACCCTACCGTGCCGCCGTTTCAAATCGCCGCTGTCTCCGGCCTCCCCTCGGCCATCCGAGCATGTTATTGTGACCGCCTCGCTGTCCTCGTCCACTCCTCCAATGGAATCGAGCCCAGGAGCTCCTAGACACCCACATCGGCCATTTCTTCCCCGAGCCCGACGAGCTTCACCGATGACCTCGCCACCACTCTGGTCCACCTCCAGGCTCGCCGTCACCTCTGTTAGACTCACAGTGAGCTGGTGGTCCCCTAGGACCTCTTCCCCGACCCCTCTCGCTTTGCTTCGCCCTCGCGTCGTGCGCCGCCGCTCGCCACCGTCGGCCGTAGTCGTAGGTGTCGCTCCGGTTACCCAAATGGATCGGCGCCGCCACCTTACTGCTCCCTACAGTGCCCTCGTTCGAACCCGCATGCCCGTGCGTCCCCGCTCGCTATGCTCCGTTGTCCCCGTTGTGTACCTGGGAGGCCACCGCCGGCCAGCGTCACGTTGACATCCTAATGACGTCAGCAAGGCGCAGTCAGTGTTGGTCAAACCCAGCTAGGTCCCGCCCTCTCCAGCGTGGCTGCCAACGTGGGTCCTGGCCCACGGTTCGCCACAGAGGCTAGCTCCAGTGGTGGTGTAAAATGATTAAACGCCCTCGCTAACGTCAGCCTTGCGCAGTAAAGGTTTTAATTGTTTTAATAATTTCAGAAATTGAGTTAATCTTATAAATTCAATAACTAATTCATATTAAGTCATAAAAATATGAATAATATATCAAAATGTTCAGAAAAATGAGATCTACAATTTAGAATCACACTCATGCATCGTTCAATAACTATAATTAAAATTTTAATTATAAGAATGAATCAACCAGCTAGGTGATTCCGGAGTCTCTCCTGTATTAGGGTTTGCACCCCTCAGACGCCTCTTAAATTGCCAAGCATGCTATAGGGTTTCATTTCAGTACAAATTAACTTGTCATATCATCATCTTTGTTTGAGCATTGCATCGATGCCATGTGTTGATTGTTTCTCTTTCTTTTTGGTGTTTGGTTCTTCCTGGTAGAATACGATACCGACTCCGAGATCGAAGACCGAGATCAACACCATCGAAGGACGATGAACAATACTTGACCAACTGTAATCAAGTGAAGTACAAGGCTTCCGAAGATCTATATCTGGGTATCAACAAACAAGGCAAGCATAGCCTCACCATTATACAATCCTACTATTTCGAAAGCATTTCAATTCTTGCCATGATGCATACGATTATTCTGTGGTATTTTATCAATAGATAGAGTATCCTATATATTGCATTACTCCCTTTGAGCTTATATTACCTGATCCACTGCTCCTGGCATAACTAGGTTTGGCTTGTCTGCACTGCTAGAGCTTATATCTGTGTCTTGCTTAGCCATGCATAGCTATCAGTGCTGGTTCATCCAGAAGATGTACCAAATGCAGAGAATCTAGTATGACAGGAGAATGAGGTATACTAATGAGGTAAGATTAGTGGTAAAGGTTAAACATGCTAAGGCTTGTATGGGACGCCATGGTGGGATGTGGTTTTTGTAGTACGATGCTCGCCACTACTAGGACCCGAGTTCTTGCCTTTGGAACCGAGACGAGCGTACAGCCACACGGGGCCTAGAAAACCTCACGAGTAACTAACTTTCCTAGTAGATTCCATGAGTCACATAGTTCGGGTGTTCCATTCGACATATGCATAGAAAATGTTCTGAAAGATTTGGCGGGTGAAGGTGCATCATAATAGGCAGGTAAGCATGGCCAAGGTTGCTTGGGGTCGATGGAGCCCCTGGTAAACCAACCTCGACTCACATCTCTAGGGACCAGCTTCGGGATTTGACCTGTTACAGTGGAACCCTCCTTAAGGCGTGACTCATGGTCTCGGCAAAAGCAAGGTAAAGGTTGTGTCTAACCACCCTCTGCCAGCCTTCCAAGAAGAGGGCTAATGTACTGGCATTAAGAGTCGGTTAGTACGTGTGGGTAAAGTTGTACACCCCTGCAGGGTTAAATCTTTTCGAAAAGTCGTGTTCACGGTTATGAACGCTTGGTGACCGAATTCGAAGATCATAGAGAACTTTAACCTAATCGTAAAACTTGGTAAATCAACGTGTGCTTAAGGATGCTTCCTCATGGGTACGAGGGGGTGATCCTAGTTGTGAGATGAGGATTACTTTGGTGGATATCAAAAGATGGTGATCAATTCTTCAGAGATGCCGCTCTCTTATCCCCTTTTAAAATATTCTAATTAGACGAGCTTCTTCTCCCTCTTGTTTTATAAACAAAGATGGCTTTATGCAAAATAACCCCACCAGCCATAAGTCTTGTGGAGTACACCTTCTACTCCCCCTTGATTTGTTGATACTTGTGTAGTAGAATAAGTGTTTCCCTGAAGACGTGTTCCGTACGACATCGAAAACGACGAGTAGCTTGGGGTTTCCGGCCCGCAGCCTGGAATCTATGGGCTGGGACGTCATCATTATGCTTCAGGCCTCTTAGGCCATTTGTTAAGTTTGCTATACTTAATAGCATAATTTTCCTTCCGTTGTTTGATGTTTGTGGTCAGTGACCTCTGCTTGTAATATTTGGTTCTTCGCTTAGTTATGAGCTTGCTGTAATAATTTTTGTGTCATAGGGTTACTGTTGTGTTACCTATTTCTCACTAGATACCCTCGAGGTCTAGGTTAATCTTATGCTAGGCTAAGGTCTACATTTGTTTAACCCTAATCCCGGGGGTGTTATAGCACAAACCTCAAAACACACTTCTCCATCATTCTAGAACCTTCCACCTCGTTTGTATAGACCATGTTACCAAAATTTTCAAGTATTTGATTTTAGGGTCCTTTGTGCTAAATGTATGGACTTGGATGTATTTTTCATTTTTTTTGAGGTCCTTGGTCTAACATGTACACATCCACTTATCGTGTTAATTAATTGAAGAATCTCGCTCTCTCGGGACATACCTTAGTCAAAAAAAAAGTACCACCACCCGGTTTTCAGAAAAAGTGGGGACCATGTTTTCTTACAATTCCCTAGTCTTAGCACATTTCAAGATTCCCTAGCGAACCGTGCCCACTTAAATAACTTTATGTCAATTTAAAGAAATTAGGTCAAATTTGAACTACAAGTAAGCGCGGTAGATTCCTCTTGAATTTTCCTAACGTCGTCTGAAGGGACCCACGATGTCTATATATCAAGCCTTAAGTTCCGGGACAGAGTACTAAACACTAGTAGTACCTACGTCCAAGGCTAAAGGCCTATTTTTTTTAAAGTCAAACTATACAAAGTTTGACCTAGTTTGTAGAAAAATATATTAATATTTATAGTATGAAATACATACCCTTTGATACATCACGAAACAAATATTCACATGGTATCTACTAATATTATACAGTAGTTCTTGATAATTTTTTCTAGAAGTTTGGTCAAACTTTTTGTAGCTTGACTTATCAAAAAAACCTTAAGCTTTGGGATGGAGGTACTACTAAGATGAGGGAAAAAATGAAGAGCAAGAGGAGCTCATAGAATAAAAGGGAGGTAGGGCGGGAGGGCAGCGTGACAGGGCACTTGAAGGCAGTGCGATGTTAGAGAAGAATTATGATGGGTTTCTAACATGAGGTACTACATCCTTTACAGTGTACACACTCTACCACTAGTAGTAGTAAATTTCAGGACTAATGTGCACTCAAAACAAAACAAATTTGTTTTTTTCGCTCTCAGTCGCTGCCTCACCATCCATCTCAGCACTCCCTCGTCCGCAATGCTGTGCAGGTGTGTCTTGGTATGGCGGCTCAGCTGTGTCTCTGGCGTGTGTGTTGGTGTACATAGGAAGGAACCACTTAGGGCATTTGTGGCAAAAATTAGTGGAATTCAAACTTTGGAATTTTTTTCTTCCTTTCCAAACATCGGGAATGAAGTTTATTCAAAGGATGACCATATCAACACCATATATTTATCTCTACTATTATATTGGAGCAATTTTGAATTGGATCCTTAGCATCAATCTTGACTGTTGGGCTATTAGATCCAATGATTCAGAGCAGCTGGATTCATGTTGAATAGTACCTACAGCAAACTCCACCATGTTCTAGAACCATCATGTCACCACCCCCAAAATTTTATAGCATAGTAGGTTGTATTCTCTCAACTACTATGATGGAGCAGTTTTGAATTGGATCCCTAGCACCAATCCTGACCATTCGGCTTTTAGATCCAATGGTTCAGAGCAGCTGGATTCGTGTTGAATAGTACCTAGAGCAAACTACACCATGTTCTAAAACCATCATGTCACCACCCCCAAAATTTCATAGCACCGTAGGATATATTCTCAATATGTGTGGACAATTATTATTAATAGAGTTAATGTATGCATTTTTCTCTAACAAGACTATTGGTTAATAACAACTTAGCGTTTGTTACATCACATTTCATACAGTATATATGTGTGTGGCACGTCCCTTTTGATCAACACGTGAGACTCAGATAATAGACATCTGACATATCATCACTATATAAAATTATAATAGTAAAGCAGAAAAAATATAAATTTGATCAACATCTATAAAGTATGGGTGTATATTTGGTTCTCGTACTTTGTATATCATGTAGAAGTCAATGATTATTAGCTATCTAAAACTTGAAATTTTTGGTAACATGGTCTAGAGAAACAAGGGAGAAGATTCTAGAATGATGGAGAAGTGTGTTTTGAGTTTTGTGCATACCATTCATTGTGATGAAGACTATCAATAGAATCTTCTATATGCTAGAATGGAAAAGAAGATCCAACAGCTAGAAATGTTGGGATTCGTAAGTCTTGATCCAACGGTCAATATTCAAAGTTATTCATACACTATATAGTGGTAAGATATATGTAGAAAAACCTCAAAACACGCTTATCCATCATTGTAGAATCTTCTCGATTGTTTCTCTAGACCGTGGTTCTAGAATTTTCAATTATTACTTAGCTAATAAACGTTTATTTCTACATGATATAAAGTGCAAGAACCAAATATACACTCATACTTTAGAGATGTGGGTCAAATTCATAGATATTTCAAGCTTTACCTATTATAATGTTATATACTGATGATATGTCATGCTTCTGTATATTATGTGAGTTTCACATGCAAGGCACATGCATCTTACTAGTACTACTACAAAGAGTATGGCTCCGCTCCGCAGTGGAGGAGCAGGACCCGACTATTAATTTTCATTGCTTGATTGTAGGGTCCTTTGTGTTAAATGTATGGACTTGGATGTAATTTTTGCTTTTAAGGTCCTTGGTGTAACATGTACACATGCACTAACTGTGTTAATTATTGAAGCATCTCACTCCTTCAGGACATACCCTAGTCAAAAAATAAAGTGCCACCGCCCGATTTTCAGAAAAAGCAGACATGTTTTGTTACAATTCCCTAGTCTTAGCACATTTCAAGCTTCCCTGTATATTAGCTAACTACGCCCATGCAGTCAAATAACTTTATGTCGATTTAAAGAAAGTAGGTCAAATTTGAACTATAAGTAAGTGTGGAAGCTTCTTTCTTGAATTTGCAAGAGATCCAACAATAAGCAATGTTGGAATTTGTCAATCTATATCCAACGATCGATGTTCAAAGTTATTTGTGTTATATATTTTATTAGTAAGTTACACATGCCGTGCACGTCAGAATCAGATAGTAGAAGTATATGCGATATCATTATTTTCTACTACTATAAAGGAGCAGTTTTGAATTAGATCCATAGCACCAATCCTGACCATTGGGCTATTATATCCAATGGTTCAGAGCAGCTGGATTCGTGTTGAGTAGTACCTAGAGCAAACTCCACCATGTTCTAGAACCATCATATCACCACCCCCAAAATTTCATAGCACAATAGGTTGTATTCTCAATATGTGTAGATAGTTATTATTAATAGATTTAATGTATGTATTTTTCTCTAACAAGTCTATTGGGTTATAACAACTTAATGTTTGTTAAATCACATTTCATACAGTATATACGTGTGTGGCACGTACCTTTTACTAGTTTATATAAAAATATAATAGGTGAAACCCAAAAATAATTATAATTTTGAGCTACGTCTATAAAGTATCGTTGGATATTAATTTTATCCATTCTATCATCTACAAGATACTATTGACAGTCTTTAGCACACTAAACGATATGCACAAACCTCAAAACACACTTCTCAATAATTCTAGAATGTTCTTCATCATTTCTCTAGAGCATGGCGACTACTATTAGGTAGCTAATAGGTTGATTACTACTACATGCTACAAAGTGAAAGAACCAAATATACAACAGATATTCTATGAACGTGTCTCAAAATTATAATTATTTTTTGAGCTTCACCTATTATTATAGTTTTTTAGTAGTCCTATTTATCAAAGTTAGGTGAGCTGGCTTGAGGATTGACATCCTTTTATTTCGGCATGTGGGTTCAAATCCTTTGCGTGTGAGAAAAGCGATTCTACGGTGCCAGCTATCTAGGGAGGGGAGAAATGTGGGTTCACATCCTTTCCTGAAACACAGTCTACATGATGAGACAATACAATACTGAGCCAGGACATGGCAGCTTGCTAGTCTAGCACTCTAGCTATAACTCCAGCAGGCATCCTCGATCAGTTGTGCATTGTATTAGACCGACAAGGGAACACGCAAAATTATCACCCCTCGTTCAAAGAGCCTCCCATCTTCCCCATCTCCACCGATCCCCATTCGCTAATGTTGGCTAGCCGCATTTTGGATCCTCTCGAGCGCGCACTTCCTAAATTTTCCTAGCCATTTCTCGCCCGCTGCATCGGTTCTTGCAGGCCTCCATCACTCTCCTCCAAGAAATCCCAACAATCATATTTGAATCTATCCTTGCCCCCAGTCCATCTAGACGTAATGGCAGATTTGGTGCACAACATTTGGTACGGTAGCTGGAGCAAGGTTAGCGACGACGCCTTCGAAGAAATCGCTATGCGTATGGACACTACGAACACCGTTCGGCTAGCCGCATGCTCCAAGGAGTTGCGCCGCCAAGTCGTTTGCGGAAAAGGTAGCAGATGCCCCAACAACGGCTATGGGATATTGGTAGCCTTCCACGACTTCCTCAACCACAAGATGGCGTGCCCGCACGGCCCGTGCAACTGCACTAAAACTGGCTGCGAGTTCGCCGCCCTGCCCACACCGCTACTCGCTCACCTCGAAAAAGCCCACTCGATTGAAGTACAGAGTTTCCACTACGGCGAGGAACACAGGTACATCTCTCAGCCCTTGCTGGCACTGGCTCATGGAGAGTAGAGACCATGGTATCCGGGGACGATGGTACATTGTTCGCCGTGTGATTTGACATGCTTGACTATGGCCTCGCTGTATCCGTCCAGTGCGCCAGGTCAGTGGCATGCTTGTTTCTATGGTACATGGTGGAGTGGATTGCACTTTTATAAACCTTCAATGATTGGAGAGGACCTAGAGGAGTTCGCCGAAGATAGCCTATTTTCCGAGCCGAAGAGCAGCGCGTCGCTATCCATCGTCAGGATTACTGAAGATTACCGTATTTTCCTGATTAAGAAATATGATAGGTTCACACTAGATTACTCATTTTGCATCCACAATGTGGGAGATGGCAAATATGACCATCATGATTCTGATGATGATCTACCATTCAAGTTTGTTTAGATCAAACGCTAGAGATGATCTAGCATTTCCTTTGAAACATGGCTCTATATTTTTTTTCTTGGGAGTGCCTAGCTCTCAGGCGCCTGAGAACTTCTTATGTATATTTAGCATGCTGCAATTTAGTCTGCCGATTCTTACTTACTTTAGAAATCCCAGGTACATCTCTCAGCCGCTATCGGCACCACGCTCATCAAGACTAGAGAACATCGGATTTGGGGACAATGGTACAGTGTTTGCTGTGCTATTTGACATGCTCGAGTGGGGCGACATCATCGCATCTGTCGTGTGCGTCAGGCCGGATGGGTGCTCATCTCCCTTGTACAATGTGCGGTTCACCGTCTATCACCCATCAACAGAGGCTGGGTTTTGGGAGGGTACAATCCGCAATTCCTTCACTCCTGGGAGTAGGGCGATGCTTGGCATCATGCAGAAGGAAAAGCATTCCATGGTGGTGTACCATCAAACATCTCAGATTACTACCCAGGTCCTATATTACTCAATATGCAGCCATGACGAGGGAGAATTCCCAATTGAGCATTCTACTACCTCAAAAAAAATTATCCCACTTTCACTACATACCACGGACATACGTGTACTAGAGGTTGGATTTTGGATACAAAGTATTACTGGTATAGCACTAGTTCTTGTACTTCAGACTATTTTGTACTACTATATACTGGTAGTAATTGTTTAGGCCAAGGACGGGAGATGGTCTTGCTTTGCCTTTATTCTGTCGTTGCTATTACTAAAGTATTTTATTGAACTAATAGTGATGTAATGTAACTTGATTAGATCAAGTGCAGCAGTTTGTCTTGCTTTACTTTTGAAAGTTAGCATTGCACAATTATCTAGATGAGTCTTGGGAATTTTGGGTGGCATATGGGAGATCACATAGGCATTGTCACTTGACTGTCAGTTTTTCTTGCTCCAATGATTGAGACTATTCTTTGAGCTGGAACAAGAACTGGTTCTCTCTGTACTGCCTTTGAATTTCAAGCAGGAAAGTTACTGAATCTCTCAAAATGTTCTGTCGTTGCTATTACTAAAACATTTTGTGGAACTGATACTGATGTACTGTATTTGTTTAAATCAAGGGCAGTAGATAATATTTCTTTTCTTTTGAAACATGGCCTTGTCACAATATAGATGAGACTTGGGCATTTGGGGTTCCATATGGGGGTCACACAAGCATTGATCGTTAGTTTAGCATTCTCCTATGGTCGAGCATTTCCTTTCAAACATGGCTCTCTGTACCAGGAGCTAGCACTACTTGCTTAGATCAAGTAGCTTTTCTTTTGAAACAATGGCCTTGCACATGTACTCCGTAGCTACTCCCTTCGTTTCAAAATATATAAAGATGTTTTAGCTTTTGTGAAACGAGTGTATCTAGACTCTTTTTAGTGTGTAGTTTGGAGTAAACCCATATACTAAAAGGGTCTAGATACACTCGTTTCACAAAAGCTAAAACATCTTATATTTTGAAACGGAGGGAGTACTACGTATGTTTTATCGCAGTCAGGTTACTTATATTTAATTTATCATTTTTTTCTTATAATATTTAGCATGCTACAATTTAGTCCACTGAATCTTACTTCCTTTAGAAACTCTAGGTACATCTCTCAGCTGATGTTGGCACTGCGCTCATCGAGAGTAGAGAAGATCAGATCATGGGACGATGGTATGGTGTTTGCTTTGCTATTTTCCATGCGCGAGTCGGGCGACATTAGCGTATCCGTCCTGTGCGTCAGGTCGGACGCGTGCTCGTCGCCCTTGTATAATGTGCTGATCACTGCCTATTACCCGACAATAGAGTTGGGGTTTTGGACCCGTACAATCTGCAATTCCTCCACGCCTGGGAGCTGGGCAGTGTCGGGCATCATCTAGAGGAAAAAAGCATTCATTTATGTTGTATAGTGAACCATCTCATATTACCCAGGGCCTGCATTACTCAATATGCATTAATGCGGGGGAGAATCCCCAATTGACACAAAATTTATTTAACCCGCTTAGGGAACTCTATGTGTTGGAGGGTGGATATTTGATGCACAGTAGTACTAATATAGTACTAGTTCTTGTACTACGGAATATTTTGTACTACTATATACTGGTAGTACGTGTTTAGGTCAAGGGCAAGAGATGGTCTTGCTTTGCCTTTGTTCTATCGTTGCTATTACCAAAGTATTTTGTTGAACTAATAGTGATGTACTGTTACTTGTTTAGATCAAGTGCGGTAGATTGTCTTGCTTTTCTTTTGAAACCTAGCATTGTCATAATTATCTAGATGATTCTTGGGCATTTTGGGTTCCATATGGGGGGTCACACAGGCATTGATCATATGAGGTGGTATTCGCACAGAAGCAGACATGATCTTTAGTTTTGCTTGCTCCAATGATTCAACCTATTCGGAGAATAGGGAAAACTGATCATGCGCCATGGTTTTTTGAGATGGAACAAGAACTTATTATCTTTGTGCTGCTATTGAATTTCAAGCACGAAAGCTACTGAATCTCTCAAATGTTCTGTTGTTACTATTACAAAAGCATTTTGTGGAACTCATACTGATGTAATAGTACTTGTTTAAATCAAGGGAAGTAGATAGTCTTGCTTTTCTTTTGAAACATGGCCATGTCACAATCTAGATGAGACTTGGGCATTTTGGGTTGCATATGGGGGTCACACAGGCATTGATGTGAGAAGAAGGTACTCAAAGCAGACTTGATCGTCAGTTTTGCTTGCTCCAATGGTCGAGTGTATTTGGTGAAAAGCACAAACTAATCACGCGACAAGGTTTTTAGAGCTGAAACAAGAATTGGTTCTCTTTGTACTGCTATTGTATTTCAGTGTCTATATTGCTGAATTGGTAACTTTTGTAATATTGCTGAATTGGTCAAGTGCTCATGAATATGAACTTTGAATCTGTTGATAATTTTCTGTCTTATTCTATACTGCTGAATTTTGACAAGAATATCTGCCAAAAAGAATTATCGCTTTTCCCCTCCCTCTCTAAGGTCTTTGTTTCGTATCCGGCTGAGCACATCACAATGTAATTTTTATTAACCAGGAGAAGAAATCTAGATCATTTGGCCCCTCTTTAGCCTAGAACATTTTAATTCGGTCTTTTCGGGGTCAAGGGACTACTGACCACAGCCCAGTGAAATTTTAGAAAGGAGCCCATGGAGCATAGCCGATAATATATTAATTCGGCCTTTTAGGGGTCAGCGGACTATGATACATTGCAAATGTATCTATAATTTTTGATGTTCTGTGCTTGGTTTTATCCACTTTCTTGTGTTTTGTCCACACTTTGGAGTACTTTTCATATGATTTCTTAGACTAACCTATTAACAAGAGCCACAGTGCCAGCTGCCTGTTTTCTGCTGTTTTTGGTTACAAGAAAGTCGGAAAATGAATATTCTCGGAATTGGACGGGACAAAAGCCAAAGTGCCTATTTTTCCGAAAGTCATCAGATGCTACAATACGAGACGGAGAAGGCCTGGGGGCCGACCAAACCACTTGGCCGCGTGGCTAGGCCTGGCCCGCCCCATGGGGTGGTCTGGCCGACCCCAGCACCCCCTCGGCCTCTCCTTCCACCTATATATTGCCCTCAGGACGAAAACCCTAAGTACCCGATCAAAAATCCACGAAATAGTCTGTAGCCGCCGTCATCTCCATCCCTAGATCAGGAGGGATCTGAAGCTCTTCCTGGCACCCTGCCGGAGAGGAGAATTCACCCTGGAGGCCTTCTTCGTCATCATGCAAGCCTCCGGTGTGATGCGTGAGTAGTTCATCTCTGGACTACGGGTCCATGTAGTAGCTAGATGGCCGGTTCTCCTCCTTTGTGCTTTCATGTCTAGATCTTGTGAGCTCCGTTCATGATCAAGATCAACTATTTGTAATTCTGCATGTTGTGTTTGCGGGGATCCGATGGATATTGAGATGCTATTTCAGATTGATTATTGATTCTATCATGTCTTTGTTATTTGCGAACTTGCATGCTTTCTGTTGTTAGTAGCTATCTTAGCCAAGTAGATGCTAGCAACTCCAAGAGTTAGTATTTATTCTTGATAGTGGGTTAATGCCTCTGGTAATCTTGGGAAGTGATAGAAATCTCTAAGGTACTAGATGTTGTGTTGCTACTAGGGAGAAAACAACAATCCTTTGTTCATAGAACAGTCGTATTGTTTACATTACACGCAATTCGTAAAGCAATAATCTGTTGCTTGCAACTTAATACTGGAGGGGGTTCGGATGATAACCTGAAGGTGGATTATTAGTCATAAATGCAATTGGATGGCGGTCTATGTATAATGTTGTAATGCCCAATCGAATCTCAAAGGAGTCAAGATGATTAGTATATGCATGTATTGCTTTCTCGATGTTTGTCAATTGCCCCGCTGTAATTTGTTCACCCAGCATGTTATCTATCTTAAGGAGAGCCACCTCTAGTGAACTATGGACCCCGGTCCTTTCTTTACATACAATCTACAAACTGTTTACTGCTTTGTGTTTACTTTCTGCAAACTATTAATTCCTTCCATTCGATACATTTAATCCTTTGTTTTCAGCAAAACCGGTGAGATTGACAACCTCATGGCAAGTTGGGTACAGAGTTCTGTGGTTGTGTTGTGCAGGTGTCCACGTTGCTACTAGCACCGGTAGTGCGCCCTGCCAAGGCTTAGCTAGCAACACCTTTGGGGTGTTTCCTTGCTCCTACTGGTTCGATTAAACCTTGGTTTCATAACTAAGGGAAACTTGCTGCTGTGCTCATCATACCTTCCTCTTGGGGTTCCCCAATGAGCTTGTTAATGCACGAGCCATCAAGCACTTTTATGGCACCGTTGCCGGGGAGTCAAGGACATCTTCACAAGGGGAGTCCCTCATAACCAATCTCTTTACTTTGTTATTTTTGTTTTGCTTAGTTTCCTTTTGCTTTGTTTGCTTGTTTGATTATCAAAAACACAAAAAATTAGTTTTACAAGTTTGATTTCTTTTTCAAAAACACAAAAAAATTAGTTCCTACCTTAAGTTGCCTTTTATGTCTAGCCTTGCTCCAATCACTATGTCACCTGAGGAAATGATTTTCACTTTTACACAAGGAATTGAGGAAAGCTTCAAGGAAGCTTGGTCTAGAATCTCTGATCTACATGAAAAAACTGAGCCTAAAATGACTCAAAGCTTGTTCCTTAGCAGTTTTTACCTCGGAATTGCTCTTTGCTATAGATATGCTTTAGATGCTGTTGTGGGAGGAGATTTCCTCCAATGTAATGAGGATGATGCTATTAATTCTATAAAGAAATCGATCCTCACTTACAACTTGCCTAGCCAAACTGATATTTCTTTTGCAAGAATATTTGCTAGACTGAACACTCTTGAGACTAGCACTACTAGCTTAAAAGATTGCTATAATATGCTTAGGGAGCATCATAATTATGTTCCAATAAATTCTGAACCATCAAAGTGGCTCTCCACAGTAAAGATTGATATAAATACTGAAACTTTTCAAGCTCGATGTGATATCATGTCTAAATTTTGCCTTATGCCCAAAGATATTTATGAATCTTTGAACCTTTGGGGGCTTAATGAAGGAGGAAAATAAATATTGCTTGCTAATAATTCTACCATATTACCTGTTGGAATAGTTGAAGGAGTGTTCACAAAGATCCTTGGAAAAATGATTTCTACTGATTATCTTGTTATTGAATGTGTAGGAAAAGGACAAATTACACATGGAAGGTCCCTATTATAACTTCTTGGAGCAATAATAGATGTGGGAAAGGGGACCATGCACCTTTCTTATCCATCAAACAATCATATTTTCCCCAAGGTTAAGAATAAAAGTAAGAGAGGTAAGGGCAAGAAATTTGGTCTTAATGCTTCTTCATTTGAGAACACTTGATCCTTCTTTTTGCTTCTTATGCCTAACTTAAAGGCGTTAAAGAAAAGTACTTATTGGGAGATAACCCAAAAGTTTTAGATGAGTCTTGTAAGTTATTACTTCAGTAATAACCGCTCCTTATCCTTTTTATTTGCTTTTTGTGCCAAGAGTAACCTCTAATGAGAGAGAAATAATGATTGGGAAAGTTGTTGTCCCGAAACAGATTTCTGTGCTTCACCATACAAATTCTTGTAAAATCTCTGTATGGATTTTTGAGGCGTGAATTTTTTTGCTTCTGACCCAGGTTGTTATCTAACTTTCGTTAGTTCAACACTTTTTGATTTGAGCAACATAAGGTCTTCGAAAAAATTCGTCTTTACCTGCTAGTCTGTTTTGACAGATTTCTGCCATTTTCTGCATTTGCTTCTTGTTGGTTCCTTTTGGAGTTCTTTTGCAGAATTGAGCTTTTTGAGGGAAGTACTTCAGTAGCTAGTGTTATAATGGAAGTTTATTTGGTGTTAGAACTGAACCTTAAGACTTATTATCTTGAGTGCACTAATGTTGCTAATAAAGATTGTGTGAAGTTTTGTATGAAGGAAAAATTTCAGGTGTATGGAAGGAATGAGTAATAAGATGAAGGATGGACTAAAGCTCAATATTGGGGATGCCACACGTGTCACCCCAAGAAATATACAAGAATTACAAGCGTCAAAGCTTGGGGATTCCCAAGGCATCCCCTTCTTCATCAATAAAAATCACAGGTTTCTTCCAAATGCTTCATTTTTATTGTTTCATGCACAGTTGTGTTATTCTTGGAGCGTCTTATTTTTTGTTTTCATTTTTGTTTTTCGTTTGCTTGGTTTTCTTAGTTTGCTGAATAAAGTGGTTGGACCCCTCTTTCATACATTGGTTTTCAAATAGTTTGGTTTGGTTTGGAAAAAAGTAGGAAAGTTCATGCTTAAGTGTTAAAGAGAGTTTGTTTTTGACTGTGGCCTATGCTTTGTCATGCCATGCTTGATATTGTTTTGGCTTTATGCTTAGTATTCTTTGTTGTAGCATGACTTGTTATAAATAATTGAGATTTCTTAATGTTCCTTGGATGAATCATGCGTTGTTTTAGCATATTAAAGCATAGTATTGTGGTATTCTCCTTTGATGCTTTATTTGGGTTGACTTGGCGCATACTCACACCATGTTATGACTATCTCAAGTTACCATAGCCTTTATGATCCTTTAGTTTTCAACTTGTAGTATCACTTTATGCTTTGATCAATGATGTTTTGTCGCTCTGCATGATTATGGCCATTATTGCTCTCTTAGTTTGTCGCTCCCAGTCTTTTGCTAGCCTCCACAACCAAGTATGAGTTCCACTCATAGATCCAACTCCCTAAACCAAGTTATTCCAAAGAGTCCACCATACCTACCTACTAGCTTATGCTATTCCAAGTATATTCATGATTTTGTTTACCTTCCAAATTAAACTTGTTATGAGAAAACTAGTGATTAAAGCTCTCACGAACTTGATGGCACACTTTACTTTTTTGCATCTAATAAACTTGAACCATTGGGTCCTTCTTTGTTGCGTATATGCTTGCGCTTTATAAGTTGAAGTTAGCAGAACCATGTATCATGGGGAACGTTTCAACATTGCACTTGTACTTTGTACCCCGTTGATATCATGTTCTTTTGCTTATGGATCCCGACGGTGTGAAATAAAAGTGGAACTTGTAAGATCATGGAGTTTGTATGTGTGTTAGAGAAACGCCTGGGCCGCTAGCCTAAGCCATGCCTAATCATGGTGGAAACTTGCAGCATCACCATAATGAGCACTCTATGAAGCATCCTCAATAAAAACCTATGCAAATAGCAAATAAAAAGATCGCTGAGATGCTCATTGTCTGCTTGCCTTGTCATTTAGATTATGGGATAGCTCATGTATCATGTGCAAGGGGTACCTCGTTGGCGGTTCTTTATGATACATATGTACTTACAATAACAAGAGCTTACTTGTGACTAAAGTTGAGTAGCATGAGGTTCGGTCTTCGTAAGTAAGGGGCATGACATTTCGGTTTATAACTTGTCAAGCATATCCTCTTAGTTGTGTCACTTTAACCTTAATCACCTTCAAGATGCTTATGATAGGGGCAATGAGAGCTTAAAGCTATAAGTACCATAATTTTTGGAAGCTCTTTATGAGACTTGAATCCCTACTTCCTTTTATGAAGGCCTTTCTTCCACCATTATATTGAGTCTCTACTTTCTACCTTTATGCACTTACTTTGAGAGCATAGTGGCCATTCTAAGTTCTATGTGCATTGTCCCAAGACTAGTTGATTGATGCATAACTTGATATTGCTTGTTTTAAACTATTTGTATCTAGTCACTCTTATGAACTTTGAAGGTGTCCTATGCATTTCTCTCTGAGGGACAAGCTGAATACTATTATGCTATGTTTCCTTTATGTGAAACAAACAAATGTCTTGCAAAGCATTGTTATTCATGAATCTTTTGTTTGTGCCTTTTCATATTGCATCATAGTTTCTTTGTCTTATTGCTAGAACTTTGTCTTTCATGATATGATTGAAGTACTATGATCCCAACTTTGAATGTTTTACAAATACTTTGATCAAGTCTTTGATGGTGCATGTCACCTCAAAACTTATTCTTTCTTTTTATCACGTACCTACTCGAGGACGAGCAGGAGTTAAGCTTGGGGATGTTGATACATTGCAAATGTATCTATAATTTTTGATGTTCCATGCTTGGTTTTATCCACTTTATTGTGTTTTGTCCAGACTTTGGAGTACTTTTCATATGATTACTTGGACTAACCTATTAACAAGAGCCACAGTGCTAGTAGCCTGTTTTCTGTTGTTTTTTGGTTCCAAGAAAGTCAGAAAATGAATATTCTCAGAATTGGACAGGACAAAAGCCAAAGTGCCTATTTTTCCGGAAGTCATCAGATGACAGAATACTAGACGGAGACGGGGTGGGGGTCGGCCACACCACCTGGCCGCGCGGCCAGGCCTGGCCCACGCCAGGGGGTGGTCTGGCCGACCCCAGCACCCCCTCGGCCTCTCCTTCCGCCTATATATTGCCCTCGGGACGAAAACCCTAAGTACCCGATCAAAAATCCAAGAAAGAGTCTGTAGCCGCCATCATCTCCATCCCTAGATCAGGAGGGATCTGAAGCTCTTCCCGGCACCCTGCCGGAGAGGCGAATTCACCCTAGAGGCCATCTTCATCATCATGCAAGCATCCGGTGTGATGTGTGAGTAGTTCATATCTAGACTATGGGTCCACGTAGTACCTAGATGGCTGGTTCTCCTCTGTGCTTTCATGTCTAGATCTTGTGAGCTCCGTTCATGATCAAGATCATCTATTTGTAATTCTGCATGTTGTGTTTGCGGGGATCTGATGGATATTGAGATGCTATTTCAGATTGATTATTGATTCTATCATGTCTTTGTTATTTGTGATCTTGCATGCTTTCCGTTGTTAGTAGCTATCTTGGCCAAGTAGATGCTAGCAACTCCAAGAATTAGTATTTATGATTGATAGTGGGTTCATGCCTCTGGTAATCTGGGGAAGTGACAGAAATCTCTAAGGTACTAGATGTGCTGTTGCTACTAGGGAGAAAACAACAATCCTTTGTTCATATAATAGTCGTATTGTTTACATTACACGCAATTCGTAAAGCAATAATATGTTGCTTGCAACTTAATAGTGGAGGGGTTGGGATGATAACCTGAAGGTGTATTATTAGTCATAGATGCAGTTGGATGGCGGTCTATGTATAATGTTGTAATGCCCAATCGAATCTCAAAGGAGTCAAGATGATTAGTATATGCATGTATTGCTTTCTCGATATTTATCAATTGCCCCGCTGTAATTTGTTCACCCAGCATGTTATCTATCTTAAGGAGAGCCACCTCTAGTGAACTATGGACCCCGGTCCTTTCTTTACATACAATCTACAAACTGTTGACTGCTTTCTGCTTACTTTCTGCCAACTATTACTTCCTTCCATTCGATACGTTTAATCCTTTGTTTTCAGCAAAACTGGTGAGATTGACAACCTCATTGCAAGTTGGGGACAGAGTTCTGTGGTTGTGTTGTGCAGGTCTCCACGTTGCTACTAGCACTGGTAGTGCGCCCTGCCAAGGCTTAGCTAGCAACACCTTTGGGGTGTTTCCTTGCTCCTACTGGTTCGATTAAACCTTGGTTTCATAACTGAGGGAAACTTGTTGCTGTGCTCATCATACCTTCCTCTTGGGGTTCCCTAACGAGCTTGTTAATACACGAGCCATCAGACTGTTGAGCACAGCCTAGTGAAATTTGAGAATGAAGCCCATGGAGCATAGCCTATGGAATATAACCCACATAGAGCAGCCTATGTAGAAAAGCCAAACTCTTTTTAATTCGGCCTTTCGGGCATTGCCCCCCACATCTCATAATAAAAGAACTCTGCCTACCCATGTTTTTAAGAAAACACCCCATTATGTGGCATTTTATAAATTGAGATGCCAGGAGCGCTTCCCTTTTATATTTTAAAAGAGATAAACATAGACACACAAAATATTTTTAAGAAGACTAATACATAAGTTCTAGTACCAATAAAATTTTAATGATATTTTTCTATAAATATCTTTGTTGCAGTGGAATGCACTCAGTTTACATTTATTTGATTTAAAGGTCTTTTGTTCGAATCGCCTGTGTGTATCTTGGGTTTACATTTTTTTTCTAGCAATATCACATTACGAAGAGACTGACATCATGGACCCACCAGCATGCAGCGTCCCTCGAGTTTTTTTTGAGGGTGTGTTTGAAAAAGAAGTTTAAATACTTGGATAGAGAGGTTGTCATCAGGGACCCGCTAGACAGAACATACAAGGCTACATCGGGGACCCACAAGCCAGAACTGCCAGAGAGGCTGACATAAGGGCCCCAACAGTAAGACCATACACGGCTGCCACGGTGAAAACAGCGGATGTGGCCAAAAAAGTCCATCATACACACGTTGCACTTACAGATAAGCTAACATGTTGGACCCAACAAGTCCAAGCATAGCCCATGAAATTAGCCTCTTAGCCCCAAGCATAGCCCAAAACCTTCTAATTCGGCCTTTTCGTGGTCATGTGGCCATCGACCATAGACCATTCAATTTAGGAGTGAACACATGGAATATAGCCATGACGAAGAGGGCATCCGCCCCGAGTTAGCCCAGAATCTTTTTAATTCGGACTTTATGAGCATTTTTTGTACTCTAAGGCTAACATCTGGGACCCGAAAAAATAGTCCAATATATACATGTTTCTTTCAAATAGAGGCTGTCAGCTAGGACCCAGCATAGACACGTTTCTCGCATAAAGGTGGTTGACAACTGGGAGCCAGCAAGTTTCCAAGGTCAAAATAGCGCACATGGCCAAAAAAGTCCATCATACGCACATTTCATTTACAGAGAGGCTGATATGTGGGATCCAGCAGTGCGATCTTATACAAATACTGCATCGAGCAACGTTGTCAATTCTAAACAGGGAGGCACGAGCGAGAAAAAAGTTCAGCATGAACATGTTTCCTGTAATGAGAGGCTGAATGAGGGACCCAACAGTGTGACAAAACGGTAGATTCGTCGAGTAACGTTCTCTAGTTCAGAACAGGGTAGCGCTAGAGAAGAAAAAAATTCCATCATATCCACGATTCTTCTAATGTGAGGCTGACATAGGGGACCTACCAGCCTGAATAAATGGCTGATGCAACGAGCAACGCTATCAAGTTCAGAACATGAAGGCGCGACCGAGGGCAAAAAATCCGTCATACACATCTAATGAGTTGATGACATGTGGGGCCCAGATGGTTGGTTAAATGGTACATGCATCGAGCAGCGCTATCAACTTCAGAACAGAGTAGCACGAGCGAAGGAAAAAATTCCATCATACACACGTTTCTTCTAATGAGAGGATGACATGTGGGTCCCAGCAGCCTGATTAATGATAGATGCATCGAGTAACACTATCAACTTCGGAAAAGGGTAGCGCGAGCAAATGAAAAAATTCCATCATACACACGATTCTTCTAATGATAGGCTGACATGTGGGACCCAACAGCCTGACTAAATTGCAGACGCATCGAGCAGCGTTATCGAGTTCGAATTAGGGAGGCACTACCAAAAAGTATGGTCTGCTAGAGATATTGATGCCTGGGACCCACAAACCTCAAAAGACTTCGGTGAGTCAACATCGTGCGAGGAACTAAAAATCTTGCTTCTACAATGCGCCAGCCGAGCTTCCTCCATGTTTTTAGTGGTTCCGTCATAGTAGAGGGCCGCGAAACCGGAAAACAAAAAGTTCTCCATCGGCCACGTGGAAGACGCGCCTTCTATGACGACCGTCGGGCCAAGTCGTTGTGGAATGAAACTTCTCTTCTAGTGTCCCCTCATCCAATTTATTTTTGAATTGATGGTTTGTATTATGAGAAATTTGCTTCTCTAGGTATCACATCGCATGCATGAAAAATCCATGGATTTGAAGTTTTTAGTTAAATGATGTATAGTCTTTCTTGGTAGACCCTCCATGAGCATACCTAATTAGTTATAACTTGCTACATCTAATTATTTAGTGATTTTTGTTAAAGTGCTTCAAGGTTTCTACCACCATGAGCAAGGGAAAATGCATCCTAGGTGCTTTAAATCCAAGGCCTAGAAGAGGTTATTATAAGGTCTCCATCAACCTTGATGAAGCTCAATAGTGGGAAGCCGATATGCTTGACAAGGCGGAACAATTGGATGTGCATACCACAACGTGGCAAGACCCTGAGGTCCTGGAGAGTTGGGGATTGGAGGATGACTTTTCACAGCTCAGACGAGATTGCTCGGGTTTGCCAGCCATCCTCAGAAGACTTATGTTGAAATAAGTCGGGAACTCCTTGCCATTTTCAGGTTTGTTTACCAGAAAGGGAAGGTAAGTAAGATAGGTTAGGAGACTGCAAGCACGTTCAATGTTAGATTTTTTATGCAAGAAAAGAGGTACATTATCCTTAGAGGAATTTTGCAAAGCATTGTGTGTTCCAAATAATGGTAGTTGGGATAAAATTCCTAGTGATACTGATGCTAATCTTAGGGCCTTCTAGAGGACTATAACTGTGGATGCGCCTGAGGATATTCATAGAGGCAAGCTTTCACATGTTAAGCACCTTGAGCTTAGATATTTTGAAAATGTTTCTTGTTAGAGGATTTCTTGCTAGGGATAGTTGTCAACACCCGGATTTTTAATCCCAGATGCCTGTTATGCCATACATCGCAATCCCAGGATTACCATTTTTGCGAGACATAACAGATTGGATATCACAGTACATCATCCATTACAAACCATAATAAGGTCTTACACGAATAAAGGATCTCATGATCCAATCTTAATACAACAAGCAGCGGAATAAATAATAAGCGTAGCGGTGGGGTCCATCTTCAGGGGCACATGCAATGCTGACGATGGAAGATAGTCCTAGTTATCATAGCAGTCCTGCTGTCCTTCATCTTGGTAGTCTCCTTCATAGTCTGCCCATAGGAATAGCCAGGGACAAAAGCCATGAGTACTCTTTAAGTACTCGCAAACTATCACTAACAAGTAAAGTAGTGCTAGTGGGAAATGCTAACTCTAGGTTTATTTGTAAAGTTAAGTTTGAAACCTAAGATGAGTTCAGAAACAAAGAAAGATAAAATAAAATTGAAATCACCTAAGTGGGAACTTAATTGTCATAGTCACAACTCTGTTGTGGTCAAGTCATGTCACAATTCATTTCATAAGTTGTTTTGAAAACATCTGACAACGGAACAGTATGGCCACTCCAATTGTCCATAACCGCGGACGCGGCTATTCGAATAGTTTGACACTCTGTAGAGGTGGTACACTTTCACCACAAGATTCGATACATCTGTCAGGGATAACCCTGAAGCATCATACTTAGTATGCAGATAATCAAACATAACCTTTCCTTTACACACCCTAGTATAAGCACCTCTCCTATGAGTATGGCCTCCCAACCATGACCATCTATCATCTTGGGCACTGCATAGGTGGACAACATTGAGAGGTAGCCTCAGCTCAAACCTCTCCCGCGAGGGAACTAATACTAATGCATATAAACTTCTGACTAATCCTTACCCAATTTAGGTATTGTGGTTGTACGGTAAAATTGGAATGGTATCGCATCCAAACCCAACCATCAGTTTTGTAAAAAGGTTAAGGCTCATGCCTCAACATTTTCATCATCATAAACCATTTGTGTTTCTCAACACATGTCAAAACATCTCAATAGAATGACTCATCATTCTAAGGTTTTCACAATTCATTTTCGCCAAGTATTCCCATCTAAGTGACTCAAGTTTTGATTTAGCTCTAAGCTACTAAGTTAAGAGTGTTCACTAATATGGGATGCTAAGATCAATCCCATGCCATAGAATGACATCTAAATCTCACTGGATAGGTCAAGTTTTATACTTTTTATGCTACCTTCAAACAAGTAAGGGACTTTGGTAAAGTAAGGAAGTAAATCTTGTAAATAAAACTCGGGGCATGTAATAATTAAAGTGGTATAACCAAAGCATGCCTAATGCATCTTGCTTAGGTTATCTAGTTTAATTCTAGCTTGCTAACAATAGCTTGCTCAGTTTACTGGAAGTGCTAGGCTTGCTAGTATAATACTTGCAAGTGTTAGCTTGCCTTGGTTGGTGCAGTGGTTGAAGTTTTCTTCCTCCTCCTCTTGGTAGAACTCCTCCTCCTCGAAAGCTTGGTCGGTACTATCGTCTATAAATATATACGGGATACACAATCACCAAACAATACTTAACTAGTCTACTTAGCATACTAGGGCACACATTTGATGATCTATTATCATCACAAGCATCACAAGGTTTACTTTGCTAGCTTCATTCTTTTTATTTGAGAAAAGTAATTTCTACTCATTGAAAATAACTAAGATTTAATATTCTCCAATTAAAATATGGGATCATGTGGACACATGTCCTCACCACATATTCTAACATATGGGAATGTGATTTAAAGGTTGGATCACATTTTAATAAGATTAAGTTTAACAAATAATGATTTAAAGTGACTAGAAATGCCTATATAGCATTATTTTGGTACTAGTCCAGAGTCAATGCATGTAAACCATAATATTATTACATATTCAGATAGGTATGGTTAAATGTGATGTTTTAGAGTTGGAATCAACTCAAAAGCTAATCTGATTGATTTTAGAAAAATGTTTGAATGTGCAAAAGCTTTTGTCTTGTTATTTTTACTAGGAGAGATCTCTAACTCTAAAAGATTCAAATCCAACGAGCTTGGATAGATAATTTCAGTAGATTTCCAACAAAATTGGAATTACTCAATTTGGTTCAGTAAATCTTCCTGAATTGATTTTTGAACTAAGGGACAGATTTGAGTTTAAACCTGAATAGAAAAATCCTATTTTGAATTAACTGGGTCGCGCGGGAAAGCAATTGGGCCGGCCCAGTGGCACTCAGCGGTGCAGAGGGCGGCTGACAGGTTGGTCCCGCTTGTCAGCGACACATAAAACCCGAAATGGTATGGGGTGATCTGGGCGCTATGATTAGAATGCAGATCAATGGCTCACAGTCGTCGTCGACGACGGACTCGTCGTCGGCGAGGCCAAACCCTAAATGGACGGTGGGGGTCTACCGGAGACGTACCAGGGCTCCAGCTAGTGGGCGAGGCGGGCGATCAAACTGGACGGCGATGGCGGACTCACGCGAGGTAGCGGCAGGGGCTAAGGTGGACGGAATCGACGGCAGCTTCTCCTCCTCTACAGCAGCCTCCTCCGGTGCAATTCCGGCAAACGGCGGCTCGAGCGGCTCCAGCGAGAGAGGGGAATTTGTCAGTGGAGAGAGGGGAGTGGAATGGTGTGAAGAGATGGTGCTGGGAAGGCCTAAATATATAGGCTCGATAGTGAGACCGAGAGGCATGGGCGTGGCTCGTCAGTGACAGCGAAATAGGGGGGCTACCAGCATGGCGAGGTAGGCGGACGGTGGGTGGTTCCCTGGCGATCATGTAGAGCTTAAAGGCGACACTAGGGGCGGTGGCAATTGGTCGGGAGCGTCGCGCGCTCTGGGAGACAGAGGTGGTGCTCGTCGTGGCTCCCGGCGATTGTGGGTCGCGCGGCGGTGCATGGCCGTGTCTGGCAGGGTGAGGGGGTGAGGGCGGAGCGGCATGCGTGGTCTGTGGTCGAGGTGCGGTCCGTGGCGTGCTGGCGGCGAGGGCGCTCTGGCGTGCTCTGGCACAGAGAGGAAACGGCGGGGCTTGTCCTCGGAGGTCTAGTGTGTCGCAGTGGTTGTGGGGTGGACCGTGGGTGGCGGTGAGGTGGCGCCTAACTTCCTGGAGCGGCGGAGAGGGGCTAGTGGTCTCCTGCGCCTTCTGCACACTTGGCCAGCGAGCATGGCGTCGGGACGGCATGGCACTGCCGCCAGGGGCTAGGGATAGAGGTGGGTTTGGTCTAGTTGGGCCTGGTGGAGACAAGGATGATCAATGCACACCAAATGTCTCAACAAGATTAGCTCCAAAACAGTAATAATTAGGACATAATGATTCTGCCTGCCAACTGTTCGATCATATGGCTGCAAGAGAAAAAGTTTTGAATTTTGGGCTGATTTTTGGTGGAGTGATGTATTTTATGCTTAAGAATCTAGGTGTTCTTGGGATTTTAAAATGGAGTTCATTTGAGTGGTTTTTGAATTAGTGTGATCTTGATACCTACACTAGATTCCATTTTCAAATGCCATTTAAAATTAGAGTTTGAATGTTTTTGGAAGATAACAAAGTGGGCCTTGGCACATCACTACTTGTACTAGAAAGGGGTGCAAGGATCCACAATTGTTTATGTTAAGATTTGAGTTCTAGGAATAGCCAAAGTAGGCTATGTGATTAAAATGGCAAAAGTGACCATTTGCTTAATGTATTCTTTTTGATTTATTTTTCTTTGGGATTTTCTTGGATGATCTAGATGATGTTTAATTCACCTTAGAATCATTTTACAACCAATGGATCACTCAAACATGGCAATTCAAAACAACTCCTAATTTAAATGCAACACATATGAATGCTTAATCATTTTAAATGGAAAAGTTTTTGTTAACCCTAAATTGGGTAGATTTGAGCTTGATTAACCTTGGATTAAGTTTTGGGATGTTACAATAGTTCTACTACTTGTACCAGTCCGGTGCTATATTTGTTGAAATGTGCGAAGGAAGGTAGAATTCTTGGTTATAATCTAGGGGTGATTCTTGCTAGAATCATATGCAGTATCACATAATAGTAGCACACCCCTTTATGTCGGAGCCATAGCTACTTTGATTTATGATCACATTAAGGAAGCAAGGAACTTTACAAACAAGGGAATTGACATAGGTATGATTACTCGGGTTATTATGATTAGTTATCCTGGTTACATAAAGGCTCACAGCCCACAAAGCCCAAGAGGAAGGCCCGGGAAGCATCTGACGGAATACATAGCTTGCCAGATAAGTAACTAGAAACCAACATTGTATTACTGTTGTAATTGTAAATTGTAAACTATCCATATACAGCCTCGGAACCCAGTCTATTATATATAGACTGGTAGGAGCCAGCGGAGAGGTACTAAAAAAGCCATATCTGTAATTAATTTTTTCATAAGCAATCAGACGACTTCGACTCCCTTATTTGTCTGATTAGCCAAGAAATCCCTAGCGTTATCTTTTCCATGAAATCCTAAGTCCATAACCATGGGCATTGCCGAGGTTAACCCTCGTCAATTGGCGCAGTCTGTGGGAATTCCGAATGCTAGAGTCATGGATTCGGTGGCCCCACTCCCACCAAGCAACAATCCAATAGTAGAGGATCCACGCCCGCCCACCCCTGTCTCGGTTCCCATCGACTTCAACGGCAGATTAGATCTCATCATCCGGAGCTTTCACTTTCGCATGGAGGAACCCTAAGAACATTCCCTATCAGCCCTAATTTTGTTGGGTTCGTCGGTTTTAACAGTAGTGCCCACGGAAATACCTACATCTTCTATCAGCTAATCTGAAGAGGCCGCATCTCAACCGGAAAACAGCAAAGAAAATTTGGAAAAATCCACTAATCTAGGGGATCTGGCCGGTCTCTACGACAGTCTCTCCTTCGGATCAGATCCTCAGCTAACGCCACCACATGGCTCAAGCCCAACAAGCGTCGAACCCGAAGAAAGCGACAAAAGTATCGACTTTGGAATTAGGAGGGATGAATCTACCCAGAACAGAAACCACGGGATTTCACTGGTCTATCAAACAGTGTCTCCCATGGATCCGACGATGACGTCAGTAGATCATACATAACACACCATCAAGTGTGCATGATCATCGGGGATGCATCGACGCCACGTGACTCCAATGGTAACCCCATCCTCAATCCCAATGACATCGTATCAAATGATAATGCAGGAAACCACGGGAACGAAGGAGATCAACCAAACAATCAAGTCATACAATGAAGAGAAGAACCACGTGAAGGAGAACAGCAGACTCTCCGGCTATCCGCTGAAACATGGAAAAGAGCAAGAGGCGCAGTATGGGGTGCAGTCCTGATGATAGCAGAAGCAACGCGCGAGGACCTGATGGCCTACCAGTAATTACTCCATCACAAAAAGAGGGACTTCCTCAGGATGCAGAGGCAACTCGATGAAAGGAAGAGGCTAGCCGACGAATCTATCCTCTGACGGGCTCAACTAAGCTTTACCTGAGGATCAGGAAGTGTAATTGGAGGCGCGCCACCAAGAGGAGGAACTTCACGGCTATAGAATATTCCTGAATATGAAAGAAACGAGCTGGCTCGAGACCTTGGTCTATCATTTTATATCGGTAGATCAAGAGGGACACATAAAAGCAAAAAACAACACAATCTGCAATCATCGCTGCCCAAACCTACTTAGTCACAACTCAACCCGCACACGATGATCCTCGTGCGGCTCTCCATCGATGTGCTCTCATGAACCTCGGTATAGTGGGGGCATCTCTTGCACAGGGATAACAAGGAATCACACGGCAACCCGATAGATCCCCACGCTGTCGTAGCAGCCCTCGACACGAGGGGCACACCCGACGATCGCGATCACCACATTGGGTGCACTTTTCAAACCCCGAGCCACGAAACGATGCAAGAAACGATACATTACACAACACAGGATTGATTGATCCAGGGAGGAGCACAGCAGCCGAAGATACTATGACGGTGAAAGCGAGGATGAGTACGAAATATGTGGGGCCAGTTGCTTTACCCAACGGGTTCACAAAACCCCAGTACCCAAAGATTTCAAACTTCCTCATGATCGCCAAAAATACGACGGTCTCCAAGAACCTGAAGCTTGGCTAGAAGACTATCTGGCAACCGTTAAACTACAGGGTGGCTCCAAGGCTACCGCAGTGCAAAGCCTGTAGCTACACTTGAGCGGCGCCGCATAGTCATGGCTAAAACAGCTACCCGAAGAATCCATCAGCAGCTGGAACGACCTTGAAGATAAGTTCATCGAAATTTCACATCCATGTTTCAGCGACCCACATCTTTGGAGCAATTGTGGGCATGCAAGAAGAAGTGTGGTGAACAAATATGAGCCTTCATCCAGCAGTGGAACATGATCAAAAACATGGTTGAAGCCATATCCTATGAAAGGGCGGTTGATGCTTTTAACAATGGCCTTCGCCGAATTGAATTTATTGAGGAGCTCGAGTGAATCAAGCGCAAAACAATCTCGCAATTAATAGACATGGAAAATTGTTGGGCAGATGGTGAAGATGCAATTAACAACAAACGAGGGCGCTCACCCGAAGAAGACCGGGACAAGCGCAATAATGATAGAAGAAGATGCAACAATGACGGATATGGTGGACCAAGCTATGTTGCAGCTGGTTTTTGAGCAGAGGATAACCGATGAAATGATGATTGTAACAGCAGATACCGTGCCAACAGAGATGACACTGGTGGAAGCCAATCAGCATAGCGGTACCAGCTGAGGGCTCGGGATCCCCCAATGTCTCCGCTACAAATGTTAGAAAGACCCTGCAACATGCACTTCTACTTCGACTCCACAGGAAGGAGGCGATCGAACCACCTCATGCAGGATTGCCGCACTTTCTTAAAAATACAAGAGGTATGTAATGCAAAAGCAGCATAAGTAGCAAACCAAGGATACACCACTGCACCTGGTACCTTAATTATTGGTGCACCACCACCAGTACCCCTCTAGCAAGGCAGCCACAACCCGCAGCAAACAGAAATCAGGAGGATGAGTACCCAAGGTCCAAAGGCGCAATGTCAATGATCCAAAATAAGGTGCTCGTCAAATAGGATCCAGAAGATGATCACACGACAAGTCAACATGGCAGTAACAATGCCACCACCCGCACCCGAGTATCTCCATTGGAACGAACAAAAAATTACATTTAGTAGAGCCGATCACCTGCTTCGAGTCCCGCGCCCGGGTCACTTAGCTCTAATAGTGGAGGAAAAAATTGGCGGGTTCGATATGAGCAAGGTTTTCATGGACGCAGGAAGTAGTATCAACCTAATCTACGCAAAAACCCTGCGGGCAATGAACTTTTCCGTGACAAATTTGGCGCCAACAGACACATCTTTCTATGACATAGTCCCAGGTAAATCTGAAATTCCTTTAGGCAAAATTTATCTTGACATTATTTTCGGATCAAAAGATAATTTTAGGTGCGAAAATCTCGAATTAGAAGTTATGGCCTAGCCATCACAATACCACGCGATCCTGGGGCGACCAGCCTTGGCACGGTTCATGGTTTTGCCACACTATGCATATATGGTAATGAAAATGCCAGCACCAAGAGGAATTATAACCATAAGGGGCATGTTCACCTGATCCGACAATTTTGATCGGGAATTCAATAAAATGTTTGAATCTTTTGGGATGGAAGCGGAATTTAAGAAGCTAAAAATCTCGACAGACACAGAGCCCTTAAAACATCATGGATCAACCCCGATCAAGCTTTCGACACTGCAAAGGATACACGACAAGTCCAGGTGCACCCCACGGATCCAAACACGATAACCTTTGTGGCTTCTAATCTTGGTCCCGCATAGGAAAGCACGCTCATCGAGTTCCTCCATGAGCACTAGGATATTTTTCCATGGTTACTAGCTGAGATGCCAGGAATTCCTAGGGAACTCACTAAGCATGCACTTAACTTAAACCCTGATACCAAACCGGTAACGCGGTCACTTTGCCATTTCACAGAACCCAAACGCAAGGCCATTGGAAAAGAACTTCATCGCCTGATAGACGCCAAATTTATCAAAGAACTCAAGAAAACAGAGTGGACCGCCAATCTAGTATGCGTCCCGAAGAAAAATACAAAGGAGTTACGCATGTGCATTGACTTCACCGCACTGACCAAACACTATCCAAAGGATCACCTCCCACTACCACGAATCGATCAAATAATCGATGCAACCGCGGGGTGCGCACATCTTTCCTTTCTATATGCATATTCAGGGCACCACCAAATTCTAATGACGGAGGAAGACCAGGGCAAAACAACATTTATCACACCTTATGGTGTATTATTCTACACAACAATGCCCTTCGGACTTAAAAATGTGGGTGCCACATATCAGCAGATGATGCAAACTAGCTAGGAAGCCAAATCAGAAAAATTGTACAGGTATATATCGATGTCGTCATACTTACAACAAAGCAAAGGTCGACCATTATTGATGATCTTCGAGAATCATTTGATAACCTCGCCAAACACTGCATCAAGCTCAACCCGATGAAGTGCTCCTTTGGAGTGTCTATGGGGAAACTCCTAGGGTACCTTGTATTAGAAAGAGGAATAGAGGCAAATCCCAAGAAAATACAGGCAATCCTCATGATGAAGAATCCATCAAATCTTCGTGGCATGCAACAATTGGTTGGACGAGTCGCGGCGCTCAGTTGATTTATCGCCTGCTTAGGCGAAAAAGCGTTACCATTTTACGCCCTTATGAAGAAATCAGATAAATTTGAGTGGATGGAGGAAGCCCAACAAGACTTTGAATACCTAAAGAAAACACTTTCGACATCCCCTGTCATTGTGTCACCACGAGAAAAAGAACCCCTGCTACTCTACATCGCTGCCACTAATCAAGTGGTAAGTACAGCTTTGGTCATCGAGCGACCCAAAGAAGGAAAAACTCATGGTGTCTAAAGACCAATTTATTTCCTAAGGTAGGTCCTCTCCCCATCCAAACAACGATATCGGCACTACCAAAAGCTAGCCTACGGAGTCTTCATGACAACACGCAAATTGCACCACTATTTTCAGAACACTCGATCATAGTAGTCAATGAGGCACCTATCTCCAATATCCTCAACAATATAGAAGCCACAGGGCGCGCCTCTCTATGGGGCATCAAGTTGTCCCCTCAAGATATCACGTACGAGAAGCGTAAAACAATTAAGTCCCTGGTTCTACCTGATTTCATTATTGAGTAGACATAACTACAATGTGTGGGTTCGCCAGACCTCTCCAGCAAATGGACAATATATTTTGATGGGTCCAAGAGGAGAGAAGGGGCAGTAGCCGGAGTTATACTAGTGTCACCTCAAGGCGATAAAATTCATTGTGTACATCGGATGAGTTTTGCAAACACGTCGAACAATGAAGCTGAATATGAGGCCATGTTGCACGGCATTCGTATGGCTAAAGCCTATGGTGCAACTCACCTAAAGATATTTGGTGATTCAAATCTTGTGGCACAACAAGCAATGAACAAGTGCAATGCCATCAGCGACAACATGATTGGTTACCGTGACTTGTACAACATAATGGAAGCCCAATTCGATGGGTGAGAAATATCGCACATAGGAAGGGAAAGCAACGAGGAGGCCGACAATTTGGCAAACATCTGATCTCTCTTCTTACCGGTACCACTCGGAGTTTTTTGGGAATAAATAACGAAACACCCATCAAAGCCAAAAGGGTTTCCGAGGTAATGGCGCCAAAATCACGCAAGAAGGTCAAGTCACAAAAAGACTCGGGGGCTATGCCAACACTCGAAAGCGTAGTAGAGGCCCTTGATTAAGAGCTAGAACCCGATGAAGTCATGATAATAAAACCCGCATGGATGCAGACATATGTGGCATACATGATGAGAGGAGAGCTCCCCGAAGATGTAACCGAAGCACGATGAATCACATGCTGATCTAAGGCTTTCTGGATCATTAAGCGGGAATTGTGCAAAAGAAACATTTCGGGCATGCTACAGTGATGTGTTACACCTGAAGAAGGGAAACTCATCCTTAAGGATATACATGAAGGGGTGTGTGTGTCCATCATGCCAACAGCCGAGCAATTGTGGCCAAGGCTTTTCGGGCAGGATTCTATTGGCTCACGGCACTATAGGACGCAAAAGATATCATGCGAACATGCGAAGCATGTTAGCGCTTTGCAACAAAACCCAATGTACCAGCCGCAGAACTTATACCCATACCTCTCGCCTAGCGGTTCACTCAATGGGGGCTTGACATGGTGGGAAAACTTCACAAATCTTCGCCAGGAGGACACATCTTTCTGCTAGTAGCAGTTGACAAATTTACAAAATGGATTGAAGCAATGCCCGTCACCAGTCAAGATGGAACTTCGGCTGTGAATTTGATCAAGTCAATAGTGTTCCGGTTTGGGGTGCCCAATAGCATCATCACCGACAATGGAACTAACTTCACCTTCAACGAGTTCAAGGAATACTGCAAGGAGATGGGTATAAAGTTAAGCTACGCTTCAGTTTCCCACCTGTAGACTAACGGGCAAGTAGAAAAGGCCAATGGGCTCGTCACCAGTGGTATCAAGAAAAGACTATTGGCACCACTCGACATAGCAAAGAGAGCTTGGGTAGATGATTTACCCTCTGTCCTATGGAGCCTACGCACCAACCCAAACAATGCAACATAAGAAACACCTTTCTTTCTGGTCCACAGTGCGTAAGCCGTCCTTCTAGTCAAAGTAACTCATGAATCTCCTCGAGTCGCCAAATATGATGAGGAAGCATCCCAAGAAGCACTCGAAGATGATGTCGACGCACTCGACGAAGCTCACGACATCGATTTACAAAGAGCAACCATCTATCATCAGAATATACGCAACTCCATAGCCGTTGACTACGTCCCATGTCCTTCGTCGTAGGGGACCTGGTCCTTTGCCTCAAGCAAGATGGTCACCGTAAGCTAGAATCACCATGGGAAGGGGCTTATATCATCATAGAAGTGATCCTTGGTGAGGGATATCGGCTCCAAGACAAAAAAAACAAGAGTCAAGTACTCCAATCCATGGAATGTTGCACAGCTGCGACGCTTCTATGCTTAGAAACTTATTTTTCTACAATTTACATTGAATAAAGTCCAACGGCCAGGCAACTACGCCAAAATATGTACCCTCATCTTCAGCTTTAGAGTAAAAGAAAAGTTCTTCAAAACTTATCTTTAGTTTTCTTATTCAAGTACTCGGGGGCTTCATCAGTAGAACATATTTATTCATGATGCTTGTCCAAGTTGCTGCTACAATATCAGATTAACAAACAAAAAGAGTAACATAAGAAATAAAACTATGAGCCTATGTCCCGATGCAAGCATCCGAACATAGCCTCGTGGGCTACTTCCATCGGGAGCATTGTCGCGCACCCAATAAAAGACTACACTCTATAGACGAGGTCAAGCATGACCCGACGAAATATTATCCTCGTGTGTTGAAAACACACCTGATAAAACTCCGATGGAGTCTAAAAAAATAAATGTATATGAACCTATGAGTATTACATCATTTTATCCTTAAACGGTTCCTCCCATCAGGAGCGTTTATATACCTCACCTGAGAAAATAAGAACCTGATAACTTCAGCAATTTCAACTGGCAAACACGGCAGTCGATAAAATCTGAAAAAATCTCAGATCGCACCTGACATGATAATAAGTCTGAATGCCTATCCAAGACATGAAGGTAAGACCCCTGGATTTATCATGTTTGGCCTGGTAACCGCACATGAATGCACTCTGCTAGTAAATTATCCGTATCAATGGTACGATGAAAAATTCCGATGGACGCGTTGGGTACCCGAAATAATAGAATTGGAATTCAGTATTCAATAAGACCTCAATAGCCCAAACTGAATTATGCCAGCAAACTCCGAGTTCAATCCTAGAGACTTGAATTTGATGTAGGTTCATGGTGTTTTTGCCGTGGAGCAATTAACAGATTCCCGATCCATCGGATGCATCATACCTGTTATACCAAATCCCTACAATGATTAAAACAAAAGAAAATAAATGTATTTCATAAAATAAAAACTTCGGCTTATGGCAAAAATTGTCTTTGAGACTCAACACGAATCCGTGATTCGGATTGAGTCTCCGGGGCTACTGACATGGGTATGCCCAAGAGGAAGGGGCTTGTTTGTCTACGGTACCAAAGTTGGCATGCCAGCGCATGGCGGTACCTAAGTTTCCTGAAATTACCGCGTTTCGAAAAGTTGGACCACCAACTACTGAGAGGGGCCATTTCGAGGCAAACTCATCTCACCCCTGCCAAATTCAAACATTCCGTTAAACTGCCCCGTGAAGTAGACAGTCGGGACCCTCATGTCGGTCATCTGTCCATGACGTGGGCGCCAACACGGCAACCTCTTAGGCAAACCGAGCAGCTAAGTGGATTGGATGCATTGACCAATTTCACAAATCCATTCCCAGCTTTCCCCTAGCACCGGCGACGTCGGAATCCACCCTCCAGGTAGGACGATCCCTTCGGACATTTGACTTCCGGCGCCAAGTTGCTGCGCCCAGTCACTGATCCCGAGCTCCAATGGCGCATGTCGTAGCCGCTGTTGCGAGGCTCTAGCCCGCCTCCGCCGCCGACGAGCCGAGCAGCTCGGAGGATGGCAGATCCTACTATCAAGAAAGAAGAAGTTATGTCTACAAGCAGGTGATATACCCTTCTCTTTGCTATTCACACTAGTTACAACTGCTAGCTAGCTACTGAACCTCAAATTGTTTGTTAGCCCAACGCTGACAAACATATTTTGGCCACAGTTTTCTGTCAAGTGGGATCTGTGCGGACCCCCCTTACCTGGTTACGGTAGTCCTCTATAGGTACGACTCTAAGGGCAAGAGGTATGGACACCATTGTTTGACGATGGAAGAAGCGCCTGCGCAGATCTGCACTATATCTGGTATGGTTGCTGCTCTGCGTAATCATGTTGAATTATGGCCGAAGCAGACTACAAAGTTCAGCTTCATGGATGAACGTGGCATCATGGTTCCTATAACGTGTGACAGTCAGCTAATTGGGTTGATGCAAAGGTATGCTTCGGCTGCCATGTTTGAGCTGAAATGTGATGTACTAGATGTGGAAGCTGCTGCAACTGGGAGTCGCCCTTCTATTCTTGGACAAGGTGGTTGCTCGAACCCAATTAGCTCTTGGTAAGCAAAGGTCTCTTGGGGTTCGCATGTTTGTGCTGAATTGTAATTTTTGTTTTATTTACTCTGTAGATATTGGGCAGTTATGCAACAGTCTTGTTTCTTTGACAGGAAGCACCGCAAGGTTAGAAACATGACTATCGGGTCAGTCATTTTGCTGCCCGAAGAAATTAAAAACGAGTGGAAAGATGTCATTTTGCTGCCCGAAGAAATTAAAAACGAGTGGAAAGATGATGCTGGACACGATTCTGGTGCCCATTGTCCCGGCGATGCAGAGTACGTGAAGCTAAGAAAATTGGCACCGAGGAAGAGGAAGAAGGCAGGAAATGAAGAAGCCATTGGACGTGAAGGCTTGGCACACAGGCTGCGGAAGAAGGCTTCTGGCAATGAAGATGCATAGTAATGTGTTGAACTTGAACCTATATATGTAATTTTGTTAAATTCTGATCGCTCTGTGTGTGGCACGTTACTGGGTAAAACAATCTACCCATGTTTTTTGAGTAAAATGTACCACGACTTAGGGTTTGGAAACGCCCGAGTCAGTAGTTGAATCCGATTGTGATTGTGCCACTACTATCTGAAAACAAGGATCCACCGGTTCAACGATTGCTGAGGGGCAGGAGGTCTCCAAATATGACGGAATGTAAGTGGCACAGAAATAAATTATTTAAGCTACAACACTCCACGAAGAAGCAACTTATTTCAGATGCTGCACAACGACATGGCAACATAAATAGCAATGTTCTCACCGATAATGCCTAGATGAGGAGGAAATGGGTACCACTTTCTGGCCTAATCTTGAGCCCGTCTATCTCACCGCCTCTCTGCTCCTGCATCCCCTGCATCTGGTGAAGCTCCCGGATCTCCAGTAACCGAGTGTACGTGCTTCCACTTTATAAATTGTGGTTGTGCCATTTGCATGCGCCACAATCCACGTAGATTACATTTAAACAAACCACCAATGTTAGAATACCCTAGTAGAAAAGGTGTCTTTGGTCCACGGTCACGTTCCCAATCCGGGACAGAGATCTAAATCGAGGCAGAAATTGATCTAAATCACAAATTCTTCCACAAATTAATCGAGACAGAGATCTAAATCGAGGCATTTCATTACTTCAACCACAAATTCTTCTAAACAAAGGTGCGATTTCACATCCTACATTAATTCAACCACTAGTCAACAATTTCACTTCCGCAGCCACTGTCCTACGAGCCGTCGGTTTCCTCGTCGCTGTCAGACGGAATACCAATGATGTCCGCATTGTTCGCGAGACAGAGCACCTCTTCGCGTCGAGCGGCGGTGATGACGGTATACTTAGTCCGTCCAGGGACGGACCAGAACCTCTCCCGCCCTTGTCGGTTGCGGAGATCCCGGTGCACCACGCGCCCATCAACGATGCGGTTGCCAATCTTGGCCTTTTGCTCCTTCTCGAACAGCGCCGGCCAATACGGGCTGGCCGCCATGTACCGGGGCAGCGCCCATCTTTGACGCGGGCATCTGGTGGCGGCGCGCCACGATTTCGCTCTCCATCTCGGCTCGGCCAGGTAGCGGAGCCACCGGCACCCCCGCAGAGCTGATGCTGTTGGAGATATGCCCAAGAGGCAATAATAAAGTGGTTATTATTATATCTTTATGTTTATGATAAATGTTTACATCCCATTGGGTATTCTAGAAGGTTTCGGAATACCACCGCTTCGTAACTGGGTGGTCATAAAGGTGTCATTGGGTATTCTGAAAGTATGTGTTGAAGCGCATGGACCAAGATTGGGATTTGTCCATCCATATGACGGATAGATATGCTCTAGGCCCTCTCGGTGGAATGTCATCTAGTTAGCTTGCAAGCATGTGACTGGGTCACAAGGGATGACATATCACGGAACGAGTAAAGAGTACTTATCAGTAACGAGGTAGAACTAGGTATGGAGATGCCGACGATCAAACCTCGGATAAGTATAGTATCGCGTGACAAAGGGAATTGGTTTCGTATGTAAATGGTTCAATCGATCACGAAGTCATCGTTGAGTATGTGGGAGCCATTATGGATCTCCAGGTCCAGTTGATGGTTATTGATAGGAGATGTGTCTCTGTCATGTCTACATATTCACGAACCGTAGGGTGACACACTTAAGGTTCGAAGTTGTTTTAAGTAGATATGGAATGTGCGTTGGAGACCGAATGTTGTTCGGAGTCTCGGAATGGATCCGGGACATCACGAGGAGATCCGGAATGGTCCGGAGAATAAGATTCATATATTGGAGATCATTTTCTGAGTTAGGAAATGTTCCGGAGTATTTGTATGAGGGTTCTAGAAGGTTTCGGAATGTTCCGGAATGTTCTGGAAGGTTTCTTGGAGTTTGCTTTAAAACCAAGGAAGGGATCAAGGAGTCCTGGTGGGTCAAGACTAGGAGTCGTGGGGGAGGAGGACTCCTCCCCCTACTCCCCAATCCGCCGGCCTAGAGGGAAGGGGAGTCCTACAAGGACTCCCCCTCCCATGGCGCCTCACCCCCCTTAAATAGAGGGGCAGGGGCGCCCCCTCCACCCCTGCTCCCATAACACCCAATCTCTGCCGCCTCTCTCCTCCACCTTTCTTCTGCACAGGCATAGGCGAAGCCCTGCAGAATTCTCTACTCCACCACCACCACCACGCCGTCGTGCTGCTGGGATTCCGTGGAGAAGATCTACTACCTCCGCTGCTCGCTGGAACAGGGAGAGGAAGGTCTGCTTCGACTCCGCACGTGTGACCGACTGCGGAAGCGCTGCCGAAACGCGGCGCCGGAAGGATCGTGAACTTGACCGACTGCGGGAGCGCTGCCCGAACGCGACGCCGGAAGGATCGTCCACACGATCTTGAGATCGGCAAGTGATCGACTACATCAACCACGGGATCTAATCTCGTTAATGCTTTCGGATCTACGAGGGTTAGTTCCTTTCTATCTCGTTGCTCATGTCTAATAGATTAGATCTTGGCTTTTATCTAGATTAGATCTGGGTTTTGTTCGTTCTTGCGGTAGAAATTTTTTGTTTTCCATGCTACGAACCCATCAGTGGTATCAGAGCCGTATCTATGCGTAGATCTGTTGCACGAGTAGAACACAACACAATGTTTTTGTGGGCGTTGATGCTTTTGTTGTCGGTGTCTTAGCGTGTACTTTGCATCTTGCGGCATGGTGGGATGAAGCGGCTCGGGCTAACATTACATGTCATCGCACATGAGACTTGCTCCACGCTTGACGTGCAACTTGCTTTGCACAAGTGGCTTTGCGGGTGTCTGTCTCTCCCACCATAGTTAAGATTCAATTTACAATGAGCATCTGACAACACTTGTATCAACGTTGTGGTCCATGTTCGTAGGTAAGATCGGTCTTATGCGAAAGCCCCAAACCACGTAAAACATGCAAAGAAAATTAGAGGCGTCTAACTTGTTTTTGCAGGGGTTTTGTGATGTGATATGGCCATCATGTGATTATGATTATATTTGATGTATGCAATGATCCTTGTTGTAATATGGCAACTGGCAGGAGCCTAATGGTTGTCTTTTATTCTGTTAAGACCTGCGTGTCTATTCATCTTGTAATAGCTTTATTCCAAGTAGTTGTAATAGTTACTAGTGATGATGGACAACCATGAAGCGGCGCCACTGACCTTGACGCAATGCTGGTGATGATGGAGATCATGTTCGTGCTTTGGAGATGGAGATCAAAGGCGCAAGAAGAAAGGGCCATATCATATCACACTTATTATGAATTGCCTGTGATGTTAATCCTTTATGCATCTTGTATTGCTTAGATCGCGACGGTAGCATTATAAGATGATCCCTCTCACTAAATATCAAGTAATAAAGTGTTCATCCTTAGTTGGCACCGTTGCTAAGACTCGTCGTTTCGAAGCATCTCGTGATGATCGGGTGTGATAGACTCTACGTGTGCATACAACGGGTGCAAGCCAGATTTTCACATGCAAAAACTAAGGTTTAACCTTGACGAGCCTAGCATGTACATACATGGTCTCGGAACACGGAATACCGAAAGCTAAAGCATTAATCATATGGATGATATGATGAACATGTTGATTGTTCGCCTTTAAAACTACATCATCTCACGTGATGATCGGACTTGGTGTAGTGGATTTGGTTCATGTAATCACTAAAACAACTCGAGGGATGTTGTTTTGAGTGGGAGTTCATTTGTAATTTGGATTAGTCGAACTCAATTTATCATAAACACAATCAAAGTGAATTTGCATAGTTTGTTGTAGTCATTGGCATCCGTTCACCACCTTACGCTTAGTTATAGTTGAGATAGTGGAACTATAGAAATTTTGGATATTTACTTTATGAACTGGTATCGTATTGTTTTGAATGTCAATTTAAAGTTTATAAGTCCTATTGCAAACTTTCAGCAAACTCTATTTACTCCATGAAGTTTAATAGATAGTATTAAATCAAGAGTAACAATTCCAGTGTTAGTATCTAATGTATCATGTTTGCCTCCATGATTCTTGATACTCAAAAGATTGTTTTTAATATCAAGTTTATCTAAGAGCTGAAAGCAATGTTTCAGAAACCATCATATGTGAAAGGTATTGCGATATCTAAAACAATGTGATGGTTACAACATGACAGAGTATACGTCCTCATATTTGATGAGAATTTGTGAAGGTTGGAGACGCTAGTCGTCCTAATCCTCCAAAGGTTTTGAAAAAGAAACATTATACTCGCAATTCACCTTTATAAGCTATAGCAGCTTGATCATGAAAGTTGTCATGATAAGGATGAATAGAAGATGTAAGTAAAATGTTTATTACACTAAAAGATTACTAAAGAATGGAATTTTGAAAGAATGCCAAACATTTGATGAAGGTGATCCACTTCAAAGTGAAGTCCAAAGGTATTGGTATTTGACTATACACACTTTGTACTATATGTCATGTGAATGACACCACTATTGATGTTGATAGATTCTTTTAAAAGAAAAGGAATTGCTGAAAGAGAATCTATAAAATATTTGGCAGAAAATAAAAGGTTGGAGATGTCCAACTTAGGCATATAGAAGATATACATGTTATGGTTGTATTCCTTACTTGTTAAACAATGTGGTTCTGAGGTATTGGATACCGAATTGGTTGGTATGAAGTGTCATACAGGACAACACAATTCATGAACTGCAATGGCCTAAGTAACTAGCAAGAGAATATGTGATGATGTTCATCGAAAACAAACAAAGGGTTGTTGTGTTGCTCGTTAACATCAAAGCTTGCCTTCAAGATTTGTTTCAATAATTGTTATTTTGATCAGGTATTATGACGACAAAAGGTTGTTCAAATAATTACCGTATTCCATAATAGATGGATAATATACAAGTCTGGTAGGAGAAATAACGACCATAAAACTAATGCTAAAATGTCGCAAGACAAATGATTGAAAGATCACTTATGAAGTGACATCGCTGTTTAAATTATATTTGAAAGAAAACATGAAGAAACTCCATGTTGATGGAATTTTTGGAGTCTTTGAATTTGATCAAATGACGCTTGTGATACTTTCCTAGAGATAATTAAAACTCCGTTCATAGGCCAAAAGAGGAACGGACGACTAACTGATTGGAATTTGTACATACTGATGTATATAGTCCATTATGTGTAGTCATGGACGATGGATTTCAACTTCATATGCTTTCTCCGAAGATTTGAGTGAGTATATCTATATACTTACTCAATAAGGAAGAAGTATGAAACATTTGAAAAATGTTCAAAAACTTTCAAGATGAAGTGGAAAATCATTGTAACAAGAAAATAAAAGAGTTTATGATTGGATCATAAAGAAAGATATTTGAGTTACAAGTTTAGCAAAACACCTAAGATTTGAGGAATCGTTCCATGGATTTGCATTTCCCAAAACACCATAGGAGTATGGAGTGTTCAAGATATGTAATGAAACCTTGTTTGACATGGTAAGATCAAAGGTGTCATTTATAAAACTGCCATTATATATTAAAGATTAAAGCTTTAGTGACTACCGCTTTTACACTGAAAAGAGCTCCATCGTGATCCATTGAAATGACACCATATGAGTTATGGTTTGGGATAAAACCCGAATTGTTTTTTCTTAAATTTTGGTATGTTATGCATAAGTAAAATGTTTACAACCAAAGTCGGATAAGCACGTCTTTGTAGGTTATCCCAAAGAATTTATTGGGAATTTCTCCATAACACCGAGGACAAAAGAGTTTGTCGCTTGGAACGTCAAGTTTCTTGAGAAGGAATTTTTCGTGAAAAGTTAAGTGGGAGGACAATAGAACTTTGATAAGGTTGTTGAACCTTAGCTATATGTGCTGAGTACCGTAGCGCCGGAAAGTGTCCCGGTGGCGGCCACAATGCTCATGGCTCTCGTGATTACAAAAGGTGTGATCTCGGAGATTAGAGTTCCTATAGAACCGTGTGGGTCGGTAAGAATCAAATAGTAAGATTTGATAAGCAAGTCGTTATTGTTTTGACAATGATGAACCGACTACATGCAAAGAAGCGATGATGGGCCCTGACTCCATAAAATGACTAGAAGTCATGGAATCCGTGATAGTGTCCACACACGAGAAATCAAGTTTCTGAACTTAGAAGACCCTCCGAAAAGGCGTGAAGCCTATCGGTCGTGTTTGGATCTATAAAGAAATAGACATGGATGTTTCAAATCTATGAAATAGTCGACATGTCGGAAAGAGTTTACGACAATGTTCAAGGAATTGACTATGATAAGATTTGATCTTTCATAGCGATATTTAGTCTAGACGGATTAATGTAGCAACCACTACATATATTTTGGTATATGGTAGTTGAACAAACAAAACAAGTTCTTCTAATAGAATGGTTACCTAGGACGTGTACATGACACGATCCAAAGGGTTTTGTTAAATTAAAAGGATGCTAAAAGAGTATGCAAAACTTCAATGGTTGAAGTAAACATAGCGGAGTTGGAATCTTCACCATGATGAAACTGTTAAAAGAGTTTAAATTCATCGGAGATGATGAAGATGCTTGCATTTGCAAGAAATTAAGTGGGAGCGCTAAGACATATTTCTAATACATTTATGTGAAAGACATATTGTTGATTGGAAATGATGTATCTTTTATTGACACAGGTTAAGAATTTCATTTCAATGAAATACTTAGGCATAACCCAAATTAGGCATCAATGTCTATATGGATAGATTGAGGCGCTAATATGATTTTGCCAAATGTACATAGATAAGATGTTGAATGAGTTCAATATGGAAACAACAAGAAAGGTTCTTGACGCACGGAAAGGACTGAATCAAGATTCGAGTGTGTTGACATGAGATTCAAGTGTTTTGACACTTGGTGAAATCACAAGAATATTTTGATCAATCATTCTTTGAGATGTACACATCCAGATATGTCCTATGCTCTAAATGTTATGAGCATATACCAGAATGATTCATAAGATGATCATTGGAAAATAGTAAAGATATTCTTATGAGCTTTGGAAGAACTAAGAATATATCATGTATAAGTGACAAATCATTAAAGGTAGTTCATTATAAAGTGTTACATTGATACTAGTTTTGTCACAAGATGCAAATTAAGTTTATCTCAATTTAAACTATGGGTGGCACAATGTAATGGAAAGGAAGTTCCATAACGGATTTGGTTGAAATACCAAAGTTAAAACATTGTGACAGATACTACAACAAAAGGGCTAAGTATATAACTGCTATAGTAGTAGCAAAGGAGGGCATTTGCGTCAAGTAGTTTGTTATCAAACTAGGTGTGGTTCCTAGCAGGCTAATACTATGAAGATATATTGTGTGACAATAATATCAACATATTTTGAGCCGAAGGAACTAAAGGTCTCACCAAAGGACCAAATTTATACAATGCCATCTCATTGGAGAATGAGTAATGCGTAGAGACGCAAGGACATGCAAATACACATGGACCTGGAAGTGTCAGATCCGAAGATTATGTTTACCACTAGCAATAGTGTCTATACAACACCAGAAAGCCATAGGTGTTGAATGCACAAGTTTTTAACTAGATTATTGACTCTACTGCAAGTGGGAGACTGTTGGAGATATGCCCAAGAGGCAATAATAAAGTGGTTATTATTATATCTTTATGTTTATGATAAATGTTTACATCCCATGCTATAATTGTATTATTAGGAAACACTAATACATGTGTGTTTTGTAAACATAAAAAAGAGTCCCTAGTAAGCCTCTTGTTGAACTAGCTTGTTGATTAATTGATGATCATGGTTTCCTGATCATGGACATTAGGATGTGATTAATAACAAGGTTATATCATTAGGAGAATGATGTGATGGACACACACCCATAGTAAGCGTAGCATAAGATCAAGTCATTAAGTTCGTATTGCTGTAAGCTTTTAAATGCATAGTAACCTAATCCCTCGACCATGAGGTTATGTTAATCACCATCACCGGATGGATACTTTGATGACATCAAACACCGCTTCATAACTGGGTGGTCATAAAGGTGTCATTGGGTATTCTGAAAGTATGTGTTGAAGCGCATGGACCAAGATTGGGATTTGTCCATCCATATGACGGATAGATATGCTCTGGGCCCTCTCGGTGGAATGTCATCTAGTTAGCTTGCAAGCATGTGACTGGGTCACAAGGGATGACATATCACGGAACGAGTAAAGAGTACTTATCAGTAACGAGGTAGAACTAGGTATGGAGATGCCGACGATCAAACCTCGGATAAGTATAGTATCGCGTGACAAAGGGAATTGGTTTCGTATGTAAATGGTTCAATCGATCACGAAGTCATCGTTGAGTCTGTGGGAGCCATTATGGATCTCCAGGTCCCGTTGATGGTTATTGATAGGAGATGTATCTCTGTCATGTCTACATATTCACGAAACGTAGGGTGACACACTTAAGGTTCGAAGTTGTTTTAAGTAGATATGGAATGTGCGTTGGAGACCGAATGTTGTTCGGAGTCTCGGAATGGATCCGGGACATCACGAGGAGATCCGGAATGGTCCGGAGAATAAGATTCATATATTGGAGATCATTTTCTGAGTTAGGAAATGTTCCGGAGTATTTGTATGAGGGTTCTAGAAGGTTTCGGAATGTTCCGGAATGTTCTGGAAGGTTTCTTGGAGTTTGCTTGAAAACCAAGGAAGGGATCAAGGAGTCCTGGTGGGTCAAGACTAGGAGTCGTGGGGAAGGAGGACTCCTCCCCCACTCCCCAATCCGCCGGCCTAGAGGGAAGGGGAGTCCTACAAGGACTCCCCCTCCCATGGCGCCTCACCCCCCTTAAATAGAGGGGCAGGGGCGCCCCCTCCACCCCTGCTCCCATAACACCCAATCTCTGCCGCCTCTCTCCTCCACCTTTCTTCTGCACAGGCATAGGCGAAGCCCTGCAGAATTCTCTACTCCACCACCACCACCACGCCGTCGTGCTGCTAGGATTCCGTGGAGAAGATCTACTACCTCCGCTGCTCGCTGGAACGGGGAGAGGAAGGTCTACTTCGACTCCGCACGTGTGACCGACTGTGGAAGCGTTGCCAAAACACGGTGCCGGAAGGATCGTGAACTTGACCGACTGCGGGAGCGCTGCCGGAACGCGACGCCCGAAGGATCGTCCACACGATCTTGAGATCGGCAAGTGATCGACTACATCAACCACGAGATCTAATCTCGTTAACGCTTTCAGATCTACGAGGGTTAGTTCCTTTCTATCTCGTTGCTCATGTCTAATAGATTAGATCTTGGCTTTTATCTAGATTAGATCTGGGTTTTGTTCGTTCTTGCGGTAGAAATTTTTTGTTTTCCATGCTACGAACCCATCAGATGCGCCATCCGTGGGGCACCTTCGCGGCTGGCGGCGCGAGGATGTCGAAGTTCGCGAACATCACCGCCTCGTACAAGTTCAGATCGGGCATCTCCATGGCGGCGCGGTGGATATTGGAGAGGACGAGGGGATGGATGACGAAGCGACGCGCTGTGGCGCCTCCTATTTGTACACGAGGACAACGAAGTGACGGTCAGACAAAAGAAGTAATGTGGGGTCGGACAAAAGAAGTAATGCGGGGTCAGAGCAATTTTTTTCCTCCCTGGAATCCGGGACCAATAGTTCAGACCACTAGGTCAACAAGTACAGATATTACAACTTAAAAAGGCATGGAGCTTAAGCTAAATAGAACTAGTTATCACACATCTCCTTGATCTTCCTAATCTTGGCCTGATGCGCATCTTCCTGCGAGAGCAAGGATCGAATTGTCTGCTCCTTCCTTTTAGCATCTTCCTTGCACAGCTTCAATTGTTTCTCTTCATTTTTCCTCATGCACTTGGCAATACTCGTAGTTGTGTACTGCAGGACTTTGGCCTGGTGGAGATCATTCCTTGCTTGAGTCAGTTCTTGCTCTGCTTTAGCCTTCAGGGCCAACGCCGCGTCCCTCTCCTTCTCGACTTTGATAACCTTGTCTTGCACCCACCTGAGATCTCGCTTATGCTTGGTCGTGTCAACTGGTTCACATAGCTTCGTATCAACACTGTCAAGAAGTGAGCTGAATACGGATTCTTTCAACTCGACAGTCATTTCCCATAGTTTGTCCAGCGTTTTCTGCATCGATTTGGGCCACTCTGGATCTACCCATTTGACAACACCGCAACTTCCGCCTTGCCTCATTGCATGATGTCCTTGACACCGTAGAAACCTCCTGCATGTGCTTCGTCCTTCGAACGCTACAAATTTAGCGGGCACATATCCATGTTTACATAACAGAGTACTGTATTCATCCTCTAAACCGTGATAGTCAGAGTCATACATCGTTTGGTTGGCCTAACACATCATACGCGCATGAGTAAACAGATTAGATCTAGCTCAAAAAATAGATAACTGGCCACAAATGATAGAAATAGAGATGAGATGACTCACATCGAAATCACCGTCCCTGTCGTCACAACGCATTTCCTCGCCGTCTCCCCTTGAACCCATGGCGAGAGGGGAGGGGGTGGCTGCCGGAGAGGGGATTGGGATGGAGGCGCCGTCGGCTTGCGGCTACGGCAGGATGGGAGTGAAGTGGGGAAAGTGGCTTCAAGGGTAAGGAAGAGAAATACGGGGAGGAAGAGAAGTAATGGGGACGTGACACTGGGATGTGGCCCCCTGAACTCGTGAGACGTGACACTCGCAACAGGGGAGCGCCCGGTGTTGCCAGTTTGTCCAGAGCAAGCGTGGCCAATCATGTCGCAGAACAGCCTATCTATGGATCGCTCTCATGAAGACCATCCTAATCGTCCAAGCACCCCAATCGAATGGTATGTAACAATTGTCAAGCAGAACAACTGTGTTAGGGCGTGCCTTCTAGAAGACTCGGTCTAACGGCTACCCATGCAATGACACTGGTGTATCCATGCGTGGTTTGTGAAAAGAACAGACATGCAATCACACTAGGTGGATCCATATGTAGTTTATGGAAGTAACAGACATGTAATTACTCTGGCTGTGATTCATGAAAAGAACAGACATGCAATGACATTGCTGGATCCATGTGTGGTTCATGGGAAGAACACACATCCAATGACACTTGTGGACTCTAGATGTGGTTCATGAAAAGAACAGATATGCAATGACACGGGTGGATCCATATGTGGTTTGTCAGGAGAACACACATGCAATGACACTAGGTGTGGTTCATGAAAAGAACAGACATGCAATGACACTGGTGGATCCTTATGTGGTTTATGAGAAGAACAGACATGCAATGACACTGGTATATCCTTATGTGGTCCATGAAAAGAATTGACATGCAATGACACTAGGTGTGGTTCATGAAAAGAATAGACATGCAATGACTCTAGTTGTGGTTCAAGAAAAGAACACACATGCAATGACACTAGGTGTGGTTCATGAAAAGAACAGACATGCAATGACACTGGTGGATCCTTATGTGTGGTTCATGAAAAGAACAGACATGCAATGACACTAGTGGATCCTTATGTGGTTTGTTTAGAAGAACACACATGCAATGACACTGGGTGTGGTTCATGAAAAGAACATACATGCAATGACACTGGTGGATCCGTATGTGGTTTGTTTAGAGGAATAGACATGCAATGACACCGGTGGATCCACGTGTGGTTCATGAGAAGAACACACATCCAATGACATTGGTAGATCCTTATGTGGTTCATGAAAAGAACAGACATGCAGAGACACCGGGTGTGGTTCATGAAAAGAACAGACATGCAATGGCACTGGGTGTGGTTCATGAAAAGAACAGACATGCAATGACTCTAGCTGTGGTTCATGAAAAGAACACACATGAAATGACACTGGGTGTGGTTCATGAAAAGAACAGACATGCAATGACACTGGTGGATCCTTATGTGTGGTTCATGAAAAGAACAGACATGCAATGACACTGGTGGATCCTTATGTGGTTTGTTTAGAAGAACACACATGCAATGACACTGGGTGTGGTTCATGGAAAGAACAGACATGCAATGACACTAGTGGATTCTTATGTGGTTTGTTTAGAGGAAAAGACATGCAATGACACCGGTGGATCCACGTGCGGTTCATGAGAAGAACACACATCCAATGACACTGGTGGATCCTTATGTGGTTCATGAAAAGAACAAACATGCAGTGACACTGGGTGTGGTTCATGAAAAGAACAGACATGCACTGACACTGGGTGTGGTTCATGAAAAGAACAGACATGCAATGACACTGATGGATCCTTATGTGGTTCATGAAATGAACATACATGCAATGACAATGGTAGATCCTTATATGGTTTGTTTAGAAGAACACGCATGCAATGACACTAGGTGTGGTTCATGAAAAGAACAGACATGCAATAACACTAGTGGATCCTTATGTGGTTTGTTTAGAGGAACAGACATGCAATGACACCGGTGGATCCATGTGTGGTTCATGAGAAGAACACACATCCAATGACACTGGTGGATCCTTATGTGGTTTGTTTAGAGGAACATACATGCAATGACACCGGTGGATCCTTATGTGGTCTATCTAGAGGAACACACATGCAATGACACCGGGTGCGGTTCATGAAAAGAACAGACATGCAATGACTTATGTGGTTTGTTTAGAAGAACACACATGAAATGACACTGGGTGTGGTTCATGAAAAGAATAGACATGCAATGCCACTGGTGGATCCCTATGTGGTTTGTTTAGAAGAACACACATGCAATGACACTGGGTGTCGTTCATGAAAAGAACAGACACGCAATGACACTGGTGGATCCTTATGTGGTTTGTTTAGAGGAACAGACATGCAATGACACCGGTGGATCCACGTGTGGTTCATGAGAAGAACACACATCCAATGACACTAGTAGATCCTTATGTGGTTCATGAAAAGAACTGACATGCAGTGACGCTAGGTGTGGTTCATGAAAAGAACAGACATGCAATGACACTGGGTGTGGTTCATGAAAAGAACAGACATGGAATGGCACTGGTGGATCCTTATGTGGTTCATGAAAATAATAGACATGCAATGACACTGGTGGATCCTTATGTTGGTCATGAAAAGAACAAACATGCAATGACACTGGTGGATCCTTATGTGGTTTGTTTAGAAGAACACACATGCAATGACACTGGGTTTGGTTCATGAAAAGAACAGACATGCAATGACACTAGTGGATCCTTATGTGGTTTGTTTAGAGGAACAGACATGCAATGACACCGGTGGATCCTTATGTGTGGTTCATGAAAAGAACAGACATGCAATGACACTAGTGGATCCTTATGTGGTTTGTTTAGAAGAACACAAATGCAATGACACTGGGTGTGGTTCATGAAAAGAACAGACATGCAATGACACTAGTGGATCCGTATGTGGTTTGTTTAGAGGAACATACATGCAATGACACCGGTGGATCCTTATGTGTGGTTCATGAGAAGAACACACATCCAATGACACTGGTGGATCCTTATGTGGTTCATGGAAAGAACAAACATGCAGTGACACTGGGTGTGGTTTGTTTAGAAGAACACACATGCAATGACACTTGTGGATCCTTATGTGGTTTGTTTAGAGGAACATACGTGCAATGACACCGGTGGATCCACGTGTGGTTGATGAGAAGAACACATATCCAATGACACTGGTGGATCCTTATGTGGTTCATGAAAAGAACAAACATGCAGTGACATTGGGTGTGGTTTGTTTAGAAGAACACACATGCAATGACACTAGGTGTGGTTCATGAAAAGAACAGACATGCAATGACACTGGTGGATCCTTATGTCGTTTTTTTAGAGGAACAAACATGCAATGACACCAGTTGATCCATGTGTGGTTCATGAAAAGAACACACATCCAATGACACTGGTGGATCCTTATGTGGTTTGTTTAGAGGAACAGACATGCAATCACACCGGTGGATCCTTATGTGGTCTTTCTAGAGGAACACACATGCAATGACACCGGGTGTGGTTCCTGAAAAGAACAGACATGCAATGACTTATGTGGTTTGTTTAGAAGAACACACATGCCACGATACTGGGTGTGGTTCATGAAAAGAACAGACAGGCAATGACATTGGTGGATCCTTATGTGGTTTGTTTAGAAGAACACACATGCAATGACACTGGGTGTGGTTCATGAAAAGAATAGACACGCGACGACACTGGTGGATCGTTATGTGGTTTGTTTAGAGGAACAGACATGCAATGACACTGGTGGATCCATGTGTGGTTCATGAGAAGAACACACATCCAATGACACTGGTAGATCCTTATGTGGTTCATGAAAAGAACTGACATGCAGTGACACTGGGTGTGGTTCATGAAAAGAACAGACATGCACTGGCACTGGGTGTGGTTCATGAAAAGAATAGACATGAAATGACACTGGTGGATCCTTATGTGGTTCATGAAAAGAACCGACATGCAATGACACTGGTGGATCCTTATGTGTTCATGAAAAGAACAGACATGCAATGACACTGATGGATCCTTATGTGGTTTGTTTAGAAGAACACACATGCAATGACACTGGGTGTCGTTCATGAAAAGAACAGACACGCAATGACACTAGTGGATCCTTATGTGGTTTGTTTAGAGGAACATACATGCAATGACACCGGTGGATCCACGTGTGGTTCATGAGAAGAACACACATCCAATGACACTAGTAGATCATTATGTGGTTCATGATAAGAACACATATCCAATGACACTGGTAGATCCTTGTGTGGTTCATGAAAAGAACAGACATGCAATGACACTGGTGGACCCTTATGTGGTTTGTTTAGAAGAACACACATGCAATGACACTAGGTGTGGTTCATGAAAAGAACAGACATGCAACAACACTGGTGGATCCTTATGTGGTTTGTTTAGAGGAACAAACATGCAATGACACCGGTGGATCCATGTGTGGTTCATGAGAAGAATACACATCCAATGACACTGGTGGATCCTCATGTGGTTTGTTTAGAGGAACACACATGCAATGACACCGGTGGATCCTTATGTGGTCTGTCTAGAGGAACACACATGCAATGACACCGGGTCTAGTGGATCTATCTTGGCATAATTTGATGTATTCCACGATGTATTTCATTCTAAAGACACTTTCCATTTTTATACTACTCAGTTTTGCCCTTGGTTTTATGTGGTACTACTTAGTTTTGCCCCCCCCCCCCCCCCCCCCGCCTCTCTCTATCTTTCATAGAAGCCCAAACATGTGCTCACCTTGTCTGCTACTCCCTGATTGGTTGTCACAGTTGTCACGCGGATCGTGCGCACCAACCGTTGATTCTGTGCGATCCAACGATGATCGTTGCACACGTCGTGCCCTTCGCAGTACAGCGTGAGACAGCACGAACGTCTCCCTCCGCGAGACTTCTACAGGAAGGAACACGATGCCGTCCATGGAAAAAGTTGTCGAGCGGTCATGTCAAGTTTAATCAGGTCTGAAAAGCCAACTACTGCTACTACAACTTATGCACAGGGCAACGGGGTCATCGAGTGCACGGTTGTCGACAGGACACTGCAATTTATTGCCATTTGATTTTAATAAGACATATCCTATTTTTACGCAGCGCTCTCAATCTCACTTCCAACTGGGCCCTACCGCTAGTAACTTCCATGAGTCAAGGGCCCCTCTCAAGTAGATCTAACGTTGCTAGAAATTAGTTCCACGCCACTTGCATGCAGTGGAATCGAGGTCTGCCATGAGCGTGTTTTCAATGCAGCTCTAAAGTGGAGATCGTGGCTGTTTCAAAAAAAGGGAACCGAAAAAAAAGGGCGGAGATCGTGGTAGCCCCCCGCCCACCACACGTGTCCACTCGAGGACTACAAATGGTCCGGTGTTTATAACCCCCCTCGACCTTCTTCTTCCATGAGCTCGTGTCATTTCCCCCCAATCTGTCTAGTCCCAAAACCGCAATCTACACATGCCACGCGCGCCGAAGCTCCCTCGCTTGCACTACCTACTTCCCTTGGTTCGCCATGAAGCGTACGCGTGGAGACGAGCCGGAGGTGAAGCCAGTTGAAGGCGCGACAGCAGATGGCTCGGTCGTCGCCAAGCAGGCGGTGGCGTCTTCTCCGAGCACGAACGCCGCTCGTCGTCGCGCCATCGAGGGTGCGAGCTCATCCGTCCAGCCAGTACCCATCACCGGCGAGCAGCAGGTGGTAGCCGTCGCCGCCGAGAAGCAGGTAGTAGCCGTCGCCGCCGAGCAGCAGGTAGCCGACAACGTCGTGGTGCCAGCGGTAGATCTAGATGGGGGCAGGCGGCAGGCGGAGGCAATCCAGTGATCTACATCAACGACCCCATCGTCATACAAGAAATCTTTGACACAATCACGGAGAATGATGAGTTCGAGGAGGAGGTCCCTGATGAGGAGTCTGAGGTACTACATTGCTAGCTTCTCTAGTCGCAGCGGCAGTTTTCACTATTCATACATAGGATTTGCTCAATCGTGTACAAATTCTTTTGCTCTTGAAGTAGGATAGTATATATATGAGTCGATCGGTTGATTGATGCATCTGCCACCTAGTCACAAAACCCCAATCCGTCTAGTCACAAAACCCTAATCTGCTCATCTGCCATCTAGTTGAGTTTGCTAGTTGAGTGTTGATTTCGATACACAGCAGGCCTATAACATTACATTTCTATTCCTTACTAAGCCCAATGATTCAATTTTGCCCAAAAATAGTGCAAGGGCATCTGATGGTCTCGTTTTCTTAGGGATGGTTAGTGGCCCTGAGGCAGCAATGCACATAAACAATATAGGTTGTGTTGTTGGTATTTTGGTTCTCCGACTCCATCGCTGGAAAAAAATGAGGCCCTAATTTTTTCTCTCATATGGAACCTAAATATATAATATTTGTATTTTTTCTGATCTATGAATGCATTGTATGATGCATTTGTATATCCTTGAATATTGTTTTGTACGATTACATTTCAATTTCTTATTGTGGCCAATGATTCAAATTTGCCCCAAAGAGAGGCAGACACATTGGTCTCAAATTTTTTCAGGGATGAGTGAGCGAACCTGGGGCCATGTACAAGATCAATATAAGTTGTGCAATTGTTACTTGGTTCTCTTACGCCATCTCTGTAGAAACTTATGAGGCTGCAATCTTTATTCTATATTCATAGAACTATGATATTTGAATTATCTATTCCATGCATTCATAGTGTATAAGAATTACATTTTAGTTTGTCACCGAGGCCGATGATTGAAATTTGCCCCAAAAGAGTTCAAGGGGAGACACGTATGATGGTGTCGTGTTTTAGGGATGGGTTGGTGAACCTGAGGCAGCAATGCACACAAACAATATAGGTTGTGATGTTGGTACTTTGGTTCTCCAACTCCATCTGTGAAACAAATTATGAGGCCCTTGATTTATTCTCATATGGAACTACATATATGATCCTTGAATTGTTTCTGATCTTTTAATGATTGGTATGATGCATATGTATATGAATGGTTTTGATCATAAGTATTTTTAACATGTACCTGAAGATTAATTGTCTGGTTTTTTATTTAGAATTACAATATTTAGGCTTGTTTTTGTTACTGACTATGTATATCCCTGAATACTGTTTTGTACGATTACATTTCAATTTCTTATTGTGGCCAATGATTCAAATTTTCCCCAAAGAGAGGTAGACACATTGGTGTCAGATTTTTTCAGGGATGAGTGAGCGAACCTGGGACCATGTACAAGAACAATATAAGTTGTGCAATTGTTTCTTGGTTCGCTCACGCCATCCCTGAATAAACTTATGAGGCCGCAATATTTATTCTACATTCATAGAACTATGATATTCGAATTATCTATTCCATGCATTCATAGCGTATAAGAATTACATTTTAGTTTGTTACTAAGGCCGATGATTGAAATTTGCCCCAAAAGAGTTCAAGGGGAGACACGTATGATGGTAGCATGTTTTAGGGATGGGTTGGTGAACCTAAGGCAGCAATGCACACAAACAATATGGGTTGTGCTGTTGGTACTTTGGTTCTCCAACTCCATCTCTAAAACAAATTATGAGGCCCTTGATTTATTTTCATATGGAACTACATATATGATCCTTTAATTGTTTCTGATCTTTTAATGATTGGTATGATGCATATGTATATGAACGGTTTTGATCATAAGTATTTTTAACATGTACCTAAAGATTAATTGTTTGGTTTTTTATTTATAATTACAATATTTAGGCTTGTTTTTGTACCTGACTATGTATATCCCTGAATAATGTTTTGTACGATTACATTTGAATTTCTTATTGTGGCCAATGATTCAAATTTGCCCCAAAAGAGAGGCATACACATTGGTGTCAGATTTTTTCAGGGACGAGTTAGTGAACCTGGGGCGATGTACAAGAAGAATATAGGCTGTGCAATTGTTACTTGGTTCACTTACGCCGTCCCTGTAGAAACTTATGAAGCCTTAATCTTTATTCTACATTCATAGAACTATGATATTCGAATTACCTATTTCATGCATTCAGTGTATAAGAATTACATTTTAGTTTGTCACCGAGGCCGATGATTGAAATTTGCCCCAAAAGAGTTCAAGGGGAGACACATGATGGTGTCGTGTTTTAGGGATGGGTTGGTGAACCTGAGGCAGCAATGCACACAAACAATATAGGTTGTGATGTTGGTACTTTGGTTCGCCAACTCCATCTCTGTAACAAATTATGAGGCCCTAGATTTATTCTCATATGGAACTACATATATGATCCTTGAATTGTTTCTAATCTTTTAATGATTGGTATGATGCATATGTATATGAATGGTTTTGATCATAAGTATTTTTAACATGCAGCTAAAGATTAATTGTTTGGTTTTTTATTTATAATTACAATATTTAGGCTTGTTTTTGTACCTGACTATGTATATCCCTGAATAATGTTTTGTACGATTACATTTCAATTTCTTATTGTGGCCAATGATTCAAATTTATCCCAAAAGAGAGGCAGGCGCATTGGTGTCAGATTTTTTCAGGGATGAGTTAGTGAACCTAGGGCGATGTACAACAACATTACAGGTTGTGCAATTGTTACTTGGTTCGCTGACTCCATCCCTGAAGAAACTTATGAGGCCATAATCTTTATCCTACATTCACTCTGATGCAATTATTTGTCATTGTATTGAGATGAAATGATATATGAACCGATCAAACTATTGATGAGATGCTTTATCTTTGATATCCACGGATATATTGTCTTACATATACATGTTGTCAATTCTTAAGTTGTAATACAATTCAATCATATGTATGAGTTCTAAGTTATGTTCTTAAAAATCAACAGGAGGATGATGATGAAGTGGACGATAGGAAGGTATCCAGGGACAACAAGAGCCGCTACGTGCTGAGGCGGTTACGGTCTGGGCTAATCCGTTTCCACCGTAGGAGGAGAATGTTTTGCCCATTCTGTGGCAGAGCAATCAACGTGGACCTCGACAGCATGATCCAGCATGCGGAGGGCGTTGGCAGAGGCGGAGGCAGGCATAGGCCGATTACCTTGGCGCGGCATGCAGCCTACAGCAAATTCCTCCGGGTGTATGTCAGGACTGGCCTGTATCTCATCGACTAGGCTATTGATGCCTCCTGCTGATAAACCCCTGCCCTGTTAGGCGTCTCCGTGTCCCGGCCTCCTGCTGCAGCCCCTGCTTTTATTTGGTTCTAGTTAATTATTACCTGTGTGTGGCATGTAAGACAATATATTCGTGGTGTCTCTGGTGAACCTTCTATATTAATCTACTTCTTTATATGGAGTGCCTTAAAGTTTCTAGTATTCAATTATATTTACTGATCATGCTCATGCACACTACAAAATATTTCTAGTGCTCGATTATATTATAATTGTCAAGAAATACATCAACAAGTTAAATTGGTCGAAATTTTGTATTGAAGTAACGAAATGTATCACACACATAATAAACTAGAAACTAAAATCTAGTTCAAACACATAATGTATCACCACCACTTGTTGTCGTCCTTGACTTGCTTCCCCTTCAACCGCTTGATGTCGCCACCGTCCCAAGATCCCTGCTCGTCCTGAAACCGCTTTCTGTCCTCCTTGCGCTTCTTCTACTGGGCTAGCTTGCAACCAGGGCATAGCTCTCTCGCGAAAACCCCCGACTTAACCATCCCATCTATCATGGTAATGAGCTTACTGTACAACTCGTACCCCATGTAGGCATCTCTGGCTGCATACTCGAGAATTGGTGCGGGTGCAACCACGGTGACAGTGAGCTCGGATTCTAGAGGAGGAAAACAGAACCGAGCATGGTCGACAAGGTGATAGATCTCATCGGGAACCAATTCTCGTCCCCGCACCGTGCCATGAGTGCGTCCATGGTGAGGGCGAGCTCCGAATCGGGATGGGAAGGAGAGCGGGGCCGAGCAGCTTCGTCACGTCCCAGCTCTGCGCCATGGCCGCGACCACAGATTGTCGTTCCGGGAAAGAAGACGCGTAATGAATGCATGCGCCAATGCTGCAAGCCTACAGGGAGGAGAGCTGGGCCGAGCAGGTTCGTCCACGTCCCAGCTCTGCGCCGTGGCTGCGACGCCCCACAGATTGCCGCTCCAGGGAAGAAGACGCGTAATGGATGCAGGCGCCAATGTTGCAAGCCTAATTGACACCTAAGCGACGGGAGCGACATAACGGCGAGAACTGACAGGAGGGCCCAACTTGACGGCTGTTACCCTGATTTTTTGTATTGAAATGTAAAGTTGAATTCGTGCCGAAAAAGACCCTCTGAGTATTTGGCACACCAATTGTAGTCATCGCGGATGATTTCAGGGAACTTGGGTACCTCGTTGCCTGGACACCCCAACTTTCGGGCCGCAAAATGATATTCTCAAGAGGAAGGCCCAGGAAGTATCTGATAGAAGACATAGCTTGCCAGATAAGGAAATAGAAACCGACATTATATTACTGTTATAATTGTAACTAGTAACCTATCTGTGTACGGCCTCGGGACCCATCATGTTATATATAGGCTGGGAGGAGCCAGCGGAGAGGTACCGAAAAAAGCCTTGAGCGATCTATAATCGAGTTGTTCATAAGTAATCAGACGACTTTGACTCCCTTGTTTGTCTGATCAGCCGACGAAATCCCTAGCATTCTCTTTTCCATGAAATCCTAAGTCCATAACCATGGGCATTGTCGAGGTTAACCCTCTTTAGGCATCAAAATTAGTGAAACTAATCTCCTAGATTTGAACATGTTGTATAACATGGGAATATTGAGATGGTGGAAGGATGGTATTTATATGTATCAATACATGGTTAGGCGTGGCATGTTTGATTCCATGGTCCTTCCTCATCTTTACTATTTTAATAGGTTGTCGGACAAGCGGATAGCTCTAGAAGTGGTGCATTCTTCATGGGATGACACACCTGCACCGCCTGAGTACTCCTCATGTGAGATGCCTTCTTCTCAATGGGGCAATGATACCGCACCTTAGGAGGACGCGCCATGGGAGTCGATGCCCAACTACGACACTAGATCAAGTGTCTGGAGTTCATACCAGCACTACCCGGGCTACTAGCTTTCACCCAAACTTGGGGGAGTATGATTTCCTCCCTTCCTTTCCATTTTTTATACCATGCTTGTATTGCTTGAGTTAGAGTTTCGTTGTCTAAAAATAAAAACACAAAAATATTTCTACTTTATTATTTCATGCATGTTGTTTCCTTTAAGTAAAAACCAAAAATATTTTATTTGTTTCTATTGCTTGTTTTCTTTCTAGTTATTTACCTTGTCCATCTAAAACTAAAAACCACGATTTTTTTGTTTTGGTAAGAATGCTAAAAGGAGTTGTAGAAATCTACATGATGTTGTTCACCGTTTTATTTCTCATGTTTTTTCGTAAGTCCGATTGAGTTGAAATTTTTACAACAACTATAAGTTTTCACCGCCTACATGCAAAAAAGGGCAAAAATCCTGGGGTGTTCAAGTAAGGGAAAACTAGGCTACATCGCTGCAGTAATTTGTTGCTAGATTTTGATTTTCATCACTAAAAGTGTCTAGTTAAACTTAGAAATGATCCCCAATGAACCTAATGATGATATATGGATTACAGACACTGAGCAAACATTTTAACACTCTATTATGATATTTGTTTGATGAAAATCTCGTGGTAAATTTGGCTAAAATTGTTGAAAATGAAGTCATGCATGAACCAAGTTATATTCGATCAACTATAATTCTACATGTGAGTATATTACGGAATTTAAGTTGGGAGAGGAAGAACAAAAATGATGAATCAACATGTATGAATTGATAAAAGAGGTATGACACCTTTGTTATATTTATGTATGCAATTTAACAAAAGTAAGTACTTGATGCATGGCTTCATTAATACTTAGGGAAGTGGTAATGTATGTTTATCTTGTCTGTGTTCTTTTCATTATATAATGATGCAAGTAAGATGCTATTGGATAACAATAATTAGTTTGATTGAAAGGTAGTAGCTTTGAAAAAAGGTCTATGCACCCATTGTTCTTGTTATTGTAGACTTGGCACACATTCAATGATGAATATTTATATTCATGTGTGTCTTTGAAATATAAAGACTAATGTTTGTATGACAATCGAGTCTTTAAAATAGTGAATCTCATCGTAGAGTCATATATAAATCAGTTGATGGTATCTTTAGTTGATAACTCAGCCTTACTGCTAGCCTGAAAAACCAATTCCACCAACATGGTGATCATGTGTTGGTGGGCAAAAACCCGTGAGCCAAAATCCAAAAAAAAGAATAAACCTAATGATTTGGTTATTATAATACTGAGATCTATGAAGTGCGAAACAAAGTGAATGTGAAAAGTTGATGCAAGTTTATTTTTTTGCTGAGGGAAAAAAACCCCTTCCGCGCATCTAAGGCGTGAAGCTTAAAAGTAAGAGCTTATCCTACTTCATTTACATCTTAAAGTTTTCAACTAAAGATACTAGCTACTCACTCATATACTTCAACCGTTAAACACTCATATACTAGCTACTCACTCATTTACATCGTAGCTCATAACGATTATAACCCTGCTTGGAAGAAGAGTTACAATCCTAATTTTCATAAACACTATTCTAGTCATGCCTGTAACTCTAATAATAATATGGGAACTAGTAATGGAAATCTCCAAGAAACACTTAAGTCTTTTATGGACTCACAAAATGAACAAAACAATATTCTTGTTAAAATAACGGAGAACCCTGATGCTATGCTTGGTAAACTATCTAACCAAGCAGTTAGTTTGAGAAATGATTTGCAGACCCTCCAACAAAGAATGAGGATCGTCGAGACATAGCTAGGTAAGATAACCAAGAGTCAAACTCTTTCTAGCTAAATTTGCAGATAAAGCTAAGCCCAATCCTGTTGAAGAACTCAAAATGATGAGGATCCAAAGGGAGGAGCCTGGAGAACTTGATTATAGTAATGATCCTTCACCAAGCTACACCGTTGAAGATCTCGTAAAAAGGATCAACGTAAAGATTCCGGTGAGTGAAGGTAGTGAGGAAGCTATGTACCATCACTTCGTTAATCAGGTAGCAATAAAGGTACATGAGCTTGAGGAAGAATACAAGCAAATTGCTGAAAAATTACCTATTAAATTAGATGACATATTTGAGCCTACTATTAAGATTAAAATTGGAACCAATGAGATAGTTGCACTTTGTGATCTAGGTGCAAGCGTCTCAACAATTCCAAAGAGTCTTTTTAACAAGTTAAATCTTGGCTCCTTTGAAATTACTGAATTAAAATTGCATCTAGTAGATTCTACCTACAAACAAGCTATAGGAATTAAGGAGAACACTTTAGTATACATTAAAGGTTGTCCCGCTCTTATTGATGTTGTTATTGTTGACATGCCTGAAGATGCTACTACTCCTATTATTTTAGGTCGTCCTTTCTTAAGAACTATTAAGGCTTTGATTAATATACATGAAGGGAACGTGAAGCTGCAGTTGCCTTCACGGGATCCTTTTGTTATTCATTTCCCGAGGAAGAATAAAGCCAAGCATGATGAAAAGGAGGCCATCAGTATGAAGGACAATTACTTTGGAGTGGGTGTTCCACTCATCTGGCCCAAGTGAGTATCGTCATGGTCAAGCTATTGACCATAAAAGAGCGCTCCATGGGAGGCAACCCATGTTAAATAAAGGTTTGAGTTAAGTTTTTAGTTTTAGTTTAAGATTGTGTTTAATAAAGAGTGCTAGAAAACTCCATTTGAGGAGAAGAAGTTCGGTATATACTTGAAATTCTGCTTGATTCATGCTATTGTTGGTCGACAATATTTACTGTCTATTCTCTATCAAAAACAAGGTATATCACTAAGTTACAGGAAAAGAAATAGTTTTCGAAGAAACAAAAAAATTATGCACACAGAGAGTTTAACGACCAACTATACGGCGGGAATAAAAATTCCGGCCATATAGTTCCGGTCGTATAGATATCTTTGCCATCGACAATTTTTCTTTAAAATGTACTAAGAGTTTAACGACCAACTATACTGCGGTAATAAAAATTCCGGTTGTATAGCTCCGGTCGTATAGATATTAGTGCCCCCGTAAAAAAATCCAATGTACTAAGAATTTAACGACCAACTATACGGCGGGAATAAAAATTCTAGCCGTATAGTTCTGGTCGTATAGATATCGATGCCTTTGTATATTTTCTTTCGTAGGGATAGATAGTTTAAAGACCAACTATACGGCGGGAACATTTTGTTCCGGCCGTATAGTTTTGTCTGTATAGCTGCGCCGCCAGGAGGAAACCCTAATATTTTGATACAAGGCCAACTATACGGCTGGAATGCATTGTTCCGGCCGTATAGCTGCGCTCGTATAGTTGCGTCCGACCACAAAATCGCACGCGAAGGTACCTCCAACTCCAAAACTTCAATCCTTTTTGTTTCTTCTATCTCCAAACTCTCTCAAAACCTCAAGAGGTCTTCATCTCTACTCAATTTCGTTCAATTTCCTCACACACGAGTGACCGACGGTATGTTTCTCCTTCGATTCTTCAATTACTTTTTGCAAATTCAACTTCAATCTATTGTCATTATCAATCTAGGGTGAGACCTACTATGAACCAATTGCCATGATTTTCTTGCCTAGGTTATTATCTTGAGGAGATTCTTTAGTGTGCTATGATGAGGAATATGATGCACTTACTGTTGTTGGATCAAAAAGTTTTATTTTTGTCTTTCTTCAATGTTTTAGATGATGAATACAAGAAGCCAAACTCGTGCTCATGCCACCGCTAGCGCTACTCAAGCAGTCGCTCAGGAACACATGAGGATACGGTTCAGGGATGAGGCCCATCGTGATCGCTTCAACAGGATCAAGAACTGTGAAGTGAAGGCCACCAAGTGGGCTTTCCCCGTTATATTGAACCAACTCGGTATTTTTGATGACTTCAATTTACTTTGCAATAGAGCTGGCCTGCAAAACTTGTGTACAATGATGTGCCTACTTATCGCCTCTTAACTATTGAATTTCTAAGTTCGTTGCAAAGCACTGTTAAACAATGGCAAGGAGAGAATATTATTTCTTTCCGTCTGATGAACAACAACTACACCTTAACATTAGATGAATGGTGCGCTTGTTTTAATTTACCAAACAATGATATCCATGCCTTACGCGCATCCTTTACTGGTTTAGAACCTACCCGTGAACAATACTATAATGGAATGAGTTTCACTAGTAGAGTGAATAAGGGGAAGAATATTCAACATCCCGCAATTCGCTATTTATTCTATGTTATTGATAACAACTTGCAGACACGTAATGAGTTCACGAGACTCAACGAGGAGGACATCCTAGTCCTTGCAAAAGCTGCTTAAATCAACTGCGGCTTGTCACTCAACTTGGGCGCCATCCTTGTGTGCTACCTGGAGCACCAAGCCTCCCAAAGCAAAGGACCAATCACAGGATGAGTTGCAATCCGTGCTAGGTGAGACACGTGTTGGTTTCTCCACTTTGAGAGCATGTGGAATGCTTACTAGGAGAGGTGGTGTTTATTATCTGCATATTACTAGAGCTGGGCGTCTCTACCCCGCTCCTATGCCTAATGGTCATTTCTCTATCGAGGAGGGATGTCTGCTATATGACTTGAAGGCTGAGCAACACCAACCCAAGGAGGAGATTCCAGAAGAGGATGAGGACCAAGAGGAGGAGCAAGAAGTTCCTTATCAAGAGGAGCAGCCACAAACCCGGTTTGCCACATACCAAGATTTCCAAGGACTTGGAGGGACTGTGGAGAGGATGCGTAGCCTTTCTTTGAACTTCCGAGAATCAACTAGTAACATCTCAACTCAATTTGCGAACTGGAGTAACGACTTTTTCCCGCTACCACACTAATTTGAAGGGCTTGCAAAAGCCTAAGCTTGGGGAAGTTTCCTCATGTATCTTTACTTGGTGTTCATTTGCTTTTATTTATTTCGATGTTCTGTTTTTATTTGAGTTTATAAGAACTCGTGTTGGTTTCCCCAAAACTTCATTTTTAGTTCTTTCTAATTGCTTTCGAGATTTTCTAGCCAAGCTTTTATGAGTGTTTAACGGTTGAAAGACTAGAAGGGTACGGCTAGAAATATACAAAGGCATCGATATCTATACGACCAGAACTATACGGCTAGAATTTTTATTCCCGCCGTATAGTTGGTCGTTAAATTCTCAGTACATTGGATTTTTTTACGAGGCACTAATATCTATACGACCGGAGCTATACAACCGGAATTTTTATTACCGCGGTATAGTTGGTCGTTAAACTCTTAGTACATTTTAAAGAAAAATTGTCGATGGCAAAGATATCTATACGATCGGAACTATATGGCCGGAATTTTTATTCCCGCCGTATAGTTGGTCGTTAAACTCTCTGTGTGCATAATTTTTTTGTTTCTTCGAAAACTATTTCTTTTCCTGTAACTTAGTGATATACCTTGTTTTTGATAGAGAATAGACAGTAAATATTGTCAACCAACAATAGCATGAATCAAGCAGAATTTCAAGTATATACCGAACTTCTTCTCCTCAAATGGAGTTTTCTAGCACTCTTTATTAAACACAATCTTAAACTAAAACTAAAAACTTAACTCAAACCTTTATTTAACATGGGTTGCCTCCCATGGAGCGCTCTTTTATGGTCAATAGCTTGACCATGACGATACTCACTTGGGCCAGATGAGTGGAACACCCACTCCAAAGTAATTGTCCTTCATACTGATGGCCTCCTTTTCATCATGCTTGGCTTTATTCTTCCTCGGGAAATGAATAACAAAAGGATCCCGTGAAGGCAACTGCAGCTTCACGTTCCCTTCATGTATATTAATCAAAGCCTTAATAGTTCTTAAGAAAGGACGACCTAAAATAATAGGAGTAGTAGCATCTTCAGGCATGTCAACAATAACAATATCAATAAGAGCGGGACAACCTTTAATGTATACTAAAGTGTTCTCCTTAATTCCTACAGCTTGTTTGTAGGTAGAATCTACTAGATGCAATTTTAATTCAGTAATTTCAAAGGAGCCAAGATTTAACTTGTTAAAAAGACTCTTTGGAATTGTTGAGACGCTTGCACCTAGATCACAAAGTGCAACTATCTCATTGGTTCCAATTTTAATCTTAATAGTAGGCTCAAATATGTCATATAATTTAATAGGTAATTTTTCAGCAATTTGCTTGTATTCTTCCTCAAGCTCATGTACCTTTATTGCTACCTGATTAACGAAGTGATGGTACATAGCTTCCTCACTACCTTCACTCACCGGAATCTTTACGTTGATCCTTTTTACGAGATCTTCAACGGTGTAGCTTGGTGAAGGATCATTACTATAATCAAGTTCTCCAGGCTCCTCCCTTTGGATCCTCATCATTTTGAGTTCTTCAACAGGATTGGGCTTAGCTTTATCTGCAAATTTAGCTAGAAAGAGTTTGACTCTCGGTTATCTTACCTAGCTATGTCTCGACGATCCTCATTCTTTGTTGGAGGGTCTGCAAATCATTTCTCAAACTAACTGCTTGGTTAGATAGTTTACCAAGCATAGCATCAGGGTTCTCCGTTATTTTAACAAGAATATTGTTTTGTTCATTTTGTGAGTCCATAAAAGACTTAAGTGTTTCTTGGAGATTTCCATTACTAGTTCCCATATTATTATTAGAGTTACAGGCATGACTAGAATAGTGTTTATGAAAATTAGGATTGTAACTCTTCTTCCAAGCAGGGTTATAATCGTTATGAGCTACGATGTAAATGAGTGAGTAGCTAGTATATGAGTGTTTAACGGTTGAAAGACTAGAAGGGTACAACATTACGTGAGTATTTAGTTTGCAATGCAAGCATGGTGAATTATTAATCAACAATTGAAAGAATCAAAGGTCTCAAAAACCATACTTGTGGTTCAATCATGATGTGAGAACTTTGTTTGTTGCCACTATCAATTAATCTTGCTTAAATAATGTTAGCATATATCATCTTCCTTGGAGCATGTATAAACATTTGAACACCAATAGAATGAACCTTTGCTAACACTTTTCTATTAATTAAGAAAGCCATGTTCTGAATACTTGTTGTTATTGAACTATCATGCATGCATAGAGCAAAGTTCTTGTCAAAGTATTTTATCACTTCTACACTATGTTAGAGTTGTTTGAGAACAAACAACAAGCTAAGCTTAGGGGAGCTGATACATCCTAAATGTATCTACTTTTACAAGTACTTTGCTCAATGATTTGCTCCAGAACCTCACCATACTTGAATAAAACTGCGAATTCTGATGTTTTTTAGCAAAATTCTTATTTTTGTCTCTTTTCACATGACATAAAATTGGGGAAAAATACCATGCAAGTTTTTCACTAGAACAAGGACCTTGGACTTTGGAACCTTACGAGAAACACCACGAGGCCCAAAAGACCACAAGTGGCGCGACCCAAGGTGGGGCCCACACCACCCAGGACCTTTTGGACCTAGAGCATTGCTTTGCCGCCTCCTTTATCGTACCCCATTATATACCTGAAAACCTAGGTACTAGAAGCACAGAGCCATTCGCGAAACAGAGCGCCACCACATCCACATTCTTCGTTTTGGGAGCCATATTGGTCCTGCTCTCCACGTCGGAGGGGGGATTTCGATGCCTTCTTCATCACCATCATCAACAACATCATCCCCAACAACCATGTGTTCACTCTCCATCATCATGAGTGAGTAGTTTTCTATAGGCATGTGAGGTGTATGGGGATTGGATGAAATTAATCATGTAATCATCCATATGTATCGATATTTTATGTGTTTATCTTGAGGATATTGTTGTATGGTGTTGATGCACTTGTGCTATGCTTCTTGCTTGTTACTAGGGCCCAAGTGACATGATTTCAGCACTTAACTTTTATTATGAGTTTGGTATCTATCTATAAAGTGTATTACCTATTATTATGTTGAACCTGTGAATCCTAAAGTGATAGCTAGGGAAAACAAGGGGAATATGTGATAGTTTGAGGATATTATGTGTTCATGAAATGTTAATGCGTTGTTTCAGGCTATTCAAAAGGGTAGACCTTAATTACTTGCAGTTCCAAGTTGGCCCCGCTGAAATGGGAAGGTAGGACAAAAGATGTTGTGCAACTTCTCTTGGTTAGTATGCATAACTATATTTGGAACACATACCTACACATAACATAATTAGAGATGAACACCATGTTATTTGGATTACAATGTATGATCAATCTTATTCATGCAACACCCCGCTATCACCTCATGCCTGCGCTTTTAGCCACTAAAAGTTACAAGTTACTACTTCCGGTAAAAAGTGGAAATCTACTACAACTATTTACTATTCTGCTTTGATGTTTTGATTCAACTGCTATAATCACCACTTTCTTCTTGAGTATATTGATGCACATGTGTGGTTCAGAGTGATGTCTCAATTTCTAAAGTCTTATTGATATTTATTGTGTTTCCCTTAAGTCGAAGTATTAATTTGACTAATCCTTCCCATCTAAGATTTTAGCGATTCCCTATACTTGTGGACATTAGCGACGACTAGGCGTGTGCTAGGGCACACGATAGGTGTTGTAGTGACTTGCAAATTTGGACTTCTTCAAAAATATCTACGAAGCATTTAGATTAAAGAATTATATTGATGATGTTTAATCAAACTTTATCTGGTACAGCTCTTGCTTGGTAAGAACTTGTCCTATAGAATCAATAGATACCTAGTACAAGCTATTAGAAAATTTTCTATCTTGCTTCTACCAGAAAAGGTAATCCTTTGGAGACATGCGAATAATTATAAATTTCAAGAACCGCCTAGGAGAAAGCCTCGCGAGGGTCTATATAAGGTTCCAAGGTTTTCTTAATAATTGTCTTGACCATAACTTACCAGCTTGGTATGTTTTACACATTTCTTATGGAGGACTAACTGAAGCTAATAGAACTGAAATTGACTTAGCTTTAGGTGGAGCTTTTACGGACTATCATTTTTCCAAAGCTTGGTAACTACCAGAAAGAATTCGTCGTAATAGATTTGCTTGTTCTAGGGCTAAGGTGTCTGGTTCTCCCGCCACATCAACAATGGTAGCGAGGACGGTTTTTGTGCCGTGGGTTGGAGATAGGCTCCCCTCGGTGCTTTCCGGCTGGGAAGATCCATATTCGTCAGCACTTCCGGGTAAAGCGGAATCATCTCCGGTAATCATGTTGTCAATGCTATCGGAGGGAGCCGGATTTGTTCATCGGTTCCTCCATTGACATCTTCGGGAAGTGCGGATTGGTATTTGTGCTCCATTTCATTCATAACTAGGTTGTAGGTCAGTCGGTGTGTACGAACCAACGTCTTCTTCAATTACATCGAGGGCATAGTCATTTCCGGCTCCAGCGTTGGTAGAACCAGATCCAAAGCCGACATAACTGACAAAGTGGTGAGAGGCTCTGGTACTTAGGAAAGCACGACCCTGTGTTGGAGAAACTTTTGATAGTATCGATCACATCATCGAGGTTGACCAGCTCATGATCCATCTTTCGCCTTAGAGTGTGCCGTAGTAGAGAGCCTTTCTTAGTCCATTGATGACGTAGGGAACAACTGCCTCATTTGAGATTCCCTCGATCAAGTTATTTAACCTAAGGTATCTAGCTAGGAACTTCCCCAAGGTTTTATTCGGCGACTATATGCAACGTGCTAGATCTACTATGTCGATGAAACCAACGAAGTGAGATCCATAGGATCGGGTATCAACTAGGAGATCCTCCTCGGATTCATCTTCCACCTCGATCTCCACCTCTTGGGCAGGTTGGATGGGTTAGATTTTCAGAGATTCGGAACTCTGCCGCCTCCGCGGATAGATTGGATCCGGATCTTGGTCATGTTGATGTCATCGCCACTGGTATGGATTGGGAGGCCTTCATTGTGTATCCGAATCTAGAAGGATCGGTGAAGCTGATGAAGATGTGGACATCTCCAACATACAAGATGGTGTAGATGGTGACTTAGCCGTTAGCCGAGAATCCATGTCTCATCGCGGGGGATGTTGTCGGTGTACAGAACGCGACCGATGGCGATGTTTTTTCCGATTCCTACAAAAGCATATCCGCTCAGACACGTGCTTCCGAGGTTCCTAGCCCCAATGTGGGTGCCAACTGTCGTCGTATTGATGACAAGTACACCATGAGGGGATTCTCGAGGCGTGAAAAGAAAGAGGGTGTGAGACGTGAGGATGTCTGGGACAGGGAGCACATAAGTTTACACAGGTTTAGATCTGACTGTGGTGGCCGGATTCTACTCCTGCTATCAATCCACTATATTGATAGAGTCGGAGGTTACAGGGGATGCAGTACAAATGTGCACATGTGCGAGGTCATGATCTCGTTGGCCTAAATGTTGACTATAGGCTGGCTTATATAGACATCCGACCAAGGGTTAGGGTTTATAGGGAGAAAACCTATCCGGCTAGGTTACAGTGTCAGTAAGTTCTAAGTCTTGTAATTCAAGTTTTATGTCATCGGGCCTAAGTCGGTAACCCTTCTGGGCCTCCATGTAGTTGGATGGGGATCCATCTATCTCATTGACTGTGTCGCCCGTGGAGCCATAGGCTCTAACCACAACTTGACCACCTTGGTCTCCGAGTATAAGTACTGATCGTTGGTATATCCGGAAAGTATAACTCGACAGTTACCGCAGTTGCCGTGATAGGTTTAGTGTTGGGATCTTTTCCGTGTTTTACAGGTTTCTAGATCCCCTATAAGCTATAAACATGTCAAATTTCGTGCGGATTGCTCAAAAGAATGGAAAAATAATGAATATAGAAGACGGTCACTGCGTCTGGATGCAATCATGAGTCATCCTACTTCTGCTATCAATCCACTATATCGACAGAGCCAGAGATGTAGGACAAAGGTGCACTTGTGCGAGGTTATGATCTTGTTGCCCTAAATGTTGCCCGTAGGACGGTTTATATAGACATCCGACTAAGGATTTACAGGGAGAAAACCTATCTAGCTATGTTATAGAGTTGGTAACTACCAAGTCTTTTTTCCTGGAATGGGGAGCATAGCTCCCTGCCTTTGCATCAAGTGATGCACATAACCTTTTTATTAATGAGTTCAAAAAGTTCAAAGTAATACAATCATGGATCAACCAAGGTTGAAACAAAGATAAACCATCTAAAAATGAGAAAGCAACAAATAGCTAGTCATTTTGAATTCTACTAGTATGCCGTCATCCAGTAGCCTGAAAATAGCAGTCCTGAGCGACCATCAGGAGCTGGTTGCAGCCAGTAGCCATGTGCTCCCGCCGATCATCCAGGAGAAGGTGCGACCATAAATTAACCTAGTGCGCCGCCGTACGAATAACCTGCAAGAAATTATCAGATTGCTTGTTAAAGATAATATTATTGCGGCATTTCCAAATAGCCTAACATAAAGCTGACACGCCAATACGTATTCTAGCTTTAGTAATTTTATCAATCTCATTTAGTCAATTTCCAAACATATTGGTAAATATTGGAGGGTGGCGCAATATTATAAGCGCAGAATATCAAGTTTTATTCAAGTTGGAGGGTAACTACTAAGTCTTATTCAACTTTTCATGTTAAAGTCGGTAACCCTTCTGGGTCTCTTTGTAGCCGTATGGAGTTCCATCTAACTCATTGACGGGGATCGTCCGTGGAGCCATAGGCTCTAACCAGAACTTGGCCACCTTGGTTTCCAAGTACAAGTACTGGTCGGTGGTATATCTGGAAAGTATAACTCCTATAGTTCTCCGTGTTTTACAGGTTTCCACGTCCCATATAAACATGTCAAATTTCCGTGCCGATTGCTCAAAAGAATGGGAAAAAAACCCATGAATATGGAAGATGGTCTTTGCGTCTGGATTCAATCATGAGTCATGATGCATTATCGACGGCACGTCACGCACACTGGTAACACCGGTGTGAATGATTGAACATCATGCGGTTCATCGGTGCAGCGCAGGCAGCCGGTGGTTGCTCTCATAGTCGGTCTCGTGGAACTAAAAGGATGCTCCTCTCCTGCTATGCTTGCGTCGATCGACGGGTGATGTGCGCAACGCAACGGCTACGGGGTGGCCGTGCAAAGGTGCGACATCTCGATTAGCTGCTCGCCAAAACCGACCATGGGCTGGCTGCCGCGTCCTACTCCTGATCCGATCGGCGTTTGACCAACAGACACGGCGGGTCCACCTGGCCCGACATGCGTGCCGGACGGCGGATCGTATCTCGCCATCATCGCTCGCGCGCCACATTCTCCTTTCTTTGTCAACTTTTCCTCTCGCTCGTCGTGTGTCTCCCGTGCGCGCATTATTAGCGTGTCATGAGATTGGAGAGGAAGGCAAGCCGGTAATAAAATCGAACCGAACTTAGCCATCGTCTAGACATGATATCATCGGCGGCTTTTGGGAGTGCGTTTTGGATCTGGGTCCCGAACGGGTGCCGGGCGGCTAGATGTTGTTGTCGCGCGGTTGGCCACGTATCGAAGCCTCGCTCGCTCGTAGTGGAGCCTGATTAACCGGCCCGGCTGGCCGGCCTGGCCTTTTGATGAGGCTATGATGGCAAATGGCATTTGTGCAGCGCGCACGTCGACGACATACTACCGATCATGACACGCGATCCAAATGCGCATGAGCGCATCGGAACGGGCGACACGTTACGAACGCTCCTTCGCGTAGGAGCAACGGTTGCTGGCTGCGAGACGGACGGTTGAATGGAGGGCGCACGCGCACGAGGCCACGACGGTTGACCTCGATCGATCTGTTACGTGGGTGCTCGATCACCAATCCATGAGCCTGTGCATGTGCATGTGCATGTGCATGTGCATGCCGAGAGCTTCTGTCATTCCTTGGGCATCGACTCGACCCATCAGGTATGTTGGTTCTGTCACACAAGATACAGCGTAGAAATTAATTAGGGATAAAAATAGGACGGAAAATCAGAATTATTAGGTATAAAAATAGAGCGGAGATCTTCTAACTTTTCAGCGTAAAACCAACAGAAATGAAAACGATTTTTTTAGCGGAAACGGAAATGAAACATCGTGTTCCGGTAGAACTCCACAAAATTTCCATTTCTAACTAATATAGAATTTCTGTTTTATGGTTGATATGCATGATTAAATCAAACCGGTTTTTTACATGATCTTTTGTCAAGCCAAACTTGCTCATCCCAAAATTGGAGACCACATAATCCCTACATGCATTCGAGGAGGCTTCTAAGATTTGATATTTTTCTTATTCTCTTCTAAAACGAGCAACGTGCTAGATTTAAAAATGCGATAGGGTAAGCATCTACAATGATTTAAAAAAATAATAACAAGAACCCAAATCTATGTCCTTGAGGACATGGGTGACTAAGTTGTACATCCACTTTTCTAACCAAATTCTATTAGCTTCACTTAGTCCTCTCACTTCTTAACTGTGCTAGAATTAGGAAACAATTTGGTTGGTTTGCTTCAATGATTGAGTTTTTTTTTGCATGATTCAAGTGTTCTCTTTATTCTGGGTAACATCTGCATGGCTCCACATGCGTTCTGTATTTGGTCCACATCAGTTTTCGACAGTATCTCCTTCCGCTTTCGTTTCCTTGTTTTGCATTATGCCCCGTTTTCGCACAAAAATATGAAACCAAATATAGTACTCTACTCAGTCTCCGTCTCTTTCTGCTTCCTTTTGGTCCCTAGAATCACGACGAAGTACGGTGCAAAAGACCATGCCAGCGCCATGCTCGCATACGTTGTTACTGCCACGGCAGCCGCCATGCATGCACACGCGCGACCATGCGACGTACACTAGCTAACTAAACCAGCGACATGGAAGGCACTAGTAAGCGTGCACGTGTAACACACTAGTAGAAAAAAGGTCTCTAGTCCCGATTCATAAGGGCCATTGGTCCCGGTTGCCGAACCGGGACGAATCACTCGGGACTAATGCTGGTCCCGGTTCGCGCACGAACCGGGACCAATGGGTTTCCACGTGGGCGGGCGCGCGACGAGGGGGTGGATCATTGGTCTCGGTTCGTGAAACAAACCGGGACCAATGGGTCTCCACGTGGGAGCGCGAGAGACGAGCGGGGGTGGATCATTGGTCCCGGTTCTTGGCACGAAACGGGATCGTTGGTCTCTGTGCTGCGGCAGGATTTTCAGCCTATTTTTGTGTCGCGGCAGGATTTTGTGCCGCGGCAGGATTTTCAGACTATTTTTGTGCCGCGTCAGGATTTTTTTATCAATCTAGTGGTACTACATATATACAGCAATAATGAAACCACGATATATATATTACACATCATGCATGATCACAAATATATTATACACTATCTCATCCGTCTTCTTGGTCGAAACATATTATAATTACAAACGATACTCTCACACGAATTTGATCTAATTAATTTACATCTTCTTTTTTACACTTCACCCTTTCAAATGAAACGGATAATAGTATTCTCCTTTCGGATCTATGACTTGTTCTAACAAGAATTCGGCAATTTCCTCTTGAATTGTTTGCACGCGTTCTTGTGATAGAAGACCGTCCCGCATACATTCGATCTAATATAAAGAAGGGGATCAATATATATGAATGAAACTAAACACAATTGATGGTAATAAAATAAAGTTGTGATTATTGTTTATCGTACTTCAATTTTTTTGATGTTCCGGTCTGCGCCCTTCTCTTTGGTCGTCTGGCGAATGAACTCGCAGACATAGTATTCACATAAGTTATTCTCGGCTTCCTGCCTCAAGCACTTTACGAGAACGGAGTTCAATCAAAATAATAATCAAGCATGATAATGGTGGTATTGAAACTAGAATCAAAGAGATGCGTGGATCTAGCAAGTAGTACTTACAGTCAATGGTTGAAATATAAGCTCTAGCTTCCAAACACCCCTAGTTTTGGCGGTGAACCGTTTCCAAGCCTTCTGGAGGCATTCCTGCATGTCCGCCCAATTTTCTAATGGTGTGCGTTTTGAGTCCAGGACTTTTACTACTCCGATGTCAACAACAATGATTAACAGAATATAGTGGAAGTTGGACACACTAACAAAATATAACACGAGTCAATTATACGCTTAACATCGAGTAAGCGAAAATAGAATGTGTACAAGACAGTAACACTCACCCAACGTTGTAAGGAAATAGTATTTCCCTTCTGTTGCTGAAATAAGTCAACGTTTGTACCAAGTTATCCTCTGTCTCTTTCGGTTTTGTTTTTAGAGTAACTTCATGAACGAAATTGCAGTCAGCAAACCCAAGGTCATAGATTTGTTCTTTGTTGCATTCGAGAATCTTTATTCTGCATATATAATTAGTATAGTGATGAGTAAGATTATAAAAGCAACGAATGAGCTGAGCTAGAAAGACTTAATTATAGAAATTAATAATACTTACAAACAATAGGCACTGACGATAGTTTTGTCGAGGACGTCTTGTTGGTAAAACTGAAATAATTCTGAAAATTCGATCAATAGGAAGCCATCTCCATGACCGTAATGGTGGTGTTTATATGCAGCATAGATCTAGTTTTTGGATTCAGCACGGGCTTGCATGTACCAGTTATGCAATCTTCGCATTTTTGTTGGTACATCTTTGACTAACTCGGGTTTGACGAGAGGAGCCCCGTACTGGTACACGTATGTTGTTTCTTGGTACCCCTCGAACTCATCCATACGGCTCATGTACTCAGTAATAGACAGTCCATATAATTGGGCATTTTCTCCGTACAGTCGAACAAACTCCGGATCAATGTTCGGATCATGCCGCTTCTGGGCTCTCATTGGTATCGTACACTTTGAGCGGTTTGATCGATTGATTTTTCTGTTGTTCAAGTTGGACAACTTGTTTCCCGACTCTCCGCTCTTTTGCCTCAGCTGACTTGGTAATAGAGCGATTATAGTCTGTTGTGAGCGATATGGGTTGGTGAACCTGAATCTTAAGCGTGGCTGCTTTGGCTTTATCTTTTGCGGTGAGCGAGAAGAATGCCTCTATCGGATTTTTCTTGTTAGCCATGTCAATCTTCCACTTTTCATAATGGGCAGCTGCGGCCGCAGCAGTTTCCTCATATGTCTTCTCGCAAGGTAGCTTCTTCATATTCTGATGAGATACTTTTGGGAGGGGCGATAACTTACGTTTCGGTGATCGGAACGTGCTCTTGCTGCTGCTGGTGGTGCTTCCCCTCTTAGTATACTTCTGGTTTTGTCTCTGAGGCTCAGGGGACGGAGACGGCTGACGCGGTGGCGAAGACGGCTGAGGCGGCGATGGAGACGGTTGCGTTGAGTGGTGAGGCGGTGAAGGCGATGGTTGCGCTGGAGAATGGTGAGGTGGCGGTGGAGGTGGATTGCTACTCTGAGGAGTGGGTGGCCTTGACGGCACATAATTTGGAAGCATGATGCGCTCCTTTGGCCATAGAATAGTCCCCCCCTTTGGCTTCTCCTAGTTGAGTCATCTCCATATCTTCCCCTGCAGGGTGGTCTAGCTTCAGCTCCTCAAAATCTTCCTTCACCTCATCCACCGTGACGACAGCGTACCCTTTTGGAACCGGTCTACAATGCGAAGTTGGGTTAGGCGCAATTGGTACCGCCATGCCGACCGCCGCCATCACCCTTAAGTTCATAACCTGCACCTTTAGCTCACAAGTTGTGGTCTCCGTGATATCATCCACTAGGTAGCGTTTAGGAGGAGATGTCGTCGGTGCATCATCATCAACATCATGGAGCTGCGTGGAAGCGACGCTGCTTCTCTTATTCGATAGGGAGTCGGTACCCTCGAATGCAGCTTCTACCACATGCCGCTGAGATTGGCCGCTAGTACCTTGCTAGCTAAGTCTGTCGAGTTGATCCTGGTGCCGCTTTAATACGTCTTCTACATTACGCAGCCGGTCTGCAGCGGCCGCTTTCTCAGCTGCCTCCCTTTCCTTTCTCCTCTGATGGCTTTTATCGGGATTTCTCTTCATTTCCGGGGGGAAGGCAACCTTCCATGGCTTGGAGCCTGGTGTGCCTCGTGCTCGTCTGTCGTGTTCAGGATTTTTAAGGGCGCGTGTGAGCTCGTCGTTCTCTCTATCGGGAACGAACCGTCCCGCTGCAACATCGTCTACTGCATTTCTAATATCATTGATGGGCAGTAGGGGATCATCTTTGTGTTTCTGATTATATATTGCCCTCCCTTCTTTGTCCAACGTGCCCCTATGGCCGTAAAACCAGTTTCTCGCCCGTGGTGTCCATGTTGCGGGCTGTGGTCTGATCTCGGCAGCTATGTAATTGACCTCAAGTGCATCCCACTTAGGCATGCAAGCCAGCAGGTCCCATGTTATGATGGTATACTTTCTTAGCAGCGTTCTCCGTATTTATTCTAGACCTTTCCTTAGCTTTCTCCGATGTCTTGTACTTCACAAAATCCTCCCACTGGTGTCTTAACTTAGCATAGCCGCCTTGATTGAAATTTGGAGTCTTCTCTACCTTGACAAAGTTATTGTACAGTTTCTTCATCTAGTTCTTGAATGCATCGTCCATCTTGATGAGAGCAAACTTCTTGACTCTTTGCACAAGCTCCATTCTTGCTCTCTCCTCCTCATCTGGATTCACATCTGGCATCGACAGGAGTAAATTAATCATGAGCTTGTCAAAAAGCTTATCTTTGGCGTTGTCGCCGACATACGGGACTCCACCACCGCTTGGCCGATTCCATTCTTAAACGGTGATCGGGATATAGTCCCTCACAAGAACTCCGCATTGCTTGACAAATTTTCTTGCGACATCGACGGGAGCTTGCGGTTCGCCATCTACATCGACCACGTCGATCCTATACCTCACAGTGTCATCCAACTTTTTTGTTGGGCCTCGTTTCGTTCTTACAGAAAAAGTTCTCGGCCCGGAGGGCTAAAAGAAGAAAGAGTGTTAATATATGCATGTATATATATAGACAGCAGTATTTTAATTATAAAAATACATATATACACCTCGTCGGTGTTTGTGAGATTTAAGGTTCTGTCGGAGCCGTCGCTTTCTCCCTCATCGGCTTCTCCCCTGTCCCAGGCTTCGGCTTCTACCTCACCGGAGCCGTCTCCTCGGTTGATAGACTCATCTCCCTGACCGGAATCGTTCAGAAACTCACTGGTGACATCGATATCGATATCTTCATTTTCGTAGATCATTCCGTGGGGGATGTTTTCCTGATATTCTGGAATCATAGTATCTTGCTATGTTGGATCCATAGTATCTGCAAATTAAGATTTGCAAGTTACTATAATGCAAATAATACAAAACACTATGCACTTATTTTCTAAATCAGTTTGGAATGCCCTAGGTGGACAAACAATCGAACCTATGGTACTTAGGGCGTGTCGGTGTTCCTCTATGTAAAGTAAGGTTCAAAAGTTGTATGAATATGAATGCTTACATTTTTAAATGGTAGAGCTCATTTTTTGAACATTTTGATATATTCTACACATTTTTCTGATTTAAAATGAATTAGTTATGATTTTTCCCAATTTTAATCCTTTTTAAATTATTTTTAAATAAATAAACATTTTTGCAATTACTAAAATTATTTTTCATCTGGCCCCATATGTCAGACCTAATTAAAAACCTAATTAAAAACCTAACTAAAAACCTAACTAAAAACTTAATTAAAAACCTAACTAAAAACCTAATTAAAAACCTAACTAAAAACCGAACTAAAAACCTAATTAATATAAAGGGCCGGCCGGGGGAAGCTTACCGGCCGGCGGTGGCCACCGGTGTGCGGCCGGGGGCGGAGCTGCCTGCGGAGCGATCGACGACGCGGTCGTGGCTCGGGTGCAGCGGCGCCGACGGGAGGCGGCGCGGGCAGGGACGGCACATGCAGGGGCTCGGGCGGCAGCTCGGTCGGAGGTGGAGCGGCGTGGGCTCGGGCGACGCGGTCGATGGCGAAGAGGGCGACGGCGGCGCGGTCGACGGCGGCCGGCTCGAAAATCCGGCATCCTGATGGCGTCGTTTTGCTTCGCGCATGATTTTCCTTAGGCGTTTTGCGAGTGAAGTGAATGGGGAAGAAGAAGGAGGGGAACAGTTATCTAGTACAGACATTTGGTCCCAGTTCGTACTAACAACCGTGACCATTGATCCTTTGGTCCCGGTTGTTAAGACGAACCAGGACCAATGGTCAGCGCGGAGCGTTGCTGCGCTGCCACGTGCGCGGGCCTTTGGTCCCGGTTCATCCCAACAATCGGGACCAAATGATCAACGATCCCGGTTGTTGGTACGAACCAGGACCAAGGGCCTGTTGATGGCAGCGTGCGCACCCAGGGATCATCGGTCCTGGTTGGTGGGACGAACCAGGTTCGTTGACCCTTTTTTAGATTTTGGCAAACCTTTTGGTCTTCTCACCATTTTCAAATTTGTTTTCTTCTTTAATTAATAAGATGTTTCAATTTAAGATGATTATTTATTTGGAATTTCAAAAAACTTTTAACAAGAAAAGTGCTTCTATTTAAATAAATAATCAAAAACCATTTTCTGTTTTTAAATATTTTTATTTGAACTATACAATTTTACTATTTTCAATTAAAATTGCATTAACAAATATTTATTACATAATTTGGAATTTCAAAAAACTTTTCATAGGAAAGTGCTTCTATTTAAATAAATAATCAAAAACCATTTTCTGTTTTCAAATATTTTTATTTGAACTATACAATTTTACTATTTTCAATTAAAATTGCATTAACAAATATTTATTGCATAATTTGAAATTTCAAAAAACTTTTAACAGGAAAACTGCTTCAATTTAAATAACTAATCAAAAACCATTTTCTGTTTTCAAATATTTCTATTTGAACTATACAATTTTACTATTTTCAATTAAAATTACATTAACAAATATTTATTATATAATTTGGAATTTTAAAAAACTATTAACAGGAAAAGTGCTTTAATTTAAATAACTAATCAAAAACATTTTCTGTTTTCAAATATTTTTATCTAAACTATACAATTTTACTATTTTCAATTAAAATTGCATTAACAAAATACTTATTGCATAATTTGGAATTTTAAAAAACTTTTCAACATTTAAACTACAAGTACATGATATAATGCTTGTGATTTAAAAAAAATCATTTATAGGTTCAAATATGCTATTTCATCAGATATCCACTTCAAGTTCAGCGAGGCTCAGTCCCGGGCTAAGAAGCTTCATGCCCGCTGTTTTGAATATAGTTTGAAATAGGCATAAGAAATTCAAAAATGATCCAAACAATGTGAAACCTTCGTGTGGTGTCATATTATGTGTCATAGTTGCAAGGAAAAATATTGAACTTGAAAAATTGCAAACATCATAAAAAATCCTTCACTAAATGACCTATCATGTTCGAGGTTTTATGGCATTTAGGTCAAACCACCAATGTTATGGCTAGAATCAGGGCATAGTTTGTGATAATGTGCCCATATTGTGTACACATGTGCATCTTGGGATGGCTTACGATGTTGCAGGAGGAAGTTTTCCTTTTCGACGCACGAAAAAGCTAATTTCCATTTTTGAGTTGCCGAAATTGGGGTGTTCTGTGAAGCAACCACCAAATTAAAGTTTGGCATTGGTACCAACCCATTTTTCAAAAATACTATACCACCTTATATGGATAATTTCCCAACCGGTGTATCTGAAACTTTTCCGTCCATCCCTCATGAAAAAGAGAAATTCCTGCCAAATCGGGAGGAGGTTGCCAAGATTTAAACTACAAGTACATGATATAATGCTTGTGAATTTTAAAAAAATCATTTATAGGTTCACAACATGCTATTTCATCAGAGATCCACTTCAAGTTCAGCGAGGCTCAGCCCCGGGATAAGAAGCTTCGTGCCCGCCGTTTTGAATATAGTTTGAAACGGGCATAAGAAATTCAAAAATGATCCAAACAATGTGAAACCTTCGCGTGGTGTCATATTATGTGTCACGGTTGCAAGGAAAAATATTGAACTTGAAAAATTGCAAACATCATAAAAAATCCTTCACAAAATGACCTATCATGTTCGAGGTTTCATGACATTTAAGTCAAACCACCAATGTTATGGCTAGAATCAGGGCATAGTTTGTGATAATGTGCCCATATTGTGCACACATGTGCATCTTGGGATGGCTTACGATATTGCAGGAGGAAGTTTTCCTTTTCGACGCATGAAAAAGCCAATTTCCATTTTTGAGGTACCGAAATCGGGGTGTTCTGTGAAGCAACCACGAAATTAAAGTTTGGCATTGGTACCAACCCATTTTTCAAAAATACTATACCACCTTATATGGACAATTTCTCAACCGGTGTATCTGGAACCTTTTCGTCCATCCCTCATGAAAAAGACAAATTTCTGCCAAATCGGGAGGAGGTTGCCAAGATTTGAACTACAAGTACATGATATAATGCTTGTGAATTTTTAAAAAAAAATCATTTATAGGTTCACAACATGCTATTTCATCAGAGATCCACTTCAAGTTCAGGGAGGCTCAGCCCCGGGCTAAGAAGCTTCATGCCCGCCGTTTTGAATATAGTTTGAAACGGGCATAAGAAATTCAAAAATAATCCAAACAATGTGAAACCTTCGCGTGGTGTCATATTATGTGTCACAGTTGCAAGGAAAAATATTGAACTTGAAAAATTGCAAATCATAAAAAATCCTTCACAAAATGACCTATCATGTTCGAGGTTTCATGATATTTAGGTTAAACCACCAATGTTATGGCTAGAATCAGGGCATAGTTTGTGATAATGTGCCCATATTGTGCACACATGTGCATCTTGGAATGAATTACGATGTTACAAAAGGAAGTTTTCCTTTTCGACGCACGAAAAAACCAATTTCCATTTTTGAGGTGCCAAAATCGGGGTGTTCTGTGAAGCAACCACCAAATTAAAGTTTGGCATTGGTACCAACCCATTTTAAAAAAATACTATACCACCTTATATGGACAATTTCCCAACTGGTATATCTGGAACCTTTCCGTCCATCCCTCATGAATAAGACAAATTCCCGTCGAATAGGTAGGACGTTGCGAAGATTTGAACTACAAGTACATGATATAATGCTTGTGAATTTTTTTAAAAATCATTTATAGGTTCACAACATGCTATTTCATCAGATATCCACTTCAAGTTCAGCAAGGCTCAGCCACGGGCTAAGAAGATTTAGTCCCGGCTGGTGGGTGCAACCGAGACTAAAGCTGTCGATGGGATAAGGACGTGTGGATAACCTTTAGTCCCGGTTGGTGGGTGCAACCAAGACTAAAGTTTTCGGCAGGATAAGGACGTGTGGGTGGACACACTGCTCAATGAGATAAAGCATGTAGCGCACGACGCCCTGTCGGAGGAACAAGACAAAGTAGAAGCGGCGCCGTGCCTATAAAAGGAGCAACGATACGCCATGGCAAGCAGCTCAACAAGCCAACATAGGTAGAGAGAGTTTCATCCCCATGGATGGAGGGTTGGGAAATCTCCCATGGCGGAGCTTCTCGAAGATGTCGTTGGTGCACATGCCCTACGGCATCTTCGGAAGCTCCGTCTCGGAAAAATTTCCCTGCAAGTCCGTGAAAGACTCCATCTACTCTAACAGTGTTGGGGAAAGGGTTGGGAAATCTCCCGTGGCAGAGCTTCTCGAAGATGTCGTTGGTGCACATGCCCTACGGCATCTTCGGAAGCTCCGCCTCGAAAAAAATTCCCTGCAAGCCCGTGAAATACTACATCTCCTCTAACAGTGTTGGGTAAAGGGTTGGGAAATCTCCCGTGGCGGAGCTTCACAAAATGACCTATCATGTTCGAGGTTCTCATATAAAGTTTTCATACATCACATAAAGTTTCCATACATTACATATATTTACATAGGGTTTAGGGTATGAATCCTTCGTCACGTGTGTCGATCCCTTGCCTATGATCGCTTCTTAGGCCGTAACCATGGAGCATCTTCTTTGCTTAACGGGATGCTTGGGTCAGTTTTCACGGTGAAGGGCGGAATTTCATCAAACTTATCATAATCTGCTGACATGTCTGTCTTGTCCTCGACTCCCGCGATGTTTCTTTTCCCTGAAAGAACTATGTGACGCATAGGCTCATCGTCTGATGTATTCGTTTCCTTATTTTTTCCTTTTTTCGGTCTAGAGGACATGTCCTTCACATAAAAAACCTGAGCCACATCATTGGCTAGGACGAATGGTTCGTCTCTGTAACCAAGATTCTTGAGATCCACTATTGTCATTCCGTACAGCTGGTCTACCTTTACCCCTTCTCCATTCATGTTGACCCAACTACACCGAAACAAAGGGACCTTAAAAGTAGGCCCATAGTCAAGTTCCCATATCTCCTCTATGTAACCATAGTATGTGTCATTTTTCCCATTCTCGCATGTTGCATCAAAGCGGACACCACTGTTTTGGTTCGTGCTCTTTTTATCTTGGGCAATCGTGCAAAACGTATTTCCATTTATCTCGTACCCTTGGAAAGTCAATACAGTCGCAGATGGTGTCGTGGCCAACAATTAGAGCTGATCTCCAATAGTGGTGTCATTCATGAGATGTAATTGCAACCAAGTACTGAAAGTCTCCATGTGATTTTCTTTAATCCAGTAGTCATCCTTCCCCGGGAACTTGGAGCGTACAACATGCATGTGTTCCTCGATATACAGAGCCACGAAGGTAGAACTTTGTAGAACTATGTAGTGTGCTTGATTCAAAGAATGTCCGTCCCTAAATATCATTGCTTTCTTTCCTAGCGTGCCTTTTCCACTCAGTCTCCCCTCATACCGTGATTCAGGAACACCAATCGGCTTAAGGTCAGGAAGAAAGTCTACACAGAACCCAATGACCTCCTCTGTTCCATAGCCCTTGGAGATGCTTCCTTCTGGCCTAGCATGGTTACGAACATATTTCTTTAAGACTCCCATGAACCTCTCGAAGGGGAACATATTGTGCAGAAATATAGGACCGAGAATGGAAATCTCTTCGACTAGGTGAACTAAGAGATGCGTCATAATATTGAAGAAGGATGGGGGAACACCAACACAAAACTGACAAGACATTGGACCACATCCTTCTGTAGCCTTTCTAGACTTTCTCGATCGATTACCTTCTGAGATATTGCATTGAGGAATGCACATAGCTTCACAATGGCTAATCGAACATTTTCCGGTAGAAGCCCCCTCAATGCAACCGGAAGCAACTGTGTCATAATCACGTGGTGATCATGAGACTTCAGGTTCTAAAATTTTTCTCTGCCATATTTATTATTCCCTTTATATTTGACGAGAAGCCAGCCGGGACCTTGATACTGTAAAGGAGTTCAAAAAAGATTTCCTTCTCTGCTTCGGTAAGAGCGTAGCTGCTTAAGTATTCACGTTCTTTATCAGTATGCTTGTTGTATGGGTCTTTGATACGTTGCAGGTCCTCCCGTGCTTCTGGTGTATCTTTTGTCTTCCCATACATGCCCAGGAAGCCTAGCAGGTTCACGCAAAGATTCTTCGTCACGTGCATCACGTCGATTGAAGAACGGACCTCTAGGTCTTTCCAATACTCAAGCTCCCAAAATATAGATTTCTTTTTCCACATGGCCGTGTGTCTGGTAATGGGGTCTTTCGGAACAGATTGACCGCCAAGACCCTTTCCAAAGATTACTTCTAGGTCCTTCACCATACCAAATACATCAACACCTTTAAGGAGCTTAGGATTCTTCCGGTAATCTGCCTCACCGTTGAAATGCTTGCCTTTCTTTCTTACTTGAGGATTGGTCGGAAGAAATTTACGACACCCCAGGTACACAACCTTCTTACATTTATCCAAATATGTACCTTTAGTCTTATCTAAATAGTGTGTGCATGCATTGTATCCCTTGTTTGACTGTCCTAAAATGTTACTAAGAGCAGGCCAATCATTGATGGTTACGAACAACAACGCTCGTAGGTCAAATGGCTCATGTTTGTGCTCATCCCACACCTTTACACCTAGTTCTGCCCATAACTACAAAAGTTCATCGACTAATGGCCTTAGGTACACATCAATGTCGTTGCCGGGTTGCTTCGGTCCTTGGATGAGCACTGGCATCATAATGAACTTCCGCTTCATGCACAACCAAGGAGGAAGGTTGTAGATACATAGTCACTGGCCAGGTGTTGTGACTATAGCTTTGCTCCCCAAAAGGATTCATGTCGTCTGTACTTAGACCAAACCATAAGTTCCTCTCGTCACCTGCAAAGTTCGAATACTTTCTCTCGATGTTTCTCCACTGCGACCCATCGGCGGGGTGTCTCAGTTTCCCGTCTTTCTTACGCTCTTCTTTGTGCCATCGCAATAACCTGGCATGCTCTTTATTTCTAAACAGACGTTTCAACCGTGGTATTATAGGAGCATACCACATAACCTTAGTAGGAACCCTCTTCCTGGGGGGCTCGTCATCACCCTCAATATCACCAGGGTCATCTTGTCTAATCTTGTATCGACATGTAGTGCATACCGGATATTTATCCATATTCTCGTACTTCTCACCGTGGTACAGGAAGCAGTCATTAATGCATGCATGTATCTTCTCCACATCTAATCCTAGAGGGCAGATAGTCTTCTTTGCTTCGTACGTTGTCTCGGGCAGCTCGTTATCCTTTGAAAGCTTCGACTTCATTATTTTCAGTAACTTCTCAAATCCCTTGTCAGATAAGCCAATCTTTGCCTTCCATTTTAGCAGTTCAAGTGTGGTACCGAGTTTTGTGCTGCCATCTTCGCAATTTGGGTACAGCAACTTTTTGTGATCCTTTTACTTGGCCTCCAACTTAAGCTTCTCCCTTTCTGTATCACATTGTTGCTTTGCATCAGAAATGACCCGACCAAGACCATCAGTGGGCTCATCCGATGCCCGTTGTTCTTCTTCATTGTCGCCTCCCTTTTCTTCATTGTCTTCCATTGTAGTATTACCGTATTCTTTAGGGGACATAGGATAGCTGTCATCATCCTCCTCTTCTTCATTTTCTTCCAGTCTAACCCCTCTTTCTCCGTGCATGGCCCAACAATAATATCCGGGTAAGAAACCTCTCCGAAGCAGATGGCTTTGAAGGATTCTCGGGGCAGAGTGCTCCGCCACGTTCCGACAGTCGACGCAGGGACAAGGCATATAATTATTTACTTTGTTTGCCTTAGCCAAATCGATAAATATATGCAGGCCTGCAATAAAATCAGAATCGCGTCGGTCGCCATACATCCATCGCATCTGTGCATCGATCTGCGTCATAATAATTAACCATTACAATGACATCGTGAATAGTAAAATGACCACCCTACATGAACACATGCAATATTTTTGTATCAGTTACAGGTAAAGATGATAAGGTTGCTAACCTCAGCCGAGGATACCGTGTTATGCGAACTTAAGTGTGGCTCGGACATTTCGTCGAACACCTTGTGTGCAATCAAAGAAAAAAAAGCTAGCACCCACACCTCACATACAATCCAGCAAAATTTGGTGGCAAGGGCAAAGGGCTGGGCTTATATATAGCCAGGGGAGGGTTTTTGGTTCCGGTTAATGCCATGAACCGGGACCAAAGCCCCTCCTGCGCGAAACGTGGTGGCCCAGCAGCGCGCCCCCCACCCAGGTCATTGGTCCCGGTTAATGGCACGACCCAGGACCAATGACCTTGGTGGGGGGCGCGTTGCTGGGCCGCCACGTGTCGCGCGGGAGGGGCTTTGGTCCCGGTTCGTGGCATTAACTGGGACCAATGCCCACCGCCGCTTCGTTGTCCTCGTATATAAATATGAGGCCACAACGCGTCGCTTTCGCCATCGCCTCGGCCTCTCTGCAGTTAATCTCCACCCACCCCTTTCGCCATCGCCTCTCCACCGCGCCGTCGTCTCGCCTCCCCTCCCTCTCCAATCTCCACCGCGCCGCCATGGAGGTGCCCACGCTCAACTTCTACGAGGCAGCGATGTTTGCGTACTACGGCATCCTCGCGCCGTCGTGCGCGACGGTGCCCGCCGGATTTCGCATCAGCGAGGCGGGTATGCCGGTGGCTCCGCTCCTCGTCCCCGGTGGATACGAGATGGAGTGCGTCATCGCGGAGCGTCGCCGCCAGATGCCCGCGTGGATGAGGGCGTTGCCCCGATACGCGGCGGCCAGCGAGTACTGGTCCCGGCTGTTCAAAAAGGAGCGGAAGGCCAAGCTTGGCAACCGCATCGTGGACGGGCGCGTGGTGCACCCGGATCTCCGCAACCGAGAAGGGCGGGAGATGTTCTGGTCCGTCCTTGGACGGACCATCTACACCGCCATCGACGCCACTAGCCGTGCAGAGGAGCTCCGTCTCCCGAACAATGCCAAAATCGTGAAGATTTCATCCGACGACGACGAGGAAGCCTGTGGCTCGGAGGACAGGGGCAGCGAAAGTGTTGTCGACTAGAAAAATTTGTAAAGTCGCACCTTTGTTTGGAAAGAATTTGTGGTCAAATTAATAAAATGTCTCGATTAATTTGTGGAAGATTTTTTTAAAAATACTGATCAATTCAATTTCTATCTCGAATTAATTTTTGTCTCGAATTAATTTCTACCCCGAATTAATTTACATTGTCCCGGATTGCAGACCGTCGCAGGGTTTTGGTTCCGGTTCTTGGCATGAACCAGGACTAATGCTCCGCAGAACGCCATGTGTGCATCGCATGGGCATTAGTCCCGGTTCATGCCACAAATCGGGACCAATGCTTAGAGATGAACCGGGACCAATACCCAGGCGGCATGAACCGGGACCGGTGCCTGACATTGGTCCAGATTAAGAAAACGAACCGGGACCAATAAAATTTGGACGCTGTACCAAAGCCCATATTTCTACCAGTGACACACGTTTTATAAATCAACTTCTTGCACGGCATACCTTGTTGCTATACTCGCCGGCGCCGGCCACACATTCATTCGGCTCCCACCCGCCGGTCTACGTTTTACTGTGATCCGGCTCGGAGACGTACGTTCGCGCGGTGCGCGACTCCGGCGGGTCGTTCCGTTGTCGTATGCGTTTTGCTGCGTAGCTATGGCCGATCGATCGGGATATAGCTCGTCAGAACCGCTGAAACTTGAAAGTTCAGAACCGCTGAATTCGTCGGCCGGTAGCGTCGCTCGTTGGTTGTCCAGGTCAGCTGGGTACTGATCGATCAGACGGGCCGGTCTTCGTCCGGAGCACATATAGCTCGTCATGATGACTGTACATGTACTGATGAGCGGACGATCGATCAGAGGAAGCGCCATCCAATGTTCCTAGCTGGCTTCAAAACAGCTGACCTCAGCAGCAGCCGGGCGCAAACGTACGCCGCCGCGTTGCCGTGTGCTAGCGAATGCGTACGTTTCAACCTGTCGTCCTTCCCTTCCCGCAGCCATGGTCAGAAAAGGTCGCGATATCTCAGAGATTCGGTCGCCGTGGAACTTACTTTGTTCGCAGCGGTCCAGTCTTTATCGGAACGAGAAATGCAGCGGCTGCATGTATGAGTCTGAATGCGCGGTAAGAGCATCTCCACCGGCTTTTGCCAAACTGCTCCCAGCCTAATACGTAGACAGTGGTTTTCGAAGTAAATATAATCACCGACAAATCCAAACGAACCCCTACGCACAACGATCGCTTCGGGAGCGCCGGCACTTCTCGCTACGTTGGATTCTCACCGAGGGACCCGCATGGCAGCCGGCGAAACGAAAATATTTTGTTCCCTCCAAACTTTTTCCTGCATTTTTCCTCCATAATTCTCCACCGGCGCTTCCGTCCCGCCATTCGAGCTTCATTTGTCCTCTTTCCTTGCTCTTCCTCTACCTACCTCGCCGTTCGCCGTCAGCTTGCGTCGTCACCTCACCGCCATGCCACCAAAGAAGAAAACTTTGGCCTTGGCCAAGCCGGCGAAGACGCGCAAGGCGGCGTTGAAGGAGAAGCCGGCGACAATGTCCAAGAAGGAGTAGGACGACGAGTTGGAAAGGGTGAAGTTCGTCACCTTGGATAGGAAGAGGCGCCGCTTCATCCAGATCGAGAAGGAGCCGTGACTCGTGAGCGGCTGCTATGGCAGCGATGCCCGGCCTGGGCCTCGGCGGCGCTGATGGCCACGTCTACCAGGCCGCGCCGGGCACATAGGGGAGCACGGACCCACCGTCGTACTCGGCGTACTTCGAGGAAAGGTACCCGTCGACGCCCCTCTCGCGGATCCGGTTCTCCAACGACATGGCTGACAGCAGCGCCGCCGAAGGTTCTGTCGCCACCACTCGACACGGCCCAGGCATCAACCTCGACCTCAACCAGTCCTACTCTGCCACGTCGTCCCTGCGGCGGGGTCCTACGAATGACCACGTGACCGATAGCACAGGGTTGTCACGGAGCATGTTCTCCGATGGCAGCATCTACGGCGACAATGCCCCGAACGCGTTCGAACAGATGGCTGGCGAGCGCTTCGAGTACGGCGACGATGCCCCGAACACGTTCGAGTAGGGCACACATGGCGAAGATCCTGACATTGGACTTGTCCTTGATGGATCCATTGGCAAGGGCATGGTACGAGATGTACCACGAGTGCATCGGCAAGGAGATGGTGGCGGCAGCGACACTTGCAGACACGGTGACACCTACAACGACATTCATCTCGGCCATGGCGACAACACCAGCTTCGGCGACATCTGTAGCACCCGGGACGATGACGCCTGCATCGCCAATGGTGATCGAGGAGCCGCTCTTCGTTTGATTGTGTTCCTTTCTATGAGATACGTATGATATTTTGCGAACTATGATGGCTATTTGGGCGCCTGTGGTGGCAGCCAGAACTTGTTTAATTGCTTGTTGAACCTTTGAATTCAATCCTAAATGCGTTTGAATTTATATTTATATGTGATATTTGTGAATTGCGGTTTGAATTTATATTTATATGTGATATTTGTGAATTGCTGACGTCGCACCTGTATTGGGAGCGCCACTGTGGGAATGCCCTCTTCAAACTGGAATGCAGCTGCCGGCACCCCAATACCGATTTGCTGGCGACGCTGGCGATGACGATTTAGGGAGCACGGAGATGGTCTAACACGTGGGCTGCACGCGGCTTGGCTTGACTGTACGTACCCACGGGAAAGTAAGATACGGTTCTGGTGGCGAAGGTGAACTCCAGATGGGATGATGGACAGTAGACTGGACCAAATCTGGGTCAATTGGTTAACTACTCTTTGGGAGATCTTTCAGGATCCAAATTCCAACGACACACGCTACGTGCGTGAGCGACTGGCATGCAACAACAAACATGATTGATTATTATCGTGACTTTCAATTTAAAGTGCAAAGGAATGCATTTCTTAAGACGAGAAGATTTGGTTCGATCTACGCGACGCGATTGTGCCATCCTACTAGGCAAAAGTGATACTACTACTACCTACTATACCTGCTACGTTCATATGACCCACTGCACATCACTATCGCTAAAAATACCCTTCTCTCAAATCGAATGGCAGAAGTACCCTGTTGGATGTGGGAAAACTGAAGCGTGGCACCTCCCGGAGCTCACATCCCGCCTTGAGGACTGGCAGAAAGTACATCACGCCCTTGGAACAGGCGGGAGGATATGCACTAGGGAGGAGCAGCGCACTGGTTTTCTGGTTGTCCTTGCCTGTAGCTGTAGCCCAGTCATGTCGCTACAGCCTCGCAGCTGCTAAGCTACTGCTGTTTGTGTGTTAATTCTTAACCAAGAGAGAGAGCAAATGAAACGAGAGGGTGAGAGCCCGTGTCTTAAAAATACTCCAAAATAGTAGGTGGGAATAATTTTTTGGGCTGCTTTCATTGGTCAAGCACAAGAATACGGTATGGACGTTGCTTCCCATCTGCTCCCAGGCGGGAACAAGTTCCTCCCGCCGTCTAACGCAGGAGGGCTCACCACATTCCGCCGACGTCAAGGGCGGTAAGCACATACCGCCAGCTCCAGTGGCTGGATGACAGCTCCGCCAAGCAGTGTGGCGGGAGGATACACGTGGCGCTTTTTTCACCTTCCGCCAGATTAGTTTTGACAATCGATATCAAGGGGGCTATTTTTGACAAAGCCATTGTGCAGATGTGTATATTTATAAAAAAATCACGTTCTCCAACCATAGACGATCCTCTCAAATTAGTACACCAGAGGCTCGCATTGATTGACTAACGAAAAAGCGTGAAGACGTACGTGTGTGTTTTGTACCAATTCGCGGAACGAGCAGAGACCGTATAAATTAGACAAGAGCCATACTAGTCTTGAATATATTGGAACATGTACTCCCTCGGCTTTAAAATATAAAATATTTTAGCTTTGTGCAGTAAATGTATCTAGACTTTTTTAGTAAGTAGGTTTACTCAGGCTTGGAGTGAATCTACACACTATAAAAAATACTCCCTCCGATTCATAATACTTGTCGCAAAAATAGATGTATCTAGTACTAAAACATGTCTAGATACATCTATTTGAGCGACAAGTATTATGGATCGAAAGGAGTAGATATATTTTTTCACAAACTAAAACATCTCGCACGACGCACAAGTCTCAGCCAACGCGGCAACGCCTACTAAATCGATCAGACACGAGCGAGTCCGAGTTTACGTAATCACGTTCACGTCTCTGAACCTTTCAGCAGCTAGCCGCCTAGCCCCCGGCCGGGTTGACCCACCCACAACGCGTATGCGAACCATTCTACCAGGAGTACTACCATTTAGTCAAAAAAAAAAAACGGAATTGCTGGGGAATTTGATGATAACCCCCAGGTCACTTTGGACCCACATGTCAGAGACAGCGTAGGGGGGTTATGATCAACATAATCACCAACTGGGGGGGCTATCGTCAATTGTCCCCGGTGCTAGATCTTCTGCGGCGGTGGTCGATACGTCGAGCAAAGGTCCCGGCCGAGCTCCAATCGTGGTGATGAACGGAGGGGAATACCAAGAGGCGTGACGGTGGCATCGTGACAGGGAGACACTGCCGGAGCTACTGCTGCCTCTCGAGTTTCTCCCCAGCTGCTGCTCCTGCACGACAAGCTACTGCTCCCCCACATCCACGACAAGGGTGCTCCTCCACGACAAGCTGCTGCCGGTGAGTACCCTGATTAGGATTGCTTGGGGTAGTGGTGGTAGCTGGGCTCCTGGCGACCGAGTACTCAATATAGGAATTGTTAGAATTTTCCCTTGATTACTCATTACAGGATCATGACTAATAATTTCTGCAGTAGTTTTACACAGTGGTGCTTAGGAGATTGTATCAGTTTGTTATCCGTGTTTGATACTCTATGATAATTTTAGCATGAACCCTGCAGTATATTCATGATAAAGTTGTAAACGTGCCCGTGGAACTCTGCAGTAATTTTAGCATGAGCTCTACTGAATTTTGCCCAACCCCATGATAGAAAAGGAGTAGTGAATTTTTTCCAAGATTTGTTGGAATATCTATGACTAAACAGTTAAAGTTTATCCTTTGACTAAGTAATGAATCCAATTAAAACAAAGCATGCTATTGTTTGACATGTTTCGTTGTTGTATTTCTTGAATTGTGCTGCTCTTGCAGTTAATGTTTCCTTTCTTCTTGTTGAAGAAAATGGTGAAGCAGAAGGCATTGAAAAGCCAGCCAGCTCGGAGATGGTGTGCTCTGGACAGAGGCATGCCGGTGCCGGGAGCTCAGTCAAGTTCCTGGGAAGCGGTATGGTGGTGATGCAGCTGAAGGATGCAAGCCAGATGGTGATGATGAAATGGTAGGGATGCCAAGCCATTTTCTTTTCCTTCTCTATGGTTCTGCATGATTTTTTGTGCGTGTACTACCTGCAGTAATGAATATGTTTTCTTGCTACATTGAACATATTCTTGCTTGTATTTTCAGTATAACGACTGCACATATTCTTGTTACCCGTAGTTCATGATTGTACTAAATCGCCATATGAGTATGCATGAGTATATCGGTCCAGCCTTGCTTTGCCATCTCATCATTACCCACTTCTACTCCTAGTACTAATAGTAGCACACTTTATGACTGGTAAATCAACCTACTCCATATGATTGTTCCATACATTTCTGAATATTTTGCCATAGCCAGTGAAGACATTTGTTGCCATAGCTAGTGAAGGCATTAGTTTGACAGTGAGAATTAGTGATGTTCCTAATTGATTTGTTGCCAACATGCTTCCTGTATTTATTTGGTGTAGCATAATTTGAGAATTTTGGATTAATGGAGTTTGAGAAAATTCTGCCATGATGGGAAATGCTGAGCAGTAATTATTTTACTCGATTGGTAGAATGAGGTTACTGTCAACAGTGCAAGCTAATCTTAGTTTATATTTATAAACATTCATGATTAATAGCTGATGCACAACCATATTCACTAGTATACCTGCATGTTGATTCTGATCATCCTCTTGTTCTTTTCAGGTGGTGGAGTGAAGTTGAGGTCAAAAAGTGGTCACACCATTCTTGCAATTAAGGTCCGTGCCCTCATGTGCCTTGCCGGAGTAGGCTCCTTGCCGTGCCTGGTGGCGGCGAGGTGCTGAGCAAGCAAGAACACCCCAGGTGGCAAGGAGGATGAGGTGTCGTTCCTGCGAATCACCGGCGCCCGGGCCGTGCCGTGCCGGAGAAGAGCAGAATCGGTGAGGTGCAGGCCCTGCCGGCTAGGTGACCAGAGAAGAGCAGAATCGATGAGGTGCAGGCCCTGCCGGCTAGGTGACGTATCGTGCCTGGGCGCACGTGGACAGGCAGGAGCCCTGGGCGCACAGGAGCAGAGCAGGAGGGGCGGCAAGAGGGCGCGACTTTGGCCTTCTCCCATGACCGGGTGGAACTAGAGGTTCGATCAGGAACTCAGCAGGAGATGCCGGACGGTGACGTGCGTCCTGGAGGCCGGCTGGCCGGAGGTTTGATCAGGAGCAGAGAAGGAGGAGCAGAGCAGAGCAGGAGATGCCATACGGCGGCGAACGTGCAGGTGCTGAGCGACGCGCGGCGCTCGCGTGGGCGGCCGGCCGGCCGGCTGGCGAGCTGGGTGAGGGATGGATCCCGATCGATCCTGAGCTGTGTGAGGGATCGATCTGAGATGGGCGACGATCCTGATCTAGACGTTTAAAATTTCAAATTACCGATCCTACCTGTTCGAACAAGAGTGGGGGGCATTAACGTACAACTCACGTTCTGAGTGCTGTCGGAACAGATCGTAAAACGTCTTATATTTTGAACAGGAGGGAGTAGCTATTTCTCAGTCGCTTGTTCCTGCCGTAGGATATACTTTACGATTCGTGCTGGTTTTCGTGGGTCTGGGCTGTGTGTTTTACGTATCTGTAGCAGGAAGCTGAAGTGGGCCTGTTTTCTGTGTGCTTTTTTGTGTATTGTGGGCCGGGAAAGGTGAAGTGAAATTGCACAGATCGGATTGTCTGTCTTTTTTTGGGCCGGGAAGGTGAATTGAAATCCGTTTCTTTTTCTTTTCAGTTTTTTTAATGTTGAGTTTCCATGTTCAGTCTTTCTCGGTTTTTTTTGTAATTTAACTTTTTTTGATAATCCATTTCTTATGGTTTTTGGATTTTTTATTCATGTTCATGATTTTTCAAAAAATTCAAAATTTATTTTTTTGGAGTTTTTTAAATTTTCGTTCATGTTTTTTTCGAAAACTATTCTTAACTTTTTAATTCTTTTTTTCGTTTTGTTCTTTCAATTTTTTGTTTTATGTTTTTAGAAAATTGATCGTAACTTTTTAAATTTTTTGTTCATGATTTTTATGATCATAACTAGGTTTTGCCCTTGAAATTCAATGTAGTATGATGTGATTGAAGTTCTATGTTTTGCAACTTGATTTTGTAATTCATAATTATGTTGCGACTGAACATTTTTTTTTTCAACTTCAATTTTGAGTCAATTTTTGCATCTTGGTTGCAAGTATGTCGTGATGGGAAATACTTTGGATGTACTACAAATATCTTTGTTACCGAACCCTAGTTACAACTATGTCGCGACTGAAAATATTTGGATTTTACTTGCAACTTGCTTGTAATCGAGAACGCCGAGCCACTCACAAGCAATGCTCCTAGATTCGAATGAGGGAAACAAAATATTTAATAGTCAGGATCTTCATTTAAATGCCAATACAAGAGGGTTTCTGAGGTATCATACATGGAGCATGTGAAACATGCAAAATAGGACTCATTTGTTTGTAACGAATTCTCAGACGCTTGAGAATTAGTTAAGTCTCAGCCACCTATTATACTGTTGGATTATTTGCTTTTTGAGAACTCTACAAACCATGGTGTCTTAGCTGTGTCCCTCGCGATTTTTTGATTATGTCTGGGTTGTGTCCCTTGTACGCGTGCTTTGCCTTTTGTGTGTGCGGGCCGGGCTTTTTTTATAGGCTGTTGCCAATCTGGACTTTTTTTCTGTGGGTTGTCACCAATCGATTCACAATTTCAACGGGGGAGACAGAGAGGTGGACACAGTCGTGTGCTTTTTTTCCTGTATTATGTTTCTTTTTATGGTTTTTTTCTTCTGGTGAAATTGAGATTTGAGCTTAAGGGTTTGAGTCGGTGGTTCATTTTCTTTTCAATCGAGTTGTAATTTTCAAAAAAAAAACTTTGTTGGTTGTATTTTTTTATTGTTCTTCTCCAGATTTTACAGTTGTCACTGTTTTATTGCTTTGACGACATAAGATTCCAAAATGTTTTTCCTAGGTTGATCATAGTGAATATTAGCTTTAGTTTAGTAACATGTATTCCCTCCGCTTTTATAATATATTATTTTTTAGCTTTGTGAACTTAATATATCTTTTTTAATATATAGATTCAAAGTGAACCTACACATTGCAACTTCGTTGTAACTAAGCCCTTTTTATAAATTTGTTGGGCTATTTTTCCTTGTTGAGCCAGTGATAACTTGGTTGTTACTTTTTTAAGCCAGATGCAACATGGTTGAAAGCGAGTTGCTACTTGCTTGTAACTGGGGCCCTGTCGAGGGGCTACTTACAACTTTGCTTGTAACTGAGCCCCCGTCAAGGGGCCAGTTGCAACTGAGCCCTTGATTACAACTGGGCCTCCGTCGAGGGGACGATTGCAACTTGCTTGTAACCGAGGCCCCGCCGAGGGCCAGTTGCAACTTGATTGCAACTGAGCTCCCGTCGAATGGGGCCAGTTGTAACTTGATTTGCAATGGGGGCCCCGTTGAGGGGCTAGTTTGCAATTGGGTCCCTGTTTGAGGGGCTAGTTTTAACTTGCTTGTAACCGAGCCCCCGTTGAGGGCCAGTTGCAACTTGATTGCAATTGCTTGTAACTCAGCCCCCTGTCGAGGGCCCTTTTGCAACTTGATTGCAACTGAGGTCCTGTCGAATGGGGCCAGTTGCAACTTGATTGCAATTGGGGCCCCGTCGAGGGGCTAGTTGCAACTTGCTTGTAACTGAGCCCCCGTCGAGGGGCCAGTTGCAACTTTCATGTTACTAGGGGGCCCGTCGAGAGGCTAGTTGCAACTTGTTTGTAACTTCATTCGAAGTGAACCTACACATTGCAACCTAATTGAATGAGCTCTTTTATAAACTTGTTGGGCTATTTTTTTCTTTGCCGAGGCAGTGATAACTTGGTTGTTACTTGTTTAAGCCAGATGCAACATGGTTGAAAGTGAGTTGCTACTTGCTTGTAATTGGTGCCCTGTCGAGGGCTAGTTGCAACTTGCTTGTAACTGAGCCCCCTTCGAGGGGAGCCAGTTTTAGGGGCTAGTTTGCAATTGGGGCCCCGTTTGAGGGGCTAGTTTGCAATTGGGTCCCGTTTGAGGGGCTAGTTTGCAGTTGGGGCCCCGTTTGAGGGGCTAGTTTCAACTTGCTTATAACTGAGCCCCCGTCGAGGGCCAGTTGCAACTGCTTGTAACTGAGCCCCCCGTCGAGGGGCCAGTTGCAACTTCATTGCAACTGAGCTCCTGTCGAATGGGGCCAGTTGCAACTTGATTGCAATTGGGGCCCCGTCGAGGGGCTACTTGCAACTTGCTTGTAACTGAGCCCCCGTAGAGAGGCTAGTTGCAACTTTCATATTACTAGGGGGCCTGTCTGGGGCCAGTTGCAACTTGATTGCAATTGGGTCTCCGTCAGGGGGCTAGTTGCAACTTTCTTGTAACTGAGCCCCCCATTGAGGGGCCAGTTGCAAGTTTCATGTTACTAGGGCCCCCGTTAGGGGCCAATTTGAAACTTGATTACAATTGGGGCCCTGTCGGGCGGCTAGTTGCAACTTGTTTGTAAATTCATTCGAAGTGAACCTACACATTGCAACTTCATTGTAACTGAGCCCTTTTTATAAATTTGTTGGGCTATTTTTTCTTTGTTTAGCTAGTGATAACTTGGTTGTTACTTTTTTAAGCCAGATGCAACATGCTTGAAACTGAGATGCTACTTGCTTGTAACTGGGGCCCCGTCGAGGGGCTACTTGCAACTTTGCTTGTAACTGAGCCCCCGTCAAGGGGCCAGTTGCAACTGAGCCCTTGATTACAACTGGGCCTTTGTCGAGGGGCCGGTTGCAACTTGCTCGTAACTGAGCCCCCGCCGAGGGCCAGTTGCAACTTGATTGCAACTGAGCTCATGTCGAATGGGGCCAGTTGCAACTTGATTTGCAATGGGGGCCCCGTTGAGGGGCTAGTTTGCAATTGGGTCCATGTTTGAGGGGCTAGTTTTAACTTGCTTGTAACTGAGCCCCCGTCGAGGGCCAGTTGCAACTTGATTGCAACTACTTGTAACTCAGCAACCCCGTCGAGGGGCTAGTTGCAACTTGATTGCAACTGAGGTCCTGTCGAATGGGGCTAGTTGCAACTTGATTGCAATTGGGGCCCCGTCGAGGGCCTAGTTGCAACTTGCTTGTAACTGAGCCCCCGTCGAGGGGCCAGTTGCAACTTTCATGTTACTAGGGGGCCGTCGGGGGGCTATTTGCAACTTGTTTGTAACTTCATTCGAAGTGAACCTACACATTGCAACCTGATTGAATGAGCTCTTTTATAAACTTGTTGGGCTATTTTTTTCTTTGCCGAGGCAGTGATAACTTGGTTGTTACTTGTTTAAGCCAGATGCACATGGTTGAAAGCGAGTTGCTACTTGCTTGTAATTGGGGCCCCGTCGAGGGGCTAGTTGCAACTTGCTTGTAACTGAGCCCCCATCAAGGGGGGCCAGTTTTAGGGGCTAGTTTGCAATTGGGGCCCCGTTTGAGGGGCTAGTTTGCAATTGGGGCCCCGTTTGAGGGGCTAGTTTCAACTTGCTTGTAACTGAGCCCCCGTCGAGGGCCAGTTGCAACTTGATTACAACTTCTTGTAACTGAGCTCCCTGTCGAGGGGCTAGTTGCAACTTGATTGCAACTGAGCTCCTGTCGAATGGGGCCTGTTGCAATTTGATTGCAATTGGGGCCCCGTCGAGGGGGCTAGTCGCAACTTTCATGTTACTAGGGGGCCTGTCAGGGGCCTGTTGCAACTTGATTGCAATTGGATCTCTGTCGGGGGCTAGTTGCAACTTTCTTGCAACTGAGCCCCCCATCGAGTGGCCAGTTGCAAGTTTCATGTTACTGGGGGCCCCGTCAGGGGCCAATTTGAAACTTGATTGCAATTGGGGCCCCGTCGGGGGGCTAGTTACAACTTGTTTGTAACTTCATTCGAAGTGAACCTAGACATTGCAACTTCATTATAACTGAGCCCTTTTTATAAATTTGTTGGGCTATTTTTTCTTTGCTGAGCCAGTGATAACTTGGTTGTTACTTTTTAAAGCCAGATGCAACATGGTTGAAAGCGAGTTGCTACTTGCTTGTAACTGGGGCCCCGTCGAGGGGCTACTTGCACTTTGCTTGTAACTGTGCCCCCGTCAAGGGGCCATTTGCAACTGAGCCCTTGATTACAACTGGGCCTCCGTCAAGGGGCCGATTGCAACTTGCTTGTAACTGAGCCCCCGCCGAGGGCCAGTTGCAACTTGATTGGCTGAGCTCTCGTCGAATGGGGCTAGTTGCAACTTGATTTGCAATGGGGGCCCCGTTGAGGGGCTAGTTTGCAATTAGGTCCCCGTTTGAGGGGCTAGTTTCAACTTGCTTGTAATTGAGCCCCCGTCGAGGGCCAGTTGCAACTTGATTGCAACTGCTTGTAACTGAGCCCCCCGTCGAGGGGCCAGTTGCAACTTGATTGCAACTGAGGTCCTGTCGAATGGGGCCAGTTGCAACTTGATTACAATTGGGGCCCCGTCGAGGGGCTAGTTGCAACTTTCATGTTACTAGGGGCCCGTTGGGGGGCTAGTTGCAACTTGTTTGTAACTTCATTCGAAGTGAACCTACACATTGCAACCTGATTGAATGAGCTCTTTTATAAACTTGTTGGGCTATTTTTTTCTTTGCCGAGGCAGTGATAACTTGGTTGTTACTTGTTTAAGCCAGATGCAACATGGTTGAAAGCGAGTTGCTACTCGATTGTAATTGGGGCCCTGTCGAGGGGCTAGTTGCAACTTGCTTGTAACTGAGCCCCCGTCAAGGGGAGCCAGTTTTAGGGGCTAGTTTGCAATTGGGGCCCTGTTTGAGGGGCTAGTTTCAACTTGCTTGTAACTGATCCCCTGTTGAGGGCCAGTTGCAACTTGATTGCAACTGCTTGTAACTAAGCCTCCGTCGATGTTATGGCTGTTTTTCTGGGGGCTTTCATATGTCCTAACTCCTCAACAAGACCAAGCACGAAATACATGGGGGATCTGATTGTTTTTGACAAAATCAAGCACTTCAATTGGGCTAAGTTTGCTCATGATTGGTTCATATGTTATCTGAGGAAGTACCTGAGAGAGAAAGGCAAGCAAACTAAGGAGACAGTAACCCTTGGTGGTTGTATCTATCATCTTGCGGTAAAGACTATCTTTTATAGTTTTTAAAATGTGTTGTATTCCCTTCCCCATATTACCATTTCTTGGTTGTTGCTAATTTTGTTGATAAATTTTACCTTTTCTTATTGCCCCTATTAAGGTACGGTGCCTCGATTTTGTTGAGTTTGGATCAATAAAATTACCTTCAACTATACCAAGGATCTGTGTGTGGAAAGGCAAGTTAATAAAACATTTCAGTGAAATGGACAAAGGAAAAGATGGTAACTATGGAAACAACACTGTAAGTTAATCTATGTAATTTTTGTGCAGTACTTTTTAAAATTCAGTACTTTGAGTATTTCAGAATTATCCTAAATTAAATTGTCTTAACAAACCCACCCTTTTTGTTTTGATTTAATATAACAGATAGAACTGGCTGCCATTTTATGTTTATGTCACTCATTTCATTTTTATATTCTGTTATTCATTTTAGCCTTAGCAAACCCACTTTCTTTTTGTTTGTGAATATGCATCAATATTTTATTTGTAGGTTTCCTCAACAGAACATGGACACAAATATAGTAGTCTGTAGTGAAATAGATCTAGGCAGACACATGGATCAATATTTTTTTGTTAAGTATTTTTATTAACAAGCACAATGATGGCAAGCACTCCAAGAATAGTATAGCTTGAACATGCATGGACTCTATGACTAATTTTTTTTGGTATGTCGTGGTGGTGTCATGGCAGATGCCATGGATAGGCTAAAGGTGGGGCCTAAATGCACCAGGGGAATCCAGGGAGGGATAGTGTGGTGATTACACACACAGTTGCTTTGTATTCGATTCACTTCCACAGTTTACAAGTGCTCCTTGAGCTGTATTGGGGAGAGGAAGAAGAAGAACTCTCTTACTCTCACCACTAGCGAGCCCTCAGGAACACACTAGTAAACCACAACCCACTAGCGATCGACCAACCCTTTCTACAGAGGCCCCAGCCCTCCTTATATAGGGGTAGCCAGGTCTCCAATTAGGGCATACGTGGAGGCATAATATGCCTCCTCCCAAAATAGTAAGCCGACCGGGTCACTTTTGCCCAGCGTCATCCATGCAGAGGCTACGTGAGCCTCTTCGGCGCCTGCGTCATCCGACATAGGCATCGTCACCTTTGTCGGCCACGCCTTGGTGGTCCTGGCCTCTGTCCGCTTCGCTCACGCTCTGCGTACAGTGGTCACCCTTTGACCAGCGAGATACCTTCCTTCTTTTACAAGCTTGATATAACCCGGATTGTACCTAGTTGATCCGGCTTCACCTGTACCTGCATATAAGTTAAATACATCTTACCGACATACGACATAAGTCGGTTGAGACCCAGTTAGGTGGACATCCCCTGGTCTGGGTTTACTCCGTGATTCGGCCTGCCATGAGGTGACTCGGCCATCACTTGCTTTGACCTTGCCGTACCTCGGCTAACTGGGCCTTTCTACCCCGGTGTGAACCTACCCGGGGGTATCCCCCCAACATTAGTCCCCGAAGCTGGTGCGGTCTTAGCTGCCTTAGCCGCTAAGGCCACAGCAGGTTCAATTTTTCTGAGCCTCTTGCTCCTTTTCCGAATTACCTCATGGTTCGGATTCCCTTGGTTTGCTTTCCCTTGGCACATTCAGAGTTTTCACTCGCTGGCTAGGTTACCCTATACTCATCCGAGTTATTCTTACTTCTCTTGTACGCTTTCCCACGTGGAGGCTAATCATTAATTTGCCTCATTTTAAGGGTCTGCGACAGTAACCGCCGTAGTTATTGTCAGAATTTACTGTAGCACACGATACATCGTGCCTGCCTCCTCGTTAACTGTATCATATCGTCGCGTCGTGGGATTCGCTACGCCCTATGGCCCTTCCTGTGGCTCGTCGCTGATTGGTCGATCCGGGTCATACACGGCCACACCGTGTGGCCCGTCCGCACAGTGCGATCCCACTACCTCTCTAGGGCGCGGTTAAATAGGGGAGGGGCGCGCCCTTGGGTCTTTTCCCCACTCTCGCGCCCCTCTGCCTCTTCTCCTTCTTCTTCCCTGCGACAACGCTGCCGCCACCGCACTTGCGTAGCTGCGCCGCCGCCACACCGTTTCCTCGTGCACTTGCGTCGCCGGCACCTCCGCGCATCTCCTCCGCCACGGGTCCTCGCCAGTCCAGGCCACTGCCCCCACCGCCGCTAGCACCAGTGAGGTCAGTGACCTTGAGATGACAGAAGAGGAGCTCGCCGTTGCGGAGCAGGAAATTGAGGAGGACGCGGGGAACGCCGACCGCGGCGCCTGGGCTGGGTCCGGGGTCTGCCAGGACGATCTGGACTGGCTGTATCGTACCAGGCGCATCCCGGAGGGCATCACCGCACGCCTCGCCGCTGCAGAGCTTGCCCCCTCACCTAATCCGGGTGAGTATGTGGTATTCCTCTCCCACTTCCAACGTGGGTTCGGTCTTCCTGTTAGCGATTTTTTCCACGAGTGGCTCAACATGTATGAGCTTGATGACCCACAAGTATAGGGGGTGTATCACATTATTTTCGATAAGTAAGAGTGTCGAACCCAACGAGGAGCAGAAGGTGCTGGCTAGTGGTATGGATCAGGAATTCTCTGCAAATACTTAACAAACAGATTTTTAGGGGTTTTCGATAAAGCAAGTAAACAAAGTACGAGTAAATAAAAGACAGTAAGAATGAATGCAGCAAGTGGCCCAATCCTTTATGCAGCAAAGGACAAGCCAGTTGTATTTCTATAGATGACCAAACGTTCTCGAGGACACATGGGAAGACTGTCAAGTGCTTTCGCTTCATATAGTCGATTAATCTTCTCTAGCTTGCTAAGTGTTGTGTGGGTGAAACTATGCTAATGTACCGTCCCATTCAAGACTTAATACATACTTGTGATTAAACCCCCTTGCAAACATCCGTAAGTACAAGAAAGTAATTAAGGTAGAAACCTAACCACAGCTTTAAACTCTAAGACCCTTACGTCCCTTGTGCAATGGTTTCCTAACGGGGGTTCAGGTTTCTGTCACTCCGGCAACCCCTACGATTAGTAGCCAAATACACAATGCATTCCCCTAGGCCCATATAGGTGAAGTGTCATGTAGTCGACGTTCACATGACACCACTAGAAGAAGTACACCACAACTTAAATAACAATCTATTGAATCTTTCTCAACGCAACTCCACTGCTAACAACAAGACTTCTCCCATGTCCTCAAGAACAAAACGAACTACTCACAATACATCATATGGATCATGATCAGAGATGGAATAATGATGTATAACAATCTGAACATAAACAATAATTCAACGGTTCACTCAATAGCATCAACTACAAGGAGTAATCAACACCGGGAAAGTTTCCCCTATGAACTATGCAAGATTCAACGCAATTGTTACAGCAATATGGAGATGGTGATGAGGGTGCTGATGGTGGTGATGATGATGATGATGATCCCGATGAAGTCCAGCTTGATGGTGGTGTTGATGGCGAAGATCTCCCCTCTCCGGGAAGGAATTCCCCCGGTAGAAATCTGTCTGCAGGAGAGATCTTTCTCTCTCGGTGTTTTCTGCCCCGTAGAGGCGGCGGAATCTTTCTGTGGTCGCTCCCCGAGTCTTAGGGTTTCGTGGGGATGATATATGCCATAGGGGAGATGCTGGAGTGGGCCAGGGCGACACCACCTCCAGGCGCAGCCTAGGCCTGCCCGCGCCATGGGGTGGTGTGGGCCCCCTGTGGCCCACCTCCACTCCATCTTCTGGCATCCTTAGTCTTCTGAAAAAATAGGATTTGCCGTATATTTTCCCGGAATTTCTGATCTTCGCGAATTTTGCCTCCAAACAACACCTTTTCCATCAGAATCCTGACTGCAGCGGTCCATGCTCCAAAAGTCATCAACCATGCAAAAACAGATGAAATCGTATCACCTGTCAAAACGAAATATATCAATGAATAATAGTGAATTAAGACATAGAATAGTGATGCAAAATGGACGTATCAACTCCCCCCAAGCTTAGACTTCGCTTGTCCCCAAGCGAAACTGAGCTCAATAAACTTGACCTCAAGTTTATGGAGTGAAGAGTCGATAAAAGAATACGGACAAGAAGCATCCCATTCATCAAATACATAGATCATAATAGAAAACAACTCACTATTATACAACTCAACTTGCAATGAGTAAAGGAAACACAATAAAGATACATAAAGCGAATCATAATTGGTAATGGCAAACTTAGCTCTTGGTCGAAGAATAGTTGATAATTTGCTGGAGTTCACAAATAGCTGGTTTTTTAACGAAAGCTTTCAAGGTAGTAAACATCAAGATAAGAGCAATGTGCAAAACAAGGAACATAAGAAACATGAATGCATAAATCATCGTATGAATGAATGAAACACATCAACTCAAAATACTTGCCGAGATAGAAGGGAATAGGTTTACTGACTCAGCTACAAAGTAAAAGAAAGGGCCCTTCAAATAGGGAAGCATGGATTACAAGTCTTATAAAGAGCTCCCAAAAATTATGATACTTACTAGCTTTAAGCTCTCATTGCCCCTATCATAGGCATCTTTAGGTGATTAAGGTTAAAGTGACACAACTAAGAGGATATGCTTGACAAGTTATAAGTTGAAATCTCAAGCCCCTTATGAGTACCGATCCTCATGCTACTCAACTTCAGTCACGAGCAAGCTCTTGTCATTGTAAATACATGCGTATCATTGAGAACAGGAGCTATCCCATAATCAAAATGACAAGGCAAGCAGATAGTGAGCATCTCAACGATCTTTTTATTTGCTATTTGCATAGATTTTTATTGAGGATGCTTCATAGAATGCTCACTATAGTTATGCTGCAAGTTTCCACCATGATTAGGCATGGCTTAGGCTAGCGGCCCAGGCGTTTCTCTAACACACATATAAACTCCATGATCTTACAAGTTCCACTTTTATTTCACACCGCCGGGATCCATAAGCAAAAGAACATGATATCAACTAGGTACAAAGTACCAAATGAAGTGTTGAAAGCGGTCCCCATGATACATGGTTCGGCTAACTTCAACTCATAAAGCGCAAGCATATACGCAACAAAGAAGGACCCAATGGTTCAAGTTTATTAAATGCAAGAAAGTAAAGTGTGCCATCAAGTTCGTGAGAGCTTTAATCACTAATTTTCACATAACAAGTTTAATTTGGGAGGTAGATAAAACAAGAATTTACTTGGAATAGCAATAATGCTACTAGGTAGGTATGGTGGACACAAATGGCGAAGGTTTTGGTTTAAAGGAGGCGGATGCACGAGAAGAATTTCCTCTCAGTACAGGTTTTTGGCTAGCAAGGCTGGGTAGCAAGTATAAGAGTTGAAGGAAACAAACAAACATACAAATGGTAAAGACAAACATGCAATCTTCCTTGGAAGCACAAAAGATCTGAACTAGAGAAAACTAGACTTATGAGCAAATCAAGAAAGAAAGATGATGAAATTATTTTCCTCTAGAGTACTTCTATCTTTTTATTTTCAACTCTCAAAAAGGGTGTTGCTACTGACCGAGCCAGGTTTGCCAAAACCAATTGAATTAACTCAATGATCCCAAAGTGCTACCAATACTAACAACAAGATGAATCATATAACCACGAATTGAAAACTATCATAAGCTATGCAAAAGAGTGAATGATAGAACTTCTCATTAGTACTCCATAATGGAAACTCACACCAAGGGATACAAATCTAACGAGAGAGGGGACACTTCCATAATGCAAACCATACTACAAAATAACTCCTCTATTCATGATATGACTCTACTAACAAGGTAAAAAGATAGAAGATAGTGATATGATACCGCGGCACTCCCCCAAGCTTGGAACAAAACAAGGGGATGCCAAACCTGATGACGAATTACTCCTTAGGTGGTGGTGGTATCTTCTCATCTTCGTTCGTCTTCCAGGGTAAAGGCTTCCCATCAACAAAGGACATCGTGGTTTCCAACATCCTGAAACTTGCAGCAGCACTTATGCGTTTAAATCTAGCCTCATACTCACAGTTTTGATTTTGAACGTCATAGAACTGTGCTTGCAGTTCGTTGGTTGTTTGGCGGAGTGAAAAGACTTCATCTTTGAGTTCAGAAGTCTCCTTTTGGTGCTCGGCGATGAGTTCGGAACAAATCTTGTGGATGATGTCCACTTCGCGCTCCGCCATCTTCCTGTACCTAAAGACTTCTTGCTCCAATGCTTCCATCGTGTCCTCCAGATTTCCTTCACCTTTAGGGCCTTGAACCTCCTTAATCCGGACCTCCCCACCTTCGAGCAACAACTCCTTGGGATGAATCTTCAATTCTCTCATATATGGGTTGATGATATCTTCTAAGGGATCTCCCTTGGATGTTCCAGGGGAAGACATTGTGGCTCCAAATCTGAGATTGCACCTGGCAGAAACAGATCGAAACAAAAACACAACGAAAATACGATATACAAACCTCGGAAGATCCGGGGGGTTATATATTACGAAGTTTCATATCAAAAGGAAGGTACTGGGAGAAAACGGGTCGAAGACGGAGTCCTGGGTGGCCTCACCACCTGGTGGTGCGGCCAGGGGTGGGCCCGCGCCATGGGGTGGTGTGGGCCACCCTGGCTCCGGTTCCTTCCCTTTTTCGCTTCATAGCTTTCCTTATTAACTGAAAACTGCAAAAATATAGTTGGATTGTATTTTCGCGGAACTTTTCTTACCAGAACTATTACCTAGTTGGAAACGGACTCTGCAGGTCTCTGAATTTGGTATTGACTGGATCCTTCCACTTGAATATCATCGATATATTCATCTTCATATACTTATTACTTGAGTCATAAAACCTTTCTCTTCCTTGTTACACCATTATCTCCACTTCCTGGAAATTTCTTTCACACAAAACTTCAGACAGTTCTTATTAGCAACATTAGTATAAGTGAAGTGGTAAAACCTTTTGAGTCCAACTTCGACTGAAAACCATCAAAACAAAATTTACTGTAGCAACTCCTTTTGAAAACCCAAAAAGAATTCAAAAAGGAAATCGAATAAAGAAGCAAATGCAAGATTGGCAAAATCTGTCAAAACAGACCAGCAGGTAAAGATCAATTTTTTCGAAAATCTTCTGTTGCTCAAATCAAAAAGTGCAAAACTAACGAAAGTTAAATAACAACCTGGGGCAGAAGAACAAAAAATTACATTTCAATCCGATATACAGAGATCTCTCACGAATTTTTACGGTGAAGCACAAAAATCTGTTTCGGGACAGCAACTTCCCCAAATCTTACTTCTCTCTCATTAGAGGTTGATCTTGACACAAAACCAAACAAAACGGATAAGGAGCAGTTGTTACCGAAGTAATAACTTCCAAGACTCAAAGAAACAAAAACAAACTAAAAGCAAAAACAAATTGGGTTGTCTCCCATAAAGCTATTTCTTTATAGCCATTAAGATGGGCATGATAATTTTGAAGAAGCTCTCATAGGGATATGATTTGAAGTGAAAGAGAGCATTAAGAAGCAAAAACACACGCACATTTAAGTCTAACCCACTTCCTATGCAAGGGAATTTTGTAAACAAACAAGTTATTGGAACCAAAGGCAACTTGCATAAGAAGGCAAAAGAAGTGCAACATAAAAACTTTCAGCATAAAACGAGGAAACTTGATATTATTGAGATGCACAAGAACACTTTTCCCTCTCTCATAATAGCTTTCAGTATCATGCATAAACTTAACAATATAGATATCACAAGGACTATCATAGCAATGATCACTTATTCTAACAGAAAACACAGGAATACTAGCTCTCATAACACTACTATGCGAAACAATATTAGAGGTATCCTTACAAAGGATAGTGTGTCCCTCTTTTTCATATTTAGCAACAAAGTCTTTCACATTTGCTACAATAGGTTCATCAATCATTTGTTTATCAGGTTCAGCAGCCCTACTCATACTTTCATTAACCATACTAGCTATCATAGAATGCTCCTTTACCTTAACTGGGAAAGGCATTTTCTCAATATAAGGTTTAGGTAAAACATGACTAGCAGTATAAACTTCAGTATTTCTTCCAGGAACACTCTTAGCAATATCTTTATAAGGTTCATGATACTTATTCCACTTCTTTTTAGGCACTTCAATATAAGAAGCAAAAGCCTTAAAATAAGAAGCAATAGCTTGAGAGTCTAGACCATAAGCATTTTTAATATTTTGAAAGTCATCAGTTCCCATAAAAGATTAAATGCATTCATAACCATAATTTATACCTGACTTTCTACCTTTGTCATTTTCCCAAGCTTCAGCATTGTCTAGAATACGGTCTAGAAGGTCCCATTTAACTTCTTCTTCCATGCGAGTGAATGATCCAGCACAAGAAGCATCTAATAAATCCTTGTCATGTAGAGGGAGCCTTGCATAAAAGTTATTGATAATAATATTGTTGGGGAGCTCATGAATGGGACATTTGAGCATTAGTAACTTCAATCTTCCCCAAGCTTGAGCAGTACTCTCTCCATCAAGAGGCCAAAAGTTGTATATTTGATTCCGATCTTTATGAATTTCACTAGGAGGATAAAACTTTGAATAAAAGAGAGGCACTATTTCCTCCCATTCTAGAGCTTGACCATTCTTCAACAGCTTATACCATTCCTCAGCTCTTACTTTCAGTGATAATGAGAATAACTTCTTCTTAACTTGATCTGCAGTAATACCTGCACACTTGAACAACCCGCATAATTCGTGTATAAAGAGTAAATGATCACCGGGATGGACAGTTCCATCCCCAACATAGTAGTTATCCATAACACGATCAATAATTCTTGTAGGTATTTTGAAAACATCTTTCTCAGCAGGTGGTGGCTTATCTACTACCTTAGCAGTGGTAGTAGCATTACCAAATAAGAAACTCAGCGAATTATCCATAACGAAAATAAAGCAACTAGCAGAAGTAAACAATACTCATAGTAGAAGTTTCCTTTACCAGTTCCACTCTCCAATAGCGCTTCACTTCCTGGCAACGGCGCCAGAAAATAGTCTTGATGACCCACAAGTATAGGGGTGTATAGCAGTATTTTCGATAAGTAAGAGTGTCGAACCCAACGAGGAGCAGAAGGTGCTGGCTAGTGGTATGGATCAGGAATTCTCTGCAAATACTTAGCAAACGGATTTTTAGGGGTTTTCGATAAAGCAAGTAAACAAAGTACGAGTAAATAAAAGACAGTAAGAATGAATGCAGCAAGTGGCCCAATCCTTTATGCAGCAAAGGACAAGCTGGTTGTATTTCTATAGATGACCAAACGTTCTCGAGGACACATGGGAAGACTGTCAAGTGCTTTCGCTGCATATAGTCGATTAATCTTCTCTAGCTTGCTAAGTGTTGTGTGGGTGAACCTATGCTAATGTACCGTCCCATCCAAGACTTAATACATACTTGTGATTAAACCCCCTTGCAAACATCCGTAAGTACAAGAAAGTAATTAAGGTAGAAACCTAACCACAACTTTAAACTCTAAGACCCTTACGTCCCTTGTGCAATGGTTTCCTAACGGGAGTTCAGGTTTCTGTCACTCCGGCAACCCCTACGATTAGTAGCCAAATACACAATGCATTCCCCTAGGCCCATATAGGTGAAGTGTCATGTAGTCGACGTTCACATGACACCACTAGAAGAAGTACACCACAACTTAAATAACAATCTATTGAATTTTTCTCAACGCAACTCCACTACTAACAACAAGACTTCTCCCATGTCCTCAAGAACAAAACGAACTACTCACAAGACATCATATGGATCATGATCAGAGATGGAATAATGATGTATAACAATCTGAACATAAACAATAATTCAATGGTTCACTCAATAGCATCAACTACAAAGAGTAATCAACACCGGGAAAGTTTCCCCTATGAACTATAGCAAGATTCAACGCAATTGTTTCAGCAATATGGAGATGGTGATGAGGGTGCTGATGGTGATGATGGTGGTGGTGGTGATGATGATGATCCCGATGAAGTCCAGCTTGATGGTGGTGTTGATGACGACGATCTCCCCTCTCCGGGAAGGAATTCCCCTGGCAGAAATCTGTCTGCCGGAGAGATCTTTCTCTCTCGGTGTTTTCCGCCCCGCAGAGGCGGCGGAATCTTTCTGTGGCCGCTCCCCGAGTCTTAGGGTTTCGGGAGGAAGATATACGCCAGAGGGGAGAGGCTGGAGTGGGCCAGGGTGGCCACACCACTCCCTGGCGCGGCCTAGGCCTGCCCGCGCCATGGGGTGGTGTGGGCCCCCTGTGGCCCACCTCCACTCCATCTTCTGGCATCTTGAGTCTTCTAGAAAAATAGAATTTTTCGTATATTTTCCCGGATTTTCTGATCTTCGCGAATTTTGCGTCCAAACAGCACCTTTTCCATCAGAATCCTGACTGCAGCGGTCCATGCTCCAAAAGTCATCAACCATGCAAAAACAGATGAAATAACATAAGTATCACCTCTCAATACGAAATATATCAATGAATAATAGTGAATTAAGACATAGAATAGTGATGCAAAATGGACGTATCAGAGCTTCAACCGCATCATCTTCCGGCTAACGCTATCACCTCTCTCTGCTTTCGCTTCCACCATCGAGGGCTACGCCGGACTATGGCCCACGAAGGAGCTCTGGATCCGGTTCTTTGGCCTCCGCTGGACCGTGATTCCGAACATTGATCTTAATCCGGAGGACAAGCAGCTCACACAGTTCGGTGCAGCTTCCATCTCTCCCCGGAAACAGTCTATTTTCCCCCGAGTCACGGGTCTTGACTCTTGCAAGGGCTAGGCCCGAACTTTCTTTTATGTCCGGAATAGCACATCTGAAGATCTGATCCGGCTGCGCCCCTACGCTCCGGGTCCTCCTAATCCGGATCTGTGGGACAAGGTCCCCAAGAAGCCCACTGTCCTGGCGAACCAAGTCAACAAAATGTTCCAGGAGCTGAAGGATCAGGGGTTGCGCAATGAGGACGCAATGATCACATTTGTCCGCAACCGGATCTCCCCCCTTCAGAAACGCACGCATAAACTTTGTCACATGAGCTGGGGCCGTGACCCCAACCGGACCTCCTCATTTGAGTTGAGCAACACCGAGATCTTCCGTCGGGTCAAGGCCCTCTTCACCACCCACAAGGACTTCTCTGTTGAGTGGACGTGGGGGATCGAACACTTCTGTCGAGATAGGCTTCCCCCTGCGGTAAGTCTCGTGTCCCAAACCTTTTGCAAATTAAATCATACGTCGGTTTTGTTGTAGGTTTAATCCTGTTGCCTTTTCTTTCCCTTAGATGTTTCTTCAGCAAACCATTGAGGATGCCACCGAGCCTTCTCTCAAATGGGTGCCTGATCGGGATGCCTCGGACGAGGAGGAACCGGATCAGGAGATGTTCCTGCCGATGGCTGATGCGACCAAGCGACATACCGATAAACTCTCTTCCATTAGAGATTGGCCCGACGATGAAGATGATTCAGACGTTGAGGTGATGGAGGCATTTGACGTTGTCCCCCTTTCTTATGCTTTTTCGGCATCAGCTAACCCCGGTGGGCAGATCCATGAAGTCCTCCCCTTGCCACGGGTGAGCCTTTCCCGGTCGCACCGAAGAAGAGGGGGGCCGCATCCGCTTCTTCCTCCGGACCTTCTTAGCCAGCTAAAAGGCGAAAGAAGTCCACGGACAAAGCTGCCACCAAGCCTATGACCAAGGCCATAACCCGGAGGGCTCGGAAGCCCAAGGAGCCTTTGACCTCGGATGAGTAAGTTACTTATCCCTTTGCTATTCACTTGTTCTTGCTTTGCTATAGTTTCTCATCATTCATGATCTGATTCGGCAGGGCTGCGGTGGAGATGCCTCAGAGTGGATCCGGCATTGCCTCCCCGCTCTGACATAGCCCTTCTCCCCCTCGTGGTGACGATTCATGCCCGTTGAGCCCCATTCAGGAGGGCTTAGCGGCTGCTCTGGGTTCTAGCCCACCTCGTCAAGAGGAGGGTAACCTCAGAACATGGGGAAGCAGCTCTGCGGAGGCAGCGGTTGCCCTAGCCACCGCCGAGGTATCTACCACGCCTCCGCCAAAACCAACACCAGCACCAACCTCGGCTCCAGCACCAGCAGCAACAACACAAGCACCAGCAGCAGCACCAAGCCCCTCCATCTCGTCCGAGTCTTCCAAGCCTCAGCGGGAAGGCACCAGCAGCACCAGGGCTAGCACTAAGGCCGCTCCCAAGGGCAAATCCGCCGCAGCAACTTCCACCTCACAGCAGCAACCCAAGGGCAAAAAGGCTCCTGATGCCACCAGGGCAGCGTCGATCGAGGCCGGACAGCGTACACTTGCGTCCATGCTCCCGAAAAAGACTCCACCGCCGAAGGACGCCCCTGCCGAGCCAGCTGATGTGCAACTCGTTTTGCACACCAGCCCCGCCATTGCCTAGGTTGAGAGGAGGGATGCTCATGCTAAGGGTCTAGTTGCACCCCACATGCTCACCGGCGAACGCTATCCTCCGACCTTGATCGAGTTTGTAAACAACTGGAACAAGGCAGAGTTCGTCCATAATGACGATCTCCCGGAGAAGTTCGGGCCTGCCGAGTTTGCTACCCAAATGAATACCGCTGCTAAGGAAATTAACCTTGCAGGTCGGATGATGGAGGTACGTTACTTTGCCCTTTCCTTAGCATTTAGTAGGTGATATTAGTGATATAACCATTAGTCCCCGAGCCTCCGGGGGAATAACTTGTTACTTGGCCGGATGCTCCTTAGAGAATTAACGTAGCTCCTTAATAACTTTGAATATGCACACACCTAGAGCCGGGTTAAGTTCCACTTGGCCCGGATTTTGTACACTTCGAATATGCACACACCTAGAGCCGAGTTAAGTTCCACTTGGCCCGGATTTCGTACACTTCGAATATGCACATACCTAGAGCCGGGTTAGGTTCCACTTGGCCCGGATTTTGTACACTTTGAATATGCACACACCTAGAGCCGGGTTAAGTTCCACTTGGCCCGGATTTCATACACTTCGAATATGCACACACCTAGAGCCGGGTTAAGTTCCACTTGGCCCGGATTTTGTACACTTCGAATATGCACACACCTAGAGCCGGGTTAAGTTCCACTTGGTTCGGATTTTGTACACTTCGAATATGCACAAGACTAAGCTATCTTTTTATACTTTTTTCAGGTGACCACCAATCGCCAGAGCGCTGAGTTTCAGCGTCTCACCCATAAGATGCTACGCGCAAATCATACTACACTTCTCGCCGAATACGAGAAGAGGGGTAAGTTTTCTCTTTGGCATTTTTCCATTTTTCTTCGTCTTTTTCCGCCGAACTAACCCGTCATTCGGATTTTGCAGCTGAAGTGGAGGCCGAGAACATCATCATGAGAAAACTTGGACCAGATAAAGGGTAAGTTATTCTTGCTCAACCTTGCTACGCTCTCTATCTCCTTTTCTCCTTGGCTCGGCAAATATTCATACCTCGGCTTTGCCGGGTCAACAAACTATTTCAGCCTCTCTTGAAGATAGTGTGCCCGTGCCTGACATGATGCTGCATTTTCTCAAACAAGCAGGGCAACACCAAGCTGAACTCAAGAAGAAGGACGACGAGCTTGCCCTCCTTCGGACCAAAGACGAAGAAATTGCCAAGCTCAAAGCAGACATGAAGAAGCTCAAGGCACAACACAAGTCTGAACTGGAGAAAGCAGGCCAAGACTTTACTGAAGAATGAGAGCGCCTCAATCTCTAGATCTCCAAGGACCAAGAACTTCTTAAGGAGGCAGACGTCAAGCTTGAGTCAGCGAATACGGAACTTGCGCAACTCCGGAAAAGGCATGATGACTGTACCAAGGAGCTGACCCGGATCCACAGCCACATTTCTCGTAAGTTCTTTTCCTTCAGCCGGCATGAATCTCTCCGGGTCAACCTCTTTTACTTATTTCACTTGTCTTGTTTTTCTTAGATAAATTTCTGGAGGGCAATGCCATTGCAACCACTGCTGTTACCAAGTTCCACCAGTAGAGGGGTACCCCAATTGGTCCTGGCGTTGGAGAAATTCCTTATGACATGGAGGACCTGCTAGTCAGCTTGTCTTCTCGTGTCGAAATTGTGAAGAATTATGGCAAGGACATTCTTGATGTGGCAATCCGGATCTTCAATGCCTTTTGGCCTGATGAAGATACTCTGGAGGGGGCCACAGCTCTCGCTGCCAAGTTAATGGAGTGCGAAACCCAACTTGATCTTTGGAGGGAGTCTGCCGGACGCGCCGGAGCTGAGATCGTTCTCCACTACGTGCTTACGTGGTATGAGAAGATCAACCTCAATCTCCTTGAGCGCATGCGCACCGGATCAAGGTGGTCCACTGACCCGGATTGGATAGCTCGGCGCAAGGCTTGCGCCCATAGCCTCATCTAGTACGCCCCCATTCATCAATGGAACGAGGGACCAAGCTTCCTTGGCGCTGCCGACGATGAAAATACTGAAGATGATTCGGGTGAGGATGAAGGGGACGAAGCTTCGGACGTCGAGGAAGATGAAGATGACGCGAAGCCGAAGCTGGAGCTGCACCCGCTGGCGCCGAATTACCTCCTCCCGCTGCTCCTTGATTAGAAACACTTTAAAGTTTATCAGATCCCCGGTATGCCGGGTGCAATTGTATTAAGCACATAAGTGATATTTTGCTACTAAGTTTTTATGCCGGATTAACTTGGGCGTAGTCCCCGAGTTTCATTTTCTTGTTTCTCCAATTTCTTGGCTCGGCTCGTGTCTACCTTGGTTCGGTTTTATGACTTACGAGTCCGAGTTTCAAAAATTGACTTAACAATACTTGGAAACTTTAGGATTAGCTCAAAATAATTCAGCGTGGTAAATATAAGGTAAACACGAAGTTAGTTCGAATAACAAACGTCGACTCGATTAAGTTTCTTTCCTTAGTCGTTTTTCATGT